>JARHVA010000918.1:2612500-3342500 GCA_037957365.1 Torreya grandis
CATTTTATCTTTTGTTTGACTTAGATTTCCTTTATCTTCTTACATTGGATATTTTAATTATCTATTACATTCTTTTACACATATCATGTTTTCTTTGGATTATTCTAATATATCTAAATTTGTTGTATTTTAAAATATTATTGAACATATTTTTTATTATATTTTATATCCACTTTATTTAGATGTCATTTTTACACACTTTGCCTTTCATTCATTTTCATATATACATATATTTGTTATAAACAATAGACTAAAAGAGACACCACACTTATAACATGATTAAATTAATATGTAAATAAAAGTCATATATATCTTTTTTTACATAATTAGATCATATATACATCATATATAGGATACTATCAACCTTGATCCCTAGGGGATGAGGGGAACACTCTTTTTTTTCTAATCCTATATGACATATCACACCAAGGTCTATATCCTAGACTATAATCCATATGCCTCTCTCCTTTTTTTGAAACCATGTGTATCTATAAATATAATACTTTATCTCTTAAGGACCATTATGTATATATGTTTTATAGTTTCATGACCATGTCTGATGTGTGCTCTTTAGATAGAGTATACCATGTTATAGCCTCTCCTATCACTACTATTGACCAAAATTTAACCCTAGGTCAAATTTCATCAACCCCTGCATGGTAAATCTTTCCATAAGGTCCTCTTCATTTTAAAAGGGTCACCATGGTCCTAACTAAGGTCAAGTCATTCCTTGATGGTCATATAACATGTTTTAGACTTTATCATATTTATCCATTTTTATTAATGTCCTTTGATGCTAACTTTTTTTGTCATTTTAAGGAATTGTAAAATTTTATCTAAAGGACATTTTTTTTCAAGAAGTAAGATAACATATTTCATGTTAGAGAAGGATAAGAAAAGGATTTAAAATTGAAATATTGTAGATCCAATGTAAAATAAAATAAGATCACCTACAAAAAGTTAGTTTCATATGTTTGTATGGATTGGGGTGAATCATATGCAGGTATGAGTGCTTCAAGAAGGTTTTTTATCATCACCAAAGTCCATTTTAAAGATAAATTGATTTCAACATATCCAAAATTGAGAAAAATAATTTCCTCTCTCTTATCTCTCCCTTGGGTAGCTAAAAAATGGTCAATAGTTTTCATTTGTTACATAATGGAGAAGATTAGTTGGAGTGAGTGCACTTGGAGGATGTTATGGGTCCTTATGATCTTCCATTATATGGTCATATTTTTAAGATTGATGCTATGTGATGTAGGATCAATCATTAATATTGATGGTACCTTAAAACTACCTATGTAAATCCATTTACTTAGTTTTTATCATTTGATTGCACTTTTAAGACTGGTATCTATGAACCAAGTAATGCACATACAATTTCAAAGTATATCCAAAATTTTCATGTTGACTTCAGCTTATTTTGGCACATGTGGCCATGTAAGGATAAGCAAAATCATCCCCTCATAATATAAGTGAACATCAATGAAAGCTAAAAATAATGTTTGATAATTGTATAGTTTATCCTTATGTGAGTGGTTTCAAGTCAAAGATAATACACTTGTTTTCAATCCATACAAATAATGTTTCATTAGACTCTCCATTGAAGGTTTGTATTAAAAATATCTCAAGGGTGACAGTCCAATATGGGGCTAAATATCAAACACCTAAGATAAATATTCATAGAGTTGAATAAAGTTATAGAATGGGATTATTTACCTTAGTTTCTCTAAAAAGGGATTCTACTCCACATAGTGTCATCTCATGGTGAAAGTCTATGAGGTCTAGGTAATCTTGATAGCTTCATTCTTGTAGCCTAGGCCTAGAGTTAACATCTTAACATAAGAGGAAGATGTTAGGTTGAGAGAGAATTATGGTTGAATGGGATTCCAACTCAGTCAAGATCCTAATGGAATGACTCATATAACTAGTTATATTAGGCGAAAATGAACCTAGAACATTTCAAGTAACACATATAGTGCATTGATGGTAAGGGGATAGTTGCATGGTCTCAAGGTATAAATGAGTCCATTCAAGTGTGAGATGGTTATAGTGAATTTAAGTAAAACCAAAAGAGTTAAACATAGTGATAAAACATGTATCACTACCTACATAAATATCTTTACTTCCTTAATAATCACCTATAGTTTGACTCAGGAAACACACTAGCCTTAAGCTAATGAAAGATGTAGGTTTGGTTAGTAGGCATAGGTGTAAGATGGAGATAACCATGTATAAATCACTCTTATAGTGATAATATCACACTTATATGTGATTATTAGGGGAAAATATGAATAAAATAATTTTTTTTAAAGGTTATTAAGCCCTATTTAATCTAAGAATTCACTAACAAGCCTATAGCTAGTTTTGTCAATTTGAAGTGTTAAGGCCTCTATAGGTATGATCAAGCTTTGGAAATTGGTATAGTGGGTAATTATGGGTTGAAAAAGACTTCCATGGTCTTCTTTATGTCAGAATAATAGTGTAGTTACTCACAAATGTGTTATTCAATTCTAAGGGAGAACTTTCTTACAAATTCATGATGTTCAGTTCAACATATCTCGCTAAGCTAAGTCATTAGGAGATGAGAGGAAAATAGGGAAGGAAAGGACTTTAAAATATTAATTTAACTAATACATTAGAGTTTATAATATGATTTAGTGAAAAAATAAGTGTACCCAAAAGGAAACATAGTTATATAGTTTTTAGTCATCGATGTTAATGATGATGTACTCCAACTACAAATAATTCAACAAAACCCTACACCAAATCAATTATAAAACCATGGATCATGTTTAATTTTATGTTCACCATATTTTTTTTTGTGATATAATGGTAGTTATAAACTATAATATCTACTTTCATTGGTCAATAAGGTGAATAACACATATTGAAGACACATTGAGGACCTAACCCCATTATTTAGGTGTATACCTATTTGGTAAGGCCCAACAAACTAGAGGAGTAGATTTGAAAATATACTTAAACTCCCATGCCCCATTTTAATTTTATATTGTGTACATACATACATACTTATTTTAAAGGTGAATATAGTTTAGTTTGATTTAAATCATAGTGAACTATGTTTGTTTGTTCATAATTATAGATTTTTTATAGTGTGTTTATCCCTATCCACTTGTATTTTAACTATTTTTTATTAGTGAATTTGTACCTATCAGTAATAATGTTTTTAACAACCCTATTTAGTTATTAATTATTCCCATCCAACATTTTTTTATCTAAAACTATAGTGTGTCCTAGTTCTATTGCACTACCATCACTTTCCCTTTTAACAACGTTTATACCAAGAGGGAATGTTTGATGTTTATATTGGTTAGTAAAACATAGTCTAAGGTTATATTAATATAAGATATTAATTTTAGTCTAAATATTTATGCTATTATGTGAGACTATCTAAGAGTTTTTGTAACAACTCATTTATAATATATTGGGTATTTGTAGGAAATTAGCTTGTACTCCTCATTTGTAAGATATCAAACCTATATATGTATATCTCATGATTTGAATAAAACTAATCTATTTTTTATACTTAATCATTACTTCTACATATGAAAAATTGAACCAAAATCATGTATCAAATCAAAATATCTATCGAAATCCCAAATAAAATATATTTATCACTATCATATAGTATAACTACATATCTATAAAATATAGTGATAAAAATTACAAATAACATTTATATTTGAAAGCACACCTTATACATGGATGATTGCCTCATCCTCATGGCCATTTAATTTTCCACATCCTCTCTTTTGTAGGACCAAATTCCATTGACCATCTCCCTCTTTATAGTAAGAATAATGATCATCCTAATTTTAATTTTCATCATTTAACTATCCATAATTGAGGTACCCATACCTATCCTACCTACATTGAGGAAACCATAGGTGAATCCAAGACATATTTTAATAGACTAATCAAATCCACTCATCTTTATCCTACATTCACCTCTACTTAACATCATTGTCTCCTCCTTTGATATTGAGTATCATGTCATGGAATCAATTGAAGCATGTATTTTAGTAATAATAAATCCAATCCTAAATAACCCCATATAATGTCTCACATTATAATATGGTAAGGTTAACAATGTAACAATATGTGTTTGTTAAAACTATCATATAACTTTATTACAAGAGTTAATATCCATCCACCAAATTTAACGTGTATTTAACTTGAATAATCCATAAGATGATACTATATATGGATATGTTATCCATGTGTTTATTTTATTTATGTATGGTATGCATGTAAAAACATCCTTATGTATGTTATCTAATCTTGTATTCCCTATCACACACCTTATATGAATATCCTAGGCCCATAACCTTGCTTAAGGAAAGTGGTATAAAATATGGTTTGGTATCCATGTCATGGGATACATAGGAAAATGCTTACATATCTAACAAAAAAAGAAAATAACTAGCATGTATCATGTTATAAGAGGGTAAGGTTAAAAATTTAACCATATGATTTTTTAAAACTATCATATAACTCTATTGCAATTTCATAAATCCATCCACAAAATTTAACACCCAATTACCTCGAATAATCCCTAAGATGACACTATAAATAGATATGTTAGCCATGTGTTTATTTTACCTATGTATGGTATCCATGTAAAAACATCATTATGCATATTATCTAATTCCCTATCAAAAACTACATAAATATATTAGGACCATTACCTATCTTAGGAAAAGTGGTGTGAAATTTGGTGTGGTATCCATGTCATGGGATACATAAAAAAATTCTCACATAAATAATAAGCAAAGAAAATCACTAGCTCAATCACCACCTACCTATTATAAAAATTATGAATAATATTAATCCATATACTCACACCCTTACTATACATTATGACCTAATCTAAATGTTTCTAACACATTATTATAGAAAAAATCACAACACCCCTATCAAATTTTTTATACATGACTCACCTATTCATCAATCCTAGAGTCTCCTTCCAAATATCTAGAACTAGTGAGGAATATATATTAAATATTTATACTATTAGTGAGTGATGGTCATATATATCTAACAATCTATTCTAATGGGATAAATCCTACCTATTCACCTTAATATTTGGTGCATCACATATCTTAAGTATATTATTGAGTGATAATTGTTGAATATTATCATTGATTAAGGTGGATATTGTTAAGCATTGTCATTGACTATTGAGCTATTATAATAAATGTTTTCATTGATGTTAATCTATTGATGGAAATTTGATGTCATTAATGTCAAAGTATTATATCACAAGTTTTTATGAAGGTGCATGGTCAAGTAAGTTTTGAGGTATGTATATGATGAGTTCTTATGTCAACATAGTGAGTGTTTTTTTCGTATTAAAATAATAATGTGAGAGTAATATTTGACTAGAGTTATATCATTGAGATCAGTATGAATAAGTACAAGTCAATATTTTAAGTGTCTAGTATCTTATAAATATTTGTCTATACCTTTTGAGAAGGTATGTATAGGTATCATGATGAAATGAGTGAGCTTCGAAGAATAAACTATATGCTCTAAATATCTATATAAGAAGTTCCTAAGATGCTCTAAATGAGATATGAAGATGAGAATGCTTTGAATAATGCTTGATAGTATTTGAGAATGATAGAGGTTGTTTGAGTTTGTACATGAGGCACATGGGACCTTGAAAATTATTATAAGGTTAGCTCAGAATATTTATGTTTGTAGCTTTGAAGATGTTATCAAGATCCTTAGTCAAGCTCTAAAGATCTATAAGAAGCTCTGAATATGCTTCATTAAATCTCTAAAGAAGAATGAGTGTATGAGGTTATTTGAACATACACAAGAGGAATTGGAACACAAGATAGTTTTAAGGTGAAGCCTATAGGATGGCTAGAAGGTTAGATTCAAGGCCTAATGAGACTTACAAGTCAAGTCTTAGAAAGTAAAAAGAGAGATGGTGGCCAAATGAGGTATCAGTATCAGTTTTCATGACATGGGTGAGAAGGAAAACATTGAAAGAGGTGATTCAATTTGTTTTAAGTATGTTCATGAATTTTTAGGTGATGGTTTACAAGTAAAATATTGAAGAATGTTTTAAGGTCTCTTGAGTATAGAGAATGAAGAAGTGTATATCTAAGAAGATTTTTCAAGTCCTCATTAGCACATACAAGATCTAAATGAGAATATAATATATTCATGGTAGATGAGAAAGGGTTATAGATCAAATTTTTAAGCATTGGTTTCTTGAAAGAGGAGATAAGTTTTATGAATGATCGTTAAGACTGGAAGATGGTCTAAACCCTTATAAAACCCTATCATTGACCCAATGTTGAAGATCTTGTTCTAAAGATCTTAGAATGTTTTGATATGGGAAGTTAAGTTATTAGAGGTTTTATTCAAATCTCTTACGCACCTCCAGGTGTGATCAGTTTCTCAGGTGAGTGAGAAGACCCTACAAGAAAGTGCTTATTTCTCAAAGATTAATTATAGTAGGTAGAGTTTATCAATTCAAAGTTAATTAGTGGATGAAGGTAAAAGTGTGAAACTTTTAGTTTTAGTTCATGAAGGTTTATATATAGGTTCCATATATTAGGATTTAAAATTAGTAATTCAAGTTGGCCAATCGCTAACATACCAAGTGGTATAAACAATAAGAAAATTAGGTAGAATTGAGAATATGTTTCCTGATGTGTTTTCATATAAGAATAATAGATTGAAGTGTTTGATGATGTTTTTTTGGAAATTAATGAGATATCCATGATTTTTATAATCTTTTAAGTTAGTGTAATAGATTGTAACATTGAAGCCAAAATGGCTTGTTTGAATGAGTAGAGTTTGTGAGAGAGAAGATCAATAGATTGGTCTGTAAGACAAATATTTTTTAGTAGAGCTTATAATATGTTTGATCAAAGTTTATCTAAGGATGTTATAACATATTATTCATGAATTTAAATCCCTTTAATTCATTTTATCAGCTATCATAAATGCATGTTTCATTGACTATGTTTTGAAGTCAATTGGCAATTTTGAGTGAGCATCTTAAAAAGAAGAGTTTGATTCTGTATGCCCTGAGTTGAAGCATCAGATGAAGTTTGTGATGACCATAAGGTCATGAGGTTTATCAATATGTAATTTATTTCCATATTTTTTTTTCTAAATTTATTTTATGCATTATTTTTTCAAGATAGATTTTATGTGTATGCACAGGGCTTTTATGAATAGTGTTTCACAAACGTGTTCAAGTGGTGGTTGGACATAAAGGTGTTATGGACATAAATTAGAGTTTTATAAGGTATATTTAAATGTAATATTATGTTTTCATACTATTTAATGTGTTTTAATATGCTTCAATAAAGATCAATGGGTAACGTGTTGTTAAGAAGACATGTTAGGTCTCCATAAAGCCTAAAAGAGGAGTAAGGGATAATTGAGCTATGGCTAACCTATTGTATTGATTGACTCATGTTTAATTAATTTTATTTAAATATTATAATAAATATTAATATCCAACATAATAATATATAAATATATGTCCTAATAATATGGATATAATCAAATGTCTTGTATAAAAGTAAGGTAGTTTATGCCTATTTGGGTATGCTTAGAGAGAGAGTGAAGAGAATAAAAAAATGATATAGATCTTTGGAGATTATAAGGAGGTCATTATAATCATAATATAGATGTAATTAATATATAATAAATGTTATATATATTAATATCAAGGTCAAAATACCTAATCAAGCCATAAATAGGGTTAGTTCAATGAAAAGGGATAGAATCCAGCTTGAGAGGAATACAAGTGAGAAAAGAGCTAAAGGAAAATATCATCATATAATATGTGAGAAAAAAATTATTATTAAGGTGATCAAGTGTTTTATGTGGTTGAGTTTGTGTTTATTCATCTAGGGGGTTGATGTCTCCTTGCAAATGGGTGCTTACTAAATCCTAACTAAGTTGGTGTTGAGATAGTTGGGACTAGTGCTCCATGTGGAGTTGGTGATTCACTAAATATTGATGTTTGTCTTATAAGAATTTAGTATATTTTATTTATCATTGGTTTTTATTCCCTTTAAGGTTTTCCCATGTATATGTTATGTTCATGTGTTTCATGATCTTATGATTTGATCCTTATGCTTGCTAAGATGTGCATGCTTGTTAGAATGGTTCATGTATGATTAAGTGGAATTGAATGAAATTTTTTAAAGATTGAGTCACCCCCACATATAAATAATTATGATTCAAACAATAATTATTAAATCTTGTTCCTTTTAATCAAGTCTAAAAGCTTAAAGGAGATCTTAAGAAAAAAAGATGACTAGTCAACAAGTTCAAGGTGGTTTCTCTACCAATAATGATCTACTGTTCAATGGATCTAACTATGCCTTTTAGAATGTCAAAATGAAGATGTATCTGATGTTTATATTTCACCTCTTATTCCACCAATAGATACATAAGGTAAGAAGGCTGGTGAAAATAAGTCCAAGGCAATTGAATGCCATTCTATGTAGCCTATCAGAGGTAGAAATTGTAAAGTTAATGCATTATGTATCAACCAAATATATATGAGGCAAATTAAATACCATATATGAAGGAGATACTAAGATTATATTAGTTAAGTTGTAGACTCATAGAAGATAGTTTCAAATCTTGAAGATGAATGAAGGTGAAACCATTACATCTTAATTATTGAATATTGATGAAGTTGTCAATATCATTAGAGGATTGGGAGAAGAAGTTAAAGAGTCTAATATTGTCCAAAAGGTGTTGAGATCACTAACTCCTAAGTTTGAATCTAATATGTCTATAGTAGAACAGATGTAAGATTTGGACAAGCTAGATATGGATGGGATTTTTGGCATCTTGACTTCCTATGAGATGAGAATAAATGAAGGAAGACCTCTCAAGAAGGAAACAACCTTAAAATATGAAAATAAGTCAAAAGAGAATAAGACACAAGGAAAGAAGGCCAAAGATGATGTTGATTTAGATATTGATTGTGATGATTTGATAGCTATGTTTGTTAGAAAGTTAAGGTTTGGCTCAAGTAAGTACAAGGGTAAGTTACCCTTAACATGTTTTAGTTATGGCAAAGAATGGTCATTTTAAAACTAGTTATCCTAACAAGGATAAATATGAACATGATGAACACCATGGAGATGACATAAAAGTCTATAATTCTAAAAATAACAAGAGAGATTTCAATAAAAATGAAGGAAATGATCATTAAAAATAAGAAAAGTTTCTATATCAAAAAAGATAGATCATCTGATGTCAGTGATTTAGACACATTTGATAGTGATGATGATAGTAATGAATCTAAATATGATAATGTGAAACTTTTTTTATAAGTATAGAATTAGATAATAAGTATTGTTTAAATAGGAAAGGCCTTATGGTTATTATATAGTCAAATTAATGAGTATACTATGCTAGTGAAAAAGGATAATATGAAGTAAATATTGAGGTAGAGCTGATAAGTGCCCTAGAGGAGTTGAAGATTGTGAATAAGCAGAACAAGAAACTAAAGACATTAGTACAATACTATGAGGAATAGATCAATTTTTTTGAATAAATGGTTAACACTTCCAGAGAGTATGATGAGATCATCGAACAAGTAGAAACCCAAATGTATATTTTGACAATAAGCCTATAAACTAAAGAGGAAGATTGCATTAGACATGAAACTAAAATAGAATATCTAAAAGCTAAGTTGGATCAAGCATCAAGAAAGGTGAAGAGTTTTATGAAGTTTGAAAAAAACACAAAGGCTCTAAATGATAAATTGAGCACTCAAAAGTCTTCAACTGATAATATAGTTCTTGGTTTAAAATAAGACCAAAAGGAGGTACCTTAAGTCAAGAAGAATATTTTTGAAGATAAGAAGGTCAACATGAAAAATCCTATCAGATAGCCCAATGCTATAAGGTATATTATTTATTTCAATGGTTATTATTTTTCATGTAGTCAATTTGGTCATAGAGTAAGAAAATGTAAAAGACCCTCCAATAATGAATGCTCATGGAACTATGGAAGGAATCATAATTCACATCAATCAAATGGTATGCATAAGGTGGTATGTTATAGCTTTCATAATATATAACACATTGAAAAATTTTGTCCTAATAGATTCAAAAGTTCATCAAGTCAAAATAGGAAGTTTGAAGCTCCTAGATTGCAAGAAATAAGGGAAATGAATGTATGAAAACTAAAGGTACTAAAGATAAGTCATGATCAGTCTACAAGCTCAAGTGAACTAATTTCTAAGACAAATCATGCCTCAAATGTGAAATCAAATAAGGAATGTATGTTGTCATCTCACATTTATGATTAAATGGTTGATGATGAGATCAAGCCTATAGTGTCAATCAATCCCAAATTGAAGTTGAAGAATGTTTAGTCTTGTAAAATTATTGAGATCTAGAAATCTCTTGAGTTTATGTTATTTTAGTGACCTACAAAAAGGGATGACTCCATTTAAGCTTCATGGAAACATTATTCTATTACTAGAAGCATGTGGTTGTAGTAAAAAAAGGTTTATTTTTTAGAAGATTCCATTTTGTCTTTATTGAAATCAAGGAGGTGAAGATGGATATTATCCATTCTTATATTGATAGCTTTGAAGTCAAAATTCAAACAATTGGTATGTAAGAGGTAAGCTTTTTATATCTATTTGTATGAGTAGTTGATATTGATCTATAAAGACAAGGGGGAGTCCCTAATTATATAGTTGGTATCATGTATGGAATAGCCTTGTATGTGGTCAAGAGTTTAATCTTCTTTATTCATATCAAGGAAGGTAAGTAATCTGAGTTTATAGTTCTTTAAAATAATATATGCTTGGTCTAAGGGGGAACTTAGTAGCTTTGAGTTATTTGTCAAAGAAAGTGATTGATTTTTTATATGAATGGAGTTAAGGAGAGATTATGTCTGAGATGATTTATATACTCTATTTATTGAGCATTTGATAGATCAACTGGAGAGTAACCTAATTGAGAGAAAGCTTCTAAGAATTATTGTCATAATGGTTCCCATTATTTTAGAAGACTATGTGCCAACTAGTGTCTTTGAGATATAGTATCACCTTAGAGGAAGAAAGATTGATTTCAATAGTTATAGGTGACCCTTGATGTCTACTATTAATAGATGCATGGTGGATGCTTGGTTTGATGGGGATCTATTCAAGTTAATTAACTAAATCTTGATGTATTTTGAAGTGGTCTTGTAATCTAAGTTCATTATGAAATAAATGATAGTTGTGGAACACCTTTGTAATTAATGTTAAAGGGGATTAAGATCAAAAAGATTAGAAAGGGATAAAGAAAAGGTAATATTAGAAAAGGTGAATAAAATGGAAGAACCAGATCTAACAGATGATTTCCATTAATAGTGGTTGACATAGTTTTATGAGTGTGTTTGCCATAAATGACAAAGGGAGAGAATGTTGAACATTATCATTGATTAAGGGGGAGATCATTAAGATTTCCATTGACTATTGATTTATTAGAATAAATGTTGTCATTGATGTCAATATAATGTCATTAATGTCAAAGTATAATGTCACAATTTTTTGTGAAGGTGCATGGTCAAGTAATCTTTAAGGTATGTATATGATGAGTTTTTATTTTAGCATAGTGAGTGTTGTTGTATGAAAGAAGTAATGTTAGAGTACTATTTTACTTGAGTTATGTAATTGAGATAAAAATTAATAAGTATAGGTTAGTATGACAATTTTTTAGTATCTTATAAATCTTTGTATAGACCTTGTGAGAAGGTATGTATAGGTAGCATGATGAAATTATTGAGCTTTGAAAAAGAAATGTATGCCCCAAAAATTTGTGTAAGTAGTTCTGAAGATGATCCAAATGAGCTATGAAGATGAGAATGATCTGAATAATGATTGACAATATTTGAACATGAGAGAGGTTGGTTGAGTTTATACATGATGCATAGAGGACATTGAAAATGATTAGAAGGTCATCTCTAAATATTTGTGTATGCATCTCTAAAGATGCTACAAAGATTCTTAGTCAAGCTCTAAAGATATGTAAAAAGATCCAAAGATGCTCTATTTGATTTTTGAATAAGAATGAGTGTATGAGGTTAATTTAAAATACAAAAGAGGCATTAGAACACAAGAGAGTTTTAAGGTGAAGTCGACAGAGTGGATCAAAGGTCAAATTCAAGGCCTAATGAGACTTATAGGTTAAGGCTTAGAAAGGAAAAAGAGAGATGGTGGATAGATGAAGAATTAGGATCAATTTTCATGACATGGGTGAGTAGGTGAACATTGACAAAGGTGAGTCAAGTTTTTCCAAGTATGTGCATGAAGTTTCAAGTTATGGTTTGCAAGTAAAGTCTTAAAAAATGTTTTGAGGTCTCTCGAGTGCATAAAATGAAGAGTTGTCTATTTGAGAAGGTTTTTAAAGTGCTATTTGGAATATATAACATATGAATGAGACTCTAATATGTTTATGGTATATAATTAATGGTTCTATCTCAAAGTTTTAAGCATTGGTTTTTGGAAGGAGAAGCTAAGTTTTATGAATGATTGTTAAGACTAAAAGATGGTCTAAACCCTCATAGAACCCTAACATTGACCTGATGTTGAAGATATCATTAAAAATATATCATAATGTTTTGATATGTCTCTTTAAGTGATTTGATATTTTATTCAACTCTCTTAGGAACCTATAGGTGTGATTGGTTTCTCAGGTGAGTGATAAGACCCTTCAAGAAAGTGATTATTTCTAAGAGATTTGTTGTAGTAAGCATAGTTGACCAAGTCAAAGTTACTAAATGGATGAAGGTCAAAGTGTGATATTTTTAGTTTTTGTTAATAAAGGTTTATGGATATGTTACTTAGGAGTTCAAATTTTGTGGTAATTCAAGTTGGCCAATTGCTAATAGACCAAGTGGTGCAAATAGTAAAAATATCAGATAGAATTGGGAATATGTTTCCTAATGTGTTTTCATGTAATAATGATGGATTTAAGTGTTTAATGATTTTTATTATTAATTGAATAATATATAAATAATTTTTATAAGCTTTGACATTAGTGTAATAATTTTTAACATTGAATCCACAATGGCTTGTCTGTTTGATTAGAGTTTGTGATCAATAGATTAGTCTGTAAGACCAATAGTTTTCATTAGAGATTATGATATGTTTGATGGAGGTTTCTCTAAGGATGGTATAATATCCTATTTATTCATTGAAATACCTTGAATTAATTTGATCAACTATCATAATTTCATGTTTCCTTGACTGTGTTTTGAAGTTAGTTGGTAGTTCTGAGTGAGCATCTTAGATAAAAGATTTTGAGTCCGTATGACCTGATTTAAAGCATTAGATGAAGATTTTGATGACCCTAAGGTCATGAGGTTTATAAATATTTAATTTTTTTCCATATTTTTTTTGAATAATTGATTTTATGACTTAGTTTTTTAAGACAAATTTTCTATGTATGCACATGACTTTTATGAACAGTGTTTTGAGAAAGGGTTCAAGTGGTGGTTGGACCTAAAAAGTGTTATAGACTTAAAATGGAGTTGTATAAGGTATATTTGAGTTTAATATGATGTTTTTATATTGTTTAATATGTTTTAATATTCTTTAATAAAGATCAAAGGGTAAGGTGCTATCAGGAAGACTTATTAGGTCTCCATAAAGCCTAAAAAAGGAGTAAGTGCTAATTGAGCTATGGATGACCTATTGTATTGATTGATTAATGTTTAAGTTATATTATTTTAATATTATAAAACATTTTCATGGATTACCTAAGAAGATAATTGTTAGGGTGTGGAGCTAAAAACTTCACCAAGGAGCATTCATTATCAGGTTCAGGTCTACACAGACACCGGCGTCGGTCAGGAGCGACCGACGTCGGTCACAAGCAGTAGAAGAGATGCCGACGTCGATAGAGGGTCGGCCGACGGTGGTCACAAAAAAGCAACAGGAACTGACGTCGGTTACCTGTGTGTCTAGAGAGCTATTTCCATGGACAGAAGCGAGTGTTTGCATGATAAGTTTGAGTTGAAGTCTCAAGCTTGCGTCTCTATTGTTGGAAATACTATTTTTAGAGCCCTTGTTCAAGTGGCTTAACTGCTTGTTGGGTGTACATGCTCAAGTCTCCTAATTCTATATGTAGAATTAGATCTTCTTAGCTTTGTAGTAGTTTTGTAGTGGATTATTGTAGTTGGGCGAATTATTTTAATTCATTGTGTGAGAAGAACAGTACAAAATTGAATCAATCCAGGCTTGTTGGAGTTGATTGTTCTTGAGAGAGAGAGCTCTTGAGGAATAGAGATCTATTGAGAGATCTATACATCTAGGAGAGGTGTGGAAGAAAGAATCTTTCTTCAATTGTATTCCTTTTGTAAAGAGTTTGTTAATACAAGTTTTCAGGGTGTTTTCTTGTATCTCTTGTTCTTACTATTATCATTCTAATTACTTGTCAATCTGGTTTAATTCTACATTTATTGCTGTCACAATTGCAATTTATTGTTGGATTGATCCCCCAACAAGTGGTATCAGAGCCTTGGTTACAGGTTCAGAGCTTGATAATTGGTATCAAAGTTCAGGTTCACTAACAGGTGGTTCAGATCTGTGTAGTGTGTATTGATTACAGGTTCTCACAAGAGTTTCTATAGGGATTTATATTTGAGTGGGAGAAGCAATGGCAAATGAAAGTAAATTGAGAATGGAAAAGTTCAATGGAAAAAATTACCAACACTAGAGAATGCAGATAGAGGACTATCTGTATCAGAAAGATCTCTACTTACCGTTAGGAGGTGTTGCAAAGAAGCCCAAAGACATGGAGGATGAAGAATGGGAAGTTCTTGATAGAAAGGATCTGGGGTCTATAAGACTGAGTCTAGCATCCACTGTGATATCCAATTTATCACAAGCAAAGTCTACAGTAGAGTTGATGACTACGTTAGCAAATTTGTATGAAAAACCCTCAGCTTCCAATAAGGTATATCTTATGAAGCAGTTATTTAATTTGCATATGAATGAAGGTGGATCTATTTCTACTCATCTGAATGATTTCAATGGCATTGTGAATCAATTAAGTTCAGTGAATATAGTGTTTGATGATGAGATAAAAGCTCTTTTGATATTATGTTCTTTGCCTGAAAGCTGGCATGGCTTAGTAATGGCAGTAAGTAATACTGCATCTGCATCAAATATTTTGAAAGTAGAGGATGTTGTTAGTGTTATCTTGAATGAGGAAATACACAGGAAAAGCACAGAAGAGGCATCCGAGAATGCTTTAAGTTTTGAGAGCAAGGGAAGGCAGAAAGAGAAGAGCAAGAAAGGTAGATCAAGATCCAAGTCAAAGGGGAAAGGCAGATCTAAATCCAGAAATGGCAGAAGGCCACAATGTTGGAATTGTGGAAAGATGGGGCACATAAGCAGAGATTGTTGGTCAAAGCCTAAGGAGGACAATCAGCATGAAGGAAAGGAAGAAGCCAAGATTGCAGGTATTGCACAGGATGCTTTAATTTTCTCTCTGCATAATAATATAAAATCTTGGGTATTAGATTCAGGTGCATCTTTTCATGTTACTCCTAACAGGGAATATTTTAGTGAATATATCCATGGAGATTTTGGAATAGTGTATCTAGGGGATGATGAGCCCTGTAAAATAATCGGCAAAGGTAAAGTGCAGCTGAAGATGCAGAATAGCAACACATGGGTGTTGAGAGATGTGATGCATGTTCCTAGCTTGAAGAGAAATTTGATTTCTGCAGGAAAGTTAGGGGATGAGGGTTGTACAGTAACTCTCACAACAAAATCTTGGAAGGTGACCAAGGGTGCACTTGTTATGGCTAGAGGTAAGAGAGAAGGTACTCTCTATATGTGTAATTGTGTTACTAACAAATCTCCTTCTGTATTATCTACTTCAGATGTGGACACTAAATTGTGGCACTCAAGGCTTGGCCACATGAGTGAGAAGGGGATGTCAATTCTTAAGTCCAAAGGTATGCTTTCAGATTTAAAAGGCATAGATCTAGAGTTTTGTGAGCACTGTGTATTTGGAAAATAGAAAAGGGTTAGTTTTCTCAAAACTGGGTCTACTAAGAAGAGGCACAAGTTGGAGCTTATTCACACAGACGTGTGGGGACTAGCTCAGGTTACTTCCATTAGAGGATCACATTACTATGTATCTTTCATAGATGATGCCACAAGGAAGGTATGGATCTATTGTATTAGAAAGAAATCTGATGTATTTGAGACTTTTAAAGTTTGGAAAGCTATGGTTGAGAATGAAACAGGTAAAAGATTAAAGTGCCTGAGATCAGACAATGGCAGTGAGTTATGCAGTCATAAGTTCATAGATTATTGTTACATGCATGGAATCTGTAGGCAAAGGATGGTTCCAAGGACACCTCAGTAGAATGGTATTGCTAAAAGGATGAACAGGACAATAATGGAGCGTGCAAGATGTATGAGATTGCGTGTTGGTTTGCCCTTACAGTTTTGGGCACAAGCTGTTGACACTGCAGTGTACCTGATTAACAGAGGACCCTCTACAGCTCTAGATGGTGGTATTCTAGAAGAGGCATGGACAGGTAAAAAGGTTGATCTCTCATATCTCAAAATTTTTGGTTGTGAAGCCTTTGTGTATATAGATAAGGAAAATAGAAAGAAGCTTGATGCTAAGTCTATGAGATGCACGTTTATTGGCTATGGCTCAGATGATTTTGGTTACAGATTATGGAATCTAGAAACTAACAAGGTAATCAGGAGCCATGATGTTGTCTTCAATGAAAGAGTGATGTATTGTGATCAGCTAAGGAAGTTGAATCAATCTGAGCAGAGCAATGGTGAATTGGACGAGGTGAAAGTCCAAGATGAGCTCATGGGAAAAAGAAATAATCACTTACAGGAAAACACAGAGATCGACGTCGGTAGGGTAAAAACCGGTGTCGGCAGGACAGAAACCGGCGTCGGCCATACAGAGACCGACGTCGGCCGTACAAGTACCAAGGTCGGTCAGGCAAAACCGACGTCGACCAGTAACAGGTCTACAGGTGATCGAGGTCGGTCACTGTTAGAGAATTTGGGTGGATAGCGTGTTGTGGACGAGTCTCAGACACCCATCAGGAGGTCAGAAAGGGTGAGCAAGCCTCCAATTAGATATTCTCCTTCTTTATTTTATTTATTGCTAACTGATGGTGGAAAACTAGAGAGTTTTGAAGAAGCAATATAGGTGGAGTCCAAGAGTGAGTGGGAGCGTGGCATGGTTGAGGAGTTGGAGTCCTTAAGAGAGAACCAAACATGGGATTTGCTTGAATTGCCAGCTGGTAAGAGAACACTTAAGAATAGATGGACCTACAGGTTGAAGGAAGGTGAGAATGGACATATGAGATAGAAGGCTAGATTAGTGGTGAAAGGATTTTCACAAAAGCCAGGGATCGACTTTGGTGAGATTTTTTCTCCTATTGTTAAAATGACTTCTATAAGGGTTGTATTGTCTTTAGTTGCTTTTGAGGATTTGCATCTTGAGTAGCTAGATGTTAAGACAACATTTCTTCATGGAGACTTGGATGAGGAAATTTATATGGAATAGCCAAAAGGATTTGAGGTCAAGGGTAAGGAGAAGTTTGTGTGCAAATTGAAGAAAAGCTTGTATGGCCTCAAGCAAGCTCCTAGGCAATGGTACTTAAAATTTGACAGGTTTATGACTGAGCATGGCTATAGTAGGTGTCAATCAGACCATTGTGTGTATTTCAAGAGATTTGATAATGGTAGATATATTATTCTATTGTTGTATGTAGATGACATGCTGGTTGCAGGGTCTCACATGCAGGATATCTCAGAGCTTAAGGTAAAATTAGCTCAAATGTTTGCTATGAAGGATTTGGGAGCAGCAAAGAAAATCCTTGGCATGAGCATTAAGAGAGACAAGAAAAATCACAGGTTGATATTGTCTCAAGAAGATTATGTGGACAAGGTGTTGAATCAGTTCAATATGCAGGATGCTAAACCGGTAAGCACACCTTTGGCTGGACATTTTAAGTTGAGTAAAGAACAATGTCCTAATTCATATGATGAGGTAGAGTACATGAGTAAGGTTCCATATTCTTCCGCAGTAGGGAGTTTGATGTATGCAATGGTGTGTACTAGACCAGATATTGCCCAAGCAGTGGGAGTGGTAAGTAAGTATATGGCCAATCCAGGTAAGGAACATTGGAAAGTAGTTCAATGGATCCTTAGATATCTGAGAGGAACCAGCAGTAGGCACTTGTGTTATGGAGGTTCAGATACTTCTCTACATGGCTATGTAGATTCAGATATGGCAAGTGATTTGGATGGCAGGAGGAGCACTACAAGTTATGTTTTCACTATAGGTGGAATGGCAGTTAGCTGGATATCTAAGTTGCAGAAGGTTGTTGCCTTGTCAACTACAAAAGCAGAGTATATTGCAGCCACAGAAGCTAGCAAGGAGATGATATGGATGAAACGGTTCATGGATGAGCTTGGTAGGGAGCATGAGAGTTGTAGATTGTATAGTGACAGTCAGAGTGCAATCCATTTGGCTAAGAATTCAGCCTTTCATTTAAGAACAAAGCACATACAGCTAAGGTATCACTTCATACGATAGGTATTGGAAGATGGTGAGTTGAAGCTGGAGAAGATCCATACAGATAGGAATCCTGCTGATATGCTAACCAAGCTAGCTATAAAGGAGAAGTTGAATCTTCATTCAACTTCTGTTGGTCTTCATGATTGAGTTGAAGATGGAGGAGCTAGAAGATGTTGCTGTACAGGTACTGGTGCAGCTGTTTATCTCCAAGTGGGAGATTGTTAGGGTGTGGAGCTAAAAACTTCACCAAGGAGCATTCATTATCAGGTTTGGGTCTACACAGACACCGGTGTCAGTTAGGAGTGACTGACGTTGGTCACAAGCAGTTGCAGAGATGCCGACGTTGGTAGAGGGTCGGCCGACTGTGGTCACAGACAAGCAGCAGGAACTGACGTCGGTTACCTGCGTGTCTAGAGAGCTATTTCTATGGACAGAAGTGAGTGTTTGCATGATAAGTTTGAGTTGAAGTCTCAAGCTCACGTCTCTATTGTTGGCAATACTATTTTTAGAGCCCTTGTTCAAGTGGCTTAACTGCTTGTTGGGTGTACATGCTCAAGTATCCTAATTCTATATGTAGAATTAGATCTTCTTAGCTTTGTAGTAGTTTTGTAGTGGATTATTGTAGTTGGGTGAATTATTGTAATTCATTGTGTGAGAAGAATAGTACATAATTGAATCAATCTAGGCTTGTTGGAGTTGATTGTTCTTGAGAGAGAGAGCTCTTGAGGAATAGAGATCTATTGAGAGATCTATACATCTAGGAGAGGTGTGGAAGAAAGAAGCTTTCTTCAATTGTATTCCTTTTGTAAAGAGTTTGTTAATACAAGTTTTTAGGGTGTTTTCTTGTATCTCTTGTTCTTACTATTATCATTCTAATTACTTGTCAATCTGGTTTAATTCTGTGTTTATTGCTGTCACAATTGTAATCTATTGTTGGATTGATCCCCCAATAATAATAATGTATGGCTGACTAAGAAGGATATGATTAAATGTCTTGTATAAAAGCAAGGCAGTTTAGGCCTATTTAAGTATGCTTAGAGAGAGTGAAGAGAATAAGAAAATGATATAGATCTTTGGTGAGTATAATTAGGTAATGTGTGCCATCATAGATATTTAATTAATATATAATATATGTTTTTCATATGAAGATCAAGTTTAGAAGACCTAATCAAACTATGGAGAGGGCTAGTTGAGTGAAGAAGGCTAAAAGCCAATTTGAGAGGAATAGAAGTGAGAAAAGAGTTGAATGAGAATACCATCATATGTTGTGTGAGAAAAAAATATTATTAAGTTGATCAAGTGTTTTATGTGGATGAGTTGGTGCTAAGTCATCTAGGGGGTTGGTTCCTCCTTGTAGGTGGGTGCTTGCTAAAGCTTAGTTGAGTTGGTGCTGAGCTAGTTGGGGTTGTTGCTCCATGTGAATTTGGTGCTTAAATAAAGATTGATGTTTTTATTATAGTATTATAGTCCATTTATTCATCAGTTAGTTTTGTTTATTTTAATTTTTTTCCATGTATATGATGTGTTCATGTGTTTCATGCTCTTATGATTTAAAACTTATGCTTGCTAAGATGTACATGCTTGTTAGAATCGTTCATGTATGATTAAGTGTAATTGAATGAATTTTTTTGAAGGTTTATTCACCCTCCCTTTCATTCATTATGCTTCTAATAATAACCCAAAAATATTAATCATGACCTTAAACTTATTACCCACCTCTTTTGTGTCCCAACCCATAACCCATATAAAAGTGTTAGTACATGTCTACCAATATATGTTAAGGATCATCACCATTAAATTATCATCTATATGTACTCTACACATATCCATGATGCCTTGAAATCCTAGACTAATAAAATTATATTTTTCCTCATCTAATCATCTAGTTATTAAATTAGGTATTTAGGATGAATTAAATATCTCCTACATTTTTTATTTTCTTATTGTTGTATAAATTTATAAAAACCAAATCCCAATGATTTTCTCTTTAGATAATTTTTTTATAAAATAAAAGTAAAAACTCAAAAATTACACCAAAAATATAAATTTTTATTGTATCAGCCATCTAAATCGATTGTAAAAACCATATGCTCTATTTTATAGTTCATTAGTAGATTAACATATTTATATCATCCATATGGTGTGTTTTCCTAATTTAATAACCATTAAAATAATTACATCACCCATGTGGTCTCATGTTTAATTGTATTAACATTTTTTTGGTTGTATCAACCATGTAGATTATTTTCTATGACATATAACATCTGCTTAACTTCATTGGCCATGTTTATTGTGTCATTGTGATTCTAACAATAACCCTAAAATATCAAGCATGACCTTAAACTTCATAGTCACCTCTATTGTGTCCCCATCCATAACCCATACAAAAGTGTCAGTACATGTCTACCAATATGTGGTAAGGATCATCACTGGTAAATTAACATCTAGATGTACTCTATACATATCCATGATGATACTAAATCTTATACTAATAAAATGATATTTATCCTCATATGATAGTCTAGCTATTAAATTAGGTATTTAGGATGAATTAAATATCTTCCACATTTTTTATTTTCTTATTATTATATAAATTTATAAAAAAAAATCCCAATGATTTTCTCTTTAGATAAAAATTTGATAAAATAAAAGTAAAAACTCAAAAATTACACCAAAAATATAAAACTTTATTGTATCGGCCATCTAAGTTGATTGTATAAACCATGTAGCCTATTTTATAATGCATTAGTATCTTAACATATTTATATCATACATATTGTGTGTTTCCCTATTGTAATAACCATTAAAATAATTTAATCACCCATGTGGTCTCATGTTCAATTGTTTAACCACTTTATCAGTTGTATCGTCATGCAATTTTCTTTCTACTACATAAAACAACTGCTTAACTTTATTGGCCATGTTTATGCATTTTTACTACATCTAATTTATATGATCAAATAATATTATTTTATACTTTATCACCCATCTCTAATAACTACATTTTCCATCTTACAATTTTTTTCCTCTATGTCTATATTGATTGGGATGATATAGTTATCCTATCTTTCCAATTTTTCTATGACCCTAAAAATAACACACTTTCTTGAAAATAACATTTGATGCCAAAACATTAACCATTTATATGTTTTCTTTGATTTTATTCTTATTTGATTAATTATTACCACAAAATTTCCCCAACACCTAAATTTCATAGTCTATCCTACCTATACTTCCCAAAAATCAAATGCACATCCTTCCTTAATAGTCACCATAGCAAATCCAATTCACTCTTCTTCATGGCTAACTCTACATACTCTCACCATCATCTCTATATATGTGAAAAAATGGTCACTAAGACCTCTCTAAATCTCAAAACCTTGAAAAATAAAATAATAAAATTAATAACTTTTGAGATTATTCATATAAAAAAAATTTAAAACTCAAACCTATTCAGAATTTTCACTCATATTTTGTATTTTTCCATTTATCTATTTTCAAAGGTCATTTTAATGAACCAAAACAAGTGATATGATCTTGATATCAAAATGAAACTTTTTGTACTAGTGGAATATTTTTGAAAAAATATATGTTTCTCTTATTTTTCAAGTTTACTTAAGTAGTTTTAATACAACTTTTCCACCTTGCTTTATAATTATTATGTGTTTGGTCAACCAAAGTCATCTAAAAACCACTTTAGTGATATTTATCATCATATTTACCCTCCAAATAGGAAATTTGAGGTACACATAAGTATTTATTTACTTTAATTTATCTCTTTTATCAACATTTATTATAGCACTTGATTTTATATTTCATGTTTCTATCATTGTTGATTACCAAAGCACCATCCCACATTATACTACTTGATGTGATGAGATTTAGATAGGGCATATGTATACACCTCATATTTTTTCACTTACTGATGTTTTATCTTATTTGACTCATTAGTGCATCAATCTCTCTTAGTGCACATACTAATGAGTGCATCAAGATTTGGGTGGGCTATCTCATAATACTATCAACCATTTTTGGTAACCATGGAAGAAAAGCATCCATTTTCAGTTCAAGACATCAAGTTTTCATTATTCATGCAAAGGTTTCAAGATTAGGTCCAAGTTTAATAAAAATGTCTATGTTGCATTTTTTGTAAAAATAGGAAATGTTTTGACACTTAGTCAATTATTTGAACTTTTCTTGGAGCCACATGTCACATTTCTATTTAGTAGGGCTTAGTCATTTTTAATTCAAAAGTTACTTGATAGGTTTAGAAAGTACTTCAACACTTATCCATTATGGGGTTTTTTTATATCCCAATGATAACTTCAAGAGGTGATAAGATAAAATTTATTAGGCCCCCAATGATATCTTAATGACTTCCCTTTTTTAGTCATAACAAGACTCAAATCCAATCAAAAAGTGTCATGTGATAATCATTCACATCTCTTGGTGACTTGTTCCTCTTTCAAAATACATTCAACACTTAACAATTTTTTTAAAAGTTACCCAATTCCATGTGTCAATTTATCAATAGTCCTAGGGCCTTTTCATATGCCTTTAGACATGTATTTTATTTTATTGAATTTTCCTAGCAATATCCATGTTAGTAAGGTAACAAGTTAGAGGGATGATGCTACATGGAATAATCATGCTACTTTACTCTCCCAAATATTTGTTTATATCCCATAGATAATTTCAAGTCCTTAGGCTAGTGGGTTAGTGGGATGATGCCATATAACATAATATTTTTTTGCCACTCTCCTATAGATTTTTATACAACCCAGAGATGATGTCAAGACCTAAGATAGTAGGTTAATGGGATGGAATTACATGGCATAATGTTACTTTTACACATCCTTAGGGTGGTCTATGAAAATAGAGTAGTATGGTAGGGTAATGGGTGAGTGAGATTTTATTTCATGGTGAAATATCACTTCATGATGGAGAGAATAGTCAATAATACCCATTAGTCTCCTAGTGTGGTAAAATTGTTAGACTTATCAGAGCCCAACCCAATGAAGTAATGCCACATCAATTAGTTATCAGATGTGCCCATCTCCTAGACCTAAAAAAGATGAATGGGTAAAGTAGATAGATCTAAGATTTAATACAATGTGATAAATGTTATTTGTATATAAATATTAGGGATAGTGTGGCATAAAGTTGTTTAATGGGTGATCGACACATGTCTAATTAGTAGTCCCATTGGCAAGCTTTCCCCCTTTCATAGTGTGACAAGGTGACCGATATCATGTTTACACATAACATAATCAATGAATGATCTCTAAGCATAAGAAGTATGTCAAGATCAAGTAACTAAGTGATCACTCTTCATTATAAAGTAATTTTATTTTATTCCCCATGGGAATTTAGAACAAAGTTCCTAGCATGAATGCATTGAGTTCCACTTGGGTGTTGTATTGATCCTAAGCTTAGAGGGATGAATATATAGCCAAGGATCATAATAATATATGATGGGTTTCCATGTGCATTTGGAGATGAACCCAAGTCAATTCTATAATTCAAAATAATCAACTAAGTGTTGAAAGAGGGCCCAAGGAGGAATATACTCATTAAAGTAAATAAATTCCCAAAACAAACCTATTGTTGACATGTGTATGGATTCTACCATTGAGGATTTTGTTGGAATCCATTTTAGTATTGATTGAGGTAAATTTGATGGCTTGTCTCACTCATTAAGATGTCAAATTCATGAGTATACTATGTAACTAGATTAACTCACAAAATTAGTGGTGAATAGAGTGGCCCAATGTGTAAATCATGGAATAACTCAAATCCAACTATAAAAATGGTTAGAGGGTTATAGAATTTGTCCCCATTCATCATGGAAGTGAGTGGAAATGGAGATCACATAAAATACAAGTTATAGGATTAAGAGGACTTTGTAGTTAGTTATGTAGGCATGGATTTATAAATCTTGAGGGGATTCCCACTACCTCAACCCCCTTCCCTAATTATCATAAAATTTGTAACCACCATGATAGTGGGTAAGACCGAATCAAACCCGAGCTTTGAATATTTGGCCTATTTAAATAGGAAATATTTTCATTTCATAGGGACCCTTTTTATCTCAAAAATGCTATATAAATTAACCCATCATTTATCTCTCAATTTGGCAGGACTAAACTCTTTCATTTTATAAATCTGGCTGCAAGCCTTTTGAATCAAAAGAAACTAAATTTACCTTCTTCAAGCTAATATGTTTTAGTTTGATGCTTAGTTGATCTAAATATATGATATAAGGTGTTCTTCCTTTTGTATGTCCTTTATTTTCACCTTGTTATTAGTAGGCTGAGTTCATATAGGTCATATATTGCGTTGGAATTTTCTATCCTAGTGAATTATTGTGGAAAACAATTAATTATGTTTGGCAAAAAGATTTTAGTCATTCCTTTAAGTCCTATGAATATAATCACAACACCCATATGAAATATTGATGTATGAATATCCTAGTTTAAAGAGAGTGTAAGAGAGTTTTAATCCATATTAAGTCACATAGTGCTATCAAGAGGCTAATGTAGGGAGCATAACACATTTGGTGCATCACTATCATAGGTTTAATTCAATTATCTTTCTCTCTTTTCCTTTTAAGTGTATTAGTTTAGTGTTAGTTTTTCATTATCCATTAGGGGAATCTAGACCTCTTAGGAGGTATAATCTAACTATAGGTGATCCATATCCATAGGGTGTTACCATTGTGTTGATTAGGTGAGCATATGCAAAACACCTCTTTAATTGGTGAAATTCAATGCAAAAATATTTTTTGGCATACCTGGTGGGAGCTATGCTCAATTTAATTAAGTTAAAAGGTTTTGACTAAGATTTTGGTGTTACTCTTAGTAAACTTCAATGTTGAAGACATTAAATAAGCATATGTCAACTCTAAAGATTTCTAATCTCTAGTAGACTAGTCCTTAAGTATTTCATGCCAAGAGCAATAAAAGCTTCTTTAAAAGGTAGTTTATAGTTTGTTGAATTGTCTACAACCTCTAGAATAATACTAACTAAAGCATATTTATCTCTTTTAATAATATCTAGAGTGCTTATATAACCTTCCTCACGAGCTAATTCTATGCATTTTTGTGGTACATTTCCTTGCCAAGATTAGGATTCCTTTTAGCCAATTACATGTTTGTCCCTAGAAATCAAGATTTATTCCTTTAAATGGAGGAATCACACTAAAACTTACTCAATATGATGATATACCAATTAAAACCCTTAAGAGTATTCCCTATTTCATTGGAGGGGATACTACCGCACATGTAGAGTACATTAAAGATATTGCTAATATTGATTTAGTAAATCATGTTACTTAGGAAAATGTTGATATTAGGCTTTTAGATTCCTTATTAAAAGGCAAATATATTTAATGGTATAGGATATTTTGAGCTATTTCTATCAACTCATGGGATAAGCTAGTAGAAATTTTATGTAAATAGTTTGAAGACAAGTAAGATCATTTATCCCTAAACATGGGGTAGAATTCCACTATTAGTAAAGCTTACAACTGAGTATGTTTTTTTATATTATCTTAGAGACTTGAATAGTGATATCTTTGTGATGATCTAGTTAATGAGTGGTATACAATTATTAGATGTTTATGAGGTAGCCATTAGGGCTTGGAATAGTCATATACAGGGTACAAAAATTGCACCAAGGCCTCCAATAACCATTTTTATATAAATGTATCCCATTTTTATACTTAAAACACCCACATTAGTGCATATTCTAGTACCAACTAGCCAACCACCAAGCCAATATAAAGCTACCCTTAGTCCATCAAATGATCTTCAAGAGGTTAAGAGCCTTCTTCAAACTTTTTAGAATAAGTTGGTTACTCTTAAAAGGTATTAGGCTCAAAATTACAAACCCTATCAAGTGCCTCATTAGATTTATAAAAATAACATGCCTCCATATCAAGGACCTTATCAACCAAATAGGCTATAATATCAGGCAAATATTCAAGACCAGGCAAAATTACTCCTATAAAGCCTTATTAGTATTTCAAACCCTGTACTAATATAACATCTAAATCCTTAATCCATGTCCTAAATAGCTTATTATAAGACTATGAATGTTTTTTTCCATATAATATTTCCCATAACCAAAATTTTTATCTTAATGGTGGACTCAAACAAGCACTAATGATGCAAAGCATAACACCACAACAAGAAAGATAAGATGAGGTATCACCAAAAAAATAGGATCATCAAGAGTTAGTAAAGAGTGATGATACACTTATAAAATAGTAAGGGGATGAGTATTACAGAGTAAATTAGTTTCAAGGTCATAACTAAGCTTCTTCTTCAAGTGTGGTAGCCAATAGTAGCTCTAAGGAAAGGGTTGTAGAATTTGAACCAATAACTTGTAAGTATCTTGCATAATCTTCTCTAGTGTTACAAGAGGTTATTTATCCTAATTAAATACTAAAGGTACATTAAATTCAAAAATGATCAAATCTTAGGAAGTCAAGAACAACCCAAAATCCATTCTCAATTAGTACAAGTGTAAGAAGGTACTACTATTTCCAAAGCAAAAAAAAGGTTGGTACTTCCATGTTCAATATTCTTGATCATATGAGAAAAAATGTGAATATACCCATATGGGAATCATTATCTATACTAGGACAAAAGGACCTATTTCAAGTAGATTTGTCTAACTTTAGTCTTTCAAAAGGGTCATAATAGGAATGACCAAAATTAGTACTCACAAATACCCCTCAACCAAAGGAAGGTCAGAAAAATAAAGGTGTAAAACCTCTACCATTATACATTTCTTTAATAATAAGCAATCATTTAGCCCATAATTTCATGATATATTCATGGGATATTATCTTGATGATGCCAAAATAGATAGTAATAAAATTGGGTTTGGGATATGAACCACTCTCTAAATTAGTAGTTTAGCTAGATGGAATAACCATTAAGACTGTTGGTGTCCTAAAGGGTTTGTAACTCACTTTACATGCTTGCCCCAAATTTCCCATTCCTAAAGATATTTTCATAATTTATCTTCCTCCATACTTTACTTTGTGCCTTTCTAGGGACTTTAATCCCAAGATTAGAAAATACCTATCATTTGATTAGTCTCATATGATCTTTAGAGCTAGGTATAACACTAAATTCACCATTAGTTTTGAGCCAATTTATAGGAACCATATTGAACCATATGTGACAAGTTACATAAATGTTAATTGTACCATTTTCAACCAAGAAGACCATCTTATTAAGCATGATCTAAGTACACTCCTTGAATACACATTTGATTTACTGTTTGATGAATGGGGGATGACCATCACAAGTTTTATCATTATAGACTCATTGAAGAGGTTGGTTTTGGTAATTATTTCTTTCAAGAAGAAGAATATTTCCTTCTAAATCTTTTGAAGATTGATGAACATGATTATGGAGTCTGGTAGATGTAATTTGATAGATCTAGAAGTAGACATGGAGTAGGAGGGAATGTCATGTTGGTGCCTCCCTTGAAGTATAAATGTTTTTTTCATCTGATATTTTAATTTAGCTACAATAACAACATAACTAAGTATGAAGGTCTCATACATGGTATTCAATGGGCCAATAAGAAAGGAATTAAACATATATAAGTCTTTAGAGATAGTGATCTTGTGGTGAACTAGGTAAGAGGGTAAAACATGACTGTAAATAAATTATTAAATTCCTATAAACATAGATTTTAGGACCTCATATAATACCTTGAAGAATTCAACATCTAGTCCATTTTAAGAAAAATAAATAAACAAGTTAATAGTCTTTCTACTATTAGTGCTTAGTTTGACATTTTAGATGATATCAAAATGGATAAAACACAACAACATATCAAGGTGGTTATAAGGCCTTCAATACCTTATAATTCCACAAATTAATAGGTGTTTGATAGTGATCAATAAATTTTTATTTTATTTCAATAAGAAGCTAAGTTTTCTATAAAAAAATTAGAATAAATTACAACAATAATATAATGACTAGGTCATTCAACTGAAGTTGAATAAACTTCCAAAGGGGATTATCAAACTTTAAATATAAGTGTTGATGATGATCAAGTTAGGGGAGATAAATTGAACATGAATATAAATTAAGATCACTATTAAATAGCTACCATCTTCAAGAATAAACTTATCCACAATGGCAAGGTATGTAATGAAGAGGTAAAACATGCATTTGTTAAGCTATGGTAAGATTTTGAGGACATATTTGTATGGGGGTATAGTGATCTCAAAGGGTTTAACCCTAATTTGGTACAACAAACTATAGAGTTGGATTTTGATGCCAAGATAGTTAGGTAGAAATAGAGGCCCATAAACTCCAAAATAGAGACCCTCATGAGGAAATAATTGACCAAGTTTTAAAAGGCTAGGATCATCTTTTTTATTAAGCATTTATCTTGGGTTGCAAACTTGGTCCCTGTTAGAAAGATAAATGGAGAGATAAGGTTGTGTGTTGACTTTAGGGACCTAAATTGAGCCTCATTGAAGTATCACTACATATTACCTTCCATTGAGTAAATCTTATAAATGGTGGTGGGTGAAGAATGTTTTTATCTTTTGGATGGTTATTCTATATATAATCAAATTTTGGTAAAGGAGGAGGATTAGTTCAAGATAACCTTAACCATGAAATGGGGAACTTAAGACTACATAAAAAAATTCTTTGTCTTACCCAATCTAGGGGAAACTTTTCAAAGAGCCATGGATATGGCATTTCAAGGAGTAATTAATAATATTATACTTGCCTATGTTGATGATATTAAAATATTTTATAATCATGTTGATGATCATGTGTCTCATCTTAGATAGATATTTGAAAGGTGGAGGTAGTTTGGTGTCTCACTTAACCCGAAGAAGTGTAATTTTTAGTACATGAAGATAAGCTTATGGGCCTTATTGTCTCTAAGAAAGGGATTATGATTGATCCTAAAATAGTAAGTTCTATTCTAGTAGTGTCCTTGACTAATCAAAATAAGGGTATTCAAATATTCTTAGGAAGGATCAATTTTAATTGCAAGTTTATTCTTGATTTTACTAATCTTGTAAAGCCTCTAACTTCTATGTTAAATAAGAGTCATATCTTCCATTGGTCCAAAAAAGGGTAATATAGCTTAAAAATAATTAAAAAAAGCATAACACAAGATCTCACCCTCATAAATTGATATTTCACCAAGGAATTTACTTTCTATGAATTTGGGGGTATGGACACTATCTCAGTTATGCTAGTACATAAGAATGAGGAAGACATAGAGAAGTCAATAGCTTTATTTAGCCAAGGATTGGATGGTTATAGGTAAATTATTAATTTGTAGAGAAACAAGTGTTGAATATTATAATAAGTCTAAAGAAGTTTAGATACTTTTAATTTAATAGTAAGGTGCATTAACTTGTCTCCCACTTAAATTTCAACGAGTTCCTCTTAAGCAAAGATATGAATCAGAAAAGGGTAGGGTGGATTAAAAAGGTGATGGATTATGATGTGGATATCAAGGTCAAAAATATGGTAAGAGGAAGATTTTTTTTTGAACAACTAACTTCATAATTATATAATGATAAAAAAAATTCCTGGTACACCAAGATGTCAAACACTTAACTACACATTTATTGCCTACTAATTGGACCCAAGATATGGCCAACTTCTTCCAAACTAGTGAATGTCCTCAAGGATTTAACAAGGCCAAAATAGGTTATTTTATATTTCTATTAATTCCTTATTTTATTATATGTGGTGTCTTGTTTAGGAAGGATGTCAACGGTATTCTATTGAGATGTGTTGAAATAAACTAGATTGATAGGATTCTAAAGGAATTTCATGATGGATCATCTAGTTGACATTGTTCTAAGGACTACATCCATATATATAATGATGGTAGAATATTATTGACCCAATAGTTTTAGAAATGTATATTCATGGGATAATAATTGAAAAACATGTGCATTATTCATCAGTAAATAGAGGTTAGTATCCTTCGCTCTTCATCCCATTTAGGTAGAGTAGCCCTTCATATAAAGGGGTTTGGATTTCATAGGGATGATTAACCCACATTATATTTTAGGTCATAAATTTTTATTAACATCCACTAATTATTTTACAACGTGTATAGAAGCATTGGATTTTAAAAAAGTAAATGAATCCAATGTATGGGAATTATATGAAAGTATAGTCACTAATGTTGTAAAAAATATGATTGAGAGGGGGGGTGAATTAGTCTTCAAAAAATTTCATTCAATTCCACTTAACCATACATGAAACATTATAATGAATCACATATGTCACAAAAATAATAAACATCAAAACATAATAAGATGAAACACATGAACACAACATATATGTGGGAAACCATCTAGGGGTAGAAAACCCATTGATGAAAAAAATGGAATATAGTCCTATAAGATAAACACAAATATTCATTTGATCACCCACTCAACTTGGATCACCAGCCCTAATATTTTAAGAACCAACTTGATAGATTATTTATCTAAACACCAACTCAAAAAAGATCACCAACCCCTAATTTATCAAACACGCACTTGGCTTTAGCAAGAACCAACTTGCAAGGAGGCACCAACCCCCTAGATAACTCAGCACCAACTTAGACAAAAACATTTTATCACCTTCATAAACCATTTTTTATTCTAAAATAGATGATTATCTACTCCTTCAGCTCACTTTTGTCCCTCTCAAACTGACCTTCAACCTTCTTCACTCAACTATCCCTCTTCATGGCATGATGAGGTCTTTTAACCTTTATCCTCTCTTGCAGAACCTCTATTAGATATTGATAACACTTAAATAATGGTATACATGACCTCCTTGTGATCACTAATTATCTATTCTATTCTCTTATCTTGTTCCACTCTTCCAAATTTAAGCACACACTTAGCATCCCCTCTCAACTTACCAAAATAGGAATAACTACCTTGATTTTATACAAGTCACTTGATCAATCCTTCTAGATCAATTATAAATTCAAATTAATTATGTCATCTATGAATATGTTAAATAATATTAAAATAACATGGCTTATTCATAAATCAATCACTAAAATAGGTCAACCATACATCAATGAGCCCTTACTCCTCTTCAGGCTTATCCAAACACCTCACATAGTAGTAAAAAACCACAATAAACTTTAATATCCCTTATACAACTTAAAATTATGTGTAAAACACATTTTAGGTCCAACCACCACTTGAACCCTTACTCAAATCACTGCTTATAAAAGGCATGCAAATATATAGAAACTCTATCTTAAAAAAATTGAGGCATATACTCAAATTTTCAAAAAAACCATGGAAAAATGTTATATATTCAAAAACATTATGATCTAAATATTATCACCAACTTCATCTAATGATTAAACTCTAGGTAAACAAGATCAAACACTCCTTTGTAAGATGTTCACTTAGAATTGCCAATTGACTCCAAAACATAGTCAAGGAAATATGAACATCTAACACATGATTGAATATATTCAATGTATTTAAATTCATGAATAGTATTTTATATCATCCTTATATAAACTTTAATAAATCATATCACGAGCTCTACTAAAAAATATTGGTCTTGCAGACCAATCTTCTAACCTTCTTTCTCATAAACTCTACTCAATCAAATATGCCATTTTTGCTTCATTAATTTAACCTATTATGCTAAATTCCAAGCTTATAAAAATCATGGATACATCATTAAATACCCAAAAAACATCATCATGCATTTTAGTTCATTACTCATTCATTATAACACATCATAAATAATCTTTTCATATCTATCTAATTTCCTTGCTATTTGCACCACTAGGTCTGTTAGTGACTAACCAACTTACATCAGCAACTTTGCACACCTGAGGTATGGAATATGTATATAAATATTTATTAATAAATGATACAAGTATCACACTTTTATCTTCATCCAATTTTAAACTTTGACTTAGTGAATTCTATCTTCTACAATAAATTTTTGAATAATAAGTATTTTTTGTTAAGGTTTTCTCACTCACCTAAGAAACCAATCACACCCAGAGATGTTTGGGAGAGTTTAATTCAAACTATAATCACTTTTTTGATCATATCAATCCATTATGATATTTTTAGAACAAGATCTTCAACATCAATTTATAGTTAAGGTTTTATGAGGGTTTATAACATCTTCCAATCTTAGAGATCATTAATGAAACTTAGCTCCTCTTTCCAAAAACTAATGCTTAAAAATTTGATCTATAATACTTCATAATTTACCATGAAAAAATTATGGTCTCATTTAGATGCTACATGTACTAATTAGCATTTATAAAACCTTTTTGATTACACAACTCTTCATTTTATGCATTCAAGAAACCTTGAAACACCTTTTCAAGCCTTTTCTTACAAATTTGTTATCACTTAGATTTGCACCACTTGGGAAGATTTCTTAGCTCTCTTCATTCAAGTGTCACAATTGAAACATCTCACTTATTGTGGTTAATCAATTTGGTGAGATGAATCTCTAGAAGGGATAGTTCTCTTGATGAATTCTTTAAAACACTCTTTCACTTATCAACTTTGAATGAAAAGGGTTAAGAAAAAAACCTTAGAAAACTAAGAGGTGATGCACCAACATTGAATTTCATCTTATTTAATAAACTTATACTACTTAGAACAAATCAAATCTTATTTCACATAAAACTCATAATTCAAGACAAATTGTTACATCAATGTTTCATATGATAGGTTTAAGAGGTATATTGATGTTTAGGAGGGATGATGAATGATCTTTTGGAGAGAAAAATCATATACCACTTCTAAAAATATCATACACTAAGAAATAACACTAATAAAGACTTGTAATAATTACTCTTCTGCATACCTGGTGGATAATCAAAGACAACATACTAGAAAGACTATTTTTTACTAGATATGATCAATAATATTTAGAACTAAAATTAATTATGCAACATGTAAGTAGGAAAATTCACTTTTTTATTTCTTCAAGAGTCATTAAAATACAAAATTGTCCAAGGTTTCACCATTAAACAATGGAGGCTACCCAAAAGAGCCAAAAGAGTCATTAATTATAACATTTGAGAGAAAGGCGAGACAAGGGAAGTCCAAAGGTCACTTATATGTTTGTAAAGTTGATAAAATAGGTTACATATGCATTATAAGGAGCTATTAAATTAAACATGCAATGTTAATAAGTACAAGTATCGATACAAGTCATGAAACTCATGAAAAATGGCATGAAATTCTTTGTGTTGGCTTAGAAAATTACTTTCATCATCCACACCTATTTGTATGTTCCAAAACTCACAGGGATATGTCTAATGATTATAATGAGATGGAATTATTTAATACATTCCTCTTCATTCATTGGTTTTAGTCTTGTTCATCTAGAAAATTATATAGATAAGCCATTACCATCTGTAGTTGAAGAAAACTCCTCTTCCACACACCTTGCACACTTGGCTTCCAAAAAGCATAAATTTTACATGAAAATTAATACAAGGGAGTATATTAAAAATTTAAAGACCCTCCATGGACTTATAGGCATCAAGAAAACCTTAAAAGGACATCCATTTGAAATTTTCACACTTCTCACCATTATGTTCATTATGCCAATTTTGATTGGTTGAGATGAGAGCCATTTTTTGAATACTTAGGAGTTTTTCCAAGGCATTAATTTACCATATAAGTTATTAAAAGTATATATATTCCTCCTAAACTTTATTGTATCTCTTGAATGTTGGTGGAACCTGCATAATGCACAAAATAGTAAGAAATACCCTATTTTGTACTCCATCCATATAATTCAATATAATATAAAAGTATGGGGGGATACTGAGAGATTATTATTTAAGTTCTAATCACTTTCATGGGCAAAATATGCCATTATAATAGATATATAACTTCATTTCCTTCATCAATTCTTGACTAAGGGTTTGCAAGGGTTTTAGGTAGTTTCTACTCTTAATATTTGTTCATAAATACTTGACACTGGAAATTACAAAAAAATTCACAAAGATGATCTTCAAGATCCCTTACAACTTCTCCAAACCCCTTGTATCTCCATGAAAAGTGTCAAGAAATATGTGAGCATTTGAAGTTACTATATCGAGCTTATTTTTATAATTCTTGTATGCTTGGACTATCTCTAAGATAAAATTATATTTATTAAAGGTTTATATACATAAAAAAAGATAATAAATGTCTAAATACATCTCATAAACATTTTACAACTAGATATAACACTCACTAGGATCTAGAAGTGGATTTGGACCCCCAATTAGCTCTAGGTCACTTTAAGGCCTAATAAGCTTAACATGCATCCTACTAGTTTTGGATATGATATTTGGAATGATATATATGGATAGGATGGTTTATAATTATTTTTCATAGCTCATTAAATCTCAAAAATTCATCACACAACTTTCCATGCACTCCTTTTCATTTCTTACTTTCATTCACTAATTAAGCCTAATTGGAGCTTGTCTACGTTGACTATGTGCAATAGTGTTTTGATCATTTTGAGAGGTATAATATTGAATTATTTATTCCTATATCCTATTTAACTTTCATAAACCTTAAAATATATTTCTTGAGGTTACCAAATATTTCTATCAAGTTTCTCACCCTCCTTGGCTTCATTTGCTTGCTTTACCAAAACCCTAATTTTTTTGACTGGCTAACCTTTGAGAAACAATAGTGAGGTATATCCCTCTTATTAAAATAAAAATGAATATTTTATGAGTTTTATTAGGTATTTATTAATATTTTTACCAAAGGGCTAAGCTATATTAATCCATTTAGGAACCTAACCAACTCAAATTGCCTAAAAAAGGCCTCCAAAAAGGATTATTTTTTGCATTTTTCACTTCCACCTAAGAATGACCCCTCAAGGAATAAAAACAATGATATTAGGTTTTATAAAAATTTAATACACATTTAATTAATTATAAATAATCTTGTAATTCACATAGAAACACTCCTCTTCTTTGGATTTCTCATTCTGACCTATTGAGCAATATGGGTCTCCTAGTGCAACTGTATAGACTGCTACCTTTGGGCTAGTAGGGAGAGTAGAAAATCATATTTAAGGGGGTATTAGATTATTTTAAAACACTTTATTAATATATAATGAACCATTTAATTTTTTTTATAAAACCTTCTTTATCCTCTTAATCATAGTCATCTCGTTACCTTCACCAAGACTACACACTCAGCTATAGGTATATACCGAAACCTAAGGAGTCTATGAAATCTTGTTTCACATTATTTGGAGCTTATAGAGATAATAATGGTTATAATTAATTTTTTAATAATTTAATTTAATCATTACAACCCATTATATACTCTTTACATGTACCTTGAGCTCATAAACTTAGTCCTTTATCTTTATTGTTATAACTTTGGTCATGGTGTGTAGAGGCCATCCTTGCAGACTTGGGGTCATAAAGAATATTATCATGATTGTATTAATATTTTATGTCATAAAAAACCATAAAAACACCATTATTGGGTCATGTATACCTATTCTATTGTAGGTGAACATTTTCCTATGAGGGGACACCTGTAGGTGTCTATAAAGATTGCAAAACTATGCATCAACATCATACTAGTTGCCTTCATGCCTATGTTCACACTATTCAATTATTAGGAACGTCATAACCATGATGAATTTTTTTTAAACCTTAGGATTTAAAATTAATTAAAAACTCAAATCCTATAGATATGAATGTAGGATTTTAGTTCTTTTATAGGTAACTTTGAGGCTTTCAACTTCTATCCTCCACTTACTTTCTGACTCCCATATTTGGCATATCTCTTCTCCATGCTAGAGGATAAAAGATTTAACTATTTATATTATTTATAAATATTTTTAAACATGTTATAGGATATTCAAAAAAAACTCCTAGACCTATATTTTCACCTTTTTGGGGTAAGTTTCCTTAAACTCGGTCTTTGTTTCTTCCAAGATAGTTTATACCTTTTTTTCCCTTTTGAAACCTAAAATATTTTTTTCATGATCAAAAAACATGTTATGATTAAATATGAGTCCTTATCATACCCAACCATTTTATAAAAGTGCCTTCATGGCTCTGTGGTACCACCTGTAGGTGGTCATTCTCACACACACGTAGTAAAGTAGACTTGGGAAGTATACAATATACCCATGTTATGAAAACATTATGTTCCTTCACAAAGTATTAAAATTAACCTTTTAAAAATATTAAAATATGTAAACATCTCCCAAATTCTTCACCTCTCAACATGATGTCATCAAGGAGGCTATTGTAGGTGTGTATGAATTGTATGCAAGTAATGAGCATGGAATGGAGTAGGATATGTTGATGAATAGATTCATAAAAAAATCAAACTAATTTAAAATCCTTCAAATGCATGATTTTAATTTAGGATACTCTAATACAATATTCATAACATTTATTCCAACGTGAAAACATCTAAAATAGAGTAGGTAGGGGTATTTAATGACTGGTTGTTGTGGTGAATGAGTTTGTAACCAAACTTGCACTTAAAATAATAAAATAATAATGAATTAAATAAGATAATACACATTAATTACTATTTAATGAACAATCTAAACAAGATCCATATATGTGACTACAAGTGGGATTGAGTAAAGAGTTGACTATGAGGAATGATAAGATTGAAAGTTGACCAAAGCATGATATGGTGAAACCAAACATAGAGGATGTGATAATATGGATTTTAGACCTATGTAATACCATATTATATTCATATTATACCTATATATGATACCAACATTCTACAATAAGGAAGAAATTGATTGAAGCTACACAATGGTGACACCTTCCTACAACATGAGACAGCTTGCTCATCAAAACACAATGAAACATGATAATAAAATTTGAGATCATCTAATAATATATCTAACATAATATAGAGTCAACATCACCAAATATTTTGTATGGACTTGTCTAAAATAGAGTAAAACCTATAGGGTGAAGGAAATAATGAGCAGAAAAACATAGTCAACTTGTTAGAGATGGTTAATAAAGCATGATTAACCAATACTTGCACTATATTATATAAATGGATCTATTTGAGTGTAATAAAACCTCCCAAAATCATCTTACCTAAAATCTCTTCAGTTTTTTATACTAAGCACAAACCTATTGGTCACTTCTATGTGTCTAAAAAGGAAAAGAAGGAGTAGAATGGTTCTAGGGCTTTTTTATCACTTTAAAATCATGTAAATCACTGATATTATTTTGAGTAATATTAAGATACATTACATGATGTTCTCCCATATGTCACATTCCCCCCATGGGTCGTACAAGTGCAAAACTCCCCTTTTTTAGTTGATTACCTGATCTTCAATTAGATAAGCTACAAGATTCTAATTGAACTAACATTATTGATAGGTAATATTACCTCTTTGATGTTTTAAAGTAAAATAGGACACCTAGACACTTTGAGAATCATGCCACTTGCATTTATGACCCCTAAAAGCCTACTAAATGACCCAAACTAATAAATAAACTTATTAGACCATGACTAAGGCTAAAAAGGAATTAAATAACATTAAATGGATTATAAAATACCCTATGTCAAAGTATTATACCCCTAAAACATCTAAAAAACCAAGTTTTTTACCTATGGGGGTCCAAATTTGACCTTGAAGTCAAATTTAGTCAACAAAATGGTGACTCATAAAGGTAGTATGCATGCTATAATAAAGACCAGTAGCCTTATCAATCCATGGGTCAAGGGATTAAATGAATTATTGAAGACAAATAGAAAGGAATTGCCTAAACACACAAAAAATAAAACCATAACATACCAACCAAACACAAAACAAAGTAAGACACCAATAAGACTCAAACATATGCATAAGCACTTAGGGAAAATAAGAAAAATAATAGCTATGTGCAAGGTGAGAGGAGAACCTTAGTAGAAAATTTTAAGATATATCCCATTGAATCAGATATGAAGCTCTTCCCCATCCAAATTTAAGAGTTGGAAAACATTTTGTTACTTGTATTGAGTGATGACATAAGGGCCACTCTACAAAGCATTAAACTTTGTGTGTTTTCCAAGTTTATCCCTATCTTCATCCTACTTAAGAAAAATTCCCCCCTCTTGGAAGCTTCTAGGCATCGATTTCTTGTCAAGGTATCTCTTTTTTTTATCTTGGTGAACCCTCATAATTTGCATAGCTTGATCCCTTGTTTCTTCAAGCTCTATCAACTCACACAACCTAACCTCCATGCTTTCATTTTTCATCAAATACAAATGGTAAGTGAGATCCAAGGTTAGTAACTCAAGTGAAATAGGAAGTATAGCTTCTCTCCCATAAACAAGTGTATATGGTGAGTTTCTAATGTTTCTTTTTGGGGTGATTCTATCATCCCAAAGAGCTATCTTCAACTTGGAATGCTAAGTTCTTTGGATTTCCCCCATTGTCCTATTGATAATCCTAATTAGATTATTATTAGTGGACTCAAATAGTCCATTCCATTTTGGATAATAGTTGAAGTAAGTAATAAGGTAAATATCATGTTTTAAAGCCCACTCACTTATCTTCATTCTAAGTAAATCCAATGCATTATCTAAAATTATTGTTGATGAAACCCCAAATCTTGTCACTATGCCTTCATAAAATTCCAAAACTGAAATTTCATTTGCTTCCTTGAGATAAATAACCTCTACCCATCTTGTAAATTAATTAGTAGCAGTCAACACCCACTTGTGACTAGTAATAAAAGGTGGATTGATTAAGCCTATGAAATCTAGACCCTATTGCATAAAGGGTTGGTCAATTTGTATTTGATGAAGAAGCAAGGCTATAAAATTTTATCTATCATCAAAGAGAGCACATTTCTAACATCTCCTTACCCAATAATGAGTATATTTAAACAAATTAGGCTAAAAATATCCATCTCTCATAATCTTAGTAGTTGTAGTTCTTGGAGCAAAGTGACCACCAGCTAGTCCATCATGAAACTTAAACAATATTTTCTCAACCTAATTTGATTAAAAACATATGAATAGTACACATAATGATACCTTATTAAACAATACTCCATAAATAAGTACATAAGGAATAAATTGTAATCTAAAGTACCTTTGTTTGGATCTATTAAGGCCTTGTGGACACTCACTGATTTAAAGAAAATGGATCATTTTTTGTGTCCAACTCCTCATTGATGAAGATGTAGTTGCTATAGGATCATCATGAAGGGATAAAACAACTTATTTTTTCCTTTAAAATCTTAATCAAGGTTCTCACATAATCCCTTCCCTTTCATTATTTTGGTTGTCTTGATTTGTACATCATACTCCATCACTTTTGTAATCCAACCAACCCTTTTTCATTCAAATATGTACTCAAAAGGAAGTCTTTGACACTATGATGAGGTACCAATATATTAATCTTGTTGTTAGAAAATATGTCCCTAAAATTTTTAGACTTATAACAATTTAAATTACTTGCTTCTCTACATAAGTATATCTTACCTCATATCCTTCTAATCCTTGACTAAAGAAGGCAATAGGCTGATCTAAGTTTTTTTCATTTGATTGAGTGAGCATGGAAAATATTACTTCTTCATTTCTAAAGGTATAAAAATTTAATTCCTTTTATAAATCATTACTTTCAAGAGTTTGAGCTTGAGTACTAACTTGATTAATCTCTTCAAAACTCTCCTTCCTTCTCCTTCTCCAAGTAAACACTTAAGTTTTCCTTAGAATATAGGTTATAGGCTTGAATAAGTTAGAAAATTTAGGAATAAACCTCCTTATTAAATTTATTTTTCAAAATAGACTTTGAAAACCTTTCTTATGTTTGGATAAAGTCAATTCTAATATTACACTCACCCTTTCAAGATCTTTGGATAGGCCTTTCTTTGATACTATGTCCCAAAAGTTTGCCTTCATGGAAAACAAACACACACTTATTTGGATTGAGATACATTCTAAACTCTCTACATCTCTCCAAAATATTCCTAAGGTGATTCAAATGATAATTTGAATATTTTGAAAAGATCATGATATCATCAAGATACACCAACACTATATCATTTATTAGGCCTTAAAAATCCATATCCATTACACATTGAAATGTTTCTCCAGCATTAGACAAACCAAAAGACATTTTCATATAAGCATATGTGCCCCATTTTATAGTAAAGGTTGTCTTATATTGGTCACTTTCCTTTACCAAAATTTGATTATATCTTGAGTATCCATCAAGGAGTGAGAACCTTTCACTACTTACCACAACTTGCAAAATCTGCTCCATGGAAGGAAGAGGATAATGGTCCTTCAAAGAAAATATATTCAAATCTCTAAATTCAAAACATAACCTGATTTCCCCATTCTTCTTCCTTATTGGGACTAATTTTTCCAACCAAGATGAATGATTAATAGGAAAAATGATCTTAGACTCAATCAACTTTGTAAGCTCCTTTCTCATGAGAGCTAGATCTTAGTATTAATTAGACTTTACCTTTTCTTTATAGGCTTAGAATTCTAATCTATCTCTATGGTATGTTTAGATAATTTTGGATCAAATCCTTTTAAATCAATATAGTCTTATGTAAATACTTTAGAAAATTCCTTGCATAACTCAATGAAATCATACCTTTCTTCTCTATTACATACCTTTCCAAGAGAAAGCAACTTATCCTTGAATATTTTTACTCTCTCATAGTTTTATTTCTTATTAGACATGCTTACCTTTTCCTTATTCAATTGATCATCATCATTCAAGATGCTCTTAGGTGTGACTAAGCCCTTAGGGATCTTATTTTTTTTCAATTGTACAATATGCCCTCCATATGTTATTATAGTTTGGACTAATTCTTTGAGGAAAACTTAGCCTCCTCTTATAGAAAAAGAACTATTATTTGGTCACTATAAAACACTTAACAATTAGTGACATTATCAAGTATATAAGGCCTTAAAATCACTTTGAGATGAGGCTAGTTCTTATCTTCCTTTATCCCTTTTGGAACATCAAACTAATCTCTAACTTTTTCCAACCTATCAACATGTTTGTTATCATCTCTTCATATAGCTTTAATGTTGAAGGCTTGGAAATATTACACAATATACCACACTCTATGCTTATAGGATTTAATCAAGGAGTTCTTAGTCATATTTTGACCTCTCACTTAATTTATAACTAGTTCACTATCACCATAAACTTGTAAATCTTTAACACCTCTCTTTCTAGCCCACTCAAGGCCATAAATGAGGGCCTCATATTATACCACATTACAAGTACAACTGAAGTGAAATCCAAAAGTAGAGTAATACCTTGCCTTGTAAAGAGAAACTAACATTGCTCCACAACCTGATCCTACCTTAATTCTAGATTCATAAAAGAATAATTTCCATAAACTATCCATAGTTTCATTTGGATTCATCAAATTTTGCATGAAAGAGTCCTCCTCATGAAGGTAATACGCTCGAAGATGAGCTTCCTCTATGAATTTGTAAGGATCATGTTCATAGTGCTCAGCTCCCCATTCATCTAGATGTATATCAAGATGTCCTCCAATAGAAGAAGTTAGAGATTGATGCATGTGAAGGTCTTCCTCATCAAGAACAGAATAATTTACATTTATAACTTTAGGCATGTAAGGATCTAAATGATTGTGATGAATAGTTTCTAATTAAATATTTACCTTAGTACCATACTTTATTCTAAAAACCATATATGACCAATTTTATTCCAAGTATCCAACTATATTGGCTATAAACTCTCTTGACAAATACAGAGAAAAGTATGGAGGTAAATCTATAACAACCATATCATGAGGGATGGAAAAAGTAGGACAAGCATGTAAAATCAAATTCAAATCCTTGACTACTCCTAGGGTCTTTACAGGTGACCCATATAATTATAAAACTCATTTAGCCATTGGCTCATACTTGGGGCTTAGTTTATCCATTATTGACTTAGGCATAAATGAAGTATTATCCACACTATCTATGATTTAATTGTGAACTAAATAATCACCAATGATTAAAGATAGATAAAAAGGAGTCTTATTAGTTTTCTTCACTTATCCATCAATGGGATGATGGAAAAGGGAAATATAGCTTCAAAATAATTAAACAAGCCATAACACAAGATCCCAACCTCATAAATGCATATTTCACCAAGGAATTTACTCTCTATGAATTTAGGGGTATGGACATTGTCTTAGTTATGCTATTACATAAGAATGTGGAAGACATAGAGTAATTGATAGATTTATTTAGCTAAGGATTGGAAGGTTATGAGGTAAAGTATTACATTGTATAAAATCAAGTGTTTAATGTTATAGGAAGTTTGAATAAGTTTCGATACTTGATATCTAATAATAAGGTGCATTAACTTGTCTTGCACCTAAGTGTCAAAGAGTTCCTCTTAAGCAAATATTTGAATAATAAAAGGGTGGGGTGGTTCACAAAGGTGATGGATTATGATGTGGATATCAAGGTTAAAAATATGGTAAGAAGAAGAGGTTTTTGTGAACAACTAACTTCATAATTATATAATGATAAAAATGTTGTCTTAGCACTCCAATATTTCAAACACTTAACTACACATTTTTTACCTACTAGATGGACCCAAGATATGTCCAACTTCTTCCAAACTAGTGAATGTCCTCAAGGATTGAACAAGGCAAAAATAAGGTATTTTATATCTCTATCAATTCCTCATGTTATTATATATGGTGTATTATTTAAGAAGGATGTCAATGGTATTCTATTGAGATGTGTTTAAATAAACTATATTGATAAGATTCTAAAGGAATTTCATGATGGATCATCTAGTTGACACTTTACTCTAAGGACTACATCCATAAATATAATGAGGGAAGACTAATATTGGCCCAATATTTTTAGAGATGTATATGCATGGGATAATAATTGAAAAAAATGTGCATTATTCACTAGTAAATAGAGGTTAGCATCCTTCCCTCTACATCCCATCTAGGTAGAGCAAGCCTTCATGTAGTGGTGTTTGGATTTCATAAGGATGATTAACCCACCTTCTAGTTTAGCTCATAAATGTGTCTTGAAATCCATTTATTATTTTACAAGGTGGATATAAGCATTTCATTTAAAAAAATAAAATGAACCCAATGTATGGGAATTATATGAAAGTATAGTCACCAGTGTTGGAAAAAATATGACTGAGAGGGGGGTGAATCAGTCTTCAAATTTTTTCATTAAATTCCACTTAACCAAACATGAACCATTCAAATAAATAATGTATATCACATAAATAATAAACATCAAAACATAAAAATATGAAACACATGAACATAATATATATGTGAAAAACCATCTAGGGGTAGAAAACCCACTAATGAAGCAAATGGACTATATTCCTATAAGACAAACATAAATATTTAGTTGATCACCCAATCAACTTGGAGTTTCAAACCCATTATGTTAAGAACCAACTTGATAGATTATTTATCTAAACACAAAATTAGTAAGGAACACCAACCCATAATTTACCAAGCACCCACTGAGATTTAATAAGAACCAACTTGCAAGGAGGCACCAACCCCCTAGATGACTCAACACCAAATCAACCACCTAAATGTTTGATAACCTTAAAAAACCATTTTTTCTTATAAAATATATTATTATCTACTCCTTTATATCTTCTCTCACTTTTTCCCTCTCAAACTGATCTCCAGTGTTCTTCCCTCAATGATCCCTCTTCACGGCTTGATTAGGTTTTTTGACCTTTATCCTCTCTTGTAGAATGTCTATTAGATATTCATAACAATTAAATAATGATCTACATGACCTCATTCTAATCACAAATTATATATTCCTTTCTCTTATCCTATTATACTCTTCCAATTTAAGCACACACTTAACATCCCCTCTTAGCTTACCAAAATAGGCCTAACTACCTTGCTTTCATACAAGTCACATGATCATATCATTCAAGGTTTGTTATGCATTCAAATCACTTAGGTCATCCATGAATATATTAAATAATATTAAAATAACATGAATTATTAATGAATCAATCAATACAATAGGTCATCCATACATCAATTAGCCCTTACTCATTTTTTAGGCTTATGGAGACCTAATAGGACTTCTTAATAACACATTACTCTTTGATATTTTTTGAAGATTATCCAAACACCTAAAATGGTAGGAAAACATCATAATAAACTATAATATCCACTATAAAACTTCAATTTAGGTCAAAAACAACTTTTATGTCTAACCACCACTTGAACCCTTATTCAAATCACTGCTTATAAAAGGCCTGTGCATATACATAAACTCTATCTTGAACAACTAAGGTATATACTCAATTTTTACAAAAAATCATGGAAAAAAGATATATATTAAAAAACCTTATGATCTTAGGGTTATCACCAAATTCATCTAATGCTTCAACTCAGGGTAAACAAGATCAAACACTCCTTTACAAGATGTTCACTCAGAATTGCCAACTGAATCCAAAACATAGTCAAGGAAACATGAACATATAACACATGATTGAGTATATTAAATGGATTTAAATGCATGAATATGATTTTATATCATCATTAGATAAAAAAAAAATCAATTATATCATGATCTCTACTAAAAACTATTGGTCATGCAAACCAATCTTTTGACCTTTTTCACAGACTCTACTCAACTAGATATGCCATTTTGGCTTCAATGATTCAAACTTATATGCTGAATTTCAAGATTATAAAAAGAATGTATAGGTAATTAAAGAACCAAAAAGCATCATCATGTATTTTAGTGAATTAATCATTCATTAAAACACATCATGAATCATAATTTCATATCTATCTGATTTCCTTACTGTTTGCACCACTAGGTCTATTAGTGACTAGCCAACTTGGATCACCAACTTTGCACACCTAAGATATGGAATATGTATATAAATATTTATGAATAATATTTAAAAGTCACACTTTTATCTTCATCCACTTTGAAACTTTGACTTGGTAAACTCTATCTTCTATAGTAAAATTTTGAAGGACAAGTACTTTTTTGTAAGGTCTTCTCACTCACCTAATAATGTAATCACACCTAGAAATGATTGGGAGAGTTTTATTAAACCTATAATCACTTTTTTTTATCATATAAAACTATTGTGATATTTCTATAAAAATATCTTTAACATTGATTTATAGTTAGGGTTTTATGAGGGTTTATACCATCTTCCAATCTTAATGATCATTCATGAAACTTAGATCCTCTTTATAGAAATTAATGCTTCAAAATTTGAGATATAACCCTTCCTAATTTACCATGAAAAACTTAAGATCTCATGTACATGTTGTATGTGCCAATGAGCATTGAGAATACCTTATCAAGTAGATAACTCTTCATTCTATGCATTTGAGAAACCTTGAAACATGTTTTCAAGCCTTTTCTTACAAATATTGATCTAAAACTTCATGTACATACTTAAAACAACTTGAATCACCTATGTCAATGTTCACCTACTCACCCATGTCATGGAAACTAATCATGTTACCTCATCTAGACCCCATCACTCTTCTTATTTTATAAGCCTTGACCTGCAAATCTTATTAGTCCTTAAATATGACCTTATAGCCACCTTGTAGCCTTTAGCTTGAAAATATTCTATGCTTCAATGTCTTTTGTGTATGATCAAGTAACCTCATACACTTTCTCTTCTTTAGAATTTCAAGAAAATTTATTTAAAGATACATATATTTGAAGCTTGATTGTAGCATATTTATAACTACGTACATAAAACTTTAGAGATGACCTTTTAATCACTAAAAATGTGTTAAACACCTCGTGCATAGTCTCAAATAATCTTGTTGACGTAGAAGATTGTACCCTTGGCAGGAGGCTGAACTCCTGCCTTCTTCACGCAATAATGGAAACTCCCCTCTCACCTATGGGACTGGTGAAGCTGGAGGGGAGAGTCTCTAGATGAGGGCTAGCTCCCTCTGATGTATCATTTAGGCCCTGGTTTCTCCTACTGCTAACAAAAAATTTAAAAGGGGGGAATGAAAAGAGAGAGAGAGATGCTGAAAACAAAGCCTAAGCCTAAAAAAGAAAAGGTGATACACCAAAAAATGTGATCCACTCAAGCCTGAACATACACTTTTCACCAAAAGAAGTGCCTATACACTTCATCTGTCATGAGAGAACCTTCTACATCAGTGGGTTAAGGGTCCATGGAGATACAAGGAGGGAATAACTACTAGAGGCATTCTGGGACACACTGTAGTAGCCTATCCACTTTACCTACACCCCTCTAGGGACACTTCTGACAGACCTATAAAAGGAAAACTCAAAAATACACCAGACGTGCTGAAATCATTCTGCATAAGCATTAAGAAAATGACTTAATACAAAATTAAGGCATAAACACATACTAAAGATTCAAAACTCAAAATGGAGGTAAAAATGTTGTGTTTTGATTCAAGGTAAATTTTTGGCAGCTCTACCTTACAAGCCTAAGAGATTTTTGGGTAGAGTTTTGCCTTAAGGCTGAGGGTGGATCCCTTCTCCAAAGAGAAGTTTACAATATATAGAAAGAGGAAGATAACTTGGCATTGTTTGGGAAGGATTTTGGTGCCCTTTTCTACAAGTGGCCCATGTGCCTTACAAGCATCAGGAAGAGCAAGCTGCTTAAACATCAATGCTGTGTCGACCCTGGCTCTGACTTCAGGTATTTTTTTGACACAGGTCGCACCATTTCCCCATTAACTGAGATTGCTCCTTGAATGCACCTACATGATTTGTCTGCTCATAAATGTGAAATGAAGAAAATGGGTCACATGGTTGGCTATTTGTGCCTTCTAATGGTCAATTCGTAGACATTGTTTCACCTACTAGAGTAATTTCTTAAATCAACACCTCCCTTCACCACTTAGACTATCTGCCTACTCCTACACTTGGCACTTTTGTCTTTTCCCTACCTTGTCTTGTTCCTACTCTTTTAGCCCTTGAGGGTGATCTTCTAGTAGGTCGTTGCATTCCTTGGGTTCTTTTCATGATTAATGCTTGGGTGTTTAAAAACAATGGCCTTTTTACTGGCTTGAATTTGACATTCACACACCCATCATTGATTGAAAACTAACGACTAGTTCGCCCTCTTAAATTTGATAGCTTTTAGGACGTCACCATCCTCAAAAAAAGTTCATTGAGTCCTTCCTGTGGCCTTTTTATTATGGGTTTTCTATTTCAAGACTTTTCTCACAGACAAAAAGTCTGCAAGAATTGACTGCTCTTTGTCTTTTCTATCGAGCTCTTTGAAAGCTCTCTCTACCCTCAACAAGGGCTTCTAGACTTGAACTGCCCTTTACAAGGGCTTCTGGACCTTTGGCTATGTCCTTCAGCTATAGGGCACACCCTTGAACCAAGCCATTAACCAACCTATTGAACCAAAATTTGTTCAACGATTCAACCACTACATGTTGATGTTGTTAAACTAAGCCTTTTGAACTTGCCCTTAAACCATTCAGTTGAACCACTCATTGAACTTTAACCACTAAACCAAGGCTGAAGCATTGAACTAAGTGGTTAAACTGAGCCAAGGCATTGAACCAAAGCATGAACAAAAGCCAATGAACTCTGTTTTGAGCTTGGAGTGTTGAACCAAGGACTAAAAATGAAGTGATGAACTATCAATTAAACTAGGCATTAAACCAAACGATTGGACTGGTTCATTGGCTCAACCATGCTAACTTTTCTTGTGATTTTCTTTAGACCAGAGCCCAAAGAAGCCTTGTAAAAGCTAGCACTCTCTCTGAAACTGATTCTCCATGTGCCAAAGACTAACCTACTGAGTCTGTAGAAATTGCTAGAACCTGTAGAGTCTATAAAAATTGCCAGATTCATGCAAAATCAAAAAATGAAAATGGCCTAGCACAACAAGGGTAGAAGGTAACCAATTTTTGGCCTATCGAACAAAGAATGGTCAACAGATTGGTGACTCTTAGGGGAAGCATGCCTGCTATGCTTAAAGACCAATTGCCTTGCAGTCCATTAGGCATGGAATCAGATGAAACTTGAACAAACTTAACGATAGCCCCAAAAGATCCAAGAATCAAACACAGAGCCTCTTACCCCACATGCAAAGGTAAACACACAAGGCTAAAAAACACTACCTATGTAAACTTCACTTAGGGAAAGCAGGAAAGAAATTGAAAGCAAACTACGATATATAGCTAACCAGGAATATTTGATTCCCCCTAGATCAAAGGGAAAATTTCTTAAGTCCCCTTCCTAGAAAGAAGACTTATGGTGGCAGGCAAGTAGCTAAATGAAAAGGAGATTTGGTGACTTTCTCCTCTTGCCTGTCACCTAGTTTGGCTGGTATCCAAGTGGATCAGATTAAAACATGCCTCCAACATACATGTATTCTTCTTGTCCCTAGAGGCTTGTTGAATGTTGGTCCTTCATGCTGGTGCTCTTCACTAAGAAATCTATGGCTACTAGCTCATCACCATAAGCCCTTTAATATGCACATTCCCTCTGCAATGCATCATGGTCTGACTTGTTTCCTTCTGCCTCATTACAGGCTCTGTCAGACTCATCCTCTACTTCCTCTTGGCTTTATTGAATAAGGGTGATAGTCATGATGTCTGAAATGGAATCACAAACTAATTTCTCATCCCATAGAACATCACCTCTTTGTTTAAAGCTTTCTTCTTCAAGGCATTCCTCTAGGAAGACAGACCTCTCCTTTTCCTCCTCAAAGATCAAGGTCTCTAGATTTTCAAAGATATTTTCTTAATCTTCCTCCAACTCAAGCTCCTTAGTGTAGTTGTCCTCCTCATTGAGACAACAAGGAAGTTCATTGAATAAAGGGGGAGAGAGCTCACCATGCTTTTTTTCCTCCTCATACTACTGGAACATCTACATATATGCAAGACATGCATCTTCTCCATTGCCGATGGTGTTTTCACAAGAAGCATCAATGATGATTCTGCCTTTGTTTTCGCTCATGACATCCCCTTGAAGAACTATAGATTGGTTCTTCTTATCCTCACTTGCCTCTTGAAAAATAGGTTCCTCCTTGAGAAGGGGTGAAGTGGGAAAACCATATGGAAGAGGAGGCAGTCCTTGAGCTAGAATCAAATGATTTTCCTCTTTCCACTTGGTCAGCACTTCATCTATATTAGGTGTGGCATGATAGCTCTCTTGGAAGTGTGTATGTGGGGTGTGTTTAGACATGGAATGTGCTGTTGGGTTTGAACCATCCATCACACACTGGCTGAGGAATCTCTCTTTGGATTCCAACTCTGTAATTCTCCTGACTAGTTCTTCTTGGAAGAGCCTTTCATGGAAGTCACCAGCATCATCATGAGCAGGGGCAGCCTTATACTCTTCAAGGTTTTGAGAAAAACCTTGCTTCTCATCCTTCCTACCCCATGATTCTACTATTTTCCCCCAATTCAGGATCTCAGAATTGGAATTTTGCTCTTATGAATAGGCAACAACTTTGTTTTCTCTAAGGTCCTGGGGCTCCTCCACAAGGTCTAGAAGTTCTATCTCTCTTTCACAAAGTAGACTCATCCTAGCCTCTAAATCTTCAATTTTTTTGGCTAGGTTGTCCTAAAAGAGTCTTTCTTGGAGGTCACTAGCATCATCATGTTGAATAGGAGCAGTTTCAAGAGAGATGTGCTAGTTTGTAGAGTTTCTCCCAAAAGAAGATTCATGCTCTAAGGAGTTTAGAAGATTCATCTCCATGGGGGGTTACTCTAATGCCCTTTGATGTTGGAAAGCCAAGTGCACAAGATTGAGAGCAGATGCATCAAATGAGTTGGAGTGGGAGAGCGTTATCTGTTAGAAAGGATTTGGTGCAAAATAGGGGGCTTTCTTCAGAACAAGAAGGGGCACACAAGGCTAACTGCCTTGAATAAATGGATTTCTCCATTTTGCTACCTCCTCCTCCATGGACTGCAAGTCATGTGCTTGCCTAAACAAACACTCCTCTTGCTGATATCCATACTACTCCAATCTATCAATCTCCATTGTCTGCTTCTCAAACTCCAACGCCACCTCCCTTATCATTGAAGGGTAACTAGGAGAGCTGCTTGAGGTGATTCTCTAAAAATCTTGAGCTTGATCATAGTCATATGAAGGAAAACAAGACCCATGATTTTGTGCAACAGAATTATACATACAAAAGTGATTTCTTAATGGCACTAGGCTACTTAACCAATAGATTCAACTCAGAGTTGCCATTGGTTTTGATGCAAAAGCATCCAAAGGCTGGTCGATTGAAGAACACACCAAAAATTATTCAACTCTTTGGACACAACTTGTCCTAGTTGGTCCCATCAGGCATGCCAAAACTATTAATGCAAAAGATTGCACCCTTGGTAGGAGGTCGAGCTCTTACCTTCTTCATGCAACAATGGAAACTCTGCTCTCGCCTGTGGGACTGGTGAAGCTAGAGGGGAGAGTCTCTAGATGAGGGCTAACTCCCTCTGATGTATCATTTAGGCCTTGGTTTCTCCTATTTCTAATAAAAAATGTAAAAGGGGGAGGATGAAAAGAGAAAGAGAGATGCTGAAAACAAAGCCTAAGCCTAGAAAAAGGGTGATACACCAAAAAATGTGATCCACTCAAGCCTAAACATACACTTTTCACCAAAAGAAGCACCTATACACTTCATCTGTCATGAGAGAACCTTCTACATCAGTGGGTTAGGGGTTCGTGGAGATACAAGGAGGGAATAACAACTAGAGGCATTCTGGGACACACTGCAATAGCCTATCCACTTCACCTACACTCCTCTAGGGACACTTTTGACATACCTATAAAAGGAAAACTCAAAAATGCACCAAACGTGCTGAAATCATTCTATAGAAGCATTAAGAAAATGACTTAATATAGAATCAAGGCATAGACACATACTAAAGATGCAAAACTCATAATGGAGGTAAAAATGTTGTGTTTCGATTTAAGGTAAATTTCTGACAGCTTTGCCTTACAACCCTGAGAGATTTTTGAGCAGAGTTTTGCCTTAAGGTTGAGGGCAGATCTCTTCTCCAAAGAGAAGTTTACAATATATAGAAAGAGGAAGATAACTTGGCACTGTCTAGGAAGGATTTTGGCACCATTTTTTGTAAGTGGCCCATGTGCCTTACGAGCATCGAGAAGAGCAGGCCACTTAAACATCAATGCTATGTCAGCCTTGGCTCTGACTTTAGGCATTTTTTTTGACACAAATCATGCTATTTACCCATTAACTTAGATTGCTCCTTGAATGCACCTACATAATTTGTCTACTCATAAATGTGAAATGAAGAAAATGGGTCACACAGTTGGCTGTTTGCACCTTCTAATGGTCAATTCACAGACACTGTTTCACCTACTAGAGTAATTTCTTGAATCGATGCCTCCCTTCACCACTTAGACTATTTACCTACTCCTACACTTAGCACTTTTGTCTTTTCCCTACCTTGTCTTCTTCCTACTCTTTCAGCCCTCAGGGGTGATCTTCTGGTGGGTCGTTGCATTCCTTAGGTTCTTTTCATGATTAGCACTTGGGCATTTAAAAACAATGGCCTTTTTGTTGGCTTGAATTTGATGTTCGTGCACCCGTCATTGTTTGAAAACTAATGGCTAGTTTGCCCTCTTAAAGTTGATATCTTTTAGGACATCACCATCCTCAACAAAAGTTTGTCAGGTCCTTCTTGCAACCTTTTTCTTGTAGGTTTTCTATTTTGAGCCTTTTCCCATGGACAAAAAGTCTACAGGAATTAGCCACTCTTTGTCTTTTCTATCGAGCTCTTTGAAAGCTCTCTCTACCCATCACAAGGGCTTCTAGACTTGAACTACCCTCCATAAGGGCTTTTAGACCTTTGGTTGTGTCCTTCAGTTGTAGGGCACACCCTTGAACCAAGCCATTAAACCAACTCATTGAACCAAAATTGGTTCAATGGTTTAACCACTGCGCATCGATGTCATTGAACTAAGCCTTTTGAACTTGGCCTTAAACCATTTAGTTGAACCACTCATTAAACTTCAATTTCTAAACCAAGGCCAATATGTTTAACTAAGTGGTTGAACTGAGCCAAGGCATTGAACCAAGGCATGAACCAAAGCCGATGAACTCTATTCTGAGCTTGGAGCATTAAACCAAATGATTGGACTAGTTCATTGGTTCAACCATGCTAACTTTTCTTGTGATTTTCTTTAGATTAGAGCCTAAAGAAGCCTTGTAAAACCTAGCACTCTCTCTGGAAATGATTCTCCATGTGCCAAAGACTAACCTATTGAGTCCGTAGAAATTGCCAGAACCTGCAGAGTCTATAAAAATTGCCAGATTCATGCAAAATCAAAAAATGAAAATGGCCTAGCATAGCAGGGGTAGAAGGTGACTAATTTTTGGCCTATTGGGCAAAAAATGGTCAACAAATCTCTCTCATACTCAAACACTATCAAGTTTTCTTTGAAGAATTATCATCTTTGTAGCTCATTCAAATCATCTTTAGAATTACTTAAACAGATCTTCAAAGCACACCATTTCTTCTTTAGATCTCACTCATTTCATCTTTCCACCTATAAATACCATATCACAAGGTCTATACAAACCATTACAAGATGATTTACATTTTCTATACTGACCTATACTCACTCATGTTGTTTTTCAATGATTTCACTCAAGTTGTCATTAGAACATTCTTTATTCACAGTAACAACACTCATTATGTTGGAAAAAAAACTCATCATACACATACCTCAAAACTTATTTGACTAGGAATGTGCATAATAACCTTTGACATCAAGATAGTGGATTGACATTAATGAAAGAACCATGCATCTTCATAAGAATCTTTGACATTAATGACAACATTAACTATCAAAGATTAACACTAAAAGATGATACCCAACAATCTCTTCCTTACTTAATGATAATGTTCAACAATCTCCCCCTTTATCATTGATGGCAAACATACTTATAAAACTCTATCAACCACTTCTTGATGGCAATGATATGTTAGACATGGTTTTTGTCCTTTCTCATCCTTTCTGATCTTTCTCCTTTTCTTGTCTATTCTGATCTTTCTCCTTTTTTGATATTTATCTCATCTTCTCATCCTTTTTTGATCTTTCTCCCCCTTTGACATTAATGAAAAAATTCCTCCACAACTATCATCTCTTCCATAATGAACTCATATTATAAGACCACTTCAACATATATTAGGCTTAGTCAATAAATTGAATAGATCTCCCTCAAATTAATCATCCACCATGCTCTTGTTAGTAGTAGACATCAAAGATCATTTTTAGCTAATGAAACCACACTCTTATTATTGTGAGATGATACTATCTCTCAAATACATTTATATGATGCATATTTTTTAGAAACTATGGAAACCTTTTATGACATACATTCTCAAAAACTTCTCAATCAGGTCATTTCTTCTAGTTAGTTTATCAAGAGATCAATAAATAGAGTCTCTGAAGCATCTCAGACTCGATCTCTCTTTTCTTCATGCATATAAAAAATTAGTCACTTTATCAAAAATAAATAGATCTATTAAGTTCCCCCTTAGACTAAGCATATCTTCTTTCAAAGAACTAGGAACTCAAGATCACATACCTTTCTTTGACATTGTAGAAGAAGATACCAAACTCTTGACGACACACAAGGCTATTTGTTATAGATACCAACTATAAAAATGGAGACTCCACCTTGGTTTTCATAGATCTGGATCCCCTATATAAATAAATATAAAAAATCTTACCTCTTTTATACCATTTATATATTTTTTTATCTTTAGATCTTCTTTGAATGCAACCTCATGCTTCTATTAATATAAGAATGTCTCCATGAATCTTAATGGAGCCACCCCTTTTTCATAGGGCACTAAAAAATTATGAACTCAGGATATTCTTAGATCTCCATATCCTTTTCACAAGATTAAAATTTTTTCAACATTCTTCTAATCTTGATTGGATCTTTAGGCTTGATCTCATCCTCAACCTTTCCATCCTTCTTCTTTTCTTTTAATTTCTTGTTAACACATGTAGATAATAAGTTTTCTTAACATTTACTCAATTCTGAGTTATGATCTGTAGTATCCAACATTCCACCTTAGTTTATGAGCTAATCATGACTTGCCTTGTCATTTTTCTTCTTCTTATCCAATTCTTCATTATTACTTCTTTGATCAATAATATGAGAACTAAGCCCTCTCTTGTCTCTTTATTTGTGGCTTGAAAAACTACTCTCTATACTCTAATCTTTCATAGAATATTCTTCTTTAGTCTTCTTCTCCACTTTTACCTTATCTATATAGTATAACTTCTTGATCCATTTCTTAGTGGCATGACTATGAACCTTTTTATCTTTACTTGATGACCTTCTAATTATATCAAGATAGGATCTAGAAATATGTCTACATCATGATAGTTATAACATACCACCTTATACATACCATTTGACTGATGATGACTATGATATCCCTTTGACTAATTGTTTCTCATTCCATAACTCCAAGAGTACTCATTCTTGGAGGGTCTTCTACATTGTCTTTCTCTATGACCAAACTAACTGCATATAAAATAGTAACCATTGAAATAAATTAGTATACCTCATAATATTAGGTTGTCTGATAGGTCTTTTCATGTGAACCTTCTTGTCTTCAACAATCTTGTTTTTAACTTGAGTTGCCTTATTTTGATTTTATTTAAATCTAAGACCTATCTTATCACTTGCAGACTTATGACTACTTAAAATATCATCTAAATCCTCAATTATCTTTTAAAACTTCACAAAACTCTTCACCTTACTAGATAATTAATCCAACTTAGCTCTTAGATATTTTATTTTAGTTTCATATATGTTGAAATCTTCTTCTTTATCCTTTAGTCTTGGTACCATAATCTCATTCTAGGTTTCAACTTGTTGAATGATCTCTTCATATGCCTTAGAAGTGTTTCTCAACCTTTCTTCAAAGAATCTAGATACTCCTCATAGTCCTAAACTAATGAATTCAATTTCTTGTCTTTCTTCTTTACAAGCTTCAACTCTTCTAAGGCACTTATGAGCTCTACTTCAAGATCCACTTCAGCTTCTTAAACATCATAGTATACCTCTTCATCTAATTTTGAATTAATCAAAAGGCCTCTCCCATGTGAAAAATCCTCATTTTCTATTCTATTCTTATGAATAGGTTTCATTTTTGTCATGTTAGGATTCATTACTACCATCATCACTATAATATGTGTCTGAATCACTCACATCAAATGAGTTATCTTCTTAGTGTAAAGACTCCTCTTTTTCTTGAATGACTTCTTCTCACCTTCATACTTTTTGAATCTCTTCTTGATCTTATCAAAATTATAGGATTTCTTATCAATATCATCATCTTCAATATTCTATTTATGAGGACACTTATTTGAAAAATGTCTAATTTATCCATAGTTAAAGTACTTGAAATGAAACTTACCTTTGTATTTACCTAAACATGTTCTTAGCTTTCTATAAAAATTGGAATTCAATTAATCATCATCAAAATTTGAGCATACCTCATCTTTGACCTTCTTATCCTTTGACTTATTTTCAACCTTGAAAGCATCTTCCTTCTTGAGATATCTTCCTTAATTTGAAATCATCTCATAGGAAGTGAAGATGCCATGAATCCCATATATCTCTAGTTTGTCCAAATCTTGCATTTCTTCTATTGTAAACACTTTAGAATCAAAATTAGGAGTTAGTGATCTCAACAAATTTTGAACAATATTATAGTCTTTCACTTATTATCCTAGTCTTCTTATGATATTGATGATTTCATCAACTCTCAATAGGTAGGATGTAATGGATTCATCTTCAATCATCTTCAAGATTTCAAACTATAATGTATGATTATGTAACTTGGACATCTTTAACTTGGTGTCTCCTTCATAGATAGTCTTCAATTTGTCCCATATATCTTTGGATAAAACATAATGATGTAATTAGAAATGAATCATGTCTATAAATCAATCTTGTCTTAGGGAAGATAGAGCATACCTATACTTCTGATTGGGGAGACATTTTTTAAGCAGGGGCATGACCAATATGTGGATCCACTAGACCTGATTAAGAGATCACTTGTCACAATACACCATGCTAGGAAGGGTTCAAAATCCTAAAGTCTAAAAAATCATGAAATAACCCTAAAAGAGTCCTAGGTTTAATGTTCACTCTATTCTAATAAACAAGAAATTAAATCTAATCTAGTGCACACCAAATCTTATGGCACAAAGTGGGGGTTAGAAACAAAACAAACTAAACTAAACATGCATATAAGACATATACTCACATAAATGTATACAAAATCCTAATTTATGGGAAGAGAAGAAAATTTTCATTATCTATCTTATATTACCAAGGACAAATAAAGTTAGGAATACTTACCTTGAAGAAGAACCCACTGAGCATCAATCTATCCCTTGGCCAAAGTGATTCACAAGAGATTGTTGTGGTATGTAAGGATAACAAAAACAAATCAGCTCTAAGCTACACAACCTATCTATGCATCCAAAATACTTCTCCACAAGACAAGATACGTATCTCTAAAGAAATTATAGAACCCTAAGATTTATTCCTCAAGTAGATTAGCCAATAAGAAGATGTTTATTTGTATTTATTCTTATTCTCTTCTCTTCTTAAAAATGGTTGGAAATGAACTTATATATATATACGTGGATATTTACCTAAATCATCTCAAAAAAATTAGTTATATGGGGTCAACCTAGTTGACCTTGTATGTTTTTGGAGAAAATTCATTAGGTCTAATCTAGGTCGGCCAAAAGGCTAACAAACCCAAAAAGTGAAAAATGCCCCTAGACTATATAGAGTTGACCTAGTCAACCTAGTATAGTTGACTGTCCAAAAGGAAATTAAGGAAAGAAAAGGAGGATAAAGCATGTCAAAATATTGGAATGGTTAGGCTAAGAAGAATAAGCTTAGGGTGATTGGTTTTTAGGAGATGAGTGTGTAGATGGAAAGTGGAAGAAAGGACGACAATCTTATGAAGCACCAATGGTCTACCCACCCCTTTCCTGGTGCACCCCTTAAGGATTGCCCTTAGAGAGACTGAGAATAGATAGTTTCTTACAAGAAATAAGGTGTCAGTAATTAATAAAAGTTTTAAAATATTATGTGTATACATATACCCCACTCAAAGCTCATCATGTGTCATATAAGTGCAATACAGGATGGTGCTTTAGGAAATAAAACATGATAACACACAATGATGATGCTAAGTAAATTGTAGTAAGAAGTAAATTAGAAAAAAAAGGAAAAAGCTAAAAAACACATACCTTTACTTACCTTAATGTTGTAGATAAAGAAGTAAACTGAAAGATAAAGTGAAGGCATCCAATGTGAAGAACACTAGGCGAGCATGTAGAATTTAGTGCAAAAAATACCTAAAAATTGAAATTTTTAGAAGATAGGCATATGGTAATGGAAAATATTACCTATGTCATTATGAATCTAGTGCATTTATGGTTTTGAAAATGGATGAGTAAAAATAAATATATAGGTAAAATAAGGAATCTAAAAAAAACTAATTGAAGAATTTGAATTTTGAAAAGTGTTTTTTAATAGGGGGACAAAGAAGTCATTTTGTTATTTGGACTTGTGAAAGAGATTAAAAAAATAGATCTAGAGACCAAATGAGCTAAGATGGCAAGGATACGATAGGCTAGATGAGGGGGAGCTCTAGGAATGGCAACAAGTGCACTACATGTATGCAACTATGAAGTTTAAACTAGTTTTTAAGTATTTTGTTAAATTTAGTGTATTTTTAGAAAAAAATAAATTTTAGCATTTCTAGATGTCAGAATGAGGCAAAAATATATTTTATAGGTAGAAAATAGTAAAATGGGAAATGGGTTTAGAGGATTTAGGAAGAAAATGGAAAATTACATTTTTTAAGGAAAATGTAATGGGTCAATAGCCAAAAATAATTGGGTTGACCTAGTCAACCCAGTAGGCTAAAAATACTCAAAATCAATACTACTGACCTAATAGATGTGTGTTGACCCTATACATTTTGTAGACTACTAACCTAGTACAATTTTCCAATTGATCCAAAAAGTTTGGAATGTCAACACAGTACTAGGGAGGGGGAAATAAGAGGGTTAACTTATATTTTTAAGTTAACTAAGTGAAAAATAGGGAAAGTTTGGTCAAACTAGGTTGACCAAAGAACCAAAATTATATGAATATGCATGCAAAAGGTTGAAAGAAGGCTAGACTAGCCCAAAATGACCAAGTAAGGGAAAAAAGGACTGAATAAGTTAAAGATAGGTAAAAAATGAATGAATTAAAGTAATTTAGGCTTATTTTTTACTAAAACTATAAAAATAATGTATTTTAACTATACATGACATGGAGGATCTAATACATCTTTTGTTATTTATTGGTTATAGAGATGAACCTAGTTCTATAGATTGGTAGATGTGTCTTTACTACAAGATTTATTTGAGCATCTAGCCATAGGTGGTAGAGATAAGCTAGTAGTTATAGGCCTAGGAGTGATAGCTGACATGTGTAGGATTCCCTTGAGTTCAAATATATTAGTCATATTCCTTAGATTTTGGGAATGATTGACTAATACCTTTAGATGGGAGGTGTATGGGAATGTGGTAGAGGTAGCTATCACTCTCAAGAACGTGCATGCCATCTTAGGGATACCAGTGATTAAAGCACCAGTGACTATAGGTATACTAGATAACTTAGAAAAAAAGATAGCCTTAACCATGTGGGCTACAAACTTGAATATGATATTAGGAGATATGTAATCTAGTATGTTTGATGTATATGTATCATAGATTCCAAATATATATAAGGGTATAATAGGACTTGTGACATAATGAGTGTTATGTCACAAGTTAGATGACAAGGTACCACTATTCATAGTAGCCTTGAGCAAGAGGATTCTAGAGGAGGGAATACTATATGATTCTAGTTTTATCATCTAGGTTTAACTCATAAATGATCTATATGAAGTGATGGTTAGAGGGTACAAATCTATAAGACCAATCATATTATTGATAGCGTGGATTTATGAGAGGTTTCCCATGTATCAGCCAACTAGGTTAACCCATGTGGTCGATGATAAGTTGACTCAAGTGTGGATATGGAGAGAGGATGAGGTAGCACATGCCATGCCCCACATACCAATGGTGTAGACTATGAGATGTGCAGACATAGTGTGGAAACCATATGAAGACATAATGACTACATGGTCAAGCTAATACACAATTGTACCAGCTATAGTGAGGATAGAGTTTATTAAACACTATACTTAGTGGAGAGAGCCACATCTAGTGGCATATGTACTAGGATAGATGGGCTTACCTCATCTAATGAAATCAATATTGATGCCCAAGTAGTGGTCTTAGCATGTGAGATATACATGGGGGAGGAGGGGACTAGGGATACTAGTGATGAGGTCAATGTTCAAACCACATCATGAGCCACCATGGAATAAACAAACATAATAAGGAGAAAAATAAGAGGAGAGGGATGTGGAGGTAATGGAACTGGAGATACCACCACTAGCTCCATAATAAGATGAGCTATGAATATCAAGGACATGGTATCGATGGAGGAAGTAGGACTGGGAGAGAGTGGAAATTATCATCATCCTTAAGGACCTAGTAGGTGAGCCATAGGAGAGATAGATGATAGAGAGGCCATTTAGGTGTAGGCTAAGATAGATGTGAGCCATGATAGCTAAATTTGAGATAAGGAGGTGACCTATAGAGGAGGTGTTAGGAGATCACATAGATGGAGAGATTGTGTTTGATAGTCATATAGATGGTGAGACCATAGTAGTCAAGACACAAATAGGTAATAAAGATGATTAAATTGTTGCTTATATTTATATTTTGATAGATATTAGAGATAGATAGATATTTTGAGATATGATAGTGATCTAATATCTATTTGGGTATGATTTTATAGGTGTATGTGAGTATGAGGAAGAGATATAAGCATCCATTATTAGGGGAGTACTCCATGACATCCTTAATGAGACTCAATAGCCATATGGCTTGACTGTAGTAAAGGACCCCAATGTACCATCTGCCCCAACTTAGGTAAGTTGATTCAAATTAGATAGAGAGGAAGAAAGGTAGATATGAGCGTAGAGGGAGAGGATACAACCACCAAAAAATATTGGTGTAAGAGAGATATGGGCATGGTAGGCCCTAGTAGAGGAGAGAGATATGCATCTAGATATAATGATGTAGATGACATAGGCATATATAATGACATAAACCTAGTTGATATAGGTTCATACAATAACCTAGATTGAGTTGGTACAAGCACATGTGAAGATAACACATCTAAGGGGATAGGTAGAGGGATTGATACCTCAGACAACCTCCTTATAGTGTAATATTTAGAGGAGACATATCAAGGCCTTAGTAGGTAGTGTGTCTAGGCCATAAGATAGATAAGATGGGGCCAAACCATAGGGTTGGATCATTGTATGTAGTTTATATTTGTTGTATCAAAACTCATGATATATATATATATATATATATATATATATATATATATATATATATATATATATATATATATATATATATATATATATATATATATATATGATGTAACATTTTAGCATATTGTTGTTGGCTGTGTATGTTTTTGTCATTTTGGTTTTGGTTGTTGGTGTTTTGGATATATTTATTTCTATCACATGTATTTATATTTTGTTTTATATGCTATAAGAAATATATGAGATGTGGTTTATTTTCTAGCATTATGAAAAACACATGAATGGTTAAAAAGAAATAGGCAAAAACACTTGGTAAAATATAATCAATCAAAAATGTACTACACACTATTTTATGTTGGGAAATGTGTAATAAAAATAAAATGACTAAGTATAAAAAACCAAGAGATGGTAAAACAATATGGTAAAAATGAATTTGTTTTTAAACCAAAGTGAAATATTTTTACACCAAATTAAAACAAGTAAAATCATATTAAATCACGTTAAGAAGTATGAGAATAATATAATAAAATGGAAGGTATATAAAATGGCATAAATGGTATTAAAAAATTAAATTAAGTTAATCAATTATGCTAAATCACATTAGGAAGTATAAGATAAAAACAAAATTGTTAAAAGATTGCTCTTAAATTTATCACACTAATTCAAGCAAGGAAGTATGAAAAATTAAAGAAATGGTTATATTCTTACATGCACTCAGAAAATAAGAAAATAAGAGAAAAATAAAAATTAATTAAGAATAAAACATACTAAATCAATCTAGGAAGCATGTTAATGATGTGTAACTTCATAATCAATAACATCTTATCTCATATTTGACACATGTAATTTTGATTGTGACTTGTATTATTGGAAAATTTTGTAAGGAATTTCAGATCCTATCCATGGTCTTCCATTGAATCTCACAAAGATAACACCATTGGGATGTAAAAATCAAGAAAAATAATATAATAAAGGATGTGGGTAATAGGAAGGAGAAATATGATAATTTGTTGGGATGGCTAGGTCCCATCCATGGTCTTACAATACAACTCACAAATGAAATCCCAAGGGAGTGATAAATAAATGTAATAATATTTATCAAGAGGAAATATGAGGGATATATGGAATGAAAAAGGGAATGTAAAAATAAAGACTTAGGCATCTTATGAAAAGACCTTAGGAGGTAAGACATACTAAGGACATGAAAAGACACTAAGTGCCTAATAACCATTGATGTACAAAAGAAACATATTCATTATAGACAAAAATATTTGTAGGCATATAAGTGTGATAATAAGATCAAATCATGAAGGTATATTGGTACAAGGAAAATAAAAATGGACCTAACTTGCCAAGAGGTGTTCCTTATTCCTCAGGACCCCTTATAGATCTATTGGTCTACTATGAAGATTGGGTACTTGCATGAGAAAGTAGGTAGCACTAGAAGATTTTTTTACTCTCCTATTCTAATCTATTGGACTAACACACCCCAAAGGACCTTGACTCTACCATGAGGCTAACTATGGAGTTTGAGCTTCAACTAGAAGAAGGAGATGTGCTTTGAATCACATATTTTAGTGTGATTTGACTTTTAAGAATATTTTTGCCTTTTATATCATTTCCTTTTGTAAAATGATTTGTCTTTTAAATTTGTATGGATTTTGAATATTATTCCTCCATATAGATTTGGAATGACCAATCATGAGAGATTTAGTGATACACATGAATGAGCTTTAGGCTAAGGCCAAAGGAAGTTAAGTAACTAAAAACAAATATTGACTAGGATACTTAGGCTTAACAATGAACTAGAACATGATCTCAAGTATCAACTGTGTATATGCTTAGTTTGCATAAAATTAAGAAGGAAAAAAGGAAATCTAAAGTGGATCAGTGAAAGGAAAGTATAATGAGATTCATTGTTTACAAACTGATCACATGGTAAAAGGGAGATAATGACCAAAGTGAACAAGGTTTGTATAACCAAGTCAAAATGAGAATTATCTATGAAAAATAGAGATAAGAGTGAAAAAAATCATGAAGACACAAGAAGAGATTTTTGAGAAAAACTTTAGAAAAAAGAGAAAGCAATGATAAATAAAGACAATTATATGTGAATATAAATGACAATATAAGCAAGATATAGTATATAAGAAAAATATGAATTTACCACAATGTTAAATGATATAATAAATAGGTGAGAATAAAATTTGAGCATACGTCTAATAAAAATGTAAATGTAATAGCACCATGTATGTGCTCATAATTAATGATAAATCTACCCACACACATTATTTAAGACATTATATAAATCTCTATGAAGCTAGATATGAACTACTACTATTGTCTTATCAATCTTTAATGAAAACTAGGAAATGACTTCTCTTCTAATCTCCTCATAATCTCCTCAACTAAAAAATTTGGAATGCTCAAAGGATCATGCTAAGGAAAATTAGGTAAGGGATTCTTGGGAGAATGTGTGGGAGTAAGCTCTATGGGAGATGAAGGAATCACTCATGGAGAAGGATCCATGGGTGAGAAACTCATGGGTGGAGAAGGATCCATAAGAGAGGGAAGGTCTATAGGTGAAGGAATCATAGGTAGAGACATAAAAGGTGATGAAGGGACCATAAGAGGGGATGGAACCACTGGAGGTAGATCCATGGGAGAAGAAGGATAAGTCTTCTTATAGGAATGACCTATGGGAGGAATGTAAGAAGGTATGGGAATAGTTACAAGGTGATATTTAAGATGTTATTGAAGGATGTGAAAATGGTCAGTGTGATGGGTGTCACATTGTTGTCATAAATAATATAACTCACCATACTTAGGTATATATTTAGGTATAACCTTCAAGATAGGTGTGGCTTTATTTGAGTCAAGAGAGGAAAGATGCAAAGTATTAATATATTATCACAACTTGTGATAATGGGTAAAATATTGATTATCTATCCCATAAAAATAATAAATATGCTTGTGAGTGGTCTTAGGAGTGGAAGAAGCAAGAGAACACTTATCAAACCATTTGGTGGGTAGAGGAGCCATCTTAAGCAAGGGAAGAAAACCATCACCAAGGGAAGATGGCGATGGAGGATGAATGGAGTTAGGCTCAATAGAAAGAGTAATGGGATGGGAAGTAGGGGTAGGCATAGTAATAGTAGGAGTGGAAATAGGCTCAAATATAGTAGGAGAAAGAATGGGATCAACTATAGTGGGAGCGGGAATGGGTTCTGATAAGGGCTCTACTGAGGGAGGAACAAGATATCTAGAAGGTATAAGAAGGGTCACACTAATATCAAAATTAAATCAACCAAAATGATTAGGGAATATAGAAAAATGGTAAGGCCCAGTCATATCATGATCCATGAGCATAATACTACAAGGAACATAAAAAATTGGAGGTGTTGGCACCATCTCTACTCTATGATAAAGAGTAAAAATAATAAAATTAGGAACTATAAATGAAGGAATATGGGAAGATACATGAAAATAATCAAGTAAAGAAGAATGGTAATGGATAATCTTAGTATCATAGGCCTAGATAAGACCACGTAAGAGTGGATCATCTAAGAAATAACCATCATAATAATATAGGGTGTGAAGATTAATAACACAAGTAGGAATAACCTTCTCATTTGAGTAATTATGGTGAATATAATGCTGAGTCTTGGTTAATACTATAGGAATATCATTACAAGGAGGATTAATAGAAATAATCTATAAGGAAATAGAAAGCTATGAGATGAGATGAGGTGAGAGATTGGAATTTTTTATCTTTAGATTAATCTCATCGAGTTCATCATCATTAGAATCTAAGAGGTTAGGAATAATGTTCCCAATGATTTTGATATGCCCATTATAACCTTGAGTTTGATTAATGAGAAAATTAAGATGTTACATCTCAAAAAATAGAATGTTGGGTAAAGGTTCAGGAGTATAAATATTGAAGACACCATAGTCTTGGAATTTTTTGAAATTCCAAGGGTTAGTGTCACCCTAAATCCTATAAATGGCCCCATTATGAGAGAATTTAATGCATTGGTAGGTGGAAGAAGTAATAGCTCTCATATGGTGAGTCCATGGCCTACTAAGAAAGATGCTATAAGAAAGGGGAAAGTTAAATATCATCACCTTTATGTGAATGGTGATATGTGGGATGGTAATGGGAGCCACACATAACCTAAATGAGGCATTTTCTTTCTATCATATCCTCGATAGGTGTTACATGTAGACTAGAGATTGAATTATGAATATCCAAGGGTCTTAATTAAGTTGAGAGAGGTAATGTAGGTACTATAACCCTTGTAAATCAATGTTCTTAACTTGAATATCACCTATTTAAACACTAATGAATAAGGGAATATCATTTGCACAATACATAATCTCATAGGGAATCATAGAAGCTATGGGAAATTTTAAGGAAAGAGAAGTGTCTATAGTTTCATCAATGTTGATAGACATATCTTGACATTATTGTAATATACTATCCTTAGATCTAGATAAGGTTTCCTCCTATCCTTCTAGAGGCGGATCAGGGACATTAATCTTGAATAATAGTTGCATAAGTTGGTTTATATGATGGGTAGAAGTCCTCATAAGCTCAATAAATGAATATGGGATGGGAGATTAGTGAGTTCTATGATGGGATCCACTCATCATAACACATAAGAAGGTTATTATATATAGGTGCATAATTATTAAAGAGGTCCTTAGAAGGAGCCAATGTACATTAGAATTTAGGTTGATAAGAAGAAGGTTTATAATAAGGTTGTAAATCATGTTATGATAGTGAAGTATCCATTTCAAATTGATTTTGAGAATTAGTAGAAGAAGTGTGAGTATAATTTTTTTTTTATCATTATTATTAAAAGATGATGGATGAGTGGTAGAACTAGAAAAGGAAGTGTTATCCAAAGGAGAATCAAAAATTGGATCGTCAAAAGTAATAAGGTCATATTTCCCCAACTCATTTAAATGAGTTAGAGAGAAATCTTGGATAACACAATATGTTCTAGATGGAGTGTATATAGGTTGAAAATTAATAAAAGAAACCAAAATTTTCATATTAGTCATACTAACAACATTCTCTTCAAAAGTTGGTTCAACAAGACTTTCCACATTATGGGTAGAAGGGGTGGATTTATCTTGATTTTCTTGAATAAGTTGATGATTAAGAAGAGGCTCTTTATAAGTAGCTAAATGAGCATTTGCTTAATTTAAGGCTTGAGATTTATCATGTGATTTATAATCCTTAAAAGTAATTTCATAAGCTTGTTGACACTTTATAATGATATAATCATGATCAAAATTAGGACCAAGAATAAAATCCATATCTAAATTAGGAATTTGTCTACAGGTATCATGAGAATGACTCCAACTAGTGTGAGACCAAAAAAAACTTGTTAAGACCATACAAGGATTTCATAGGATAGGTAAGGTCAATATCTCATGGAAGAGGCCTAGGTATATGCTTAGGTAATTCAACCAAGGATAGAGATTAATGAACATTGATGTTGTTTGGTGAAGATAAATGAGGATTGGTATATTATTGGAGAGGGTTATTTCTGATGAAGGGTTAGGAATGACAACTTGAACATTGTGAATGGTGTCATAAGAATTTGTAATGCCATCATTGATAACATTGTGATTTTTTATTTTTAAGAGATGAGGACTCACACAAGGTTAGGGTGGCTCAAATTGATGCATAAGGAAATATCATCATTTCGTTTGGTTAATAGCCTCTTCTAATGTATGTGGAGAGAGAGAGAGAGAGAGAGAGAGAGAGAGAGAGAGAGAGAGAGAGAGAGAGAGAGAGAGAGAGAGAGAGAGAGAGAGAGAGAGAGAGAGAGAGAGAGAGAGAGAGAGAGAGAGAGAGGAGAGAGAGAGAGAGAGAGCAGACTTGATATTAAGGTTTAGGAAAAAGGGCATTGGTAAAGAGATGGAAAAGATTATCATCAACCATGTTATGTTCACATTTTTTTGACAAAGTTTTCCACCTTTTAACAAAGGCTTAAGCAGTTTCATTTTCAAGTTATTTGAAATTTATAAAGTGCCAAGGTTTTTAGGAATATCATTAGTTTAGAACTCTTGAACTAAAGCACTCACTAAATCCTCCAAACTAGTAATGGAATGAGTTCTAGGTTGGTTGTATGAATCCAAGGCATTACTTGTGAGAGTTTTGGCTTAGAGTTTGGTAGTGACAAAGGTATTGAATTTGACCTAATACTTATAAATATTTCCAAATGTCTTAAGATAAAGGGTGGGATCAGTTGATCTTTTATAATAAATTGTAGGTGTGATACCTCTAATATCAATGTTAGCAATTTTAGTAGTGAGAGGTTCATTTTGGATATGCTTAACAGTTTTATTAACCAAAGGAGGTTGAGGAATGAGATTTCCTTGAGAATATTGAAGAGAAGGAGGGGGAACATTTTGGTTATGTGTGCCCCAAGATATTGGTTGAGGATGAGATTGAAGATGAAGAAGGTGGTTTTACATCCTCATCATTTGATTTGTGATATGAGATTTAAAGTTAGTCATTTGATTAAGTGTTTGTAATAATAGTTGATGTGTTTTATTAGCATTGTTAAAAGAATTAGAGTTGGTTTTTGTGGTTTGGGTACCACTATTGGTGTTGATAGGAACCTAAGAGGAATTATGAGAATGTGAGGCACTAGTGGCAAAATTTACTTATGTAGTAAAAGATGGAGTAGTGAATGGTTGATAAGAAGAAGCACTAGTAGCATGATTACCTTGGGTAGTAAATGATGCACTATTGGAAGGATTAAGGATACTGGATCTTATGAGAGGCCCACTAAATGTAGGACCTATCATGTTAGTGGATATACTAGGCATGAATGTAGAATAAGTTAGAGAAGAAGAGGTCATAGTGTGAAAAGGGGTCATAATCAAAGGAAGAGGCTGAGAAATAAAAAAGTGGTAGCCCTGAATCCAGTTGAGAATGTAGGAGTAGGTGAATGAGACTCTTTGGATTGACCACTAATCATAATATTATAAATAGTATAATGATCTTTTCCTCGATGTTGAGGAAATTTAAAGATAAATAAAATCATTTAAAGCATATACTCTAATTTGGGTTGGTCTTCTAATGAGAAAAGAGGGTAACATTGTGAAGAGGTATTAAGAGGGGTCACATAGTTCATTGTGCAAGTGGAAATATGAACATTGCTGTCATCTAAGAGAGGATCCATACTCCATCTATGGGAGACCCTATGAGGTTTGGTAAAATTCATCATGTCTATTGATTTTAACTCAAAATTTTCATCAAATAGAAACTCTATGATGAAGGGTAGGACAAAGAGATGAAAAAGAAAGGAAATAGTATAAGGTTAACTATGTTGACGTAGCACAAAAACAAGGTTTGAAAACTATACAAGGTTGATTGGGTTGATCTAGTACAATGAATAAAGGCTAGAAAAAGATGAAACAAGGTCTACAAATTGTATAAGGTTGACTGGGTCAATCTAGTATAGTGAATAGAGGTTGGAAAAGGTACAAGGTTGACTAGGTCAACCCAATATAATAGAGAGGTAAATTTATAAATTGATGATAGATTTATGGACTGAAACAAAATAAAAATTTCAAGTAATTTTAAAAGAAATAAATAAAAGGAAACAAATAGTCAATTAAATTAATAATGGCCAATCTAATTGAAGCACACAACATAAAACCTTGCACCAACATTATCTAATTAAAGTTTTTGCAATACAAAATACAATTGAGAAAAGAGAAATTAATCAAATTGTAAATTAAAGAGCTAACTAATTGGTTAACATGAATGCTTATTAGATTATTAAGATACAATTTTAAATGTGATGGGAAGTTGTCTATAATCAATGAACTAGAATGGAAATCTAAGGATGGTTTTAGGTAGTTTGGGATGAAAGGGATTGTAGTGGTAATGATATAGGACTAGTATTTGGGCCTAAACCTTCACTTCACACTTCAAAATGATAAGGGTGTTGGGTGCTTATCCATAATATACCATTAACCATACTTTATACTTGAATAGAGTATCAAGTCAGCCTCCCCCTTGGTGATGAATTCTAAGTAGGTTGGCCTTGGGTAAACAAATGTTAAATGTTTGTTTAGATTATGTGATTTATTTGTGTGTGCATAAAAAATAAAAATAGTGAACTAAATAATTAATTAAAACCCACTTAATTAGACTATGTGATCTATTCTAAGCATGCAAGTAATAAGAAAAGAAAGTGTGAATTAATTACAAGAATATAAGGTTAATTCTAACTTTGAAACAAGGTATAATGTTGATACAATAAAAAATGTATGCAAAAAATATAGAATAAGGTTGACATGGATGAACCCATACTATGAAAGCGAGGTCTAAAAATGAACAAGGTCAGTACAATAGACCTAGTTATTGAGACAACATGTAGAATATAAAACTGGGTTAGTAGTGTCAATCTAGTTGACTGTGTAAGGGAAGTTTTAAAGACTACAAAATATAATAGGAAAGACTATAAATAAAGAGATAGAGAGATAGAAAGAAACTTGGATGGATTAGAGATATATAGAATGAAGATTTCTATTCAAGAACCTTCGTATATGCTTGTAAATTCTATTAACTGGGTTGACTGGGTCGATCAAGGTTTACAAAAACTTGATACTAAGTGCTTGAAATGTATAGGGTTGACTAGGTCAACCTAGTATGTTGAACTAGATGTCTAAAAATGTATAGGGTCAATTGGGTTGAACTGTAGTGTAGACTAGATGTCTAGAAATATAAAAAATTATACTAGGTCGATAGGATTGATCTAATAGCTTGTACCTAAAAAAATACACATAAAAGTTAGATATTGGGTCAATAGAGTTATTCTAGTATGGAAAATATATGATAAAAATAATGATGAAAGAATGAAATCAATGAAAGAAGATGAACAAATCCTACAAGGGTTAGTTTACATCATTTTCACTAGAATGTATGCAATCAAAAATGCATCATGTATATAAATTAATCCTAGCTCAGAGAAGATAGAGCATACCTACACTTTTGATTATGGATACATTTGTTAAGTGAGGGCATGACCAATATGGGTATCTGCTAGACCTAATTAGGGGATCACTTATCATAATAAACCATGCTAGGAAGGGTTACAAAGCCTAAAGTCTAACATAATCATGAAAAAAACCTAAAAGAGTCTTAGGTTTAATGTTCACTCTATTCTAATAAACAATAAATTAAATCTAATCTAGTGCAAACCAAAGCTTGTGGCACAAAGTTGTGGTTAGAAACAAAACAAACTGAACTGAACATGTATAGAAGACATATACTCACGTCAATGTATATGGAATCCTAATGCATGGGAAGAGAAGTATAGATTAATTATCTATCTACTATTAAAAAGGAGAAATAAAGTTATAAATACTTACCTTGAAGATGAACCTCCAAGCCTCAATCTCTCCCTTGGCCAAGGTGATTCACAAGAGATTGTTGTGGTATGTAAGGATAACAAAGATAAATCATCTCTATGCTACACAACCTATCTATGCATCCAATAGACTTATCCATAAGACAATATCTGTATCTCTAAAGAAAGTATGAAACCCTTATCTTTACTCCTCAATTAGAATGGTTAATAAGTGAATGTTTGTTTGCACTTAGTCTTCTTCGCTTCTCTTCTTATAAATGGTTGGAAATGAACTTGTATATATAATTAGATATTACCCTAAATCCTCTAAAAATGTTAGTTTTAGAGGGTTAACCTAATTGACCATGTATATTTTCAAGGACAATTCACTATGTCTAAGTTAGGTCGATCAAAAGGCTAGCAAACTCAATAAGTGAAAAATACCCCTAGACTATACTGGGTCAACCCAGTCGACCTAGTACATTCAACTGTCTAAAAGAAAATTAAAGGAAGAAAAGGAAGATAGATCATAGAAAAAGACTAGAATGGGTAAATTTGAGAAAAATAAGCTTAGGGTAATTGATTTTTAGGAGATGAGTGTGTAGATGGAAAGTGGCAAAAGGGACAATAATCTTATGAAGCACCAATGGTCTACCCACCCCTTTCTCGATTCACCCCTTAAGGAATACACTTAGATAAATTGAGACTCGATAGGTTCTTATAAGATACAAAGTGTTAGTGATAAGTAAAATTTTAAAAATATTATGTGTATACACATTATGCATTACTTTTACAAGATCTACCCCTAATAGGCCACACATAATGGCATTCATTACCTTGGATTTATTTTAACTATCCTTTTTTCTTGTTTCATCTATTGGTGGAATTGGAGGTAAAATATATCTATCCATAACTATATACCAAATATCATGTCCCTATGACATCAAATATATATTCATTCTAACACTATAAAATGCATAGTTATATCCACTGAACAATTTTGCCTTACTGGTAGAGAAATCACCTTGAGCTTTATAACTAGTCATCATTACTTCTTAGTATTTCCTTTAGGTTCTCAAGTCTATTCTAAAAGACATACTTTGATACCAATTGTTAGAAATAAGATGACTAAGGGGGATTGAATCAGTCTTCACAAAATTTCATTCAATTACACTTAATCATACTTGAACCATTCTAATCAATCATGTGTTTCACAATAAGCATAAGAATCAAAACATAAGATCATGAAACACATGAACACAACATATATGTGGGAAACCATCTAGCAGTAGAAAACCCACTGATGAAGCAAATAGACTATAGTTATATAAGATAAACATCAATCTTTAGTTAGGCACCCATTCAACTTGGAGTACCAACCCTAATTTTTCATGTGCCAACTTGATAGATTCTTTATCTAAATACCAACTCAACAAAGAGTGACAACCCCTAATTTACCAAGCACCCACTTGGATTTAGTAAGTACCAACATGTAAAGAGGCATCAACCCCATAGATGACTCAACACCAACTCAACCACTTAAATTTTTGATCATATTAATAAACCCTTATTTTTTGTATAATAGATTATGATCTACTCCATCTCTTTGATCACCTTTGTCCCTCTCAAACTAATCTTCAACGTTCTTCACTCAACTAGCCTTCTTCATGGCTTGATTAGGTCTTCTGACCTTTATCCTCTATTGTAAAACCTCTATTATATATTCATAACACTTAAATAATGGTTTTCATGACCTCATTATACTCACCAATTATCTATGTCATTCGTTTATCATGTTCTGCTCTTCCACTCTAAGCACACACTTAACATCCCCTCTCCACTTACCAAAATAGGCCTAACTACCTCATTTTTATACAAGTCACTTAATCATATCCTTCTAGGTCATCTATAGATTCAAATAACTTATTTAATACATGAATAGGTTAAATAATATTAAAATAACATGCCTTACTTATGAATCAATCATGATAATAGGTTAGCCATCTATCAATTAGTGATTACTCCTCTTTTAGGCTTATGGAAACCTAATAAGCCTTCTTAACAACATGTTACCCTTTGATATTTATTTAAGCTTATCCAAACACCTAAAATGGAAAAAAAAATATCATAATCCACTCTAATATCTTGTATATAAGTTAAATTTATGTCTACAACACCTTTTAGGTCCAACCACTAGTTGAACCCTTATTGAAATCACTACTTATAAAACATTGGTGCATATACAAAAACTTTGTCTTGAATAACTGAGGCATATACTCAATTTTTTCAAAGGAAAATTGAAATAAGTTATATATTCAAAAACCATATGACCTTAGGGTCATCAAAAAATTCATATAATGTTTCAACTTAAGGTAAATAGGCTCAAACACTCCTTTGTAAGATGTTCACTTAGAACTGCCAGCTAACTCCAAACCATAGTCAAAGAAACATGAACATATAACACATGATTGATTATATTAAATTGATTTAAATGCATTAATAGTATCTTGTATCATCCTAAAAACAACCTAAATCAATTGGATCATGATCTGTACTAAAAATTATTGGTCTAACATACCAATCTTCTAACCTTCTTTCTCATAGACTCTACTCAGCTAGATAAGCCATTTTGGATTCAATGATTTAAACTATTATGATAACTTAAAATCTTATAAAAAGGATGGATAGGTCATTAAAGACAAAAAAACATCATCATTTATTTTAATTGATTACTCATTCATGAAAACACATCAAAAATCATCTTTTCATATCTATCTGATTTCCTTACTATCTACACCACTAGGTTTGTTAGTGACTAGCCACTTAGATCACCAAATTCACACAATTTATATCTATAATATGTCTAAAAATATTTATGAACAAAAAATAAAAGTCTCACACTTTTATCTTCATCTAATTTTCATCTTTTACTCAGTGAACTCTATCTTCTGTAACAAATTTTTGAAGGATAAGAACTTTTCTATAGGGTCTTCTCACTCACTTGCGAAACCAATCACACTTAGAGATTATTGAGAGAGTTTAATTTAATATGAAATCAAATATTTTATCATATCAAACCATTATGATATTTTTATAAAAATATATTCAACATCAGTTCATAGTTAGGGTTTTATGAGGGTTTAGACCATCTTCTAATCTTAACGATCATTCATAACACTTAGCTCCTCTTTCTAGAAACTAATGCTTGGAACTTTGAGATATAACACTTCCTCATCTACCATGAAAATATTAGGATCTCATTCATATGTTTCATGTGCCAATGAACATTAAGAAAACCTTCTTGGGTAGACAACTCTTCATTCTATGCATTTGAGAAACCTTGAAACACCTTTTCAAGCCTTTTATTACCAATATTGATTTGAAACTTCATGAACATACTTTAAAAAACTTGACTCACCTCTGTTAATGTTCACTTACTCACCCATGTAATTAAAACTAATATTTTTACCTCATTTTGCCACTATTACTCTTCTTATTTTCTAAGCCTTGACCTACAAGTCTTATTATTCTTTAAATCTAACCTTCTAGACACCCTGTAATCTTTACCTTGAAACTCTCTTGTGTTTAAATTTATCTTGTGTATGATCAAGTGACATCATAAACTTTATCATCTTTATAAATTCAAAAAAAAATATTCAAAGTTCTTATAGATCTCTGGAGCTCGACTGCAACATCTTCAGAGTTGTGTACACAAAACTTCAAAGATGACCTTTTAATCATTTTTGAGGTCCTAAACACATCATGTAAAGTATCAAATAATATCTCTAGTGCTCAAACACTATTAAGTTTTATTCAGAGCATTTTCATCTTCATATCTCATTCAAAGCATCTTTATAACTACTTACATAGATCTTTAGAGTACATAGTTTCTTCTTTAGACCTCACTAATTTTATCTTGCCACCTAAAAATACCATCTCACAAGGTCTAGACAAAGAATTAAAAGATGATTTATATTTGATATACTAACCCTTACCCACCCATGATGATTCTAAATTATTTCACTAAAGTTTTCATTATAACATTCTTCAAACAACATTCTTTCATCACAATGAAAACACTCATTATGTTGTAAAAATAACTTATCATACACATACCTCAATACTTACTTGACCAGGCATGTGCATAAGAAGCATTGACATCAATGAAATAACCATGCATATTCATAATAACCTTTAACATCAATGACAATATTAAGTATCAAAACTCAACACTAAAAGATAATACTCAATAATATCTTCCTTATTCAATAACAATGTTTAACAACTAGGTTTGGGGTGCATTATAAAATCATCTCTAACAATGTAATGGAATTTTATGTCACTAGGATAACTAACTGGGTAGTTAGACATGGAATTTACTTCAGCACCTCATCCAAATATTATCCCCAAGGAAATGGCTTGAAAAAATCCACTAATAAGTATTTGATCATAATCATTAAGAGCATTATGGAGGGAAATCAGAGGCAATTACATAACAAAGTTGAGGTAATGTTGGCCATTTTTTCCCACATACCAAGATTATTTATAGATAGACAAGGTTTTGAATGGATCTCAATTTACTCACAAGGACTTTAAGACACTTTGGGTTCACTTAAAGTGTAAATTTCCATTTGCTAAGGACAAGACTATATTTTCCTAAGTTTACACTTTTTCAACTTTTGGCCAAGTGTAACATTCAAAATTCCTTCAGAGAAAGTGTTCGACATAAAGCTTGAAACAAAAGTACAAGGCTTAATTATTTTAGGAGTTTTATCCAAATTTATTTGGCTAAGAGTTGGAATTATTTCAAGAGATTTCTTTTGGGTTTTTAGCTAAGCATTAAGAATTGTTTTAAGCATTTTATCCAAAACAATTTCCCCAAAAGGATCATTTCTTCGAAGAGGGTCCTTTTCAAAAATATCAAAGGGCATTTTTTTAAGCAAAGTGTCCCAAACACTTTTACTGAAGGGTCTTTTCTTAGGAAAGTATCCCAAACACTTTTTTTGAAGGGTACTTTTCTTCACCAAAGGGTCCAATGTAGAAAGCCTGAAGGGTCAATTTCTCGAGCAAGTGTCCTCTTCAATTTTATTGAAGGATCTTTCTATAGGAAAGTGGCCCAAAGCAGGGTTTTTAAAGGTTAAGTATTCAACAACGTGGACCAAATATAATATCCAAAGGGCACCTTTCAAAAAATTTTAAGGTAGTTTTCAAAGGGCAAAGGGATATTTCAAAAAGACCAAAAGGCAATTCTAAGGACATAATTCCTTCAGGAAAATTATTCAAGACAATTTTACCAAAGGTAGAATTATTTTAGAGTTTTTGTTCCAAGTTAAAAGACTAAGGATAGGAATATGATTTCAGAGCCCCCATGAGATGCCAATAATGCTTTGAATGTGGAACTTCATGGGATCCTTTTGGTTCTTCATTGTGTTCTTTGAGACACTTGGGCCTAGTAACATAATTTTTAAGTAGTAACTTTGTTGACATCACCACTACCACATGTGAATTAGTTAGAGAGAATTGGTCATATAGGTTTATTAAAATTTGTGCTAGGTTTATATGCACCAAGTTTTAGGTCTTCCACCAAAATACATCAAAAATTATGAAGATCCAAATTTGGCCTCTCAACTAAATTTTGTTGATTCTTCATACTTAGCCATTTTCAAAGAAGTTCAAATAGAGCCAAGTGAGCATCTTCACAAAGATATATCTTGTATATACAAAAATTTTAAGGGAAGATGGTCATATGGTTTTATTCACATCTATTTTGAGAATGTATGTGCTAAGTTCTAAGTCATTTACCAAAGTACAAATGAAGTTATGCATGTGGAAAGTTTGTTCCTCAATCAGATTTTGATAAGTTTTCCATACTTAGCCAATTGAGCTCAACCATCACTAGGACATCATGTAGGAGTAGATATGGACCATCTAGCTTGAGCATTTAATATCTTCACCTAGAAATCTCCCAAGACTAGTGGATCAAATGGGTTTGTTATTTTTGGCTAGAAGAACATCTCCTAAAAGTTTGGTGCCTCCATGATTCTCTTTCTTCAAGATCCAAGCCTTTAAAGTTGGTCAAAATTATAATACATTCATGCTATCATCAAATTAATGCTTAGGAAAAAATCCATCTATGCTTAAAATTAATGGTCTAGAGGATGTCAATTACATTCTATGGGGTGATAAATGATGGTCAACAGGATGCCAACTTTAAGATAGAGCAAGACAAATACTATTGAGCTTAAATTTAGTAGTCACATGACTATCAATGATAGTCACATGAATGCCATTTGATGGGAGTGAGGGTTGTTAAGCATGAGATATACTGAGAGGGGGGGGGGGTGAATCAGTATATCATATACCTTATAAAACTTTCCCTTAACCAAATTACACTTAATCAAACATTCAAGATATGCAATAAAACTCAAACAATAAACACCACACAAGATAGAGAGAGACACCAGATATATTGTGGAAACCCAATTTAGGAAAAACCACAGAGAACAATCTATGGTATATGAATGAGCACCAACCCAAACAATATTCACAAGCACCAACTTGCAGGAGCACTAACCCCTTTGCTGAGCACCGACCCAACAACTATTCGTGAGCACCAACCCATAAGAGCACCAACCCCTTTGCTGAGCACCAACCCAGTAACTATTCATGAGCACCAACCAATAGGAGCACCAACCCATTTTCCGAGCACCAACCCAGCAACAATTTATGAGTACCAACCCATAGGAGCACCAACCCCTTTGTTGAGCACCAACCCAACAATAATTTGTGAGCACCAACCCATACAAGCACTAAACCCTTTGTTGAGCACCAACCCAACAATAATTCGTGAGCACCAACCCACAAGAGCACCAACCCCTTTGCCGAGCACCAACCCAACAACAATTCATGAGCACCAACCCATAGGAGCACCAACCCCTTTTATGTATACCACACACCTATCTCTCAATGTTGTTATCTCAATAAATGATAGTTCATTACAACATCTCTTTCCTCTCTCTCACCTTTGCTCTTCTAAGCTAGATATAACAAATACAAATCATATTCATCTCTCACAATTGCTCTTCTAAGCTAGATATTACAATATAAAATAAACCTCTCTCACACATATTACAAATGGATTCTCAAGCCTTTATTTATAGCTTTCTAAATGACCTTTGGCCTTCCCCCTTTGTGACCCTTCAATCATCATGGAAATGGAACCAAACTTGTATGACCCTTCATATCCTTTCCTTTGAAAAGTCATGTGGTGACCCTTCATGAGAAAAAACATCCTTCCCTCTTTTGTCCTTATCTTGGTGACTTTTCATATTCCTCAAAGTGACCCTTCATGAGAAATTTTTACCTTCCTCTTTTGTCTTCACTTGGTGACTCTTGGAATTCCTCAAGATGACTCTTCATGGGAAAATGCATCCCATCCTTCTTTTGTCTTTACCCCATGGCTCTTTGACTTCTCCATGGGCCCTTATTTTGTCTCATATGCAACCAAAAGTATATTTGTTAATATTAAACAAATATTAACTCACATTAGCCAAGATATATCTATTATAAACAACATTAAATGCAATGGGGCCTTTATCACCAATAATTTTAGACCTTTGACATCAATGACAATATTTCCAACAAGGGTGTTAATTTTAAGATCATGAAATAGTCATTGGATTTCAGATAGTAGGTCCTAATTGATCTAGTGGTCCATATTTAATCATACACTTAGATATAATAGTGAGTAGAGGTCAAAGGGTTAACAAATCTCATGAGCGAATGTGGGCATGAAAAGTGTCAAGGATTCATTCAATTGGTAGATGATCGATGGTTCTCAGGTATTTGTATCAGTTTAAATTGATAGAGTGAAATGAGTTAATGTGTCAATGAGTTGAGTTAGATTTTGACAACCAATTAGAGCAAAGGCAAGCCTAGGGTTTTGATAGAGGTTAAGATTCCATTTTTAACCATGGATAATAGGGTTTTATAGCTTCATATTGATGCCATTAAGGCTGGTTTAAATGACATGGAGTGGTAAATATGATGCATTCAAGCATGGAAAACATAAAGGGACTACCCATGTGGCTAAATAGGACTAGGTTATGGGTTTGCATCATAAAGGATTCTTAATCTAACTATGTTTACCATTTTTGTCTGGAAAGAGCTTGATTTTCAAAAGGGTACCATAAAGGCAAGAAAGTGGACCCCAATATATCATCCCTAGAATCAACTATATGAAAGTAACTCCTCTCTCTACTTTGACACACATCAATAAACTAGTCATGAGTGGTTTTGCATCAAGACAAATTAAAACAAAATCGATCACACCATTATAGCTATCGTGTAACATCACTGAAAGGATATTTTAATGATTCAATATACTAGAGTGACCTAGATCAATTAGGAAGGGTTTGAATGAACTTTATTTATGGAGGTAGTTGTAACAACTTCTTAAATGTTTAGAGATTGTTTAATTCCCTTTTTAAGTGCCAAAACTCCCTCTCTTGCTTCCTTACTTCTATAAATATATCCTTTGAGCTATTATTTTGGATCACTCTTTTGGACACAACTATACTCTACCAAGATTGAGCCTTGTAACCTCTTGAGATAAATAAGATTACTATTTTCATATTTCACTATATTATACTAGTGTGTTCATGTTAGTTTGATTTATATAAATAGTATAGCCTTCTCCCTTACCAAGTCCTAATCTCACCTAGCTAGTATATTATTTGGTTGTGCAAGTTATGTTTAGTGTTTGATGTCATTTGATTGAAGCTAACAATAGACATATTAACTAGATTAGTGCATTGAAATAGGTCTCTCCATCACCTCCCTTAGGTTTTTATCACTTGATGAACCTCTACCTAAAATATTAATTCATGACAAAAATTTGGAGTCATAGATCCCATTATTTGTTTTTGTCTCACTAGTGTTTTAGAGGCTAAAGTATGAGTGTATGGACAATATTCATGGTGCATCAACACCATTTAAAACATGTTTTACCTTATGAAAATCTCTTAACTCTTTTCACCCCAACTAGTCTTAGGTTTAATAAGTAAAGGTTTAAATCATAAAATCTAAGGAACTAGCCTCATAAAAGATCCTATAGGTCTAGTTTAGTTATAGGTAACCCATGGCCTTAGACCATTCCCATGTTAGTATAGGTATGGATTAGACTTGAATGAATCTAACCCATATTAGGGTGATATCTAGATATCTAATAGTTCTGGCATGCCCAATGGGACCCAAATTCAACCACGGAATACAAGTTTGTAGCATATATATCTTTACAACTAGTTTCCAATACTCCTTTAGCCCCTATCTCAAGATTAAAGGTACATTATTATTCATATTTTGAGTTATCTCTATGATTTTCTATAGGTTATGGAAGTTTATATAAAATATTTTTATCATTATTCTCCTTACCAATAGTTCTAGTGTGACCCTCATGACCCATATCAATCCTATAATGATCCATGTCATCCATATAATTATTATACAAAGCCTCATCAGCAATATGAAATTTGATACCAGTCTTATAACCACTCTCATGAACCTTTTTATCCACTTTATTAGCTAATCCAAGTCCCTAAATAGTCCATATTGAGCATCAAGAAAGATTTGATTGGCTATGAGAAAGAGATGATCAGCATATAAACTAGGAAAATATATAATGAGGAGATCTCCAAATATAAAATTTAGAGCATGAGATAAAATCTACAACAAACTAAAGAGGTATTTTCATCTTTCATAAGGTAGGGACATTCAATGTTTAGTTTTGATATTCTAAGCATTGGAGGTCTAATAATGAATATTGAAGAGTGGTTAGTGGTGTATGAGAAACCCTAGGGTATTCATAATAAATAGTATGTTCCCATAGAGATGTCATTTTCCCTTTATGATTATCAAGCTAATGTTTATCACAACCATTAAGATTTATTCCAAATATTGCCTAATTTTCCTACCTAGAAGTTTATCTAGAAAAGGTATTAGGAGGTTGAAGAAGCTTATTGTGAGGAGATTAATTTTGAGATCATACATGAGCCTACATATTCAATATTTTAGGAAGAGATACCCAATGATATAGTTCATGATTTTGAGGCTAATTTATCCAAGTAGATTGAACTTCAAATAAACATCTCTAGTATTCAATGGAAGTTACAAAGTCAACATAATAGCCAATTCCTTCCTTCACACCCATGGATACAAAAGTAAAAAAATAGATGTTCCTAAACCCAAGTTCATGACATAAAATTAGGTACAATTGTCTATAGAGAAGGAATAACATACAAGCATGTTTCAATATGTTGAGTTCAATAATAATCTAGAGATCATTTATCCTCCACTCATTTCTCCTTAGAATCTAAAGTCCTTTCCTTAATGGAAAGCCATTAAAGAAATAGTGAAACAAAAAGAGGAGGTGAAAGTGATCTAAGAAGAACAACCTCAAGAAGAAAATTAGGTGCCAATGGTAACATCTATGGAACTTTCTCATCTTGTTGAGTACTTTCAGAGATCTACTATGCCAGTCCTAGAGAAAGAGCCTATCTTTTTTGAAGAAATTGAGGAAGTTGTATCTAAATTATATGAAGATGAAAGAGCATGGCATGATCAAAAATAAGACATCATCATAGACATACTTAGTATTTATGAAGGGATTGATCTTATCTCATAATCTATTCAATAAAGTGAGGTCAAGGAGGTGATTACTATGATATAAGATCAACTAAGAATAGTTGATGAAATTTAAAAGGAATACACTTAAATTATTAAAGTTGAAGGGGTTTTCCATGAGCTTATTGACCAAAAAATAGACGACATCCATCACGAAGAGGACAATCTACATGAAGAAGATGAGATATCATTCTCTATAGAGGATGAAGATGAAACAAGTGGATTTGATTGAGAACCTTCATATGACTCCATCTAAAAGGTAGAAATATGTGATCAAAATGTTTTAAATGGTAAGTGTATTGATGATATTCATTTCCTTTCATTTGATCATGATGAAGAAGCCTTTTGGGATGACTTGGAGATCTTTTGTGCAAAGCTTGATAATCCATCTCCACCTCATATGGAGATTGTGGAATGTTCTATAATAAGTAATATTGTACCTATTCATCAAGAATAAATTAATGATGTATTATAACCAAGTTTCAATACCAATCAAGAAGATGAAGAATCTGATAAGCCATTACTTCAAATAGAATATAATGAAGACATAAATCCAAGTACGCTAGCTAAATTACCAATCTAACCTATAAATAAGTTAGTTATAGCATTCTTGATGAAACAAAAAAGAGTTTGGTAAGAAGATGATTAGGTCTTCAATCCATATCTTCAATCCCTACACCTGAGAATGGAGATATGGGGCCTAGTTGCATCATCAAGAAGACATGAGCATCAATTTTCTCCTATATTCAAGAAGATGCCATCAAGGGTTATCAATCATGTTTCAAAGATCTATACTACATAAAATAAATTCCCATTTGACCCTAGAAGAAAGCTTATTACTTTAAGTTAGTTGTTCTAGGTTTGTCTTGTTTCAATAAGTGTGTAACACATGCAATAGTATATGTTCCCCTTTTTATTATTATTCTTTAGGTTAGTGAACCTTGTGTTAATAGTTTAGATTCCCATTCTATTTTGTTTTTCTCTTTTTGGTATTTGTTTTATTTCAAGAGGTCAGAACAATATTGGCACATGGTCTAGGTTCTCCAAGTATAATAGGTATGCTTCTCTATGAGGCACCAAAATTTTTGGCAATTTTGGCCCACATACCAAGCTTATTTCTAGATAGACAAGGTTCTAAATGGAAGAAGTATTCCAAGATCTCAATTTACTCAAAAGGATTTTAAGACACTTTGGGATCACTTAAAGTTTAAATTTCCATTTGCTAAGGATAGGACCAGGTTTGATTAAGTTTACACTTTTTCAACTATTGGCCAAGTGTAGCATTCAAAATTACTTTAGAGAAAGTGTTACACACAAAGCCCATAACAAAAGTACAAGGCTTAATTATTTCAAGATTTTTGTCCCACTTTATTTGGCTAAGTGTTGAAATTATTTTGGGAGTTTTGTTTCAAGATTTTTGGCTAAGCATAGGGAATTGTGTCTACAAAATTTCCTTGAAGGATCATTTCTTCGAAAAGGATCCTCTTCAAAAATCCCAAAGGGCACTTTTTCAAGCAAAGTATCCTAAACACTCTTCTCAAAGGGTCTTTTCTCATGAAACTATCCAAAACACTTTTTTCAAAGGGTACATTTCTTCACCAAAGGGTTCAATGTAGAAATATCGAAGGGTCAACTTCTCGAGCAAGTCTCTCCTTAAATTTTCCCAAAGGATCTTTCTATAGGAGAGTGGCCCAAAGAAAAGTTTCTGAAGGGTAAGTCTTCAACAAGGTAGACCAAATATAATATTTGAAGGGCACTTTTCAAAAGTTCTAAAGGGAATTTTCAAAGGGAAAAGGGATATTTTGAAAAGGTTTAATGGCAATTCTAAGGACAAAATTCCTTCAAGAAAATTATCTTAGACAATTTTCTCAAAGGCATAATTCTTTCAAAAAATTTGTTCTAAGGAAAAAGACTAAGAATAAGACTACCTTTGTGTAGCCCCAATGGGATGCCAAAAAATCTTGGAATGTCTTGGAAGTGCATGGGATCCTTTTAGTTCGTCATTGTGTTCTTTATGACACTTGGGCCTAGTAATAGAATTTTTGAGTAGGAACTTCACTGACATCACCATTGCCACATGTAGATGAGTTAGAGAGAATTGGTCATATGGATTTATTCACATTTATGCCAAGTTTATATGCATCAAGTTTTAGGTCCTCTACCAAAGTGAATCAAAAGTTATGGAGATCCAAAGTTGGACTCTCACCCAAATTCTATTATTTTCCATACTTAGCCATTTTTAAAGAACTTCAAATAGAGCCAAATGATCATATTAACAAAGCTATATCTGGTACATGTGGTAGTTTTAGGGGAAGATGGTCATATGGGTTTATTCACATTTGTGTTGAAAATATACAAGTTAAGTTCCAAGTCCTCCATCAAAGTGTAAATGAAATTATGCATGTACAAAGTTGGCTCCTCAATTAGATTTTACTAAGTTTTCCATACTTAGCCAAATGAGCTCATCCATCACCAGGATGTAATGCAGGATCAGATATGGACCATCCAACTTGAGTATTTAATATGTTCACTTGGAAAGCTATTGAGACCAATAGATCAAATGGGTTTATTCTTTTTTGTTAGAATAACATCTCCTAAAAGTTTGGTGCCTCCATGATTTTTATGCATTAAGATCCAAGATTTTAAAGTTGGTCAAAATCCTAAGAAGTTTGCACTAACATCAAATTAAAGCTTGGGAAAAAATCCATCTATGATTAAAATTGATGGTCTATGGTATATCTATTACATTATACAGGATGACAAATGATGGTCAGTGGGATGTCAACTTTAAGACATAGAAAGACAAATCCTATTGAGCTTAAATTTGGTGGTCACATGAACATCATTTGATAGGAGTGAGAACATAAATTTTAAAATCATGAACTAGTTGTTGGCTTTCAAATAATGGGTCCCAGTCAATCTAATGGTCCACATATAGTTGTACACTCAGATCTAACGATGAGTGGAGGTCAAAGGGTCATTGAATCTTAAGAGTGAATGCAGTCATGATAAGTGTCAAGGATGTACTCAATTGGTAGAGGATCAATGATTCTTGAGAATTCATACTAATTGAAATTGATAGAGTGAAATGAGTTAATGTGTCAATGAGCCAAGTTATATTTCAAAAACTAATTAGAGTAAAGGTGATCTTAGGATTTTCAATAGAGGTTGAGAATCCATTTTCAACCATGGATAACAAGGTTTTATAGGGTCATCTTGATGCCATTAAGGTTAGTTTAAACATGATGGAGTGGTTAATATGATGCATTAAAACATGAAGAACATAAAGGGACCACCCATGTGGTTAAATATAGACCTCTAGCTCATGGGTTTACATCATAAATGATTCTTACTCTAGTTGTGTTCACCATTTCTAGATGGAAGGAGCTAGATTTCCAAAAGTGTGCCACAAAGGCAAGTAAGCAAATAGATCATCCCCAAGATCAATTACATGAAAGTGACTCCTCTCTCCAATTTGACACACATCAACAAACTAGTCATGAGAATTTTTACATTAGGATAAATTAAAAACAACTTGATCCTACCATTGTAGCCACCATGGAGCATCACTGAAATGATATTATAATAATGAAATAGATTGGAGTGACCTGGATCAATCAGGAAGGGTTTGAATGAGATTGATTTGTGGAGTAGTTGTAATAACTTTTCAAATGGTTTGATCTCATTTGATTCCATTTTTATCTCCAAAACTCCCTCTCTCTTGCTTCCTTCTTTCTATAAATATAGCCTTCAAGCTATTATTTTGGATCCCTCTCTTGGGTATGACTAGACCATACCAAGATTGAGCCTTATAACCTATTGAGATAAAAAGATGATTGTTTTCATATTTCACTATATTATACTAGTGTGTTCATGTCAGTTTGATTTGTATAAGTGGTAGAGACTTCTCCCTTACCAATTCTTGATTTCACCTAGTTAGTAGATTGTTTAGTTATGCAGGTTATGTTTAGTGGTTGATGTCATTTAATTGAAGCCAATAGTGGACATATTGACTAGATTAGTGCCTTAAACTAGGCCTCTCCATCACCTCCCTTAGTTTTTTCTCACTTTATGAACCTCTACATGAAATTTTGATGCATGGCAGGTATTTAGAGTCATAGATCATGTTATTTGTTTCTATCTCACTAGTGTTTTAGAGGCTCAAGTATGAGTGGATGTACAATATTCATGGTGCATCACCACCCTTTAGAATAGGTTTTAACTTATGAAAATGTATTAATTATTTTCACCCTAACCAATCTTAGGTTTTATAAGTAAAGGTCCAAATCATAAAATTTGAGGATCTAGCCTCATAAAAAATCCTAGAGGTCTGGTCTAGTTATAGGTAACCCACAACCTTAGACTATTCTTGTGTTAGTCCAAGTGTGGGTAAAACTTGAATGAATCTAACCCCTATTAGGGTGTTATCTAGATATCTAACATATATCCTTATGGTCTCATAGAATTACCCCTATGAAGGTTTTTAATAATTCCTTACATGCCCATTTATGGTAGAGAGGCAAAGTTGCCTACATCTCTTTGCCAATTCTTAAAATTACAAGTCAACTAGAAATGATGGAGAGTGCCATGGAGATCAAATTTTTGAAACTGATGGAATTGCATGAAATAAGAGACCAATAAATGCATGTAATGGATCTTTATCAAGATCAAGTGAGGAGGTATTTTGACAAAAGAGCAGCCCATAGAGTCTTTGTTGAGTAACACTTGGTATTAAAGTGGTTTAAAGAGATAAACTTGGGGGCACACCAAGTTTGATGACTTATGGAGTGTCCCTTACATCATAACCAATTGAAAATCATCCAATGCCTTTCAAATCTCAAATCTAGATGGGAAGGAGCTATTGATCCTAGTTAATGGGATCTATCTTAATCATTGTTCACGAAGGGCTCTAAAATTTGTACATAATAGTTTAGCCACTTTTATTCCCTTTGGTTAATTTTTCACTTTGGTTTTATTATTATTATTATTATTATTATTATTATTTTTTATTATTATAAGTACTTTAGAACTTTTGCTTATTTTTATTCTTAATTTTTTGTCTATCTAGAGGTGAAACTTAGATTTGTTATTCAATATTAGGCCAAACAAGTTACAATAAGGTTATGTTCTTAGAATGAAGAGTTATAAAATATTAAATGGCTCTATTCCTAATGGATTTATTCAAAGGTTGTTGGATTATTTCTTAGCATACAAGTATCCTGTATAGGTTACCAAGAATTTCAACCATTTTTTATGACCATGGAAGAACATCATACATTTTCAGTTCAAGGCTTCAAGTTTTTAGGATTCATGCAAAGGTTTTAAGGTTTGGTCTATGTTCAATAAAAATTGATATGTTTTGATATTTGAGCCAAGAGTAATTTTTTTGACACTTATTTAATATTTTTCCTAGAGCCACATGTCATGTTTTCTCTCAGAAGGATGTAGTTATTTTATTCAAAATTTACCTGATGGGTCAAGAAAATGACTCGACACTTGGCCATTTTAGGGTTATTTTATATCCTGGTGATGACTTCAAAAGGTGATGAGATTAAATTTGGTGGGACTTCAGAGACATCTTGATGGATTCTTGGTTTGTCAATCACATAAATACTATGGTATAATTGAACAATTCCATAGGACAATCATTTTCATCTCTCACTAGCTTGTGCCTCTTTCAAAATATTGTCATCACTTAGTTGATTTTGAAAAAGTTTCCTAGTGTCATGTGTTCATATCCTAATGATCCCAATACATTTTTAAATTCCTTTTAATCCTTAGTCTATTTTCTTGAAGTTTCCTAACAATCTCTATGTTAGTAAGTTAGTGGGCTAGTGAGTTAGTGGGATGATGCCATGTGGTATAATCTCACTTCTCTACTCTCCTTAAGATTTCCATATACCTTAGATATGATGTTAGAGCATCAAGATAGTGGGTTAGTGGGATGATACCATGTGGTATAATCCCATTTCTTCACTCTCCCAAATATTTCTATAAATCCTATAGGCAATATCATATCCCTAGGCTATCAAGTGAATTGAATGTCACTACATGGCATGATTATATTATGGCATAGCCCCAGGGTGGTACATATAGATAGATTAGTATGTCAAGGTAGTACATGATTGATATCTTATTATGTGGTGAAATATCACTTCACTATGAAAATAATAGTCAGCATGGCCCATCAGTCTCTCAAGGTTTAAGAATTTTTAGACTTGTTAGAGCCTAACCCAACCAAGGAATGTCATGTCAATTTGTTATTAGATGTGCTCATATCTCATAACTAACAAAGATGTTTTCTCAAAGTAGACAAATTTGGAATCGAATGGCAATGTGACAAGTGGCATCTATAGATTAAGCTTGAGGATAATGTGGTAGAAGATCAAACAATGAGAGATGGGCATGTATCTAAGTGGTAGTTCCATTATCAATGTTCCCCCTTTCATAATGTGACAAGGGGAACAATATTATGTTGACACATGAAATAATTAATGAGTGAACTCTAAGTAAAAGTGGTCTTTCAAGATTGAGTAACTGAGTGAGTGATCTTCAGTATAAAGTCATTTTCTTTTCTTCCCCTTGTGAATGTGGGACAAATTTCCTAAGGTAAATGTAATGAGCTCAACTTGGGGTTGTATTAATCTCACCAAGGATAATAGGAAGCTATAATAGGTTGCCATGTTGCATGTGGATATGAATCTAAGTTAAGTTTGTAAGTCAAAATAATTGAATAAGTGTTGAAAGAAGGCCAAAGGAGGAAAATAATAATATAAGAAAATAAGGGCCTAAAACAAGACCAATTTCGATATCTGGCTAGATTAAACCACTAATAAATTTATTGGTAACCACATTGGGACTGATTGAGGCAAATTTGATGACCCATCTCACCCATTCAAACATAAAATTAATGAGTAGACTATGTAACTACATTAACTTTTATAATCAATGGTAAATGGAGTGGATCACAGTGTAAATCATGGCACATCTCAACTCCAACTAGAAAAATGGTAAGAGGGTGATGGAATCTAACCCCATTAATCATGGAAGTGAGGGGAAATGGAGAGCACAAAAAATAAAAGTTTTAAGATTAGGAATATGTGTTAAAAAATTATGTAGTCATGGCTCTAACAATCTCAAGGGGATTCCCAATACTTTAACCCCTTCCCTAATCATCATTAAATTTATAACCACCCTAATAGTGGGTAAGACTAAATTAGATTTGATTTCTAAATGTTTTGTCTATTTAAACATGTAGGCTTTTAATTTTAGAGGGACCCTTTTTTATCACAAAAATGTTACAAAAATTATCCCATCCTTGATATCTCTTTTGGGTATGACTAAAATCTACCATTTTGTAACTCTAGATTCAAGCCTTTTGAATCAATAGAAACTAAAATTTACCTTCTTCAAGCCAATATGTTTATGTGAGTTTGATGATTAGTTGATATGCATTTATGATATAATTTATTCTTCCTTTTATATGCCCTTTGTTTCCACCTTGCTATCATTAGGATAAGTTCATATAGGTCATACGCTATGTTGAAATTTTTTAGGTTAGTGAATTGTTGTGTAAATTAGCTAATTGTGTTTGAAATAAAACCTTTCAATTATTTCTTTAATTCCTATGCATAGAATCAAAACACCCATATGAAATATTTTCATTATGAAGTTCCTATTTTAAATAAAGTGTAAGAGATTTTTAGTCTATATTGAGTCACATAGTGATGTTAAGAGGTTGGTGTAGGGAGCATAACACATTTGGTGCATCACCTCTCTTAGATACTAGGTTCAATTATGTTTTCTTTCTCTCTTTTCCGTGTAAGTGTAGCAGTTTAGTGTTAGTTTTAGGTGCCCCATTAAGGGAATTTATCCCTATCCAAAGGTTCAATCTAACCATAGGTGATCCATAGCCTTGGGGTGTTCCCAATGTGTTGATTGGGTGAGGAGACATGAAACACCTCCTTAGAGGGTGTAACTCAACATGATAATAGGTAATTTGTGATAAATTCCCCCATGATCATTTATTATATCTTCATATATTCATTGTCATGTCATATGCTCAATATACCCTCCATTTTTCATTAATCATTTCCCCCTCATTTTCTTCATGTTTTCATGTCATTTTACTATTGTGTAAGCCCTATTTGTACAACTATGTAGTGATAAATATATTTTATTACTAAATCATCCAAGTCAATTAAATATTATCTTTTTTGTAACTTTCCCCTACTATATCAATTGGGATCATATATATTTATTCATTTAATTATCTTTACTTTTATACTAGCTACACTAACACAATATTATTTTTACCAAGTTTCATTACTATTGTCACTTGGATTTACACCCTTTGAGGATATGTCTTAGCTCTCCTCATATAGGTGACATAATTAAAACACCAATACATTTTGGGTATCTTAATAATGAGGTGAATCTCTAGATAGGGCTAGCTCCCTTGATGTATAGCTTATAGATCACTGCTACACCTATGTTTGCGATGGAAAAGGGAGAGAAAAATAAAAGTAAACTATCCTAAAGGAGGTGATACACCAAATTGATTTATGACTAAAAACTCACTACATGTTACACATAATACCATGAGACTAACTAAACATACACTTCTTTAATCTAAATCTTCTCACATCAGTATTTTATTATGAGGTCGTGATGAATGTTTAGACTAGGAGGACTAGACAAGAGGACTAGGATGGAACTATTTGAATGGACTAACTCACTCAACCTTGACACTTCATAGAACACTTCACATGACCTAAAAGAATAATCTTTCAAACTACAAATAGGTGGGACAATGAGACAATAATGATAAATAAATAATAGTCATCACTAAGTAAGATATATCATTCAAGTAAACAATAAGAATAGTAATAGAAGAGGTAAAACTCAATTTTCTTTATTGATCCATGGTATGAAAATGATTAGATCTTTATCATACTTAGGTGGAGCATATTTTACAAAATCCAAAATGGATAGTTATTATAGAACTTGAGAGAGAAAGGAAAAGAGAGAAGTTCAAAGGTTAGAAGGATACTTATCATGCTGAGAGAAGGGGTTACATGTGCATGAAAATAATATGTGAAATTTACCATACAAGGTCAAGAAGTATAAATTTCACCCCAAGTTATGAAACTTTTAAAATGTGGCATGAAATTCTTCTTGTTGGATCATAAAACTATCTTCATCATTCACCCCTGTTACTCTGTCTACTATGTCTCTACAAATACCAGCTCATTCAAGAAATTTAATTGATATAGGTCACCTAGTCCATTGCATCATTATGATATCTTCTCTAGCGATGCTCCATGGTGGCTAAAATAGTGAGATCAAGCTATTTCCAGCTAGATCTTAGTAATAGTATAGTTATAACACTCATATCCATCATTTAGAATCATGTCTTATTTCCAACTGATCCTACCTAGTTATTGTAGCATGCATAATGGAGAAAAAGGTCACTTTCAAGTAGCTAGTCCATTCAATGAACTATTAGGGTCCACTTGTTTGCCTTCATGGTTCCCTTTAAAATATTAGCTCCTTTTACTAGAGATGGTGAACATAGTTAGAGAAGGATCCCTTTATGACACAAATTTATAATCCAAAAGTCCATATTTATCCATATGGGTGGTCCCTTTATGTTCTCTAAATCCTATTACATCATCTAGACCACTCCATGGAATTTGAACCAGCTTTAATTATGTCAAGAAGACTTTGCAAAACCTTGATTTCATGGTAAAAATAGCCTTTCAACCCTCATCAAGAATCCTAGGCTCATTATTGCTCTTGACCTTAATTTTAATTAGTTTTTAATGCTCAACTTGGCTCATTGACACATTGACCCAAATCACTACATATATTTATTTTTACATAGATGCCCATGAGCCATTGATCTTCTACTAGTCAAATGTGATTATGCTACTTGGCATACATCCATTCACCCTTGAGGTTTGTTGACCATTTTCACTCGACTCACTCTGTTACTTTTTCTAGGTTTGAATGAATGTGAACCCTCAAATCTACCTTTGAATTTTTAACCTTATCCTCACTTATGCCACATGTCAACTACAAATTAATCCTCAAGATTCTACTATCAATTTGTAGTTTCACGTGCTTGTGCCATGTGTTGACCCCTTAAGATCTTTGACTATTTGTCTCATATTTTATCATTAGATCTCCTAATCTTAGCTCTTACATGCCATTAGATCTTTGAACTTACATAAACTTTACACTAACTTGGTCATTAAACTTTAACACTTTGACCTCATCTCACTACTTCTTGTCTCTTTGGATCAATTTCAATCTATTGATCTCCTTTTCATAACCCATGGACTATCAAATCTAGTAAAAATCTCAAACATTCACTCTAACAAGCTTACACTCATTGGGTCTCTATTTGAAAATCTCCATGAATGTGACACTTGTCACAAGCACATTTATTCGGAGGAGCCTTGTGAAAATTTTGACTTTATCATGCTCTATTGGATCATCTATTTATGATTAAGTGTATGTCATTGATCAAATTGGGACATATATTAAGTCTTATACTAAGGAAAATATAAAGTCCTTTTATCATTTCTTAGAGCTGATAATTGATAGGTTGAGGGGCTAGTTTCTTAACGATGATATGGACCTTAGTTTTAACTTAACTTACCAGTTCCTAGCTATACCAAGTCAACATTAAAATAGAAAGTGAATGTTGATTCCATGACTTAAAACCTTAGGGTTTTACTAATAAACCCTATCTAGTCTGAGAGAAAAGATAAATCAATTTTGAGCTCATTCCTTCATAATTGAACCTACATATCATATCTCTAAAATTCTTATGAAAAAACCAAAACATATCTACTATCTATTTCTTTTAAAATTTTCCATAGATGGTCTTTGTAAAAATGTCACAACTTTGCATGACCTTGTGCATATTTTGTCTAAGTATGGAGACCATTCATTTTTATTGGAAGCCTAACTTTGCACCTACATCACTCTTCTTACACTTAGTTTCATGACCTAAAAATTGACACATTCATTATTATTTCACATTAGACCCATAAAAGATCTAAAAATTCAATTTTTTTACCTACAAGGGTCCCAATTTGACTTGTAAGGTCAAATTTGGTCAACAAATTGGTGACTCATAGGGGTATCATGCTTGCCATGCTAACTAGACTAGTAGCATTATCAATAAATTGGGATCATAGAGTCATTTAAAGTCTGAAACACAATAAGAGGACTTTGGAAATTGAAAATAGGCTTGACCAAGACAAGACAACTTGACTACCTCAACCATATAAAATAAAGGATGCACACAAATCAAAGAAAACAAACTAATAAGACACACACAAACGCGCACACACACACACACACACACACACACACACACACACACACACACACACACACACACACATGTACACAAAGAACTTAGGGGAATGTATAAAAATTACTCTAACATGTACATGGCTTCAATATACAAGTATTATGCACCTGGGTCAAATGGGAAACTTTTTTATGCACCTTGGATCTTTGAAGCATACTTGTTTTTTCTTGATAACTCTTTTCTACAACTATGGGAAATTAGATACTCATATCTTCTTAGGGAAGCAATGGGTTCCTATAATTCCAATTTTAGGTGCATGAATTTTATACATGAGTCTAAAAAAAAATCATATTCCTTCTAAATTTATGGACAATACAAGAATAACTTCAATTCTTCCTCATTCCTGAACTACTAGTCATGAACATATAAACTAGCTTGATGCGTCTCCTTTGACATATTATGAGGTTAACCTCTAAGGGAGATGGACTTGATCTTGTGACTTATTGAGGGCATTTTATCTCCTTCTCATATTTCAATAGTAGAGATATGTCTGAAGTTGGAGAGAAAAGTTGATAACCATGTTTGAAAAGATTAAACATGTCATCTTGTGAGAGAACAACTACCTCTTGCTTGATGATAGTACTCCTCTTATCCTAAAAAAAACATCATTTAAGTAAATAAAAACCTAAAATTAAGATATAAAACAAATCAAGTGATTTTTTCTCATGAAGTTGTAGTTCAATTGGATCCTTTTCTAATTGAAAGTTAGAAGTAAAAATGTCAGCTTCTTGACCAAAACCAAGAGGCTTCTAGCCTTCCTTTTCAATATCAATCTAATGACTAAACATGCTCTCAATTTCAGCTTGTTCTTCTCCTATAATATCTTGGTCTTCATGATAAATGGTAGTTTCTATGTTATCAAATAGCTCATAGAGAACATCATCAACTTGTCAAAATAGGGCATATTTCTCTTACAAATCAACAACTTCTTCCTCAATTCACTTTTATTTCAGCCTCTACCTTATCTTCCTTTTACACTTTTTCCATCTTTGCATCATCTTAGAAAACTGAAGCATGTTTGTACTTTCCATGAGGTGTCCCAATAATTATTTCTTCTTCTTGGTCACTCAATTCACCTTCAATTTCTACTTCTTTGGATGCATCTTCTTCGTTTGCCTAAAAAAGGAGAGGCTCTTTATCAAAGAGTGGCATAGTAGATCATTGAAAATATTTAGAAAGATGAGAGAGGTCAAAATAAGCTACCATAGGTACCTAATTTTGATCCTAAATTTTATCTTCTTAGATCACCTTCACCTCCACCTCCTCTTCCTATTTCTTTACCTCTTAAATATCTCTCCATGAAGGAAAGGCTTTAGGCTTTTAAGGGGAAAGGAATGGAGGCTGCAAGGTATCTTATCTGACTTCAACAATCACCACCACCTCCTTATTTTTCCCACTATTTTTAATGGATTTCCAAGATGGAAATGACCTACGTTCTTGAGGAAGGATGGATGGGGGTTGAATAAACTTGGATTTACTTGACTACATGACTTAGCTCCAAGATGGGAAAGGTAGAGATTCTGATTTAACCTTTTGATCTTGATTCTCCTCTTCTTTCATTTTTTTTAGCTATAACTCTCTAATTTGCTTATCAATATTATCTTGAGATAACTTATCTTTAAGGTGGTCAGTAGATTCATGAAGACAAGGAACACAAGAATATTCTTGAGGAGGGATGAGAGATATTTTCATAGGTTTATATCCTCCTTTATCTTGGACCTACAAATGTAGGTTTTCTTTACTTTGCCTACCCCATGACATCACCACTTGATTCTATCTTGGAACCTTGAAGTACATCATAAGGGGTTCTTGAGGAAGAATGGAGTCTTGGAACCTAACAGTAGGCTATTTCAAAATAATCTCCTTCTTTCTTTTATAACTCTCTTGGATATATTTCTAGGAAGGAAAGGTCTAAGAAACACATGAGGAACTTGGCATACTCAAAGGGGTACTTAGAATGGTATCTTGGGGAGGAATAGGTGGCACATAAGAAGGTTAATGTGGTGTATATTTATTCACATAAGGTTGGTGAGGTTGGACTTTTATTCCTCAAGGCCTTTTAGCTTTTCCTTAATGCTTTAAATATAACCACTTATATCCATCATGTCACCTATGAGATTGTTCCAATTTTCCCTCTCAATAGGTGTCCATTATTCTTTTATTCACTAAAATAACTCTTTCACATGAATAATTAGGTGATTAGGGACATCTTGGCCATAATATTTATATGAGCACAACTCTAGTGCATTCTTGTTAAGGTTTATTAATGTTTGCGTAAGTGCTGGTATTGATAGCTCATGACAGGGTTCATGAAGAGTAGTATTATGATAGGCTTGATGTTTATATGGAGGATTAGGGAAATACTCTTAAATATATGACTAAAATAGATCCTCATATTTCTAGTGAGGGTTATGAGGAAGGTAAGATCTATTCCCTTAATAATAAGGATCATGAGAAAAATTCCATGTCACTTCATAACTTTGAAAAAAATCTTACTAGGGATGATTAGGCTCATATAGATCATGAGAATAATATTGGGGATTTTGATAAAGAGGTGGATAATAATAATATTCACCATAGATATTAATATTGACCTCATATATCAAATGATATGAAAAAACTAATTAGAAACTTCATTGATACATACCTAGTCTGCTCATAACCAGAAGCTTGATTTAGAGTTGCCATTGGTGCTAATGTGCTTTTTTACAAAAGTTCATAGAGGAAAGACACACAAAAAAATTTCCTTTTATTTTGGACATTGGTCCTATTAAGCATGCAAAAAACTATTGTCATTTGGATTTACACCCTTTAAGGAGATGTCTCATCTCTCCTCATCCAAGTGGCACAATTGAAACACCTCTAGGTTGTGGGTAGCCTAAGAATGAGGTGAATTTATAGATAGGGATAACTCCCTTGATGTACCACTTATAGATCACTACTACACCTATGTATATGAGGGAAAAGGGAGAGAAAATTGAAATTAAACTATCCTAAAGGAAGTGATACACCAAATTGATTGATGACTACCAACCAACTACATGTTACACATAAGACCATGAGATTAACTAAACATAAAATTCTCTGATATGAATCTTCTTGCATTAGTATTTCATTATGAGGTTGTGATGAATGTTTAGGCTAGGAAGACTAGATAAGGGGCCTAGGATGGCACTATTTGAATAGACTAACTCACTCAACCTTGACACTTCATAGAACACTTCACATGACCTACAAGAAGAAGCTTTAAAACTATAAATAGGTGGGTTAATGAGACATCAATGCTAAGGAAAAAATAATCATCACTAATAAATATCTATCATTCAAGTGAACACACTAATAATATTCATAGAATAGGTAAAAATCAATTATCTTTATTGATCCATGGTATGTAAATGAGTAGGGCTTCACCATACTCAGGTGGAGCATAGTTTATAAAGGCCAAAATGGCTAGTTATTATATAACTAGAGAGAGAGAGAGAGAGAGAGAGAGAGAGAGAGAGAGAGAGAGAGAGAGAGAGAGAGAGAGAGAGAGAGAGAGAGAGAGAGAGAGAGAGAGAGAGAGAGAGAGAGAGAGAGAGAGAGAGAGAGAGAAGTCCAAAGGTCATAAGGAAATTTTTGATGTTGAGAGAAGGGGTTACATGTTCATGAGAAGAAGATGAAAAATTAAACATGTAAGGTCAAAAAGTACAAATGTCACCCCAAGTTATGAAACTCTTCAAATGTGGCATGAAATTATTCTTTTCAACTCAAAAAACTATCTTCATCATTCACTCTTATTACTCTATTTACTCTGTCTTTATAAATACTAGCTCATTCAGACCATTTGATTGATCTAAGTCACCTAGTCTACTGCATCATTATGATATATTCTCTAGTGATGGTCCATGGTAACTAAAATAGTAGGATCAAGTTTTTTCCATCTGGGTCCTAGTAATAGTGTAGTTACAACACTCATATCTATTATTTAAAATCATGTCTTGTTGCCAAATGCTCATAATTGGTTGTCATGGCATGCATAGTGGAGATAAATTTCACTTTCAAGTAGTTGGTCCATTTAATGAACTATTAGGGTATTTTTGTTTTCCTTCATGGCGCCCTTTAAAATATTATCTCCTTTTGCTAGAAATGGCAAACATAGTCAAAGAAAGATACCTTTATGATGCAAACTTAAAATTCAAAAGTCCATATTTAGTTGCATGGGTTTTCCCTTTTTGTTCTCTAAATCCTAATACATTAGCTAGACTAATCCATGGTGTTTGAACCATATTAAATGGTTTTGGCAAGACTACAAAACCTTTTTTTCATGGTTAACAACATATTTTCAACCCTCATCAAGAATCTTGGGCTCATCATTTCTCTCAACCTTAATTTTCATTAGTTGTCAATTCTCAACTTGGATCATTAACACATTGATCTAACTCACTCTATCGATATACCTATGTATGGATTCTCATGAACCACCAATCTTCTACTAGTCAAATGTACTTGTGTCACTTGTCACACACTCATTCACCCTTGAGATTCACTGACCATTTTGACTTGGCTCACTCCATTAGATATGATAGGTTAGAATTAATGTTATCCCTTAGATCTACCTTTGAATTATCAACCTTATCCCTACTTATTCCATGTGTCAAATTTATGCTAATCCTCAAGATTCTACTATTAGTCAATAACTTCATGTGCTTGTGCCATGTGTTAACCCCTTGAGCTCTCTGACTAGTTGACTCATCTCACACTATCGGATCTCTTGATCTTAGCTCTCACGTGTCATTATATATTTAAAACTTAATAAAATTTACCCTAATTTGGTTGTTAAACTTTGACACTTTGACCTCATCTCATTGCTTCCTATATATTTGGATCAATTTCACTCCATCTATCTCCTTTTCATGTTCACATGCATACCATCAGATCTTCTAACAAGCTCAAACATTAACTATGATAAGCTTATGCTCATTGGGTCTCTATCTAACAAGCTCCATGAATGTGACACTTGTCACTACCATGTTTACTTAAAGGAGCCTTTTAATAATTTGAATTTATTACACTCCATTAGATCATCTACATATGATGAAGTGTGGGAGATTGATCAATCTAGGACATATATTAAATCTTAGACTTAGGAAAATATAAAATCCTTTGATCATTGCTTAGAGCTAGTAGTTGCTAGGTTGAGGGGTTAATTTTTTAACAATGATATGGACTTAAACAACCAGTTCTTGGCTATATAAAGTCAACATTAATATAAGAAGTAAATGTTGATGCCATGACTTAAACCCTTAGGATTTTAAAGAGAAACCCTATCCATTTTGAGAGAAAAGATAAATCAATTTTGAGCTCATTCCATCATAATTGAACCTATGGATCATATATTTATAATGCTCATGAAAAACCCATAATAAATCTATTATCTATTTCTTTTGCAAACATCTATAGTTGTCTTTGTAAAAACATGATAACTTTGCATGACCTTGTGCATATTTTGTCTAAGTATGGAGACCATTCATTTTATCTAGAAGGTTAACTTTGTACCTACATCACTTTTTTTTCACTTAGTCGCATGACCTAAAAATTGACACATCCATTCCTCTTTTATATTAGACCCCTAAAACATCTAAAAATTTAATTTTTTACCTATAGGGGTACCAATTTGACCTTCAGGATCAAATTTGGTCAATAGTTACTATTATATCAGTTAGGCTAATACCATCATATTTTCATATAAGTAACTTTTGGGATTTGATATATATTCATAGGTTCCAAAATATCCTTTTTATAGTAAAAATATCCATTCTACTTTGATCTTTCACAAAAAACCAACCTAGTAATAAGAATAGTAATTAGGGTATATGAGGATATACTTATGAAAGCCTAATTTTCACAAGGTATTAGAAGGTGTTAAGAACAAACAATATACACATAATCTTTGGAATCCATATATATATATATATATATATATATATATATATATATATACACTTAGGATTTATTATTTGCATTTTGATATTTACCTAAAACATCTCTCCTAAAGTACCACATGAACAAGGGGGCTATTGATGCACAAAAAAATCAGCCCAAGATAAGTATCCCTTATACATGTGCACACATATGCCATATGCATAAGATTGGTATGATGTTGAATTTCATGCTTAGATAGTATATGTTATCTTTACATGTTTTTTCCCTTTTATTACACCTCATTTTTATAATCCTTAGTTTAGATAATTCTTAATGAACTAATGTAATTTATCTATCTTTGCCTTATCCCTTTTACATATCATATCTAGGTGAGTCTTTGTTCATTAGTCCCTAAGATATAATTTATATTATATCATTGATATACTTACTAAAATATATATTACTTATAGACCAACCCTACTTTATGATGTGACTATTTAACCCTAAAATTTGTATTAAATAATATAGGGTTAAAGGGGAAAGAGACAACCTAGGGCACAATGGTGATAAACTATGTATATAACAGGCCAATTAATTTGAAAACTTAAATAAAAAAATTCTAAATTTAATAACTAAGATATGATGAAACTAATAATTGTAACCAATTATTGATATTTTAAATAAATGGAAAACAATGGTACTTATGTAGAATATTGTGTGTATTTAGATCTTATGTGGAATAGGCTAGAAAGAGACTAAATCTAGATTCTATATTAGTCATCATATTCTATAAATTTTACCTCTATGACCTTAGACACTTGCATTGACCTTAGACAATTATGTTTATGCTTCTATCTAACCTAGATGTAAGTTTCCAATAAAGAATACTTGATAGATATAGATGTGACCACATGGAATATTTTGGGATTTTATGTCACCTTTGCTCAGGTGTTCTCATATCCAACTCATGGCTTATCACTCTTTTATAATATCCAAAACCATAATTCTTAATCTTCATAGTGACTATGGGAAATATGTGTTAATGGGATCACAATATCAAGCTAACCCTAAATACCCCTCTATCAATGGGTGTTTCCTACATAGCCACTACTCAAAAAAGGGCTTCAAACTCATGTAGATATCCATTACGTGAGGGATTTTATGTGCATAAGGATGAAATATGTGATAATAAACTACAATAGTGACCTATATTATAATTTGGAAAATATGGCTCATGAGATGCTCCTTCAGTAATTTAAACCTATAAATGTGTCATCCCTATGACTAATATGGAAATAGAGGAAATAAGGAAGTTTTTCTCATGTTAATGATTGATTTAATGATTTTGGTAAGTTGCCTTGTGAGTTATTTGGTTTGTTATAGTTGAATAATGAATTAGGATTGATCATGCATATATACCTATCCTTTTGGGGAATATCTCACATTAAATCACTTATGCCAACTATAGGGATATGATTCATTTGAAAATTGGATAACTTTATGTCACTAAAAACTTGTGTTGGGCTAGGAAACTTGCATAAACATAGTTGTTTGACTTGGACACAAGTGTTTAGGCATCTAGAAAATAGGCATAGCTACATAACTTGCATAAATAGAAGATACATAGGTTTATAAAATTCTAATCATGATAAAATTTATGAGTCATCATAATAACATTGGTAGGACTAATATATAATAAATATCTATAGACAGATAGTTAATGTGAACCCTTTTGGTAGTGGGAAAAGGTCTATAACTAAGAGGAACAATTTTTGTTCCCATAATTTGATGTTGGGGAATGCCTATGATATTAGGTGCTTAGAAGAGATGTGGGTAACAATAAGGGACTTTCATCATATTGTTTTATGATTATTATGAAATCAATCCAAGGAACATGATTTAGTTATTGGATCTATTATGTAACCTAATTGAAATGTGTGTGTGTGTGTGTATGTGTGTGCATGCGTGCGTGCGTGTGTGTGTGTGTGTGTGTGTGTGTGTGTGTGTGTGTGTGTGTGTGTGTGTGTGTAACCTACCACTAGGGATCCAATACTTAGTTTGATGAAAGAGTTCTTAGCTCATGATCTAATCTTAATTATAGAGTGCTACTAGGTTTCACTTCACCAATTTTATAAAGGATGGGAAATGGTATTTTATTTTTAAAACAAACATAAAATATAGGATAAGTTATTATGGCCAACACACCCCATTATTCAAAGAAGTGTGGGACCCCTTTTCTAAGTTACTTAAATTAAAGGTTCCCAGAGTTTCAACCTTTTCTAGATCATTATATTTATTTTTCAAGCCTTGAATTTCTATTTTGTCCTAGTTTTGTAGTGTATCCATTGTATTCATAAAGGCATTTGATCCCTATTAAGTCCCTCCATAACTTATGATTTTAAGTGCAATTAAGGCTTTATTGCATCCTAAGTAGAATAATGTAATTTCACACTTAGAATATTTTTATTGCACTAACATTCTAATTTATATATTTGAAATTATTTTTAAATTTTTGGAGTCTTAGTCTCCTAGAGTCTTAGTTTTTTGGATTATTACATGGATACTTATAAAGATACAATGAATGGGTGAGTTGTATTTAATTACATGGATTCCTTTTTTACTTAGTCTCTTTTCATGAAATTTTTATAGGTTAAGTGATGAAATTAGGAATTACCATGTCGTTCTAAAGGTCAGAGTTATCAATCTCCTAGTCCTAACATAAGTGTTAGAGCCTAGGATAGCTTGACTAATCAAGCCCTCTAAGTATCAAGATGGTTAGCCTCCTATTCATAATATAGATATCATAGATTAGGATATCCTAACCAAATTAGAACATGTTACATGCCCTTGATGACTATAGGTGCCAAAAATTGATAAATTAGATGGCCCTAATATTAGACATGTCAGTCTCCCATTTCTAAAAAAGACGTTAGCCTAAAAATACTTGACCAAATATAATGATGCCACATGATCCATTGTCTATGATGTCAGTCTCTAGGACCTAATAGATATGTTAGATATTAGGAGAGACTTAAATACAAGAACATACCATGTGGTACTTATTTATAAATTAGAAGAAGAAGCCTGAGAATTCCATAAATAGTTAGATCAAGGTATATTTAGACTTAAATGGATAATAAAAAGATGTCATGCATCACTTCACTCTTCCATTTGGTCATTCCTACTCCTAAAAATGTAATAATGAATTATCAGGCCATGTCCAAGAGGTAGCCAATGTAGTCAAAACTAATTAAAAATGGACATGTGTCATATGAAATAGGTTGATTAGGATTTCACTAGGATGAAATGATTATGTGCCTACCATGATCATAACATGAAAAAAATAGGTAGCTAGGCCTTGATTGGATAAATGGGAATGCTACATCATAATCACCATATCTATCAAATGGTGCATACTAGAGATCATTGAGTTTAAGTCCAGATTGTAAGACCCTATTTTGCATAATGATCATCTTTAACATTCAATGACTATCATATTTTGGATAATCTGACTTGGATTTAGGATTTATGTTGTTATTCACATCCAATTGAGGCATGCAATTTTTTTTTGAAGGATTTTCATGTGTTGGGAACCATGAGAAATACCTATTATGAATCATGTTTTGATTACTTATGAAATTAAAATTCTTACTTTTCCTTTATGTGATATTAAAATTATGAATCTAATTATGCCTATGATATATATTAAATTAAATAATGTTGGATGATTATTTACAATCTTGTAAAATGTAAAATGCATATGTATTATGCTATGTGAACATTATCTAAGTGAATGCATACATTCCTTGGTATGTTGGTTTCTTACAAATGATTGATTGCCACATTTGGTTAAAATTACATAGCTTTGACTATTAGGTTATATTAATTTGATGTGTGCATTGAGTGGGAAGGAACAAGAAAGGTCCAATGAAGGAAAGAGACTATGCCAAACATGGTTATGGTTATTATTAACCAAATTTGACCCTACAAGTCAAATTGGTAACCCTATAAGCAAAAAAATGATTTTCAGGTGTTTAGGTGTCTTATATATTTTGTCATAAGGTGTTTTATAGGTCATTTAGTGTGATTTCATGTTACATTAACTTTGGTCATTAGTTTTTCTAGTCTTTATATCATTTTGAGTCATTTTGGGGGTCATAAATGGGCATTAAATGAGTTTTACAACCTCATAGGGAAATTTGAAGTTGTCAAAAGGATATGTAACATTACATGGGTCATATTATGTCTTAGGTAATTATTTATAATTGAAAGTGGTAGGTGCTTCATGATAAAGAGTAGTTTTCTTAGGAAAAAAGAAGAGTTTATCACTTGTATGGCCCATAGGGAAGTGTGACACATGAGATAATGTCATGGAATGACTCTTCATCTTATTTATATCCATATAAATTATTGAAACACTTTTTAAGAGATATAAAAGGCCCAAAACTATTCTACTCCTTTTTCACTCTCTTAGGCACATAAAACCAGTCTTCAGGGTTGTACTTGGTATAGATAGTTGGAGAAATTATAGGTAAAAATCCTTTGGGAGGTGAAACTAAACTCAAAGAGATTCATTTCCATTAAAATAATTTGAATAATGGTATCCTATGATTTATGAACCCTCCTCATGAAGTTGATTATGTTTTTCTACTTGCTAATCTATGCACCCTACATGTTTTGATTTGGTTTGGGAATTTCCATACAATATAGTTGGTCATTTTGGTTCTAGATGATTTTCACTTACTCATCAACTACTCTTGATACCTGGTTTAATGTATCATGATGTTTTGATGAACAAAGTAGTTTAGGTTGCAAGAGGAAGCACTTTTCTATGCAACAGACAAGTTTTCACCATGTTTAGGAACTTCATGTTTGACCATGGTTTTATAGGTTTGTGATAGTTCCTTGTTAATTTTATCAATTTCCTATTGAATAATTATCCTTTCAATCTCATTCCATGAGTTGTAATCATGAACACTATGCAATCAACTCTTTGCTCTCTTTTCACTTGCAACCATAGTTGTAATCACATGTGTGAAACTATCTAGTGTGATCATGGAGGTGTAGAGAGGGTCTCAAAATTTTTAATATGTCTTTATAAATATGAATCAATAGATTAGACTCTCCAAAGTGTGTAAAAATAGGATTATTGTAGTCATGTGCAACATATGCTCTTAGTCTACCATTAAACATCACCTACAAGTGCCTTCATAGGGAATTTCATGTTGAATGGGATGTGTTGAAATTTATTTCAGATCCTTAGAGTGTGAATAGTCTATTGGAAATCATTTAAATAGGTTTAAAACTCATAAAAGGTCAAAAAAATGCTCACTACTAATCTTCATCTTCACTACTTGTAGATATAAGAGTAACGACCTATAGGTGGCCTAGCGAAGGGATATGATGTCATAATGAAGTATTTAAATGTGAATTAAAACTCTCATTGGGACCCTAATATGATGAAGAGACATTATAATGCATGTTTTAAATGTTAAGTGGACAAATGAGAGTGAAAAACTTGACCTAGGGTCAAATGATTGAATTATAGGACATGATCCCTAAAAGTACAAAACATAGTTCTTAAGGGTTTGTTGGTATCATATAACATGGTTGAAATGACCTTCAAAGTATCTAGACAAGTAAATATTGTAGCCTCTAGAATGGATAATTACTTTTCAAAGTTTGGAGGGTAGGTGACTAAGGGAAAATGACTATTGAGGATCTCAAAGTTGTGTTTTTATGCATTGTTCTTAGGCAGTGATCACCTATAGGATTTTGATCCTAAAGAGACACCTTCACCAAATATTTTTTAAAAAGGGACATTTTTCCATGTTTTTAAAACATTATGGGGTGAAATTCATTCCAAAGGGAATAAATACCATCATGAGGAGTTGGTGAGATATGTTTCAAAGTCTAGTAATCACCTAAATTTATTCCTAACTCCATGGAGGTGCTCACCTATAGCCAATTGCACCTAAAAGTGAAAAGATGATTAAATGAGTTGATAGATATTATTTGTACTCTTATATTATCATATAATTGTGTATAAATAATAAATGAGGTATAATATTTATCATTTGAATCCAAAACAACTTCTAAGTCTCATAAACATCTAATGAGAACCTACAACCAAGGTTAAGGTAGAAAACATAGTCTTATAAGTCACGAGGAAAGAAAAAAGGCCTAAAACATGTTTTGAAGAAATTATTGAGTAATAAACTTGATTTTATGAATTTTAATCATCATGGAGCTATTTATGGCATTCTAAGACCTTACTTTCACATAAGGAGGTTGAGACAGTCTATACAAGTAACCTCAACATGCACTTACAACTAATAGTAACTTAATTGATGACTTGTATATATTTTAGCATGATAAATTCATGGTATGAATAAATATAAATTGATTAGAGTACCTAGATATGATTTTTATTGTATTCTATTAAGTATCTTCACCTATAGGATTTTTTTTCCAAACATAATTGACTATGTATGACTATTGCAAATAGTAAGCAATTTTGGTGATTTTGAGTATGAGAAGTTCATAAAGGTGAGATATAGGGTTAAATAAAATGTTAGTGGTATTATGAGTTTATAAATGTAATTATAATCATTTAATTTAATATTAATTATGCAAGCATACCTATAGGTACCTTCTAAAATAAGAAACATAGTTAGGAAGGTTATATACTATCTTGACCAGTCAATTATGTAATGAGAGGTATGTAGGGAGTTGATATGGTGAATGGACATATAAAAAATTAATATTGATCATGATGGTATATATAAAATTTTGATATGGAATACAAATAGAGATAAAAGACCCTAACCATGCATTACATAGTCCACATAAGGAGGCTTGCACACAGTCTACTTTATAAGGGTTTGTTTTAGGTTTTAGAGAAGTTTGAAGGTATAATAACATGATCTAAGGATTTATTTTTGTGTGGGAGGTCATTAAAATTTAATTAATCCCATACAACACTAAATTTTTCTGAGATAATAGGGGAAGTTCCCTCTATTTTGTGTCAGATAGAGGGCACTTTCCCTTAGGCATAGACTAGCAAGTTTAGAAGGAAGGAATGAAATGATGGACCAAGAGTTTTGTGAACATTTAAATAATATATGATAAGTTGAAAAAAACCTGAGACAAAATGATAAATCTTTCATAAAATTGGGAAACTAATCAAGGAGGTCTAAAGCACTAAGGTTACAGTCATACCTAAGAGGTAGAGTTAAGGCCTAGAAGCCAAATGGTAGGCTACTTTTACTTATAGCTATTAGTGAGCCTTATAAATTATTGGAACATGTTTTTATGGTAAATTAATAAGTGGTAAATCTCTTGGAGTGCATAAGAAACCATAACAATGTCATTTTTGGGCTTAAAGGTAGCATTAGGCATGTGCAAAGCAATGAAAGAGCTCCATAGGCTAGGTTGAAGTGCTCATATCTTCTCTAAGGATTTTAATGGAGGAAAAATGTGTTTGAAGATGTCATTATGGGTATTTAAGATAATGTTTGTGGAGTTTTTTTGGAAATTCTAATGTCAGGGCTTTATGAACAAAGCTTAAGGAAAAAAAACTACCTAAAACCCTTAGTCAAGACCCGATGGAGAAAATGAGGATGGGAAGATGATATGATGACATAGTTTGATCATGAAAGTTATTGGAAATTTAAGATAACTCCCTCAGGATCCTCCCCATGCTTTTGATTTATATGAAATTGTATGGATAGGGTACAAAATAGGGTACTTTTAACTATTTTGTGTGTTTTGTAGGTTCCAGGAGGAATCTAAAGATGAAACCAACTTTGGGAGAAATATTAGGAATTTGGGTAACCCATAATGTACATTTAATTATTCATAAAAATCCTAAGTATTCAAAAAAATAGCTTCATATCAGCCAATCAAAATTGGCATAGTGGACAAGCTAGTGAGAAGGATGGAAAACTTAAAGTGAGCTGATTTTATGGTGTGATTAATGTATTTAAGGTAATGGAGGGTATTTAAATATGTAATTAACTATATCCAATGTATTTTCATGGAAAAAGTATGCTTTTTTGAAGTCTAAGTGTGCAAGATGTATGAAAGAAGAGTTTCTTAGATTTCAAATGATGGTAGCTCATTTCTAGATGATTCCAAATGACCAAGACTATAAACAATACATAGAGAGTCATGTATAAAAAATTTCCTTCTCTTTACAATAATTTTACCTATCCATAATAATTTTTTGGATGTTAAAATAATTCTAAATCATGAAGGCAATTTTCTGAGCCAAAATGAGAACTTTCATGCCACTTTGCAAGAGTTTAATGACTTAGAGAGCCACTTATTCCTTCTAACCTTGTGTGGTTCATCTAATATGATATTATAATGAAAAATTAACTCATTTTATTATCTTTACAAGTTTCCTTATGACCCTTGTACTTATCTCTTCTCCTCTCTCTCTCAAGTTCTATAAGAACTAACCCTTTTGGCCTTTGTAACTTATGCTTCACCTGAGTATGGTGAAGCCCAATTAATTTTCATACCATTTGATCATTAAGACTAGTGATTTTTACCTCTTCATGACTATTCATAGTATGTTTTACTTAGATGATTGATCTTTCTTAGTGATAACTATTATTTCCTTAGTATGTTATCTCATTCTTTCATCTTATTTACAATTGGAAAGCTTCTTCTTACATGGCATGTTAAGTGTTCTAGGAAGTGTCAAGTTTGAGTGAGTTAGTCTATTCACTATTTTCATTCAAAGTTTCTTGCCTAGTCATCCTAGCCTAAACATTCATCCATAACCTCATAATGTAATATTGATGTGAGAAGATACAAATTAGAGGAGTGTGTGTTTGGTTAGTTTCTGGATTTCATGTGTAACATGCATCTAGTTGGAATTAATCAAATTATTTGGTGTATCACATCCCTTAGTATAGTTTGCTTTTAATTTTATCTCTCCCTTTCCCCCACAATGTTTAGGCATAGTTGTGATCCATAATGGTACATCAAGGGAACTATCCATATCTAAAGATTCAAATCATTTGTAAGCCACCCACAAGCCTAGAGGTGTTTCAATTATGCCACTTGGATGAGAAGAGCTAAGACATCTCCTCAAAGGGTGTAAATACAAGTGATAATAGTTTTTGGCATACCCGGTGGGACCCTTGGTCTAAGAAGTTAAAATATTTTTGGTGTTGTCTTTAAATAATCAGCCTTTGGAGGTATTTATCCAACCATCAATGGTGACTCCAAAGTTACATCATCTAGTCAAGCAACCCAGGTATTCCTTTTGAATATTTCTGATGATCATTCCTTATGTTCTTGATTCCTAATAAATTTTCATGGTTGACCTTAGTGTTGAGTTTTATTTTATACACTTTGGTGAGGTATATCTAGCCTATGGCATTCCATATCAACCCTACCAGGATCCTTACCAATTACAACATGAAGTGTATTAGCCCATTCATGAAGTGTATCAGCCCTAAAATTATCCTTGTCCATATCTTGCTCCTAGTCAACCTAGTCACTTCTCTAATAAGACCATTTCCACTTTCAAGTAAACTCTTTTGGGATATGAGAAGTATATGATGAATCTTGATACTCTAAGGGGATGTGGTTAAGAGATTACTATTCATTTTATTCATAAGGTGAGATGTGAATTAGAGCTTGTCAAAATATAATGGGTACCTATTTATAGACCAAATTGGCAAAGGCTCACAAGTGAGATGCTAGATGTGAGTGGCTTAATTTCATCCTTATAAGATAGGCTAAAAATTCAAGAAAAGTAGACTCACCAAACCTATTAGAATTCATATCCACTTCCTCAATATTTCTATTAGTCCTACATGGTTCCCACTCATAAGCCCAATCAAGCTTATCAAAGTCATCCTTTTCACAATTATTTGGAAGAGAGAGTTGAAAAAATAAACCTTGTTTTTGAAGATAATATTGATAGGTAGATTGAGTTGGATAATATGCATATGCATCAGTCTATGTCATTATCAAAAAAATTGGAATCTAAGCCCTCATTTCCCTCTTCAATTACATCCCCACCTCAAGCAGTGACTTCTAGATATGAGATTCCAAGTTGGAGACAAGGTGGAGAATCCAAGCCTAAGGATATCCCAAGTTTCTTGAACACTTCATCCAATCCTAAAGTTTCATCACCATATAAATAAGATACTCCTAATCCTAACATCCTAAGCTAGAATAAGATAGTGGATTCATGGGGAAAGAAAGAAGATAGAAGCCTTGATAAGGAGTGTGCCATTGAGGAAGAACTTGAGCCTATGAAAGTCCCTTCCACCCTTCCTCAAGAGATATATTATATTCCATGTCATCCCTCTTTTAATCCTCATCCTCATGATGATGCCTATCAACTTCAACAGAGACTTTTCCAAGAGAACCTAGCCAAGCAAATTGAAGAGTTAGAGTTAAGAATGAAGTTGCTAAGTCAAGGTGTGATGGAAAGTTTAAACCCAAAAGAAGATTCTATGCCTAAATATACCCTATATAGCCTCCCTCAAGATAGTGACCAAGATACATTAGATGTTAATGAAGTGATTTTTAAATGGAAGGCATAAAATCAAGCCATTTTAGCCCAAGGTCTACCTCCCCTTCCTCAAGAACAACCAAAATAATCTCTTACTTTTTATTCTCAACTTGATTTTGAGTCCTATGTTCCACCTCCACCAACTAGTTTATCTTGTCCTCACCCCATCACCCTTTTCCTTGATGGAACTATGGTATGGGAACCTAAAGAGGAGCTTTTGGTTGAAGAAGATTCATAACTCTTACTTGAAGAAAGTGTAGCTCTTTGGTAGCCTCATTGGGTTAGGTCGCTGGATTTCAAGATGCCTAGTATTAGCTTCACTAAGAAGGAGAAGGAGATTGAATATCTTTCAAACATTGAAAAGTAAGATTAGACTATGATATTTGAGATACAATTTCAGAATGCTCAAGAGGTCCTAAGTGTTGATGAAGAGGTGAGTCCTTGTGTTGATTCTTCTTGTTTGGTTGATGATGAAGAATAGGAATAAGTCATTTTGGATTATAAAAAAGAAGATGAAGGATATTCTCTTGTTATTCACCTTCATAAAATTGATCAAATAGAAGATGAGGACTTGTGGTAGTAGTTTAAAAACATTTGCAATGAGTTTGAGTCTCTCAAGGGGTTTATAAATTATTTGGAGCTAATTAAAAGTGATGGTAAGCAAGATGCCATTGTTCAAAATGTCATAGATGAACAAGAAAAAAGTTTACATCAGACTTTAGAGATCAAAACAAGATTCTATTGGTCTTAATCTCCCAAGGAATAAGAAACCATTCCTCTTGAGATCATGCCTACAAAGAAGATGCAAGTTGATCATGAGATGAAGAGTGGGTATAAATGTGAGGTATTTGTACAAGGACAAGAGGAATATATCTAAATTGGATACCTATTTGAATATGGTCTACCTGAGATCATAATAAGTGAGGTGCCAAAAAGTAGGTCTGATTTATCAAGTGTTCAATCCAAATAGAAACATATTTGGCACCATGATTCATCTCATGAAAAAGATGATGCAAAGACCTTTCATTTTGATTTTGGAAAGGAAGGTATTCTTAGATTTTAGATGTATATAGTTGTTTTATTCCTATTTTTCCTAAGTGCTTTGAGCACATGTGTGTGTCTTGTTAGTGTGTTTGATTTGCTTTGTGTTTGTCCTTTATTTTGTGTGGTTGAGGTAATCAAGCAGTCTTGTATTGATCAAATCTTGTTTTTAATGGTAAGAGGTCTCCTTGTTTTTTTTAAGACTTAAAATGACTCCTTAATCCCAATGGACTGATAAGGCTACTAGTCTAGTTAGTATAACAAGCATATTGCCCCTATGATTCACTAATTTGTCAACCAAATTAGACCTTATAGACTAAATTGGGACCCCTATAGGAAAAAAAGGATTTTTAAGTGTTTATGGGTCTAATATACTTTTTCATAAGGTGTATTATATGTCATTTAGTGTGATTTCATGTTATATTAGCTTTGGTCATTAGTCTTTCTAGTCTTTATATCATTTTGAGTCATTTTGGGGGTCATAAATGGGCAATAAATGAGTTGTACAGCCTCTTAAAGAAATGTAATGGTGTAAAAAGGTTATGTAACATTAAATGTGTCATATTATGTCTTGGTTAACTATTTATAACTGAAAGTGGTAGGTTATTTAGAATAAAGAACAATTTTCTTGGGAAAAGAGAAGAGTTTGGCACTTATATGGCTCATGGGGAAGTGTGCCATATGGGATAAGGTCATGGATTGAATATTAATATTAATTATATCTATATTATTTATTTACATGATTTTTAAGTTCTAAAAAAGGCACAAAACCATTCTACTTCTTTTTCACCCTCTTAGGCACATAGAACTAGTCTTCAAGTTTGTACTTGGTATGGACAATTGGAGAAATTATAGGTCAAATACCTTTGGGAGGTAAAATTAAACTAAGATAGGTTCATTTAAATAAAATTATTTTTAATAATGGTGGCATATGATTTATTAACCATCATCATGAAGTTGACTATGTTTTTTTACCTGCTAATCTATGTACCCTATAGGTTTTGATTTAGTTTGGGAATTTTCATATAATCTAGTTGGTAATATTGTTTTAAAATGATTTTTAATCCCTAATAATATTCTATAAATTATTATTTTCATATTCAATGATGTTTTTATGAGCATAGTATCTTATTGCAAGAGGAAGCACTTTTCTATACAACAATCAATTTTTCACCATTTTTAGGAACTTCATGCTTGACCATGGTTTTAGAGGGTTGTGATAAGTAAATTTTAATATAATATTTTTTATCTTGACTTTTTTATCATTTTAATATAATATCTAAATCAACATTCCATGAGTTGTAGTCATGAACACTATGTAGTCAAATCTTTGCTCACTTTTCACTTACTACCATAGTTGCAATCATGGGTATGAAACTATCTAGTGTGCTCATGGATGTGTATTTAGGGTCTATAAATGTTTAATATGTATTTATAAATTTGAATAAGTATATTGGACTCTCCAAAGTGTGTGAAAAGAGGACTATTGTAGTCATGTGCAACATATGCTCTCAGTCTGCTATTAAACATCTCCTAAAAGTGCCTTCATAAAGAATTTCACATTTAATAAGATATGTTGAAATTTATTTTAGATATTTAGAGTGTGAATAGTCCATTAAAAATAATTTAAATATGTTTAGAACTCATAAAATGTCAAAACAATGCTCATTGCTAATCTTTGTCCTCACTACCTGTAGATATAAGAGTAACCACCTACAAGTGGCCTAGCCGAGGGATATAATGTCATAATGAAGTGTTGAAAAATGAATTGAAACTTTAGTTGGGATCCCAATATTTTTAAGAGACCTTATAATGATTTTCTAACATTTTAAGTTGATAAATGAGAGTGAAAACCTTGACTTAGGGTCAAATGATTGAATTTTGGGACATGATCCCTAAAAGTGCAAAACAAAATTCCTAGGGGTTTTGTTGATATCATATAACATGTTTTAAATGACCTTTAAATTATATATACAATTAAATATTGTATCCTCTATCATGGAAAATGACTTTACAAAGTTTGAAGTGTAGGTAACTAAGGGAAAGTGACTATTGAGGATCTCAAAGTTATATTTTTGTGCACTGTTCTCAGGCAGTGATCACCTACAAGATTTTGATCCTAAAGAGACCCCTTCACCTAATATTACAAAACCAAGACATGTTTAAATTTTTTTAAAACCTTACATGGTGAAATTAATTTTAAAGGGCATAAATACCATCATGAGAATCTAGTGAGATATGTTTCAAAGTCTAGTAATCACCTACAACTGTGCCTAACTCCATGGAAGTGCTCACCTATAGCCAACTAGGCTTAAAAGTGAAAAGATGCTTGAATTAGTTTATAGATGATGAGTTATCCTATTATATGATAATTAAATTGTGTATCAATAATAAATGAGTTAGAGGCTTTTTCATCTGAAGCTAAAACACCTTCTCAGTCTCATAAACATATAATGAGAACCTACAGCCAAACTTAAGGCAGAAAACATAGTCTTGTAAGTCACAAAGAAAGAAATAAGACCTAAATAATGTCTTGAATAAATGATTAAGTATGAAACCTGATTGTATGAATGGTAAGCACCATGGATATACTAATGACATTACAAGACCTTACTTTCACATAAGGAGGTGGAGAGAGTCCATATAAGTAGCCTCAACATCCACCTACAGCTAATAGTGACTTTATTGATGACTTGTATAGATTTTTTCATGATAAATGCATGTTATAAATGAATATAAAATCCTCATAGGACATAAATATTATGTGTAACATATTATATTAAGGATATTCACCTACAATATCTTTTTTTCCAAATATAGTAAATAATGTTTGACTATTGTAGATAATAAACAAGTTTGGTGATTTTGAGTATAGAAAGTGCATAAAGGTGAGATAGAGTGTTCAAGCCAATGTTAATGATATTTTTATTTTATAAATTGACTTATAATAATTTAATTCAATCTAAATTATGCAAGCATACCTATAGGTACTTTTTAAAATAGGAAACATAGTCAGGAAGGTTATATACTATCTTGACCAGTCAAATACGTAATGAGAGGTATATATAGAGTTGATATCATGAATGGACCTAGAAAAAAATCATATTTATCATTATGATGTCTATAAATTTTTTATATTTATCACAAGTAGAGATAAAGGGCTCTAACCATGCATTACATAGTCCACATGAGGAAGCCTGCACACAATCTACTTTATAAGGGTCTGTTTTAGGTTTTGGAGAAGTTTGAAGGTCTAATGACCCGATCTAAGGCTGGTTTTTGGTTTTTGAGGTCATTAAAACCTGATTAATCCCATAAAACATTAAATTATTTTGAGATAATATGGGTAGTTCACTCTATTTTGTCTTAGACAGAGGGAACTTTACCTTAGGCATAGACTAGTAGGTTTGGAAGGAAGGAATGAAATGATGGACCAAGATTTGTGTTAAACTTTAAATAATGTGTGAAAAGTTGAAAAAAAATTGATAAAACATGATAAATATTTCACAAAATGTGGAAAATAAATAGGGAGGTCCAAAACACTAAGGTTACAGCCAGACCTAGTAGGCAAAGTTAAGGCCTAAAAGCCAAATGGTAGGCCACTTTTACTTTTAGCTCTTGGTGAGCCTTATAACTGATTAGAACATGTTTTTAGGGTGAATTAATAAGTTTTAAATCTATTTTAATGCATGATAAACCATAATAAGGTCATTTTAGGGCTTAAAGGTAGTAGTAGGCCTGTGTATAACAAAGGAAGAGCTCGATAGGCTAGGTTGAAGTGGTCATATCTTCTCTAAGGATTTTAATGGAGTAAAAAAGTGTTTAAGGGGGTTATAATGGTTATTTAATATCATGTTTGTGTAATTTTTTTTCAATTCCAATGTTAGGGCTTTAGGAACAAAGCTTAAGGATGAAAATTACCTAAAACCCTTACAAACCCTCAATCAAGACCCAATGGAGAAAATGAGGATGATAAGCTGATACAATGGTATATTATGATAATTAAATGTATTAAAACTTGTATAATACTCTCTTGGTATCCTCCCCAACCTTTTGAGTTGTATAGAATTGTATGGACAGGGTATAAAACATGGTACTTTTGACTATTTTATGTGTTTTTTAGTTCCAAGAGGATTCCAATGATGAAAAAAACTTTGGGAGAAATATTATGAATTTTTATAACCCATAATTTATATTTAATTATTTATAAAAACTCCTAAATATTAAAATAAATAGATTCATCTTAGCCAGTCAAAACTAACATAGTGGACAAGCTAGTGAGAAGGATGGAAAACTTAAAGTGAGTTGATTTTAATGTGTGCCTAATGCTTATAAAGGAATGGAGGGTCTTGAAACATTACATTCAATCCTTCCCATGTAATTTCATGGAAAATTGATACCTTTTTAAATGCCAAGTGTGTAGGGTGCATGAAAGAGGAGTTTCTTAGACTGTAGATGATGATATCTCATTTATAAATGATTAAAAAAGACCAAGACAACAACCAATACATGGATATGAATGTATGAAAACTCACCTATAATTAAAATAATCATACATATCCCTAATTAGTTTTGGGACATTCAAATAGGTCTAAATCATGAAGGTAATTTTTTGAGCTAGAATGAGAACTTTCATGCCACTTTACAAGAGTTTCATGACTTGGAGAGCCACTTGTTCCTTATATCCTTTCATGGTTTATCCCAAATCCTATTTTAATACATAATTAAATCCTTTTATCATATTTAAAAGTGTCCTTGTGACCCTTTGACTTCTCTCTTCTCCTCTCTCTCAAGTTATATAAAAACTAGCCATTTTGGCCTTTGTAACTTATACTCCACCTGAGTATGGTGAATCCCTGCTCATTTGCATACCATTTGATCAATAATAATACTAATTTTTACCTATTAATGAATATTAATAGTGTGTTTCATATGGATTATTGATCTTTATTAGTGATAACTATGATTTCCTTAGCATGTTGTCTCATTCTTTCATCCTATTTATAATTGGAAAGCTTCTTCTTGTAGGTCATGTGAACTGTTCTAGGAAGTGTCATGTTTGAGTGAGTTAGTATATTCACTAGTGTCATTAAATTCCTCTTATATATTCCTCATATCCTAAAAACTCATCCATAACCTCATAATGTAATATTGAGGTGAGAAGATGCAGATTGGAGGAGTGTATGTTTGGTTAGTCTCTTGATTTCATGTGTAACATGCAGCGAGTTGGAAGTCATCAACTTATTTGCTGTATCAACTCCCTTAAGATATTTTTCTTTAAATTTTTTCTCTCCCTCCCCCCCCCCCCCCAAATTTTAGGTATATTTATGATCCAAAGTGGTACATTAAGGGAATAAGGCCTATCTAGAGATTTACTTCATTTATACGCTATCCACAAGCCTATAGGTTTTTCAATTGTGCCACTTGGATGAGGAGAGATGAGACATCTCATAAAAGGGTGAAAATCCAATTGAAAATATTTATATCAATAAACAACCTTATTTTAAACATTTTTTAAACCCATCTTAATTAGTTAGTTATCTATGATATTATCATCACCTCTTTTTGACTTAGCCTATTGTTTAAGTAGATAGGTTTTATGTTTGGTTGATGAAACTTGTTATCTCTTAACTTAAGATATAGTATCTAACATCTATAATTTCTATTGGATGATTGTGATATCTCCTATTTATTTTCTAAATCTAAAATCAAGTGGAAGAGGTGATGGAGTCTAGGAAGAAACTATATGATCTTGTAGAGCCACCATGCACTGTAATAAGGCATGGTTTAGTGAGAAAAGGATGTTTGGTTGGGTCTAAGATGTATATTTTTATAATTAAAAAACTTTATTTGGGGACCTTTTTTTCCATTTTTGAAAACATGTAGGTTAATTTGAAGAGAAAAAGAGGAAGATAATATCAAGTAGGAAGAATTAGATAGAAAATTTGAGTCTTACATAACTAAAGGATAGAGATTAAGAGATCTTGAATAACTTGGGGGGGATTTATATTAGATTTTTTTAATAGATTATTCCTTTGAATGAAAATAGTTATGTTATTTGTTGATTACCAACTTCTAGGAAAAAATACACTTGGTTTAATTTGCCTATTTTTTTAAATTTTATCCATGGTTGTGCATTTGATACCATGTAGTTCTTTTCCCATTTGAGGGAAATGGATATTTTTTTCCTCAATGTTTTAATTAAATGTTATTTTATTTCATTCATAATAATTTTAATGTTGTTGTGACCCTATGTAATAGCTGTCTATGAACAACACTTTCATAAAAGAGGCTTGTCAAAATCCTCATATGTGGGGCATGGTGGTAGGTTGTTTAACCCTCCCATGAACATTATGCTAGTGTATTTTTAAATCCATCATATGATAGGCATGGTGGTTGGTTTTTTAACCCTTACATAAACAGCAGGGGGTGTATTGTCAAATTCCTCTTATTTTAGGCATAGTGGTATGTTGTTTGACTCTCCCATGATTAATTGAAGAAATAAATAGAGTGAGGTATCCTCTTTACAATTTAAAAAAATGGTGGTACTTATATAGTCTATGAAATATTTCATGTTTGTTTTCTATATTTTTAAATTCTTATATTCATTTAAATGTTCATTGAATTCTTGTTGAAATTGTATTTGAGACTAGGAATCTCCTTGGGGAAAAAATAGGAATCAAACTATAGGTGGGTACACGGTCATTCCTTTGAGTTTAGTACCCTTACTTATATATCAACCCTTTATTTTAAAAGTTATTTAAACATGTTTAGAGATAGGAGTCTCGAGCTTGGGGTGTCTAGAGTAATATATTCATGATGACAAAAGGCTGAGAGGGGGCCTTCCTTCAAATAGTTTATAGTTTCTTAGAGTGAATGAGGACCATTAATTAAAAATGATCCTTATTTTGTTATTAAATCAAGCTTGGAGTTATCCCTCTTATTTAAGTATAATATGAATGATACTCTTGTATTGATAAATGTTGATAGAAACCAACCTACTTGTATTAGTCTTGCAAAGGATAACTTTATATGTGATGACCTAGTTGTGGGTAAAGACTTGTTATCATTGTATTTAAAATATTTGATAAATTTAGATGTATCTAAATGTTATATATTCTATATGTATATTCCTAGGAATGATTTTCTATATAGGGAAAGATTCTTGAGTCTATTTATAAATTTAATATATATTGACAATTGGATCCTACTTAAATCATTGTTATGAGAAACTTAATAAAATGAGCATTATGTCTATCTTAATGATATAAATGAGATTTGAACTATTGGATAAAACTTATCAAAATATGATTGGAAATAAAATAAATAACTGTGAGATTATTATTGAGAACAATAATATAGCTTGTAGAAATAAACTAAATATCTTTGTTATTCTAGTTTGAGACTATGTTTGTGGAGGGTTCCTTGATTTATAGCAGTCAAGTATCTATTTGATAAGAACCATCCCCATAACTAGATCAACATATAATGAAATTATAAAATTTCAATATATATTGGCTCTATTGTTATATTACAAGGGATGAAACCTTTTAGGTTAGATGGAGGTCACCCTTTTTAGAATTAATGTAACAAAATGAAAGAGGAAGTTATAATAATATTTATTCTATGATTTGTTATGCTTTGTATCAATTCAATGTAATTTTATTTTCCTATGGAATGGAATGGTTGTGTTTTTTTTGTATTTATATGAGTTCATCTTGATAACGAATAGACCAATCATCTCATAGAGTGATTAGCTCCTTAATAGATGTGTGTTTAGGTTATATTTATCTTATGATTAATTAACAATCAACTAAGGTAATAAAAATATTGGTTTGGTGTTAATTTTCATTGATCAAAGTGATTATAATATTAATTATCTTAGTAGAGATATTTTTATGAAAATCAAGCTTAGCTTTAGACATGTTAATGGTGGCATTCCAATGATAGACATGTCTGTCTTATTATCATGTTCATAATTGCCTTAATCATTACGTATTTTTAATTCAACTTATACTTTGTCAATTCAATAATATGATTATTTATTTCATTTTATTCATGGATTAGCCATTTTTTATTCACTTTGTAGTCAAATTTACTTATCGACCATTTTTCATGTTTTGCCTTAGTTATTTTTTACTTTGGGATTTTACTTTGGTTTTTACTTTAGTAAATTTTATGACTCTTGAATTTGGATGGATGATACCATGTGGCATAATTATAGTGGCTCAAAATATTAATATGGTGGTTTAAACCCATAATATATGTCCTGAGAAGCTACCAAGTGGGAACATTTTGGATCCTAAAACCATAGGAGGACTAATCCATTAGGTCTAGTGCTCCAATGCCTTTGAGGTCCTAATTCCTTGAGGAGATGTTAAGTGGAAGTACCCTAGATCTTGGAATATTAGAGGAATTAATAAACTTGGGATGATTAACCAATTCTTCCATTGTCCTAAAGGCCATAGGAACTATCAAATGGTAGTGTCCCAAAGATTGGATGCCTAATTGACTAAAATATTCATGTTGGACCTAGGGTCCTATAATCATGATAAGTGGCATGACCACAAACCTCAGTGGGTTAGATTATAGTTGACCCAAAATAACCACATGGTGCTTGAATATGTCATTGATGGCCTAACTATAAATTTATGGTTGTCTCATTTCCATTACATTGTAATAGTGGTGTGAGCTAGTGAACGAGTCCTTTAGCATTTGGTTGAACTATTGAACTAGTGATCACATGATTAGTGACATGTGCTTATTATATGAATAATTACAATGGGTAGGGATATCCATATATGTGTTTTGATGATGATAATTTTTATTTCTACTCATTTTTTGGTTAGATGCATGTGATATGTTTGTGTCATGTCTATTTTAGGAGAAAAATGAGCATGACATTTTGGTATCAGAGCCCATGTTACTACATCATGATTTATGGGAAATTAGTTTTACCTTGAAAATTTATATTTTATACATGGAATCTAAAATATATCTTGTTTATGTGTGAAATGAGGAGATAATGTTAAACACATTAGTATAATAATGATATTGATGAACATGAGCCTCCCAATCAGTTGGGGATGAATGATATAGGACCCCAACTAATTTTAGCCATGTAGAAGATGCATGATGTCTTATAAGAAATATTATCGCTAGCACAACATAAGGTTGAGATGTACTCTCCACAATATCTAGAAGTTGAAAAAATATTAGTTGAGAGAGAGAGAGGTCTCTAAGTCCTTCTCATCACCATTTACATGGTGACCAGGGTGAGTTAAATCATTGAGGTGAGCATCGAGAGAGACAAAAATTAGACCATCCTCCTAGACATGCATGTAGAGACTTATTAAAGGACTTAATTAGACTTCATAATCTTACCATTATTGTTATTCAAGAAGTATTTTTGGTATAATCTTGGTTGGAAAGAATGAGAGGGTGTTTCACTTTGTATGATTATGACACCAATGATAAGGCCCATTTGGGAACCTTCCTCCTTAGAGATGTAGTTAAGATATGCTGGGAAGGAGAGTATTAGAATCTCCACTTGAAACCAACTTCCTTCACTTGGGAATTATTTTAAGATCATTTTATAGCCCACTAATTATCCCTTTGGTATGTTTAGAAGAAGGTAGATGTGTTTCATGACCTTCAGTAGGGGAGTGACATAATGGAATAATATGAGTGTCATTTTCTAGATTTGACTAGGTATGTGCAGGGTTATACAAATGAAACAATCTAAGTGAATAGGCTCATTAGAAGACTAGATTTGGATCTAACTAGCATAGTATGCATTTTAGCCCCAAAAACCTTGGAAATCAAAGTTGAAAATTAATACTTGGCCAAGGAGTCTTGAGGGAAGACTCAAGATGCTCAAGATAAATTTTTAGGCAAGATACAATCTTAGTGTGACTCAATATCATAAGGTGTGTAACCTACACCTACGGGAGGTTGGGAAATAATTCAATTAAACTCTAGAACCCCTCATAAATAATAACAAGATTATAGATAGAATATGAGTCAATTTGATATAGATAAATGAAGATGAATTGATATTGGGCCTCAAGACCATTAGTGTATTTGACCTACATGAATTCAACAATCAACAAAGATGAGACCACCAAGGTTGACAATGTCAGTCAGACCTAGGTTAACTAGATCCCCCTCAAGGAGAGACCATTGAGGAGGTGTGTGTTTGACATTTGGATCCCCTAATATTTTTTTCATGAGAATGTCCTCATGGAATATCATACACCATTAGGAATAAGGATCCTATGTTAGATTAGACTATGGGTGATGTAGGTTAAGGATACATGATTTATGTGATAGTGTATGACCACCAAACCAAACACTAGGTAATAATAATTGAGACCACATGTATGATTAATGGAGTTTATATAATAGTTTTGTTTGACTCATTATCCTCATACTAATTTATTTATCCTTCTATTATGGATCATTGTGGGTTGGTGGCTATTAAGAAGTAAAAAAGTTGGGTTGTTAAGTTAGCCATAGGGACCAGGATGTTCATTACCTCATTGGTGAGTAGTTTTGTTTTATACATTTGTGTCTTTTCTACCATGGTGGAATTACACATTATACCCTTAGGCAGATATGGGGTTATTTAGGAATGGATTGGCTTATGTCTATAAATCCAAGTTGGATTGTCTTGATAAGGCTATCAAGTGTGTAGATGACCTTAAGACTCTTATGATAATATATGGGGTCAAATGACTCATTTCACTCCAAATTATTTATATAATATAGCTCAAGAAAAGCATACAAAAAAAAATTATTTGATTTTTATGAGGTCGAGTGATAGGTTGGATGAGTTGAATAAGGCTTATCTAGATGACCATCCCATTTTGTGGGATTTTCCTAATGTGTTTCCAAATGAATTTCTAGGTATGTCCCCTCTAAGAGAAATTGATTTTAAAATTAAATTAATGGTTTTATTTGAGCCTATATTGAAATTACCATATCAAATGACCACACCTAAATTATGTAAATTCAACTTGTAGTTTTAGAAATGTTTGGACAAATGTTTGATTCCTCCTAGTGTGTTTCTCGGGTAGCACCAATCATATTCATGAAAAAAAAGATAGATCCCTTAGATTGTTCATGGAATACCACCAATTGAATAAGGTAACAATTATTAATTGATATCCTTAGGTAGTTGAGTTGGCCATAGGGGCCAAGATGTTCATTACCTCATTGGTTAGTAGTTTTGTTTTATACCTTTGTGTCTTTTCCACCATGGTAGAATTAAAAATTATACCTTTAAGAACCTATGCGGTTGTATTAATAATGTATTTACATATGTTTATAAATATATTTATTGTCTTGAGAAGGTTATCAAGTGTGTAGATGACCTTATGACTCCTATGATAATATATGGGGTCAAAAGACTTGTTTCCCTCCACATGATTTCCATAATATAGCTCAAGAAAATCATACAAAAGAATTTCTATTTGATTTTTATCATGTTGAGTGATAGGTTGGATGAGTTTTATAAGGCTTATCTAGATGACCATCCCATTTTATGGGATTTTCTTGACGTGTTTCCAGATGAATTTCTAGGTATGCCCCCTCTAAGGGAAGTCAATTTTCAAATTAAATTAACAATTGGAGTTGAGCCATATATGATTTTTTGATCAAATTTGAGGAGACATGGTGTTATATAAGATATAATTAAAATTTTTATATCATTATTTATGTATCACAGAGATTGATATTCACAATACTATGTTTTGGATAGGGTATAAGCATTAATAATTTATAATTGTACCATTTGGGTTGAAAAATTCCCTAGAATTGTTCATGAGTATTATGAACAAAGTGTTTTATATTCAATTTTACCATTTTGTGTTAATATTTATTGATGATATTTATATATATTCATGAAATGAGAAAGAACATGAGGATTACTTAAGGCAAGTCCTACAAGTTTTGAGATAAAACTAATTATTTGACAACATGAAAAAGAGTTTTTTTTCATAGTTTGAGGTGAAATATCTTAGGAACATCATCATATGGGAATGAAGTTATGTATACCCCTATAATATTATTTCCATTATGGACTGGATGATGCCCAAAAATGTTTTGAAGGTTCATAGATTCATGGGTATGGAAGGATATTATAGATGCTTTGTGGAAAAAAATTATCATATTGAAAATCTAATTAATTATCTTTAAAGGAAAGAAAATAAATTTATTTGGATAGAGAGTGTGACTAATCCTTTTATTTATTAAATTAATAACTCACAATTTATCCTATTTTATCTATACCTAATCTTATGAGATAATTCTTAATAATCAAGGTTGGGAGATATAATAATGTAGGATGGTAGAGTGATAGCATATGCGTATCAAAAACTCAAGTATTATTTTTTAATATATCCGATGGATGATATATAATTTTTAGTTATTATATATTCTTTCCTAAGGTGGTGACATTTCTTGCATGGTCATCACTTTGTATTAAAGATAGACCACTTAATTTTACAATATATATTCAATCATCCAAATATTAATGCACTATGTGTGAGTATGATTGTAAAATTATGTATATCAAAGGAAAATAAAATTTGGTTATTTGTGACTTGAATAGGAGGCACCATGAGTTGGAAGAAATGATTTTGCATACTGAATTATAAAGTAATATCTTGAAGCATCTTCCAAAGGATAATGTCTATAAGGAAGTGCGACAATTATTAGATTATGGTGTGAATCTAAAAGGTAAATTTGAAGGTTATTATCTTGATATAGATGTAATTTTGTGACATAAAATGTGTATCTATGTTTCATCATTAGGTTTATTATGTGAGGTAATTTTATCTAAATCTCATAAAGTTCTTTACCAAACACACCCTAGAGTTAAGAAGATGCATGGTAAGTTAAGGAAATTATGTCATTGGTTCAAGTTCAAGCATGATATTACTAATTTTTTAGCTCTCTACCTGGGTGCCAAAGGGTTAATACCAACCATCAGGATCTATTAGGATTATTATATCCTCATGATATTATGGAATGGAAATGGGATATAATATCCATGGATTTCGTCATAGGTTTGCCTACCTCATTATATCATCATGATGTAATTATGGTCACTATGGATAAATTGAATGAAGTAGATCAGTTTTATCCTAAAATGACTACCTAAAATTCCAATTCAATGGAAATGGTCTTCTTGGATGACAATATTATATTGCATGGGATTCCTTGTAAGATTATTTCATATAAAGATCTAGTGTATAATTCACACTTTTGGACTTCTTTATAGAAGTCATTGAGAATGAAACTCAATTTAGTACCTCCTACCATCATGAGAATGATGGATAGATTGAGATATTTAATTAATATTCAATTAGGTTATTGAATGCATGCTATGGATGTATGTTATGGACCAATAATCCCATTAGGAGAACTATTTATATCTTATTGAGTTTCCTTACAATAATAGCTATCATAATTCAATTAAGATGGCACCTTTATAGAATTTTTATGGTTGATATTGTATAACCCTAATGATTTTGGATAGACTTGATTATAGTGTCATGATTGGCCCTACCATGTTATAATACATGGAGTGGTAAGTAGTTAAGATCTGGTAGTACCTTGAGATTTCTGGGGATTGGCAAAAGAAGTATGCTAATGCAAAGAGAATTGATTGACATTTTAATATTGGTGAGAAAGTGTTATTTAGGATAATATCCATATCCATTATGTAAAAGGTTCAAATTTGGCACATCATTTGTTAGGTCCATTCAATATCTTGGATACCATTAGACCAATAGCTTATCGACTAGCCTTACCACACACCCTAACTCATGTTTATGATGTATTTATTATTTCAGATTTACATAAGTATGTAGCTAAAATTACTCATGTTTTAGATTATATGGACTTAAAATTTGAGATCAATGGAGATTTGATTTTGGAGAATGTCAAGATTATAACACATAGGAAATTATCCCTTCGAGGTAGAGACTTTCACCATGTCAGGGTCTAGTGGGTTAAATATGATTAATCAATAACTAATTAAGAATATGTTACACCTTTGAGGGTTTAATACTATCACATATTTTAGTGACTTATAAGAGGAATTTTTCATAATGGGATGGGATGTAAGACCTCATTTTGCATATTTCTTAGATTTGACATTTAATGATTATGAGATTTTAGATACTTGAGAGTTAGGAGTTCTATTTTTAGTCACATTTAGATGAGGAATACAAATATTTTATGAAGGATTTTCATGTGTTGGGAACCATTATAAATACATATTATAAATCATGTTTTTATTACTTATAAAGTTAAATCATTGATTTTCCTTTATTTGATATTTCAGTTATGAATCTGATTATGACTAACAAATATATTAACTTAAATAATTTTGGATCCTTGTTTCTAAGATTTTAAAATGGTAAATGCATATTTATTATGCTATGTTAAAATTATCTACGTGAATTCATAAATTCATTGATATGTTGGTTGATTACAAATGATTAAGTGATTTGTTTGATTTAAAATTTCATAGCTTGATTATTAGGTTAGATGAGTTTTATGTGTGCATGAAATGTATAAGAATGGGGAAGATAAAATGAAGGAAAGAGACTATGCCAATCATGGTTATATTACTAAAAATACTTACCTTAAATATATATTAATTAGTGAGTTATCTATGATATCATCATCACCTATTTTTGACTTAGCATGTTATTTAGGCATCTAGATTTTAAGTTTAATTAGTGAAACTTATTGTCTCTTTTCCTTAAGATCTGGAAGCCAATATATATAATGTCTAGTGGTTGACTAGAAAATATACCATTGATTTCCTAAGTCTAAAATCAAGTGTAAGAGGTGAGAGAGTTTAGGAAGTATCCACAAGAACCTATAGAGCCACTATGCATCATAATGAAGCATGAGCTAGTAAGTAGAGGGTGGTTGGATAGGTGTAGGACATCTATTTTTAGAAGTATAACACTTTACATGGGGACCTATTTTTACCATTTTTTAAAAAACATACTGTGTAGAGGAGAGAAAAAGGAGGAATAGAGAAGAAAGTAAGAATAACTAGTTAGGAGAGCTGAGTCCTAGACAACTAAAGAATAACACTCAAAAGGTCTTGAAGCACTTAGGTGGGATTTGTATTTTATATATATATATATATATATATATATATATATATATATATATATATTATAGATTATTCATTATAATGAGAATAGTTACGTTACTTGTTGATTCCTAAATTCCAAGAGAATAAACCCACTTGATTTATTATACCTATTTTATTATTTTATCCATGGTTGTGCATTAGATGCCATGTATTTATTCGCCTACTTGAGGGCCTTGGAGAGGTTGTTTCCTCCTTATTAGAATGAAATTTTATATGATTTCATGCATAATAATTTTAGTGATGTTATGACCCTAGTAATGGTTGTATTTGAGTAGTACTTTCAAGGTAGAGGTTTGTCAAAGTCCTCTTATATGGGTCATGGTGGTAGGTTGTTTTCTTGACCCTCCCATGAATGTCCTGGTGGTGGCTTGTCAAATTACACCTATGTTGGGCATGTTGGTAGGTTATTTGACTCTTCAATGAATGTCAGGGAGGTGGTTTGTCAAAGTTATCCTATGTTAGGCATGGTGGTAGGTTGTTTGACTCTCCCATGACTAATGGAATAAAATAAGAGTGAGGTATACTCTTGCTAATTAAACAAAATGGTAAGCCTTACCTATGTTGTGAAATCTTGCAAGTTTTTTTATATAATTTTAAATGCTTAACTTTATTTTAATGTTCATTTCATGATTATTGAAATTTTATTTAGGACTGAGATTTTCTTTGGGTAAAAATAAAGAATTGAACTATAGGTGCATGCACAATCATTCCTTTGAGTTTAGTATCCTTACTTATATATCCACCCATGCCTTTTCCAAGTGATGTAAACATGCTCAAAGTTGGGAGTCTTAAGCACATGGGTGTCTAGAGTAGTATCTTGATGATGACAAAAGGTTGGGTATTGATCCTTCCTTCAAATGGCCTACAATTGTTTGGATAGAATAAGGACCATTATTTAATAATGATTGTTCTCATGTTATTAAATAAATCCTAATATTATGCCTATAATTTAAGTATAATATGAATGATATTATTGAATTGATAAATTTTAATATAAGATATCATGATTGTATTATTCTTACAAGGGATAGATTTATATATAATGACTCAATTGTGGGTAAAGACTTGTTATATTTCTATTGAACCTCATTGATAAACTAAGATGTAACTAAATGGTATATATTTTGTATGTAGATCCCTATGAAGGATTTTTTATATAAGGAAAGATTCATGAGTCTTTTTGGCATTTTAATACATATTGAGAGTTAGATTCTTTGGCGTAAATCCTTTTTATGAGAAGCTTATCACATGAGAATTATGTCTCTTATAATGATCCAAATTATATGTGAACTAATTTATCCAAATTATCAAAATATGAGTGGAACTCAAACAAATAATTATGAGATTATTATTGATAATAAAAATATAACTTGTACAAATAAAGTGAGTATTGATGTTATTATGGGTTGATATTATGGTTGTGGAAGGTTCCTTGAGTTTTAGCACTTGAGTAGTTATCTAATAAGAACTATACCCATAACTAGGCTAACTTATAATTAAAGGAGAAAATTTTAATATAGCTTGGATCTATTGTTTAATTATAACAAGGCATGAAACCATTAATTTGGATGGAGGTCACCCTTGTTATAATTGATTTAATAAAATGAAAGAGTAAGTTCTCATAATATTTATTCTATGAGTTGTTATGATTTGTAGCAATTCAATGTCATTTTATTTTCCTCTAGAATGGAATGTTTATGCAATAAAAAATGAATTAAATCTACAAATTAATTCTAGCTCAGAGAAGATAGATCCTACTTACACTTCCAATTGGGGATACATTATATAATCAGGAACATGACCAATATGGATATGATAGACCAAATTAGGGGATCTCTTACCAAATTAATATTACCAGGGAGGGTTCTAAGGCCTATAGTTAAGAAAAACTATGAAATAACTCTAAATAAGTCCTATTTTTCATATTCACTAAACTAATAACAAGTAAAGAAAAAATCTAATATATTGCTTACTAAAGCTTGTGTCACAAAGTGGGGGTTAATAAACAATAAAAGTAAATATGAATAAGAGAATCCTAATTAAAATATGTATAGGTAAGACACTAATGCATAGAGAAGAAGAGAAATATTATTCAAAAGACATTACTTATGCTACTTCTATCTACTAAAAAGAGTAAAAAAGTTAGAGATTCTTACTTAGAGGATGAACCCATTGAGACTCAATATTTCCTTTGTCCAAAGTTTATTTTCAAGTGGATTTTGTGGTTTTTAAGGATCCATAATAAAGGACAAATCATCTAAGACTTCTCCACAAGACTAGATTCTTCTCCAAGTAGAAACCCCAAGCTAAAATTCCACAAGTAGAATGGTGGAAGAGTAGATTATAAAGAAGTGTAAATGAATAATAACTCTTATCTAATTTTAACTAATGATGAAATGGATGTGTTTATATAAGTGGATCTAACCCTAAACCCTTCCAAAATTTTTAGCTAATAGGGTTGACCTGGTCAACCTATTATCATTATTGACAAAAACTCATTAGGTTATAGATAAGGGTGACATAGCTGACATAGTCATGTAAACTATCAAAAAGAGGTTTAGGTTAGGAAAAGGGATAATGAAGGTGGTAAATGACTAGAGGGGTGTGAAAAATAGGAGGACAAACTTAGGGGAATGGTTTTATGATTTGTTTGGATTAGTAACAAGTGGTAATAAGGGATAAAAATCATATAAAGCACCAATAGTCTACCCATCCCTTTCTTGATGCACCCCTTAAGGTATGCACTTAGAGAGATTGAGAATCGATAGGTTATTATAAGATAGAAAGCATCAATAATTGATAAGTTTTGAAAATATTATGTGTATACATATGACCCACTTGAAGCTCATAATGTGTTAATTATAACATGGGATGGTGATTCAAGAAAGAACATAGTAACACATAATGTTAAGGCTAAAAAATTTGAAGTATTTTAAAACATAAAATAACTAAAAGAAAATTATGAAAAGGGAAATAATTAAAAAATTAAATAAATGCATACCTTGAGTTACCTTTATTTATGGATGGATATCTATGGTATTTATAGTTTTGATTATGGATGGCACAAAAACTACTTTTGATAAACCCAAGAATACAAAACTAAAGATTAAAAAAAAACAAATGCATGAAAGCCAAGATAATTAGTGCTATGTAGATGGGATGTAATCATAAATTTTACAAGCTAGGGTGACAAGTTTTATGTTAGACCAAATGACCAAGCCAAAATTTAGAGTAAATTGGGTAACCAAAAATCCAAGGCTACTAAAGATCAAAAAACATAAACAAGTAAACCTTAAGTAAGAAAGGAAAAACCACCAAATTAAACCAAAGATACATGTCAAAAATAATGGCAATCCAACATCAATGTAAAAGTAGTAACAATCCTTACTTAAATAAAATTAGGCCATGAAAAATGGTAAAACAACATTAATGAGTGAGCATTAAAAATCCTTAATCATCAATGGAAAAAGGTGCATAAAAGGTAAAACAACATTGACAAGTGAGAAGTAACAAGCCAACCTCACTCAACAATGGAAAAATTACATGTAATTAGAAATAGACTTAGGTGTCTAACAAAAATGGTAGTATAATAATGAAAAATGGTAAAAGAAAGCAAAGTATGTCTAAGAATGTAGACACATGTGTAAAGAAAGTAATCCATAGTTTCTCAAGCATATTTTTTTGTTATAAAGATAGATAAAACTAAAACAAAGTAGTGTTAGCATGTTTTTAAGATGTGAATAAGAAGGAAGTATAGAAGAGGGAAAATAGATTTGGAATCATAATTTGATTATCAAGGGGAGAAATGAAATGGGTGGAGGGGAGAATAAACGAAAAACCAAGGAAGAAGAACTCTTTATCAAATTCAAGACACTCAAATTAGGTTTGTCAAAACAAGAGGATTTCTTACCTTAATTACTAAAGAACTTCTCCTAGCCACATAAGTATTATGTCAACAAATGAAGTATGTAGATCATCCCATGAAATCTATATACATGAAAATTAAAATATACCTACCTTCCCATAAACATATTCCCCATTCCTTAGGACCCCTTATAGAGCCATTAGTCTACTACAAAAATTGGGTACTTGCATGAGAAAGTAGGTATCACCATAGAGTTTATTGAATTATCCTATTCCAATATATGAGCCTACCCCACCACAATGGACCTTAGCTCTAGTGTGAGGCCAACTATGGAGTTTGAGATTTGATTAGAGATAAGATATGTTATTCTAATCACATATTTTGGTGTGATTCTGACTTTTGAGATTTTTATGTCGCCTTTTGCATATCATTGCCTTTTAATTCAAATGATTTAAATTTTAACTTTTTTGATGGTTTTTTAAATTCCTCCTCCATATGTATTTAGAAAACCAAACATGGGTGATAAATATGAATTTAATTTGAATATTTGGGACTTGGTTGCTAAGAGAGAGAAAATCAAATAGCATGGTGTCTAAGAGTCTCATAAATTTAGGTGAAATAAAAGTGTTATCTTGAATTCAACCTTGTTTTATCTAATGTGGAGTGAAAGGAAAAGAAATAAAGAGGAATGAAACATGAAATTTTTTGAATTAATTCAATAAAAAAATATGTGATAAAGGGTGAAAGAGGGATATAATGATATAAAAATTATATTCTTTATCATAAGAATCAGGGAAATGTCAGAAAACATGTTAATATAGATTGTTGTGAAAATTTTATCTAAAAAAGAAACAAAAGTTAAAGCTGAAAATAAAGATCAAGAACTCATAGCCATTGAAAAATAAATTTTACATAAGGAATGACAAGATGGTGATTTTATGAGTAAGACTTAGTCCTATCCATGGTATTACACTAAAACTCATAAAAGAGAAACCCAAGGAGGTGTACAAAGCATGTAAAAAAATGAGATAAGAAAAAGGTGAAATTTGTGAGGAAGGCCAGGTCCTATCCATGGTCTTACACTACAACTCATAAAGAGAAATAAAAGGATTGACAAAAAGTATTTATAAAGTGAGAAAATAAAGAGAAGGAAATCATGAGGAAGACCAGGTCGTATCCATAGTTTTACAATGAAACTCATAAGAAAAGGGGAAATGAAAAGACCAAAAGTAAGGACTAAGGTTTGTGAAAAGAGAGAACTATTGTAGAAGGTGAGACCCATGTAAGTATTTTGCAAAAAGTGTTAGATAGATAACATATAGAAAGCATGAAAAAAGGGAAGGAGTAGTAAAACATATAGAAAGCATGAAAAAAGGGAAGGAGTAGTAAAAATACTTATTATGGAATTGTGCATTGGTGGGCTCTTTAAAAATATGACCTTCCTTGGTTTGAAGTCTATAGTTACTTGGACCAAGAATATCTTTGACTAAATAAGGAACCCACCATTTTAGGGCATATTTACCTTCTTTATCATGAGTGTAGTTAATATAAGGACAATATCACTAGCATTAAACATGCAAACTTTGACTCATTTATTATGTTGTTTGGCAATATGGACCTTATATTGGTGATTGCATTGTAAAGAAAAAAATGGTGCTCATCAAGGAGATATAGTGCATAAAGGTGGGATACACATAATTATTCATTGGGTATGATACCATGAAGAGATATATGGAGAAAGGGAATCTCAAATTCTAATGGAAGGATTGATTCAAAACTATAAACTAGAGAGAATGGCATTGCCCTAGTGCTAGTATGTATGCTAATGTGATAGGCCCAAAGAGTAGGATAAAGATGAAGGTGCCAATCTATGTATGTTTCATCAAATGTATTTTAGATATTTTTATTAAGAATTTTGTTGGTGTCCTTAGCTTGACCATTACATAGTCGATGATAGGGTGAGGAAAATTTTGTGATTTATTTTAAATTTAGCATAAAGTTGTTTGACATCTTTATTTTTGAAATTACAACCATTATATTAAATAATGGTATGAGGGAAACCAAAGAGGCAAAATATTTGATTAAGGATAAAATTGGAGATGGTCGTACCAGTGACATCAATGAGGGGTATAGCCTCAACCCATTTAGTGAAATATTTGGTGGTTGTGATTATAAAGACATGTCCATCTTGAGATTGAGGTAATTTACCTATGAGATCTAATCCCCACATGGATAATGGCTAGGGATATTCTATTGTTTGAAGCTAGGATTTAGGTGAATGAATTAAATCATCATGAAGTTGGTAAGGAGTACACTTTTTAGTAAATTCAATGACATTGTTTTCAAGAGTGGGCCAAAAGTATGCCATGTGTAAGAATTTATAGGTTATAGCATGTCCACTACATTGTCCACCATAAATGCCTCCATGTGCTTGTTCAAGAAGAGGAGGAAACTCATTTTTAATAACACAAAAGAGAAAGGTACCTTCAACATTGAAATAATATTAGATGTTATATCAAAATACATATTTAAAATATTGTTTATGAATGTGAGTTTTTTGGTAGGAGTCTAGGTTGGTAGGATAAGTTTTTTAGTGAATTTAATCTTGTATTTTAGAAAGGGAAAAGAAGAAACTAAGTATGGGTATGATTGGAAAACCTATTTGACTATACACATGTTGAATTAGAAGATTGTGAAGAGCTCCTCTTTGGCTTAGGAGGATGACCTGTAGATAAGAAAGCACTAAAGCAAATTTATTTATTAAGCAGATAGTTGAGTGGATTTCCTAGTGATAGCTAGATCCTAAAAGCAAGGGCTCCTTGAGGGTTGTCAATCCATGCATTTAAAAAAATTAAATTTATAAAAAATAATAGAAAGTAATTGCATAAATAATCAAAAGGTACTTAAATTGAACACAAGAAATGCTTGCCAAGAAATAGACTAGAAATGATTAAAATAGTGATAAGAAAATTAATACTAATTCTAAATGATTAAGATCTACTTCAAAAAATTAGGCAAGGGTCTGTAAACAAGTAGGAACATAGAAAATCAAGTTTTGTTGGGGATAGGTAGGTGGAAATATCTTGCTATAATTTATTATTAGAGTGACTGTAAGTGGTTGGGCTAACCATCTATAGTTAAGGTGACTATTGATGGTCAAAGTGACTATCAGTGTTTAGACAAACCATCAATGGTTGGGAAAATAGGTAGTGGTTACTATGTCTGGATCTAGGTTGATAAATGGTTAAATGATGGGATCACAAGGTTGTGTTTTGGGAGACGGGTTGATGTTGGGTTGAATAAAAAAATCAAATAAAGTACTTGAATGCTTAAAATAAAATACTTATCTTATAGAAGGTTGATCAAATGGTTGATTGAGGTGGTTGACTTATTGGTGAAGTATGATGTGATTTTCATAGACTAACAGTACTTGGCACTTTGGTAGAGCTACAATGGCAAGTTGGCTCTCTAAAATAGTAGTATTTTGTTGGGTTGTTGATGATGATTGACCTAAAAAATAAAGTAACTTTAGATGTAAAATATATTGATAACAATTCCAAATAATTTCACCTTCTTACTCCTCTCTTCTTATAGACAAGGCAAGAGAGTTGCAATAATCTAGATTTAGATGAGTTATTTTTAGAAAATAAAGGTAGATGGTTTACATATTGGTGGTTAAAGAGGTGCACCCTAATTTTTGATGGTTAAGGTGACCATTGATGGTCAACCTAACTATTAGTGGTTAATGGTGAAGGTAAAAAGTGTGTAAAAAGGTAGCTTAAATTAGTTGGTCAAATTGACCATGGTTGGGCATGAATAGGGTTCAAAATTTCACATTAGTTTTAATGGGGTTATAAGGTGGTCTAGGGGTATTTCAACACTCAAGATCATAGTGTGAAAATTTATAGTGTCTATATTTTCCCCCTTTTTGTTATTCATCTTTGAATCAACAAACTATAAAATAAAAATGAATTACTAGTTAAAGGTATGATTACCCTGAGTATGGGAGGAGGCATTCCCCCTCAAACTAAGAGTCAATGAGGTAAAATGTAATAAAGGGCAAGTTTGACAAGGTGGATGATGGTATTAATAAAGGTAGACATCATGAAGGTAGATGATAGGTTGGACACTAAAGCACAATCAAGTGCACAAAGAGCAATAAAAGGTGTGATAGCTACGATCATGCATAGACTAGGTTGTCATAATTGATAACAATAAAGGTTAGTGATAAGAAGAGAATAGATAAGTGGAATATGTGACAAAATTTTGGCATGGTGGCTGGGTACACTCTCAAGTCTCCAAAGTGATGTTTATGTTTTGGTGGGTATCTAAGGTAGGAAGTACTCCTGGTGAAAACACAAACTGGTTAAGTGTCATGGGTATCTAAGTTAGGAAGTGATACCAACAAGATACAAGTGGGTTAGGTAAGTGTAAGGTGGTAAGAGTTCAAAAAGGGTCAATATGGCAATGTTGTCATTGTAACCAAAGGACTAGGTAAAAGGTATCACAAAATGTGTGCTAGTTGGGCTGAAATGTACCAACAACAAGGTGATGAGGTGGTCAAGTTAGGTAGAGAAGGTAGTATCCAAGGGTGGATAAAAATGGGTTAGTTTTTCCAAAAATAGGGGTGCTTAGGTGAAAGCAATAAAGTAGGACCACTTAACCATCAACGGTCAGGGTCCCCAAGGGTGACCATCAATAGTTAGGGTAAAAACCTTAGAAACTTAGTGGGTAAAAAGTAAAAGTGAAAATCACTTTATTCACTCTTACTATTGACCTAAGAGCTATGGTGATTTATGTGAATGGTGAGCTAATGGTGTCTACTAAGGTGGGAAATTTCTAGCTAAGTTGGAGAGTTGACCTAGTGGACCAATGAGGATGTAAGGAACATGTGGGTATGGGAAAAGATGGGTGGTTATTTATTTGAATCCTTAATAGAGGTCATGAAATGAGGTAGGGGTTGTTATGAATTTGACAAAGTAGTTTTATTATATGCATGTGCATTGGTTTGGGAGGTCAAGGTAGGTTGAAATCCCTAGGTTTGGTTTGGTATGCCCTATTTAGGTTTTTTGGTGGGTGTTAGGTAAATTTGTAAATAAAATTAGTAATTGGGAGGGTGGGTATTTATCTCGAGTTGGGTAAGGATTTAGGTTCATAAATTATGTTATTTGATCTATTGTTTGGGTAGTATTGAGGCTAAATAGGGTTTGGGTATTCCAACTTTGATACACCCATAGTGATATTTGATGGTCAGGTCTAACCATCAATGGTCGATATCCTTGAAAACATGGATGTCTAATCATCAATGGCCACCATGAACATTGATGATAAACTAAGGTAGGTTTGGAAAGAGTATAAAATTTTTAAGGTTAAGTGAGTGTTTTTAGCTAGGTAGAGGCTGGCATTATAGGTTTAGATGGAAAAATTATTGGGTATTGGGTAGAGAGATAAGATGGATAAATAAATAGGTTAGTTGTTGAAAGGGTAGGGTAGATGATAATGGTGTAAGTACTAAGACATGTTTTTGAATTAGTGTAGGTCAAGGAGAAGATTTAGATGCATGATCAGGTTCTATATATCTTCATAGAGATATAATATGGGATGACCCTAGCTGATTGGGCCCATATAGAGGAGGTTGGGTTGGGAGTGATGAGGCATTATCAACATGTGCCTTGGGATGTGTCCATGGTCATAATGATCATCAAGAGATGGGATCCCACTATGAACACCTTCTTATTACTAATTGGTGAGATGATAATCTTGCCTATGGATGTTCATAAGATCACACAACTTCCTCTTTGAGGTGATTTGATCTACCATATAGAGCATGAGGAGTGGGAGGAGTTGGTATAGTTTCTATATGGAGATGACAATTGTTAGGTCAGATGGCATGTTGGGGGGTTTAGGTACAATGCATTATATTAGAAGGATCTAGGTAAGAGGAGACTCATGACAATGCTTATGATTGCCATTCCATACTTTGTGCTTCTTGACTCAAGCAGTAGGAGTTCTCATACTTGATATTAGGGGTGTTGGTCAAGTAATTTCTAGGGTAGATGGTGTTTGGTTGGGTACCTATTATTCTTGTATTGATATACAAGGAGCTATGGGGGTTTAAGGCGCATATGAAGAAAGGTATCATCATCTACTAGGTTCTACATTACTAGGCTTACAAGCACATCTAGGTACTGAGGTTAGTGGGATTACCATGGGTAGGTTTCACATAGATTGAGTTCCTCATCAACTTCATGTGATGGAGGGGTAATTTTATTATGTTAGGTATAGAAGGTGGTGCACATGATGGGAGTGGTTTATGGGTGCAATGGGTGCACTAGTGATAGGAAACATCACCTGGAGGCCTTATGTCTAGTTTCTAATATGACCTGGCTATAGGAGGTAGACACTCTCCCTTTAGATCTATAGATGGATATTTGGAAAGTGGGATGGGGAGGTGGAAATCATCCTATTTGAGAGGGTGAGGAGGAAATTTGGCCTAGTGTAGGGCATTCTAGGTCCATTCCATATGTATAGGTGAGATGATTTAGAGATATTATTAGTAGAGCTATATCCAATGCCTACTCTGCTAGATTATAAGGAACTACCAGCTACATCACAAATAGATGATGTGAGGTTTATAGATGGATACATGGCATGGTACTAGCCATTATATGTAGCTATAAATGTTGGTGGGGATGATGGAGGTGTGAGGTTGATGGTCATGGATATTAATGGCCTTGATGGATAGGTAGGAATGTATTTAACTACTACACAGGTAAAGGTTATAATGATATAAGGATAGGTGGCCACCTTATAGGGTTAGATTGATACCTTATAGGGCCAAGTTACTACTCTCAAAGGTGATGGGGACCAAGCATGGGATTTACTTACCTTGTTTAAATAAAAGAGAGTCTTTCTAAGGTATAGAGGAGAAGGAGCATGTGTAGCTCAAATAGGGTCACCGAGTACCATCCCCATAGAATGATACCTAGTGATGGTGGATGAGCTTTGGTATTATGAGGCCATTGTTTTGACATAGTATATACAAGAGACCCAATGGGGTGAGTACATATCTATCTTGATAGGTAGTGCTAGTGTGGTGACACCATGATAGTGGGTACCATCTATAACTAGATAGATAGGGATAACTGGGGGATTGGTAGGTGTAAAAAGTGGGTAAGAACCAAGATCTAGTGGTGCTATAAGAGGTAGTGGTACTCCTAGGGCATGACATAGCCCATAGACCTTATATATTATTGTCTATCATTTTGATTCCAACTTACGAACCGATGTGGTGAGATGTACATTTTGAGAGAGAGACATGTCTAACTATATTTTGTACACATTATGTTATTTGACATACATGATATATATATGATCTTTCTTTATGCTCAAGCTCATGGTTTATGGTTTGTGTGGATGTTTAATGCTTATGATGTGATGTTATATCACTTATGTATTATGCTTATTTTCATGGATGTTAGACACTGATATAGGCTTAGCTAGGCATGAGATGGTTTTGATATATGGTTATGCTTCTTATTAACCAAATTTCACCTCAGTACACTTTATTCAACCATTTTCATGGAGAGCCAAATAACATTTGAAAGAATAGGTCATTTTAGAGGTCTAAAATTGCAAGTCAAGGAGGCTAAATTGTCTTGGCTCCATTGTAGTGTATGTCAGATTCTCCATAAGTCAAATCTTGGCCCCTCATAAACTTGAATTACATTATCAAGACCAAGTTAGGTTCTTTGAATGACTCAACTTATACAAGTTTCATGAGTAGAACAAATTTGAGTTTATGAACCCAAATTACTCCTAATGCTTTGTAATTTTTCAACAATACATGACTTTAGGTTTTCCAAGGATCAAGTCTTATGACTTTTATAATAAAAAGCATTTAAAAAATCTTAAATGGTCTCGATAATGTTCCCCCCCCCAAGTTTCCCTTCATAAATTTTTTGAAGGGCACTTTGTTTTCCCAAAGTGTCCCTTCAAAAAAGTTTGAATGCCACTTTTCTTCTAAGTGACCCTTTAGAAAAGTTTTGAAGGACACTTTTTAACCAAGTGTCCCTTCAGACTTTTTTGATGGGCACTTTTCTTCCAATTGACCTTTTGGAAAAGTTTCAAAGGGTACTTTTATTCTCAAGTTCCCCTTTAGAATTTTTTGAAGGGAATTTTTATTCCAAGTGACCCTTCATAAAAGTTCTAAAGGGCACTTTTTAGCCCAAGTGTCCCTTCAAACTTTTTTGAAGGGCACTTTATTATCCAAGTGACCCTTCAAAAAAGTTCTGAAGGGAACTTTGTGCCTTCCCCAAGTTTCCTTCAAAATTTTTATGAAGGACACTTTCCCAAGTGTCCTTCAAGAAAAGTTCTTGAAGGAACTAACCATTGCCTTTCAGGCAAAATCCTCGAAAGAATTCCTTCAGACAATTTTTTTAAAGGAATTAATTTAGGAAAATTACCTAAAATAATAAACTTGAATGGGTCTGTGATGGAAAATGTGAGATCTCTCAAGAAGAATCCATTGATTTTGTAGTGATCTAAGACATTTATTATGGAGATTCATCTCACCATTGATCTTGTAGTGATCTTAGTCATTTCAAGAGGGAGAGTCAAAGAGAAGGACAAACTCCAACTGAATGAGAGAATAGCTAGAATCAGTTTCACCAAGATAGCAAATACAAACCATTTTGGAGGATTTTATGTTAGCACCCAAGAGATCTCTCTTCTCTCCCTATTTTTTATATAAATAAGACCCTTGGGCTCTTTTTTAATCACCCACAGAGAGTACGGTGAAGCCCTACTAGAATGTTTTACCATTTTCTTGCCTTTCAACAAAGAAACATAAGTCTATTTTCTTTATAAGTTTTAGACATTTACCCAGCATGCAAGAGACACAGAGTGGAAATAATTTATGCTTTATCCTTATATTCTATATACTTCATGTTTTTGAGCAAAGAGTTGATCCAATAGGTCATGTAGAGTGAATTATAGTTGTATGATATTTTGCACATGTGTAACCTCTTTTCTAGACCATACAGGTTATGTTTTCTAGTTATTTACCTTGTGTAATCTCATTCATTTTGTCTCTACATTGAAATACTTATGTTGGAATATGATAGAGATTGAGTTATAGACTATATTCTATTGTATTATGCATATGTATCTCCATCTTAGACTAGGGTTTTCATTTATGCAAACTTCTTACTCTTTTCACTCATAAAAATTGGTTCAACAATTTTATTACATAAAAGCTAATATAGGGAGCTAGTCTTTTCAACCTAGAGGTTAATTTCCACTTATAAGCACACCCATAGGTTTGGAAATTTCCCAACACTACCCAAATCTAGAGGAGGAGACAATAGGTTTGGCATGCCCAGTGAGACCCAAATGATTGCTAAGTCAAGGTGAATGCTAGTCTTAACAAGCCTAATTAGTAGAAATACCCCTAACCTAGAATTTGGTGACTCCAAAAGGGTGTGAACCCTTGGTTATAGACTAAGTTTTATACATTATCCTACATGGTCCTCACAACGTCCTTGATATTTTATGACCAAGTCCCTTTAGCTGAAGCTTTTCCTGAATAACAATGCTCTGAACCACTCCTAGCCCTATTAAACTTTGGTAGGGAGGTTTTGGGGAATACATTGAAGAATTTGAAGAATTCCAATGAGAGGAGGAAGTTGAAGAAGAAAAATAAATATAGGATCATAGAGGAAGAAGAGAAATGGGACAAAGGGGAGAGATAGATAGGCATCAACCTTTACCTGCTTTTAATACCAAAACCCAATAGAGCTTCCTGCATATGACCCCATCCCTCCAAATTCTACTAAAAATATTCCTAGTTTCAATGGAGAGGGTCCTATTACCCCATCTAAACCTATTAGAGACATCTTTAATTTTTGTAATTTCCATAATGGTACTAGGGTTAACATAGCCATTAGACTGCTTGCTATGTCTTTAAAAGGCAAAGCACTTGAATGGTATAGAATGTTGGAATGGGGTTTAATTACAAGTTGGGATGGTTTTGGAGACCTATTGGTAACAAGATTCAAAATTAAGAGTGATGATGCTTCCCTAATACATCAGTTAAATGTAATAAGAAGAGGTCCAAATGAATCCATATGAGATTTTAATGAGATATTTCAAAGAATATGGTATAGGTTGCCATCAATCATGAGACCTCATCCTAGTTTTGTGTTCCCAACATATCTCAAAGGGATTGGTATTGCTGTTTTTTTTATGTTTTAGCCAATAGGAGGATTCATTCTTCCAAGTGCATATGAGCTAGCAATTGAGGCTAAGAATACTTGACTCATGCTAGAAGACTCCCTCCAAGAGTTTCAATGCCTTTGTTGTCCCATAATTTAGTTGAAGCTCCAAGCATGTCTTAGGTTCCCAATACCAATGTGAAGCTAAGAGCCTTTCCCAATAAGGTGGATAACATTGTGGACAAGGATGAAGAAATCATATTATTGAGAGCTCAACTCAAACAAGCTTAATATCAGGCAAGTGCTCCTCTTAATGCATAATACTATCCTCAATAAGGATATAGAGATCCACCCCAATACAATTATCAAGGGAGAGGACAAAGTAAACAAGGTTACAATAGGCATCCCAATGCATATAATCTAAATTCTACTCCTCTCATAAAGGTTATTTTTCTAGTTCATGCAAATCTAGTGTAAGGAGAAGACCTCAAGGTTAGTTTGCACATGATGATGGAGGAACCAAGTATGATTTGACTACACAATAATAAGCTACTCCTTACACAATAGTAGAAGAAGCATGTCCCAGCTAAAAGGATAATCATGGAGAAGGTAGCAGCCAAAGTGTGGGGATGATGAACTTTCAAGAGAAGGATGATTTTGTGTTGACCCAAGGCATGTCAATTACAACTAATAAAAGGTCTAAGAAGAGAGCCTTGGGAGAAGGCTAGGAACCATGAATAGTTCCAACTGATGCCTCTCTAAGGCCATAAAATGCTAATCAAAGTTGTGCACCTTATACAAGACATGTTCCTCAACAAAATTATAATGTAAATGTAGCTACCAAGATTGCAACACAATAGGGAATAACCCCTTTATTACCATCAAAAATGCAAGAGAAAGTGAATAATCCATCTTTTTAAAATATTTTGGACTCATTAAAGAGAACTAAGACAATTATATACCTTTATGAATTTCTACATATACATGGTTAAAAGGAGCTTTCACAAGAGTAATTAGCAAGCATGCAGGTGGCCCCTCAATCTTCAAGGCATCATTGTGTGACTCTCACAAATTCTCCAAATCATCTTTTGGAGCCTTCCACTAAAGTTGAAAATCCTCCACCCTTCTATCTCACACTTATTTTAGGAGATAAGTTGGTCCATAATTGTATTGTGGGTAGTGGATTAAGCACTACAGTTATGCCTAAAGTAAAGGATAATAAGTTGGGTTTGAACTATGAGCCACATAGTAAAGGCAAGTTACAACTGGATGGAACTCTAACCAATATGGTAGGATTTTTCAAAGGTAAAAAGTGTTTTTACATGGCTTCCCAAGCTTCCCTATCATGCAAGATATTTTGGTGGTGGACCTTCCATCACACTTTTCTATATGCTTGTCTAGGGACTTTCTAGCAAAGATAGGAGGATACCTTTCTACTAATTGGTCCTTTCTTGATTTTAAGACAAGATATGGAGCTAAGGTAACCATAAGGACTCATCCCTTATCAAGGTTCCACATTTATCCATATTTGGAGACAATGACAAATCAAAACTATCTAATTAACAAGGAGGAAGAGGTTGTCCTAAATAGTGAAACATTTTCTCCTCTTGAAGGAATTTCTAACCTCTATCTTGACAAGTAAAACACTGAAACACATGTCCTTGATCCTTGCACTTTCATTAAGGAAACTTATTTAGGAGTTCACTACATGCACGAGGGAAACATCCTAATTCCTTCACTCACCAATGAAGATCATTAGCTTGATGGCATGTGGGAAATGTTATTTGATGGTTTAAGGAGAAAATTAGGTGCATTATCTAGTGTCATGTTGGTATCCTCATCAAATAATCATTAATAATCTTCTTATAGGTTTCACTTCAGTTGCACTTTCAACATGGTAGAATATGAAGGCTTAGTTCATGGTCTCTAATGGGCAAAGAAGAGAGGAATCAAGATTTTGAAATTCTATAGAGATAATGAGCTACTCATTCATCAAGTGAAAATTCAAGATACAACTAAGAACCCCTTGCTCAATTCATACAAGCATAGGGAATGAGATCTACTTGAGGATTTTTATGCCTTCAACATCTAGCCCATACTACTAGACTTAAACAAATACACTGATAGACTAGCTGTAATAGGAGCACATTTTGACTCAACTACTGACATTGAACAAGAGAACTATCAATCTCATATCAAGATCATTATGAGACCTTCCATTTTGGATAATTAAGTGTCATGTCAAGTGTTTGAAATTGATGAACACATTTCACACATCTTACAAAATGAGGAAAACATCTCTTCAAGAATTCAAAAGAAGATGCATGATCATTATGAAGAGTAGATTATATAATTGAAGACAAAAAAAATACCCAAGGGGATGATTACCTTGGAGAGTTTCTTCAATGAGGATGATCAAAGGAAAAACCAAATAATGAGCATGTCAACAAAATAAGAGAACTATGAGAGAGTTGTAATTTTCAAGTATAAATTTTTGAAGATTGGCAAGGCTTGTTCTCAGCTATAAAGGCAAGATTTTTTTGCATTATTCAAAAAGTTTCATGACATCTTTGCCTAGGAATACAAGGACATAAAAGTTTTTGACCGAAGTCGAGCTCATCACACTATTGAGTTGGAGCATGGAGCTAAACCAATAAGGCAAATACAAAGGCCTATCAACCCCAAGGTAGAAGAAGTCATGAAGAAAGAGTTGACCAAATTGATTAAGTCTAGGATTATATTTCCTATCAAGCACTAAACTTGGGTAGCCAACCTTATGTCAATTTAAATTAAGAATGGAGAAATAAGACGATGTGGATTTTTTTGATCTAAATAAAGTATCTCTCAAGGATCATTACCCAATCCCTTCCATGGAATAAATTCTACAAGTTATTTTAGGTTCTCAACATTTCTCACTTCTTGATGGTTATTCAAGTCATAATTAAATATTGGTAAATGAAGAGGATCAATTTAAGATAGCCTTCACCACCAAGTGGGGGACCTTTTCCTATAAGAAGATGCCATTTGGTTTATCCAATTCTAGAGCTACATTTCAAAGGGCAATGGACATGGATTTCAAAGGTTTGATCAACAAATTTTTGCTTGTTTACCTTGATGATATAACCATTTTTTTAAAGGATGCTATTGATCATATGGGACATCTAAGGTAGGTGTTTGAGAAGTGTAGAGAGTATGACATATCCCTCGATTCAAATAAGTGCATCTTCATTGTCCATGAAGGTAAGCTTTTGGGTCATGTTGTTTTGAAATAAGGCTTATATATTGACCCTAAAAGGATTGAAGTTATTCTAGGATTGTCTTTTTCTCAATACAAGAAAAGGCTACAAAGTTTCTTGGGAAAAATAAACTTTGTATGGAGGTTTATCCCAAACTTTGCAACTATGGTAAAGCCTATCACATTCATGCTAAAAAAGAATCAAGTTTTTACTTTGAAAAAGGAAGGTAAAATAAACTTTGAGGAAATCAAGAAAGAAATTGAAGCCTCTCCCACTCTCTTAAATCTAAATTTTTCTAAGGATTTCATTTTTTATACTTTTACTAACCTAGACACAATCTCAGCCATGCTTATGTAAAAGAATGATGAGGATGTTCAGAAGCCAATTTATTTCTTTAGCCAAGGCTTAGAAGACTACGAAGTGAGATATTTTTTTATTAAGAAACAAGATTTAACTGTCATTAGAGGCTTGAAAAAATTTGGGCATATGGTTTCCAACAATAGGATCCATGTCATGGTCTCCCATCCTAGCACCTAGAAGTTTCTCCTAAGCAGGGATCTTAATGAGAAAAGAGTTGGATGGATCACAAAGGTAATAGAATATGACATTGACATCAAGGTAACTAACCTAGTAAGAGGAAGAGGTTTATGTGAGCACTTATCATCTAAATTTAAACAGCCAAAAGAGCAAGACTTGGTGATTAAGTTTAAGACCAGCCAACTAATCAAATGTAGAATCCAAGTTAGACATAAGAAATCATTGGTTTTCTTAAAAAAGGTGAGTGTCCCAATGGCTTGAAAAAATCTCAAAGAAGATACTATAGGCTACAAGCTATTCCTTATTGTCTTGTGGATGGTATTCTCTTTAATAAGTATGTGAAAAATGTGTTGCTAAGATGCATTAAAAATGACCAATTTGATATGATGCTAGAGAAGTTCCATAATGATATAGATGGTGGTCACTTCTTTCTTAGAACAACAACTACAAAAATAATGAGAGCTAGTTACTATTGGCCTAGTCTTTTTAAAGACTATCATCATTGGGCTAAGGTTTGTCCTCAATGTGCTTTATTTTTTGGCAAACAAAATCTTGTTTCCCTTCCATTAAATTTGATCCAAGTGGACCATCCTTTTATGTAATGGGGCCTTGACTTCATTGGCATGATCAACCCTCCATCAAGTGCTGGACACAAATGGATATTTACTATTATAGACTACTTCACAATATGGGTAGAGATTGTTGCTTTGAAGGAAGCAAATGAAAATTCTATCTTGGATTTCTATGATAAAATTATAATAAGGTTTGTAGCTCCTCATGTCATCATCTTAGATAATGCACTTGTTTTCATAAGTGATAAGACTTTTTGATTGGGTAGCAAAGAGTGGAGTTTATTTGATTACCTCATCCAACTACTACCCTCAAGTTAATGGATTAGCTGAGTCTACCAACAAGAACATCATCAAGATCATCAAGAGGATATTAGAAACCAATCAAAGATCATGGCATATCAAGTTAAAGATAACCTTATGGGAAAACAAATCACTCCCAAGAAGTTAATTGGTAATTATCCCTTTGTACTTGTCTATGGGAGAGAAGCTAAGATGTCCATATCATAAGAGATTCCTACCTTGAAACTTACACAATAGCTAGAATTACTTGAAAACACTCTCATGGAGGTCAAATTGATATAATTAATGTAGCTATAAGAGGCAAGGGATGATGCACATAAAACTTTGGAACACCATCAAGTCTTCATGAAGAAATCCTTTGACAAAAGGGTAAGGGCAAGATTGTTCAAATAAGGTGACTTGGTCTTGAAATGGGATGAAGATAGAGAAAAACTAGGCAAACATATAAATTTTGATACCTTGTGGAGTGTTCCTTACATCATCAGTAAGTATAAGCAAAGAAACTCCTTTCCCCTGTCCAAAATTGATGGAGAGGAGCTACATATGAATAGAATCCATATGAAGCCTTGCTTTTTACCCTTGCTGGCCATGTCTTGTATATACCTTATTCTAGTGTGTTTCCTTTATTGTGTTTTTTTCCCTAAGGGATTTGTAGCACATGTGTGTTTTCCTTTCCTTTGTTTGGTGTGCATCTCTACCTTGTGTGTATAATCAACCTAATTAGTGTGTTTTTTAACCAAAGATTATTTAGTTCTCTTTGAAATGCCTATATGCATGACTCCATGCCTAATGGAAAGATTTAGGTGACTGGTCTTTGACATATTAGGCATGCCTCCCCTTACAATCTCAAATAATGTTGACCAAATTTCACCTTAGTACACTTTGTTCAACCATTTTCATGGAGAGTTGAACAACAGTTGCAAGAACATGTCATTTTAGAGGTCCAAAATTGTAAGTCAAGGAGGCTAAAGTGTTTTGGCTCCATTATATTGTATGTCAAGTTATCCACAAGTCAAGTCTTGACCCCTCATAAACCCAAATTACATTATCAAGACCAAGTCAGGTTCTCTAAATGAATCGACTTATAAAAGTTTCATAGTAGAAGTAATATGGGTTTTTAAACCTAAATTACTCCTTCTAATGCTTTGTGGGTTTTCAATGTTGCATGACTTCAAGTTTTCCAAGGAGCAAGTGTTATGACTTTTATAAGTAAAAGAATTTGGAAAACCCAAAATGGTCTTGATAATGTTCCCATCAAGTGTCTCGAAGGGCACTTTGTTTTCCCAAAGTGTCCCTTTAGACTTTTTTGAAGGGTACTTTTCTTCTAAGTGGCCCTTCAGAAAAGTTTCAAAGGTCACTTTTTAGCCCAAGTGTCCCTTCAGACTTTTATAAAGGGTACTTTTCTTCCCAAGTGTCCCTTCAAACTTTTTCGAAGGGAACTTTTCTTCCAAGTGACCCTTCAAAAAAGTTCCAAAGGGCACTTTTTAGCCCAAGTATCCCTTCAAACTTTTCCAAAGGGAACTTTGTTATCCAAGTGACCCTTCAAAAAAGTCCTAAAGGGTAATTTGTGCCTTCCCCAAGTGTCCTTCAGAATGTTTTCAAAGGACACTTTCCCAAGTGTCCTTCAAGAAAATTTATTGAAGGAATGAACCATTACCTTTCAAGAAAAATCCCCAAAAGAATTCCTTCAGATAAATTGTCTAAAGAAATTACTTTGGGAAAATTGCCTGAAATAATAAACTTGAATAGGTCTATAGTGAAAAATGTGGGAGCTCTCAGGAAGAATACATTGATTTTGCATTGATCTAAGCAATTTATTATGGAGAGTCATATCACCATTTATCTTGCAATGATCTTAGTCATTTCAAGAGGGTGAATCAAAGAGAATGACAAACTCCAACTGAATGAGAGAATAACTAGAATTAGTTTCACCAGGATGGTGACTACAAACCATTTTAGAGGCTTCTATTTTGGTACCCAATAACTATCTATTATCTCCCTCTTTTTTCTATAAATAAGACCCTTGGGATATTATTTTATCATCCACAGATAGTATGACAAAGCCTTTCTAGAATGTTTTTCCATTTTCTTGCCTTTGAGCAAAGAAACATAAGTCTATTTTATTTCTAATTTTTAGACATTTATATGGGCATGCAAGAGACACAAAGTGATAGCAATTGATGCTTTATCCTTCTATTCTCTATCCTTCATGTTTTTGATCAATGAATTGATCCAATAGGTCATGAAGAATGCATTATATCTATATGAGATTTTTCACATGTGTAACCTCTTTTATAGACTATACAGGTTGTCTTTTCAAATTATTTACCTGTGTGATCTCTTTCATTTTGTCTCTACATTGAAATACTTATGTTGGAATCTTCTAGAGCTTGAGTTATAGACTATTTTTTTTGCATTGTGTATAAGTATAGGGCATACATGTGGATACTAATTCTTGGTGTATCACCATCTTAGACTAGGCTTTTCATTTATGCAAAATTCTAACTCTTTTCACTCATACAAACTATTTTAACAGTTTTATTACACAAAAGCTAATACAAGGAGCTAGCCATTTTAACCTAGAGGTTTATTTCCACTTATAGGCACACCCAAAAACTTGGAAATGTCTCAATATTTCCCAAATCTAGAGGAGGCTTGAACAACCCTATTTTAGGGTGCAAGATTTGGAGACAACACTTCTTGGTTGCTTATGGCATGCTACATATTTAATGAGAATTTGGATTTTGTTATTTAGATTTATACATGTGGTGAAAAGTGGTTGATTTTTTTAATACTCATGGATGTTATGGTTTTATTATGCTTTTTATGGTTTTGATTATGATTATGATGTTACTTCTAACATACATGGATATGCCTATTATTATGGTTGTTGTTATCTTACTTCTAAGGTAAGGCATATGAGGTAAGGTAACTAACAAAAATAAATGGGAAAACAAAGAATATAAGCAAGAGATAAATGCCTTAATGAAAATATCAACTAGTCATGACTGGATAAAAAGAGGGAACAATTCTTCTTCATTGACAAGGACTAAAATAAAACTGAAGTTAGATTGGCTTAATGAACATAAGCCCTTAGAATGCTTTGCATTAGCATTCATTAGTTAGTTAAAAATGTGTCTTTTCCACATAATGTTGAGTAAGATCAAAAATCCCTTGTTCATAGTGAGTAAAGGGTAGATGGGTGAAAATGGAACCTTATTGTGAGACTAGCATGCCTCTTCTATAGGTGTCTAAAGAGTTAGTATAAATAAGTCTGTCATGTAAATTATAGATTTATCAATATAGGAAGTCTACATGTGAATGATAATTATGGTTTCCACTTTATTATGCTACCTGAGAGCCAATTATGGCTTTTAAGATTAGTTTGTTTTTCTTGTGATTATGATAATGGGTATTTTGCTTTGTTATTGATTGATGTGGGAAGCTTCCTAGAAATTTGTATGCTTTGAAAAATGCTTTACTTAGACATCCTTCAAAGGAGTGTTCTAAGTTTATATACTTTGTTCAAGGCTTTGTGATAGTTATCCTTCAAGAGAGAAATCTACCTTATATTTATGAAATTTTAGATATGCTTATGCAATTGTCCTTCAAGGGGTTATTATCTAAATGCTAGGAATGGCCCATGATTACTAGTGATAGGATTTTTTAATTGTTTTATTGCTTTGATTTTGCTTGACATATACTTAATTAGGCTAGCTTAGTGGTTCACCTTTATGAGGGAAAAACTAAAATCACAAGAAGTTTAATTAGGTGTAAAGAGACTTAGGTGACAACAATCATGAGGGCCCATCCTTTGAAGGGGTGGAAAGTACCATGAGAACCATGCCATGGGTAGAGTCATGGTACCCATTATTTAAGATTTACATCATGATGGTGATAGATAATCACATTATTTAGTTTGAATTGGTTTCCCCTAAATAAGGAGATGGGATGTGGATGGAGAGCAGGGGATGAGCTTAAGTTTAAATAAGAGGTGAACTTGATCCTTTTTAACAAAATAATGGATGTAAATGTGAAGTATTGAGGGGATCAGGTTTGGGATGGCCTTCAAGATAAGGTAACTAATAAGATCTTGATATATACTTGTGGTTTATAATATAAGGTCCAAGCTAATTTAAAGTAAACTTAACCCACTTAATTTTTTCCATATTAATGACATGTTGATTTTACTTTAGGATGAGGTCTCTGATGTTGAGTTACCACACTCTAAGGAGTTTGTTATAGGCACACTTTATGTACTCTTGATAGAAATGGAGATGGGTAAGGGATACTAAATAATGCTAATCAAGTAGCTCAAACTAGGCTAATCAGTGTTGATGATAATCACTCTCAGAAATGATATCTTTCAAAGATATGCAAAGAGGTGTGATTTAGACTTTAAGAGGCAAGATAGACTCTACTCCAAACACAAGAGAAAAAGGTGTAACACTAGTAGGGATCTTAATGTTAATATAATATGCCTATAAGGCAAATGGGATATGAAAATTCTAATCCCAAATAGATGCATTGACCATTTTAGTTAGCATGTTATTAATATTTTTATCAGAGGCCTTGACCTATCCATTCACTTGAAGGAGACATGGTGAAGAGAAGCTTAAATTAATTTCAAATGTGTCATAGAGGCCCTACAATTTCTTATTTTTAAATGACTTACCATTATCAATGATAATATTGTGAGGAACACCGAAGTGGTAGATGATGTGATGTTGATAATGTCGATAATCTTTTCTACTTTGGTCGAGACTATAGGAATAGATTTTACCCACTTGGTAAAATATTTGGCCATAATGATGATAGAATGGTGTCACTATGAATAATAGGGTTTAAATTCATTAATGAGGTCTAGACCATATTTTGAAAAGGGCCAAAATTTGGTATAAACACAAAGACTATGACTAAGCATGTGATATAAATTGGTGTGTTTCTAGAATTTAACACACTTTTTTACATAATCATAGTATTCTTGGTTAAGGGTAGGCTAGTAATATCCTAGGTAAATGATGCACTTAGCTAAAATGAGACCACTAAAGTGTCCCCCATAGATATCATCATGCATTTCTTTGATAGCATGAGAGGATTTATGAATATATAGGCAATAGAAGAGGAGACCATCAAAGCCAAATTTATAATGGATACCTCCCATAATGGTATAGAAAGAGGTGATATAGATATATTATCTTTGAGAATTACTAAAAAGGATAGAATGGATGATGACAAGGTTAAGGTAGTCAAATATTTGTTGATACCAAAGGTCGGTTTGGGTCTCTTACACATTAAAAATGGTGGAAGAATCTAGTTTGATATAGGAAGGCAAGGTGAGTATATGGATAATGATAAACAAATTATAATTTGAAGGTACAAATGGGATTTTAGAGGCAAGGGAAGCTATGGTGTTGGCAAACTTATTAGTAGATTATAGGGTAGATTAGATGTGATAGTGTTCAAATGATTCTAAGAATTTGTCAACTAGTTATTTGTACTATTTTAAAACATCATTCTTACACTATTAATAGCCATTTATTTGATTTACCATAAGTTGGGAGTCACCAAAGATGTTGATTATTTTTACTCCTAGGGTTAAGGAAGTTTGAAGGCCTATCACTAGGGCTTCATACTCAACCATATTATTGGTACATTCAAAATCAAGCTTGAAGGACAAAGGGAGAGGATCACTATTAAAGGGGATAAGGATGATACCTAGTCCCCCACCATGATGACACTTTGATCCATAAAAAAAATGGTGACTTGATAGGTAAAGTCTACCTGAGAGAGGGTTATGATGGACTCATCTATGAACTCAAGAGGAGGAGGTTGGTTATCTACTAAAGCTGCCTTAGCTAATTGGTCACCAATGACTTGCCTCTTAATTAAATTTTTATAGAGGAATTCAAGGTCAAACTCTAATAAGAGAATGATCCACTTGTCCATATGATAGTTTGGTATGGCTTGGAGTACATGTACTTGAGTGAGGTTGTATTGGCAATGACATAGGTTTTTTGGTTAAGAAGGTAGTGGTGAAGTTTGGTGGCCATAAAGACTAAGACCAAGAAAAGTTTCTTAGTATGGGTATACCAAGTATTTTACTATATAAATGCATTAATAATGTAGTAGAAGGATTTTTCTCTATGTTATTCATCTCGGTGTTCTAGCATTACCCCTAAGGAATGGTCAAAGGTAGAGATATAGAGGTAAAAAGGTATGTAGTCTTTAGAAGGGGTAAGGATAGGTGGAGACAAAAGGTACTTTTTGAGTGAATCAAAGGCCTTTTAACATTATTTATTCCACTTAATAGATAAATCCTTCTTTAGAAGGTGGTGGAAGGGTTGACATCAGTCTAAAAGTTGGGAGATAAAGTGATGAATGAATTGGAGCTTCCCTTACAAACTACAGAGTTTCTTAAGGTTGACTAGAGGAAACATATCAAGGATTGATTTGATCTTGGTGGGATAAAATTTTATTATATGAAGGGAGATAGTAAAGCCAAGAAGATTTCATAAAAATACCCCAAAAATGCACGTCTTGGGGTTGATGTAGACATGGTAATGGATAAGTCATTCAAAGATGATCTTAAGAATAGCCAAGTGATCCCTTTAGAGTTTGTATTTGTTGAGAACATCATGCATATAGTCATTGATAATATTATGGATAATACCATGGAAGATATAAGTCATGGCATGTTGGTAGGTTTTACCAACATTATTTAACCTAAAAGGCATGAATTTATAATAGAATGTTCTCTATAGGGTGGTAAAAGTAGTTTTGTGTTGATCTTCAGGAGCAATCATGATCTGGTTGTATCTTGAGAATCCATCTATGAGAGATAACATCTTGTTGCTAGATTTAAGATCAACAATTTAGTCGATGCTCGATAGAGAAAAGCAATCTTTGGGGCAAGTGAGGTTAAGGTCATGAAAGTCCACACAAATGCATAGTCTCCCTATGATTTTAGTGATAGGCATGACATTTGGGACCCATTAGGGATAATCAATGGGTTGAATGAAATTGTTGGATAGAAGATGTTAAAGATCTTCTTTTATGAGAAGGGTTATGTGAGGATGCATCAATTAGATATTTTTCTTGATAGAAATTTATGGCTAGAAGACACTAAAAATCTTCTTTGAAGATAAAAGGCTATGTGAGGATGCATGCATTAAATATTTTTATTGATAGGCTTGGCATCACAGTGGGTGACTATGTTATGGGTAGAAAAGCTAGGGTCAATTTTAGGCATGTCACTATAAGACCAAGTGAATGTTATGCTACGGTCTTGGAGGAAAGAGGGAAAATCTTGAAGCTTCTCAACATTCATCGACTGACCAAGTTTGAAAATGTAGGGGTTATCTATAGTGCCCAAGTTGATATCCATCATGGATTCATTAAAAATGGTTGAGGTCTCAAGAGGAATGTATTTATGGATGGAGTAATTTGGGGTACCAAGGTAAGTGAGAATGGAATCATCATCTTAGCACTAAATAATGTTAATGGTAGGAGAGTCTTCTCCTATCAACTCAAGATGGGTCAAAGGGATGGTTACATTCACCCCATCTTTTTGAAAATTTATGGGTCCTAAGATGATCATGTTGATGAAAAAAATTGGGTGGGATGATGTCATCATCCTCACATGTAGGTGGAGGAGAGGTTGGTGAAGAAGGGGTATCTTCCTCAATAATGGTGGTGTTAGGTGGTTTGGGTTGATTCTTGGTTGGTAGAATGAAACCAAGGCCATGTTTCTCATGAGTATTTTTGGTTTTAGTGGTGACCAACTCATGTGGGCCATGATCATAGTGCTGAAGTCCAAATCCTTTCCAAGCACATCGATGGAGGTATGTCTTAGTAAAGATCAATCTATCTAGGTAGGAGAAACTAGTGGTGAATGTTCAAGGTGAAAGAGAGGTGGTAAAATCACCAAGGGGTTTGTCAAGTCCCCCATAGATGGAATAGGTCTAGTAGTAGGAGGTCCAAAGGGAATAATAGTTCCAACATTGGGGTCATATCCTAGTTGGTTGGTAAGCTACCCATACTCATGAGGAGTAGGGAAAACATTAAGGGATAAAAGGTGATATTCCCCTAGTGAAGGGTGATGGAACATTTATTTTAAAGGTTCTATGGTGGGGATTTGGTTGAAAGGATAGAGGAAATAGTAGATGCTTCATCGATGGAAGGGGATATGACATCCACTTTTGTGGTTGAAGTTTGGCCTTTAATTGTTGAAGGTGTGCTCGATGGAGGTATGAGGAAATAAATGGGGTGATAGGTCATGTTATATGTTGATAAAGGAGTTAGGCTAGCTTGGATGGTGATGACACAACCTTCATTTTTAAACTTGATACAATGATGAAAGGTGGAGGGGATGTAACACATGAAGCAGATCTCGAGTCAACCCAGCAAAACATTATATTTTAATACACCTTCCACTATATATAAGATTTAGTGGAGCATGTGGGGTCCTAAATGGATATGAATGATGATAGTTACCATGGTGGTGGCCATGGTATCATTTAATGTTCAAAAGATGATTGAGGTTTTAGACATGGCATTGTCTAGTAGGTTGAGTTAGTTATAGGCATAGGAGGATATGATGTTAATACTAACTCCCCCATAAATCATGTCTTATTTAATGTGGGTTTGGTTTATGTGAGTAGTAATAAAGAGAGGGGGATTTGGGTCATCTAAATGGATAGAGGGTATTTTTGAATCCTTAAAGGTAACAAGGTTAGAAATTTGAAGGGTGCCAATAAAGGCTGTTAAAGGTTGGGGGTCTTCAAGTTAGATCTCTATTGATTACAAAGACTTTATTAGTGCTTGGCAGTGATGGGGAGAGTTAGAGATAAAATCATACAATCTCATCTTTATTAGGGTCTGATGAAGTTATTTGAGGATAACTCTCATGATGGATTATAAGGGGTTAGATTTAGAAGCACCTGAAATAGACACCTTGGGTTTGGTCAAAGGCATAGATGGTTAGGTTTGAGTTGGTTGGGAGGTTGAAGATGGATACATATATGGAAATGACACCTTATCCTTCCCCTTATCCTTATACTATGATCTCATGACCATGTTGATAGTCTAGATAGGAGAAGGAGTTGGGGTAGGAGATTAGGTAGACTCATCTTCACTCTAAGGTGAGAGTGGAGTAGTGGATAAGCATTAGGTAGGTATGTTTGTTAGTGGGATTGGTATAGGGATCATGGGAGGTTTATATATTAATAGATCATCCTCATCATAAATCCAATGGATAATGGTTTGGAGATCTTTATAGTTTTCCATGTCATGGTTAGGTGTGCTATGATGAGAACACACTTGGTAGTCATTTTACTAGATAGGTTTTGAAACAAGAGGGTCAAAGGGTCTGATGGGAGGTAAGGATAAATAATAGGTTTTTAATAATATTTGTAAAATTTTCAAATAGGATTTAACTAAAGGTGGTAAAGGTTTAGCGATCTTGGCTTTAATTGTTGAGGTGGAAGGTTGTTTGGAAGTAGGTTTGGTGATAGGTGCCTTAGGTAAGGTGGTTTGATTAGTTGATGGTTGTGGTTTAGATAAGGAGTATGATGAGATAGAGGTGGAATATTTCAATTTAGGTAGCTTGGGTATTTCTAGTGTGGGGAAGAGAGGTGTGTTATAAATCAATTGTGAAGGTGTAACCAAAAGAGGTGGTTAAGTTTTGGTAGAGATAATGGGCTTCCTACTCTAGGCAAAGGGATAAGGTCCCAAAATGGAGGGAAATGTTTAAGAAAGTAAAATTTTGGCCTTTAAGACATTAGGTGGTTTTACTTCCTTAATTTATTTGGTTTGGCATTTGGTTATTGGTTTCAGTGAGGCATGCTCTACCTTTACAGATGGGTGGTTAAGACTCTATGTAGGGAAGGTGACAAGGTTCTTGATTAGTTTGGTCAATTTTGTTTGAGAAGGTGATTTGGTTTCTTGGGGTTTATGTGTATTGAATGGATGAGTGATAATTGGATTGGTATAATTTGTTATTAGTTTGGTTGATAAGGTAGGAGTTTGGATAGTGGAAGTGGTGGGTTGGTTTGCTAAAGGTATGGTTAGAGGTTATTGCTTTGTGATATAAGGTAGTCCTAATTGTTACCATAAGGTGGTTTGGTCCATGTTAGGGTTGGAGATAAATTAAAAATTATTCACTAACCTATATAATGGTTTATAGGTTAGTTTTATTCCCTAAATAGTGGATTTGAAAGATAAGCCCATATGTTGAGACATAGGGATGGTAATCTCATCCTCTTCCTCAATCAAAGAATACAAGGTTGAGATAGGTGGCCCCTCCATGAGAGGAGTAGGCATGAGTATTTCCTCCTTGATAATGATTTCCTAAGGGGTAGTAGGTTTCTTGGTGGTTGATGAGAAAGGTAAAATGGGTGCTTGGTCTGATATGTCAACCAAGGGAGGGGTTAATGGCTCCACTACCTTGACAAGTGGAGGAGGAGAAAGGGGAGTTTCCTCAATTTGGGTTTCCAAAATATTAAAAGGTAAATACGCTACCTCAATAAGTAGAGACAGTGAGGGATAGATAGGTTGGTTAGTAGTGAGTATGTTAAGAACCATGTTGATAATACGGGCATCATGAGAACATTCAACCATGTTGATCTCATTATTAGTAGGTAGATGGTTGGGAAAAGGTTGTCTAAAGATGTCAAGGGATTGGTTTGATGGTGTATTGGGTTTTTCCAATGTGATATCCCCATTATCAATGAGGGATTAGACAAGGCTCTTAAAGGTATTACAACTACTAACGTCATACCCTATTACTTAGTGGAAGGCACATAAATCATTCTCATTTTACAAATTAGGTGTAGGGTGAGAGGAGTCAAATTATTGGGGTGGTTTTATAGGAGGAAGTTGAATGATATTATCTTTCAATAACTTCTCTAAGATTGAAGCATAAGATTCTCCAAGTGGAGTGAATTGCCTCTGATTGCTACAATTTTGGTTTTTTGTGTTTTACTTTGAGGAAATAGAGAAATTTGGTTGGTTGAAGGATGGTTAAGTGGATTTCCTAGCGATATCAAGATCTTAGAAGTAAGGGCTCCCTTGGGGGATATTGATCCACACATTTTAACTAATTAAGTTTATAAAATAGAATAGAAATTACTTGCATCAATAATCAAAATGTACTGAGATTGAACACAAGAAATGCTTGCTAAGAAATAGACTAGAAATGATTAAAATATCAATAAGAAAATTAATAATAATGCTAGATGATTAGGTTCCACTTTTAAAAATTAGGTAGGGGTCTATGAATAGGCAAGGACATAAAAAATTAAGTTTTATTTGGGTTAGGTAGGTTGAAACAAATTGCTATAATTTACTACCACAGTGACCATCGGTGGTTGGGCTAACTGTTGGTAGTTAAGGTGATCATTGATAGTTAGGGGGACCATCAGTGGTTGGATAGACCATTAGTGGTTGAGATAACCATCGATGGTTATTGTGTGTGGATCTAGGTTGATAAATGGTTGAATGATGAGATCACAAGGTTGGGTTCTAGGAGAGGGGTTGGTGTTGGGATGAATGATAAAATTAAATAAAGTAATTGAATGTTGAAATCTAAATACTTATCTTGTAGAAGGTTGATCAGATGGTTGATTGAGGTCGTTGTCTCATTGGTGAAGTTTGATGTGATTCTCATAGAGTAATGGTACTTAGTGCTTTAGTAGAGCTACAGTGGCAAGTTGTCTCTCTGACATAGAAGATGGGTCATTGGGTTATTGATGATGATTGGCCTACAAAACAAAGGAAATCTAGATGTATAATCTCTTGATAACAATTATAGGTAATTTCACCTTATTACTCCTCTCTTCTTATAAGTAAGGCAAGATAGTTACAACATGTGAACTAGGCTTCCTAATTTTAACTCATCTATGCAATGGTTCACAACTAGATTTAGATGAGTTATTTTTATAAAATTAAGGCAGGTGGTTTGCATAATGGTGGTTAAGGAGGTGTAACCTAACCATTGGTGTTCAGGGTGACCATTGTTGGTTAACCTGACTATCGGTGGTCAAGGGTGAAGGTAAAAAGTGGGTAAAAAGGTAGCTTAAGTTAGTTGGTCAAACTGACCATGGTTGGACTTGGTTATGGTTTGAAAGGTCACATTAATCATAATGTGGTTCTAATGTGGTTTAGGGGTATTTCAATACTTAGGATCATAGTGTGCAAATTTTTGTTGTCTACAATAAGTTTGGTGTTCTAGAAATTGAATGATGTATTTTTACCATTGGCTTTATCGAATGGTGACAACCTCAATGTGACAGATTAGTGAATCATGAGGTTGAATATAAGGTGAATATTTTATTATTTAGATAAGAAAAGTGGTATCAATAATAAATTGGTGTGGATGAAAATTTTTTGCTAAAAAAGTGAGGGAATTAGAAATAGAATTTTGATCTTGAGGGATAGGCTCAATGATGAAAGAAATGAAATCTTTGGCTAGAGTAGTTGCAATTTGATGATAAAAAATGAGATTATCAATTTTGCATTGGTAATCAACATTGACTTGGTGTCAAATGAGATGGGAATCACCTAAATCATGTAGGTATCAAGGGCATCTCACATGCCTACTATTAAGGCTTCATACACTACCATGTTGTTAGTGACATCAAATACTAAGGAAAAGCTAAAGGGATGATTTTTCGAAGAGGGCTTATAAAAATACAACCTGCCCCAATTATTTAAAGGAATTTAGCACCATAAAAGTAAATAGTCTAAGTATATTTATGTAAATTGACATTAATTTTAGGAAGTTCTTTGATAACTACTTTTGGTTTAGTAGTATTGGGAAGGATATTGGTCTCACCAAGATTACTTACATTGAGATTAGTAGTGAATTTATGGATGTAATCTTTAAGAGATATAGGTTGGTTGAGACATTCAATATAGAGAATATTTTCATCAGGAAGACTATCTTGAAGGTGATTGGTAGCACTCATGGGAGTTGCAAAAATTTGATCAGTGATGATTTTTCCTTTCATAAATTTTTGAATAATAATTTAGATATCAAATTCCATGAGAAGGACCATCCATTTTCCAATTATATCTCTAAGAAGGAAGGATTTGGAGAAGTGATGAAGGGGATCAGAATGAATGATAACATAAGTGGTCAAATAAAGCATATAATGTCAAAGTTTTTTAGTTGAAAAATATGTGGTGAGGCAATCACGTTCAAATTTTGTGTAACATTTCTTATAATCAATGAAGCCTCAATTGATGTAGTATATGGCACACTCTCTTATATTATCATCTTATTGGCCAAGAATTTCCCCAACTGATATGGTTGTGTAAGAGGTATATAGGATCAAATGTAAATCATTTGAAGGGGAATGAAGTGTATGTAGGTGGCAATGATTCTTTCATATTATCAAATGATTTTTGATAGGGATTAGTCTATCCTAGAGCATTAAATTTATTAAGAAGAGAATTGATGGAGTGGATATCATAAGCTATTTTGGGGAGAAATCATTTAATTTCCCTAAGTTTACTGAGATAAGTGTGAAATTATAGAATAGATCATGGGATGGGTATTTTGATGATAACATTGATCTTGGTAAGGTCAACATCGATGCTACAAAGAGAGATTAAGAATCCTAACATTTTTTTGGATGTGACTATTGACCAAATTTGACTTTTAGTAATGATCCCCTACATTTCTAAACTTTTTATAAGTTTCTATTGGTTATATAGGCATCTCGTATGTGTCTAAATATATCACTTATCCCTAGCCTAGCCTTGGTATAAGTCCATCTTCCTTATACTAGTCTAGTCAACTAAAGTCAACTATGGTCAACCTTGGTCAAATATGGTCAAAGGTCCAAATTGTTTGAAAATGTATGAATGTGTCCATTTAGGTGTTTTAAATTGTTCCTAAGTCATAAAATTTGTTCTTCACCATGTCTCATATGTAAAAGGGGCCTTTTGGTCATATTTCTAACTCATTTAATGACTTGTACAACTTGTCAAGGGAGAATATTTGTCACCAAGGGAGATTTAATTGTGAATGAGGTCAGAGCATGTAAATTATTAGTTAGATGTCAGTCTAAGAAGTATTTTTATGTATAAAGGGTAGTTTTTCCTTGATTTTAGGCCCTTATTAGCATTTATATAGCCTTAGGAAGTCCATTTTAAGCTAAAAACTTGGGAAAATTTTCTCTTCACCTCCCTAGAGTCATTTTAACACTTGGTGTGCTGATAAAATGTAAAAAAGTTTAGTTCTTCATCTATTTCATCTCTTTTGCCTTTGCAAGTCAAGATGGGTTAGCTTTGGATGCATAATACAATATGCATAGTTGGAATTAGGAGGAATAATTTTGGGGGTGGAAATTAATATAAATATACTTCATTTACTTGGAAATAAGTTTTCATTTAATATATTTTCCTTCATGAATCATTGTTAAGACTCCAGGCAACATTTTATGCACTTCCATTCATGAAGGGTCTATTTTTTGAGCTAGTTTCTAATTCTTCTACTTAGTTTTGAAATGTTGGTTATTTTTAGGTCTATATCCATGTTTTATAAGCAATTATATAGGGTTTCAATTATTATTTTGTAATTGGATCTCTTAAATAGTGAATAAACCTCTCCTAGTCTTGTCTTTACCTACAAACTACTCTTTTGCATCCATAGTTGTCTCAGTTGTCTTCAAGAGTTAGAGAAGGTGTTTTAAGGGTGATTTAAAGATGTTATTGATGGAGGTTATACATAAAAATTAAATAATAAATTTTATGTTTTTTGAAATTATTGTCATTGCATATTAATGCTCAATTCCATATCTCTGCCTACATAATACAACTCAAGACATCAACTTACAACCTTGATGACATCATGCTAATGTTTTAGAGAGGTGTGCATGTTTTAAATTTTATTAAGATAATTTGGTGTGAATCAAGATGCTTAATTTAGGCATACAAGTTCACTTGTAAGATTTTTTTAATGTTATCCATACCAATTCTCTACCCATACATCTAAATTCCCACCTATAGGTGGCCTAAATAGGGGTTTGAAGAATCTATAGAGTTTGAAAACATGAATTGAAGCTTATTTAGAGTTATAAGATGTCAAAGAGATCATAAAATTCATGTTTGGAGGGATAAGTTAAGAAAAAAAAGGCATAAACCATGCTAGAATTTCTCAATATTGTATTCACAGACCCTTTCCCTAATGTGACAAAACAGTGTTCCTTAGGGTTTGTTGGAGTTTTCATGATGAAGGTACAAGAACCTATGATGAATGGTGATGGATTGATATTAAGACATATCATTATAAAATGTCCATGAAATTTTTTAGAGGAGAATGAAAAGGTAAAGGTGGATTTCTGAAGATTCAAAAGTTTCTCTAAACACACTAAAAAATCTCAGTGGTGTCTATAGGTTTGTGAAGGGGATGGTGTTGATTCACTTCAAAGAACAATTGAATAGAAATTCAAAGAATTAAAAAATATAAGGATAGTATAGGGAGACAAAATGAGATAATAAAAATCAAGGAGATGTTGATATTTAACCTTGGTTCACTTCCTAGATCACGTATAGACTTCTTTCAGGCATGAAATTGACACATATAGGTGTCTCAACTTAGTTATATAGGTGAAATAAGAAAATAGCAGCCTATGCATACTTTGAGTGTTTTTTGGATATTAAAGGTGAATATAAGTTATAAAATTTATATATAATTCAATAAATAATCTAAATATACCTCTTTATAACTATAACCACTCTAGCTAAGCCTTATTTCCACCTATATTAGGGTCATAGGAGGAATTATCCCAATCAAGGAAAAAACATAGTTTGAAGTTAAAATGGAACAAAAGGGGTAAGTAAAAGTGAAATATGAACCTTGGTAAACCTATAAAATATGATCCAAAACCTAATACTCCCCATGATAGGGATGAAAACCCTTGGTTTCCACCTATATATGAAGGTACAATAGGGTGTCAATGAGAGGATTGTCTCAGTCATTAGAGGTGAAGACATAGTCATGGGTCCAAGAGGTATGATGTAATGTTTATAATACTAATATAGGTTTTTATAAATTTAAAATCCATTAATAATGACTAATCCATGAAAATCAAGCCTACAAGAACCTATAAATCTATCACACACTCAGCTAATGGAGGACTGAGATAGACATGAACAATTTGCTTGATGTGAGAATGTATAAGGTAGAATATAGAATATGGATGATGAAATGGATTTAATAAAATAATTCAATGAATTAATGGACTAAACTAACTCTCATAAATTAATAAAAAATAAGCAAAAGGTTCCCAAATACACACACATAGTCCTCATGCCTTGCCTACATACATAGTATGCCTACGCAAACTCAGTCTCGTGAAGGGAAAAAACTTGGAGTTATATGATGAATTTTTGTAAATATTACCATCATAAATTTTATAACAACCTATAATTATTTTTTTTAGGAGAAAATATGGGAACATGCCTCTGTTCTATCTCAAAGGTAAGGCATTTTCCTCTTGCATAAATAGGTAGTTTTGAGGGAAATATGATGAAACATTGATAATAAGTATTATAGAAACATAAATGTGGTTTAATAATATTTAAAACATATATTAAAATATGGTAAACTAGGTAAGAATGTTGGAAACCAAATAGGGTTCTCCATACAACAAGGGTTGTAGTGATGCGTGATGGGCACTGTAAAGCCTAAGAACCAAGAGGGAAGCCATATTCATTAACAAGTTTATAAAAGTTTCCCAATTGATTGGTTGATGTTTTTAGAAGTATATTTGATGTTTCCAAGCCATTAGATTTAGGGAATCCAATAAAGAAGGTATTTTCAACCTTAGGTTGCAGGCAAACCCTTTGAATAAGGTCTAGGCCTAGCTTCTAAAGGATGGTCATTCTCATTTACAGCTCTTGATGAGATATTATGATGATTATAAAAAATTATTAGGTAATATATATAGGTTTTAGAGGCTTTTTTTAGAAGACAAAGTCATCAAGAAGTCATTTCTTGGCTTGAAATGCACATAGGCTTATGCATAACACTAAAGGAGCTCAAGTGGCCATTTTAAAATGCTTAGAAATTTAATGAATATTTGAAATGGATCCTAAGGTGTTTGGGTATGATTAATAGGGTCTTAAATAATCCATAAGTGGCATTTGGATAGTGTTATAATGTCTGTTCTTTATGAATAAACATCAAGACCTAAAACTACACAAAACCCTCACTATAGACCTGATTGGGAAAATAAAGAATTTGAAGCATATATAGGAGGTAAAAATGACATGAAAACAATTGAATATGATATAGGAATATTAAGGTATATCGCTCATGTAATTGAGTTATACCCCACTTGAATGGATGGTGAAAAATAGGGCTCTTTTTTACTAATCTATGTGTTTTGTAGGTATGGAAATGTTTCAAATGATGAAATAAAATTTGGGAGGTATATTTAGACTTTTTATAAGTATATATGTCCATTTTATGAAGTATATAAACTCCTAAGTGTGTATTCTATCTTCTCCATCTTAGCCAATCTAGTGGTTAGATAGTGAACACTTAGTGAAAAAGAGGGAAGCCCCAATTGGGAAGATTTTTGGGATTTATTTCATGAACCTGATAATATGGACACTCTTTAAAAGTGTCATCCCTCATTTTTCATGGATAAAATTGTATAATTGTAAGGTTTTGAGTGCTAAGTGTGAGAGGTGTATGAGAAGGAGACATTTTGTAACTATTTGAGATGATTGTGCATGGCCAGAAGAAGATGGATGATTAAAAAGTAATCCAATGCATGTGAGGTATTTTTAATAACCACTCTCACTCATATCCATCATCATACCTGACCCTATTTAGTGATGAGTTAGTTTTGTAAAGGAAAATGATGAGGGCAGTTTCTTATGCAAGCACAAGGGAATCTATGACACATGTGGAGGAGTTAAACAAGTTTGATAAACATTTGTCATTTTTTATTTTTCATGAACTATGTCATACCATATTCCATGAAATTGTAACTCCTCCTTGTTTTACAAGTGTCTTAATGACCCTTGAGCTCCCTTTCTCTCTCTCCTCTCATAATTGCTATACATTATATCATTTTTAGCTATTGTAGGGATCTCTCCACCTTGGTATGATGAAACCATACCAAATTGTTTCCTTGAGATAGTAAATATTGTTTTTTTACTACATTAAATATTTAAATAAGTTTACATAATGGTTGTTGGTCTTGTGCAAGTGTATTTTAACTTAATTCCACATATTACTCTTCCTAGTGCCTTATGTGTTTTATAATCTTTCTTTTATAGGTCATCAAGAAGTGTCTAATGTGGATTGTAGGTGCAGTGAGTAGTCTATTAAATAGTGTTTCTTAGAGTGTTTATTGTTTAAGTCCTCCTATCCTACCCTCTCTTCAATACCCCATGATTGAAACATTGATGTGGAAGAGAATATTGTTATTGGATGAACTGTATGTATAGGCTTATTTTGGTTCCAAGTGCATGTTAGATGGTGTGAGAAGACAAAATATTTGGTGTATCAACTCCCCTAGAGTATATTTACTTTTAGTTACCCTTATCCCTTTTCATCCCCCCAAGAGTTAGTATTAGTTTGATCAAAGTGGTACATCAAGGGGAACTAGCACCAAATCTAGAGATCTACCTTAAAGTTGGGTCACCCACATCCCTGAGGTGGTTCCATTATGCCACTTGAACAGGGAGAGACTTGTCATATCCTCAAGGGGTACAAGTTCAAGTGATAAAAATGACACCGAAGACACATTTATAAGGATTTAGTTTAACTATATATTTAAGAAGATGATTGAATATTATATCAAGATTGAAAAGATGATTCTTATGAAATTTATACTTAGTGATGAGGTCATGCACATAGGTTTCTATAATTTTGTGAATAAGATCATGAAAAATATGGGTCATTGCTTGTCAATAAGTAGCTCTAGCATTTTTTAGTCCAAAGGGAGTTTTAACATAGAAATAGGTACCCCATTCTATGGTGAAATTTATTTTATGTTGGTCCTTGAGAGAAATGTGAATTTGATTATAGCTTGAGAATCCATCCATAAGAGATAATATTTCATAACCAGTTGTGGAATAGATGATGACATATATTGAAGTTAGAGGTAAATTGTCTTTGGGATAAGCAAAATTAAGATTATGAAAATCAATGCAAATGTGAATGACCATGGTGACCTTTTTCCAAATAGGGACTATGTTAGAAACCCATTAAAAATAGTCTACTAGTTTGATAAATTTAGCATCAAGAAGTTTGATAATTTCTTTGTGACATAAAGTGGAAACTTTGGGTGGAAATTTTCATTTTTTTTGATGCAAAATTTTGACATCGAGATAAGTGATTGTATTATGCACCATAATGCTAGGGTTAATACTAGGCATGTCCTCATAAGACCAAGAAAATATCTCATGTAAGCTAAAGTTATCATGTTTAGTAGGTGAAATTTTGAGAGAAACTGTAATAGGTTAAGGTCATGATGGAGTGCCATATTCAATGTAGGTAGTTTATTCAATAAGCATAGCATTATTATCTTGGAAGTGGTATGGTGCATGTTATAAATAAGAAATTGGATTGGTTTTAGTGTGAATGTTAGTGTTCAAGTTGTTGAAACAAGGGGATTTGTTTTTGAAATTCCTATGTTTGTGATGTTGTCAAGGAAGTTGAGGTTCCCAAGCATGAAGTAATTCAAGAATAGATTCATCACTAGGGAGAATGGGAACAGGACCATAATAGTCAACATTTACTTCAAGATTGAGAATTTGATTACCATGGTTATCATATTTAGAATGTATCTAATGGGCATATGTGGCCTTGGCATCTAATATGATCTTTGGTGTAGGAAGAGTAGATTAATTAGAAGGGATTGGTATATCATTATTTTATTTTATAAGGTAAGAATTAGGTGTAATGATGGGATCTATAGGTGGTAGAGAAGATGCAAAAATCTCTATAGGTTTGAAAGATATGAGTTTTTCTACCACCCAAGGAGTATCAAGAAGTGGAGAATTAATAAGATGTATATGACCTTAGAGATCTAATTTATGATCCATGGAAATGTTGTGAACATCCCAGTTGAAAGCATGTATTTGAGATAATTTTTTTTCATAATTTTGAACATCCATGTCTCAATATTTAGATTAGGCCATGATGTAGTTATCATCATAGGTTGGATAAGTACATACTTAATATTTAGGGGGATTTTTAGAAGGTGAAATTTTGAGGTTACTAAACTTATGTTGAGACATGATTAAAGGATCTTGGAATAATTTGGCCACTTCATAGTTATTATAGGTGAAGGAATCTTCTCGGTAAGAAGGTTCTTAAGAATTACATGGGAGGGTGGGGGGGGATCAATGATCTTATCAATGAGAGGAATAGTTATATCATGAGGTAATAAAGAAAGAGGAAACCACTCTAAGATATAAGGAGGCATATTAGTAGTGTTACAAGTATGTTCCAATTTATTAGGTTCATCATCATCAAAATCAACAAGAGTGAGCTATAAGTATAGATTGATGTTGATGAACTTAGGTAAAGGAGAACTATTAATGGTATGGATGGTAAGAATGTGATATTGAGATTTAGGATTAGGAAGTTGAATACTCCAAGGGTTGGGATCAACCTCATGTTTATAATTTTTTTCTATTATGTAAGAATTCGATGCATTGGCTATCGAAAGAAGTGATGGCCCTCATTCTATGATTCCAAGGGTGGCCAAGGAGCATGTTATAAGATAAGTGCAAATCAAGGACAATAAGTTTAGCTTGAATGGTTTTAGGTCTAATTTTTAAGGGGAGACAAATACAATCAAGTGGTTTTTGATTAGTTTTATCAAATCCATGATAGGTAAGGTGGGTTTTCTTGAGATGATCCTTATTATATCCAAGTTGTTAGCTGAGCCACAAAGATGTCACATTAATATCAGACCCTTCATGAACTAAAATTTTATGAATAAGGGTAATATTAATGTCTATTTTAATGAATAGAAATGGATCATTCGTACAAAAAAGGATCTCATCATTAATCTTATCCTCTTCAATAAATTCAATGGAAGGTTTTGAATAAGGACAAATGGATTCAATGGTATGCATGTTGGTAGGTTAAGGATCAATAGAGGGTGGTTATTCATATATATAAGATGTATCTTAAATTTATTATAATAATTGCATAAGGAACTTATGATGGTAAGGGGAATTATGAACTAAGTCCATAAGTGGAATCTTGCAAGGCATGGAATTAAGTTATTCAAGAAAGTTCTAATGGGATTTATTGGTAAGGTAGATTTTGAATAAATAGAAGTTATTGGGGGTTCACAAGAAGGAGGGGGTTCCTCTAGAGATTACAAAACTAAATTAGTGGTTGTAGTATATTTAGGAAGTTATTCCTCCAAAGATAATTTCTTAGGTTTTATGATAGGATCTTTGTGATCTAGATTGCAATGATAGTTGACTTAACTTTGTTAACATATTAAGAATTATTGTAATAATTGTCATAATAATCATCAATAAAATAAACTTACTTCATATTTTATTGATGATTATATGTGGAAAAATATTTTTGATTATTAGAAGAATTTTTGTAAGCTTGTCATTTTTGAGAAGTAGTGTTGTACTCTTGATGATGAAATTGGATAATGGCTTCTTGATTGAAAAGAATCACCAAGCATGTAGGAGATAGAAAATTTAGTAATCCATTGATAAGTTTCATGGGAATGACCAATGTCAGTGTGGAACTAATAAAATTGATTAGGGTCATACCATTTAAGAGGATTATTATGATAAGTAAAGGGTCTAAAGGGTGGTAAGAATTATTTCATTTTTTACATAGTTAGTGGTATGTGAGAATATGGGGGAGTGTCAACTTGGAAAATCCTAGTTTGATTTGAGGAGTATTTTTGGTGATGGAATTAGTATAAGTTTGAAAATATCCTTTAAGGAATTTGGTATTAGGTTCAAATTTTTTCATGAGGAAGTCTTGGCATTTGGCTTGGTCAAGAGTTTTATTAAGAATTTTAGAAGCTAAAGTTTAAACCTTTTATTGAAGTGGAGTTATAGATATTATAAAGAGTTTAAAAAAAAATGTCATCAATCATGTTATGATAAACTTTATGAGCTAAATATTTCCATAATTTGATAAAATCATGAGCTGATTCGATGGGAGATCACTTAGCATTGATGAAAGGGCTAAGATAATTTTTGGGAAGATCATTATGTTGAAATTATTTAACTAAAAGATTGACTAAGTCCTCAAGTTTCCAAATGGAATGTATGTGAATTTTGTTGTACCATTTTAATACATCACCAATGAAGGTTTTAACTAGAATTTTAGTTGTGGCAAAAGTATTAGTTTGGATTCACTCTTTATAAAGATTACCAAATGATTTGAGAAAGGATGTAGGGTCTTTAGTCCCATCATACTTGATTGTTGGAGATATATTACCAATATAAATGGACATGATGAAATAATATATAGGCTCATTTTAGATATTTTAAAGAATTTTTTAATTCATAATAGGTTGAGGAATAAAATTTCCTTAGGCATCTTTAATAGGTGGAGAAATAAAATTTAGATTGGCTTGAGGATTGAGAACTGAAGGTTGATTAGCCATAGTGGTCAAATTATGTTATAATTGAATCATTTGAGAGGTGTTATAAGTTTTCATTATATTCATTTTTTATATTAATTATGGAATAAGTTGAATCATATCAATTGGTAGGTTAGTGTTTGTAGGAGAACTCCCTAAATTGGTATTATGAGGAGGGTTATTGGAAGGTGGATTACTAGTAGGATTATTAGATAGACTCATGTAAATTGCACCCACATTATGTTGAAAGGTTTGAAGTTAAGAATTGTCTTGATAGGTACAAAAAACATTAGATCCACCAAATTAATCTTGAGGTATGATTTAAACCATGTTACAATCCACAGACGAAGGAGGGGAATAGGTGTTCCAAGAGTGAGGGTTCTCTTGGGAGGAAAAGAGAGGGATAAATGAATATCCAATATAGTATCTAAATGGATTCAATTTTTCCAATAAGGTTATAATAGGGGACTTCATGATTATTTGAGGAAATGAATAGAATTCTAAGGAAAGAGAAATAGAAAACTAAGTTGGATTGATAAGATAACTAAGAAAAGTATAGGTAATAACAAGAGTATAGAGTCAACCAAGTCGACGAAGTATTAAAAATTGGGAAAAACATAGTATAATAAGGATATATGGTTGACTAGGTTGACTTAGTACTATAACCTGAATGGAAAAAATAATACATAGTCGACCATGTTGACTCAACACTAAAAGTAGGGAAAAAGATAGTCTATAAGAGACCATGTCAAATAGAATGATAGTGTACTAAAAATAGGGAAATTTTTTATGAGGTAATTGAAAAAATAAATGAGAGAAAACACAAAAATAATTGGATCAATGATAATGATCAAATTGGGAAACATAGTAAAATACCTTACACCAATGTTGGCCAATACAAGTTTTTGAAATACAACATACAATGAGAAAAGAGAAAATAGTGAAATGAAAATTAAATGTTAACTAGATGGTCATCTTAAATGTTGTTAGATTATTATAAAGTTTTATTTTAAGTGTGAAAGGGAAGTTGGCTAAAAGTAGGAAACTAAAAAGCAATATATGGATAGTTTTAAGATGTTTAGGCTAAAAGGGCTCTGTGTTGGAAATGGTACTATCTTAGTATTGGGGCCTACCCCTCACTTCATAATCTTGAAGTGATAAGGGTGGCAGGTGTTTTTCCAATATATACCATTAACCATGTGTTTATACTTGGATAGAAAACCAAGTTGGATTCCTCCTTGGTGATGTAATCAAAGTAGGTAGGCCTTAGGTAGACAAATGTTTATATGTATTTTGAAATTATACGATCTAGTAGTGTAAGAAAAAAAGGAAAAATAGTGAAAATAAATAGTATATTGAAAAAATAATAATTATACTATGTGATATACTTTAAGAATGCAAACAACTAAAAATTAAAGTGTGAATTAATTACTAGCATATAGTTATTAATTCCCAATTTAAGCATGGTACATATTTAGTTTAGACAACACTGTATGAAAGTAATAGAGGATATAGTCGATAGGATCAATATTTTACTATATAAGTGAGAGTCCTTAATAACTAAGTCAACCAAGTCAACCTAGTCTTTCATATAGAAGACAAACTGTAGAACTAGGTCGACTAGCTCAACCTAGTTTGTTGTAGGATTGTAGTTTTGAAGAATGTAAAATTGTGAAATACATAACTATAATGAAGAGATGAATTGAAAGAGAGAGAAAGAGAGGAACCTTGGTGTGTTAGAATATGCTAAGGACTATGAAATTTCTATTGAAGTGCCTTGAATGTTGCTTGCAAGTTTTTCCAACTGTTTCGATTGGGTTGACCTAGTTATGTGATTCCCTATTTGTTAAATCTTGTTTAGGATGACTAAGTTAACCTTGTTGGCCTAGTTTGTTATCTAAAAGCTATTTGGAATACTAAATCAACTTGCATGACTTAATTTTCTATTGTAGAGTTGAATAAGAGACTAAGTCAATTTATTTGACATAGTCTATTATTTCAAATTAAATAAGAGTACTATGTTGACATGATCAATCCAATAACCTATATATGATGAAGACATGAAGAGAAATAACAAATTCATTTTGATGTGATTATGTGTTAATCATGCACATAGAAGCTAGAAACTATATCATCTTGGTTGACTTAGTATCATAAATATAATAAAATAATAAAATGATAGAAATGAAAAGCGTGAAATAAAACATGCAAGGATTAGATTCACATCAGATTCACTAGAATGTATGCTATCAAAAATGCATCATATCTGAAAATAAATCCTAGTTCAAAGAAGATAGATCCTACTTACAACTCTAATTGGGGATACATTAGATAATCAAGAACATGACCAATATGGATCTTCTAGACCAAATTAAGGGATATATTACCACAACAATATTACTAGGGAGGGTTCCAAATCCTCTAGTAAATCAAAACTATATAATAACCCTAAGTTCTATGTTTTCATATTCACTAAACTAATAATAAGTAAAAAAAAAAATCTAATCTAGTGCTCACCAAATATTTTGGCACAAAGTGGGGGTTAGTAAATAATAAAATTAAACATGCATAAGAGAATCCTAATTAGGTTATGTATAGGTAAGACCCTAATGCATGGAATGGAAGAGAAATATTATTCAAAAGACATTATGTATTCGACTTCTATATACTAAAAATAAGATAAAAGTTAGAGATACTTACCTAGAAGATGAACCCATCAAGACTCAATCTCTCCCTTAGACAAAGGTGCTTCACAAGAGGTTATTTTGATTTGTAAGGATCACTAAGAAAGGCCAAAACATCCAAAACTTCTCCATAAGACTAGATTATTCTCCAAGTAGAAACCCTAAGCTAAGACTCCTCAAATAGAATGGTGGAAGGGTAGATTGTAAAGAAGCACAACGAATAATAACTATTGTCTAGTTTTAAATAATGGTGAAATGGATATGTTTATATAGGTGGATCTAACCCTAAACCCTTATGAAAATTTTGGCTGACAGGGTTGACCCGATCAACCTAGTATCATTATTGATAAAAACTCATTAGGTCACAGACTAGGTTAGCCAGGGGCCAACCTAGACCATAAATATTTTTTACCAATAAGAGTACAAGGTTGATACTACTGACATAGTAATGTAAACTATAAAAAAGAGGTTTAGGTTAGGAAAAAGGATAATGAAGGTGGTAAATGACTAGAGGAATGTGTAACATAGGAGGCCAATCTTAGGGGAAGGTTTTAGGAGCTAGTTAGATTGGTAACAAGTGGAAAGAAGGGATAAAAATTCTATGAAGTACTAATGGTTTACCCACCCCTTTCCCAGTACACCCCTTAATGCATGTACTCAAATAGATTGAGACTCGATATGTTATTACAAGATAGAAAGCATCATTAATCGATAAAGTTTTTAAATATTGTGTATATATAGATTGGTTTGGTCTTTATGTATTTCCAATAGTATATCTTATTAGTGAATAGACCAATTGGCTCATAGAGTGATCATTTCCTTAATAGATATGTGTTTACATTAGATTTATCTTATTATTATTTGATAGTTGATTAAACCAATGAGAATATTGGTTTGGTATTAAGTTTTATCAATCAAAGTGATTACATGATTTATTAGCTTGTAGAGACCTTTTTTGTGAAATTCAAGCTTAGCTTCATATGTATTAATAGCAATAGTCCAATGATATATATGTTTGTCTTATTAGCATATTTGTAATTGCATAAGTTGTTCCATATTTTCTATTTGAATTTTACCTTAGTTGATTTATTAAGATGATTATTTATATCATTTTCTTTGTTCCTTATCCATTTTTTGATTTGGATTTCTAGTTGAATTTACTTGTTGACTACATCCCATGTTTTGCCTTAGTCATTTGTTGTTTTGGGATTTTATTTTAGTTTTTTCCTTAGTCTATTTTGTGACTTTTGAATTTGGTTGGATGATTCCATGTGTAATCATTCTTGTGGATCAAATTATTAGTAAGGTAGATTAAACCCCTAATACCCTCGAGTTCCTAAAGAGCTACCAAGTGGTAACATTTAAGAGCCTATAAGCATGGGAGGATTAAACCATTGAGGCTAATGATCGAATGTTTTTGAGGTCTTGAGAGTCCAAAGAGATAATAATCATAAGTGCCCTTGATATTGGAACCCTAGAGGGATTAATCCATTAGGGATAATGATCCAATGATTCTATTATCTCAAAGGCCTATGGAACCCCCACATGGTAGTGTTCTAGATCTAAAAATCATATACATATAGGAGATTTATGTTGGACCTAGGGTCTAAAAAATTGTGATAAGTGGCACAACCATAGCCTCTAATGGGTTAGATTGGAGTAGACTCAAATTGGCCATGTGGCACTTGACTATGACAATGATGGCCTATATTAAAATTGGTGATTGTATCAATGCCATAATGTTTTAATAGTGCCATGAACCAAAAAATGAGTCCTTTAGGATTTGATAAAACTATTGAGCTAGTGATCACATGATTAGTGATCCGTGTCTATTACCTAAATAATGATAATGGGTAGGTATCTCCATATATGTGTTTTAATGTTGAGAATTCTAGTTTTTACTCATGTTTTTGGTTGGATGTATGAGATATGGTTTTTTTGTGTTTATTTTAAGAGAAAAAAATGGGCATGATATAGATTATGAAATAAATGGAAAAATATGGCCACCAACTCAAATTTTATTTCATGTTGAGTGAGTTTCCATACACCATCAAAAAAGGAGATATTTAGGCATCCCTATAAGTAACTCTAGGTGATCTCATTTTCCATTATTTCTCCAAATTTCTTATCATGCCTTATTATTTTATACACATTAATATGCCCTCCATTCTTCTATCACTAAGAAATAATTATCAAAATATAGGTAACCCTTTTTATAATGGCCACTTATTCTTCTTCTTCAAACTTTAAAGCCAAGCATGATTATAGGAACACCATATTCATAGATAAAATAACATGATTGAAGTAATATAATGAGATTTTCAATGAAATTGATTTGGTTCCTAAATCCTCTACTAGTGATGATGAAGATGAGGTAAAAATTGAAGAGGCATCTAAGCATATGGAAATTATGGGCTACACTAGGTCTTAGTCAAGATAGAGGTCTTTCGATGTGCTTATTTATTTGGAAGTTATTTATCACTAATAAGAGAGCATAAGATGGTGTTAATGACATGTTAAAGAGGAACCTTTAAATATTACTATTAAGTATCAAAGTATACAGTCACTGATTCAGATACGATAAGTACCCAAACCAACACTTATCAGATATATAATGTCTTAAAATAATAGGCACATAACAAAGATGTAAAATGGGCCAACAAGATGGTTGTGAATACCTATAACATTCACACATTTAAAAATGGAGTCTACATTAGTATGATTCTATTAGATTTATTTTTTAGTAAAAACGATTACCTACACATTAACCTCTTATGGATTCCCCTGCTCCACATAATCCTTAAAGGTGATTAGGTTCCCAATCTTGGGGTAGTGATCAATTCCAACCTAATTAAGGAAGTGGGATATGATTAAAGAGGAGATTAATTTTACATGATGAGATACTCAGTAGACATAGTCTTTGTAAATCTCATGTTTAAGACTTCTATCTTTACAATAGAGGTTCTCAGTGGATCGATGTTCTATGTAGTTTTTTACAAGTTATATGACCATCATTACCAGAACCATATCTGGTAGATATATGAGTCATTTTAAATTTTAGCCTAAATTGACATTAATGAGGTAGCCATGACTTGGATATCAAAGGATATAAGAGACTTTATCACACCCAATGTTGACTAATGGTATTACAGGGATCATACCATCATTCAGGTGGCAAACACTCTCAAGTTTCCCATCTATCTTCCCTATCAAGTCTTAGACTAGATGGTAAAGTAGGACATATCCTAATAGTTGGTGGAAGGTATATTCAACCATTACATCCAATTTTGATAGAATGCCTATCCAACCCTCTTGATCACCATCAGGCACCACATGTACATGTATTTCACCCCTTTGTAGAACATGGTAGTTGGAAGGAACTCTTATGCCCTAGGTAGGGCTAAACACCAAGAGTAAGACCTACATGACATAATATAAGCCCATGTAGTGAGATACTAGCCCTGATTGAACATCAAATATGGCCACTAAACCCATCAGGATGATTAATTTTATTTCAACCCAATTGATGATCAATATGTGTTCACCTAGATTGAGGCAAATAAGAAGAAGGAAATTAGGATTAGCCTGGGCCATCTACCCAAGTTGGCCTTGCCTCCTCCATATTAGCTCACCTTAGAGAAAATGTTTAGTAAAATCACCTTATATATCATGAATAATTATATAAGGGTTCTTAGATCATTATCTTCTCAAGTCTTCTCCTCCATGATTTTCACATTCATGTCCCTTTTCTCTAGTTTCACCACATCTCATGGTCTAGGTGTCTTAGCCTCATGTATCTCAGTCCCTTGTAGCTCAATATTAGATGAATAAAAATAAAGTAGCCTAACCCTAGGATATGTAATTACGCAGGTTAGACATTAATAATAGACTAAAGATGATCCCAAAGTAAGAACATCAATTGACATCTATGCATATCCCTCCCCTTTCTCCCATAATTCCTCAATAACCTAGTGAGACCCCTCCTACTTTCCCTTCCCCATAACAACCCACTTTGGGTGTGCCCCCACTTTTCCATATTCCACCCCTTCCATAATTCACCCAAATGTCACTAAATTTGACTACGCACAACCTTCTCACCTCACAGTACCCGTGTGCATAATCCATTCCCTAAGAATGGATATTTATTGTCACCATATTGATTCTTCCATAGGTTTAGATACCTGTAGGTACCACAAATACACCAAGTTCTATTTCCTTCTTGATAATAAGTGAAATTATATATTAAATTCAAGCTTAAGCCACATCAATGACACTTTTAGTCACCTAATAAACTCTTTTGTTATCCCCCATGGCCTCTACCACCCCAAGTCCATCCATTATAGTAGTTGAATTTAATCTAGGTAAGAGACCCAGAATGAAACAAAAGGCAACTCATTTAGAGCTCATGTACCACCTCCTATTTATCCTTGCATCATTCATAAGCCTCCCTTTTCCATTATCCTAGGTTCCCATGGTTTTGGTTTTAACTAACAAAATTCTTCCCTTCTATTTAATGTCCACCTCCCTAGTTTCTTTTTCCTATAGGTTAACTTAAACTAGAACTAGTGGAAGACACATATGTTCTCTTGGACCTTTTATTTCATCCTACTCATTTCCCCCCCATGTTTCTTCTTCCTTCATTTATCTCTTCCTTCATTCCATCCATTTAATTTTTTACCCCTCCACCCAGACCTATGCATGTCACATCCATATCGACCACCCCACTAACACCTCCTTCTACCTTGAGAGTAGCCACAATGTCTTAGGAACCTAAGATGACAATGCAAGGTGATCTATAAGTCTAATGGGACTTTGGTTGCACCATAAGGAACATAAGGAGAATAATTGCTAAGTTCATCCAAGAGTGAAAACCTATGGTTTGGAAAACCTAATAATACTTCTTCTTTTTCACCAAATTGAGTACATCCATGAGATAAGATAAATTAGTTGAGCACCCAGTCTATATGCTCTGAGATGCATATGCTATGTCAAATAATTTTATGGAGGATATGTAGGAGTAGGTCTAAGCCCTATAGTCAAATTATCCCCTTCCTTATGGAGATAATTAGATGATTCAAGGATACCCTTATGCAAATTTTCTCAGCTCTAAGAGAAGTGGTCAAGATTTTGGAAAATAGGAAAACACATATTCTAATGGCCCATGCATATTTGGAGATAATTTCTCTCATAAAGAGAAAGTGTCAGAAGTTAGCAATGATCATACACAAGGTTATGTTCCCAAAATTGAAGCTCATTACCACTTCATACTTGAGTATCTACCAAACATATGCTAGAAGAATGAGGGCTTCAATTGAATAATGGTTGAGCCTATTGTAGATATTAATGGAACCTATGAAAGAATGTAGGGAAAATATGTTGGCCTAATTTAATGAGGTCAAAATCATTATGATACTCCACCTAGATGTCAATCTAATATATAGAGGTGAGATAAGAATTCACCTTGGTCACTTTTACCAACTCCTATAAAAGAAGGTGGCAAAGGACAATAAAGCTAGAGCCCAAGTGGTGCTTGACCTCTCTACTCAATCCATTATGAGCATCAATCAGGTATCAGAGGTCAAAGTGTTCATGTAATCCCCTCTCCAAGTGTATCAAAGATTAGTTTACCAATTAGAGGTGCTATTTTGAGATCCAAAAATTAATTTGGCCAAGCTATATTGAAAGTTTGACCTGGTGGTAATTATACATGCTACCAAAGAGGAAAAGTCCAAACAATTGGGAGGTAGTTTGTTAGTGGATCATCCACATATCAGTTAAGTGGGACCTTAGGTATATTTTAAGGAAAGTGGAGGATATTCTCTCCTTTTTTTTAATTTATATATTTTTAACATAATTTGAGAGGCTATCATGGCCAAAGATGGGAATCTAATGTTAATTGGAGGTGGACCCCTATCCTTTATATATTGTAAATTGTAAGGCATTTGAGAGGTTGGTAAATTTGGTCTCAAAGTGTTGTTGGAATCTAGATAGGATTACACATAGTATTCCTCACCCTTTCATATTTAAGTGTTTACCATGGTTGGCATTTTGTAAAAGAAAATCTATTTTAATTAATGTTATTTCTTACTTTCTATTGAACTAGTTCATTTATTTTCTAATGTGTTAGTAATCTTTGTCATGGATAAATATTGATGTTAAATAATTGAATAAGTTATTTGTTACTCTAATGAATGTAGTAGCTATAATGTGTTCACTGTTCTAACTCATTTATAAATATTTATTGGTTTCTCAATAACACATTCAATCTATGTACTTAAGTTACAAATTAATTTAATAAATATGTGTGTCACCTACTATATACTCTTTTAAGTGTTGATATTTAGTGAAATATTCATTAACTAAAAATTCTTATTTGTTTTATTTATACCACTTTTCCTATGTAAAGATGATTCAGAGCCCTCGGTGAAACTCAAAACACCATGGTATAACTATGGTAGGGCACACTACATCTCAATTATTAAAGCATTAATATCCTTTCAAGCCTTACATCATTTATTTTCTTCCTTATCTTAACTTCCCATTTTTATGTTTATTTTAGAGTTAGAATAAATCTCCCCTAATTTGTAAATTAATGAGGTTTAATTTAATGGCAAGCAATGAATGAGTTTATTTTACTTGGTAGTAAATTATAGTGCAACCATACATACATTGAACCCTAGTGGTAAAAATTAATACTTTATGAGTAAATCAAGGTTAAAATATTTGATCCTTAGGATGAAACAACATCAATCTTAAAATTAATGAGGTAATATATTATCCCATGCATTATTTCTTGTTTTTATCTTTATAACATTCGAACCAATGAGTGCATTCAGACACACTAGGATCTCAGGGCTGACAAAAATTGGTTTTAGGAAAGCCTTTGAATGATATACTATTTTATAATTTTCATTTAACATTTGAGTAATTATCAATAAGATCCTTGGACTTGAAGGAATTAAGTAATTCTTATTTACCTTCTTTTACACTTTCCCCATTATTGTGTGCTTTAAACACACATAATATCTAATTCTAAGAGGGATTTTATTTTTTTAATATTATTGTTTTCTCTAATGTTTTTTTAATTTTATTTAAAATTTATTTCTATGCTCATGAACCTATAATTTTTTTAAGAATAGATATAGATAAATGTAGACCCTAATAAGGATTTTTTAACTTATTGGTTTACCCCAGAGAAAATATGGAGCCTATTGTGTAGATTGATAGGTCTAAGTATAGGTGAGGTAGGTTGATTATTTCACCCATAAAAGTGTATTTAAGAGCCTAATATCATAGAAATAGACATATACATATCATTGATTCCATTATCTCAACCCCTAGTCTTCCCCAAATTAACCACCCCCCAATATCTTTATAAGCACCTTGGTTAGTCGAGTTGACTATCAATGTTTTTGGAGTTATCCATGACTTACCTAGGATCCTAAATCAGAACCTTCCCTACATCACTCCTAGTGTAGGATTGATGGTTGAAAATCATGTGACCTCACACAAGACTCCTCTAAAACTTCACAATGTGGAATATGACGATGTGGCATACATGTGTTTGCCCTTCACTTTTATGGATTCATACTAAGATGGGTTCTAACCTCCCTAAAAACCTAATCACATGTTAAAACCAATTTAGTAGTGCTTTATTGGCCCAATTTGGTCAATTTATTAACCCGAACATCCTCTACCAATATTCCACCTAAAATAAATAAGGACCCCATAATCTTATAAAAAACTTCAAAGCTAGGTTTTTAAAAATGTATATTCAAGTCACCATGATTTACCAACCTAATGCCTAAATAATGCTTGAAATGTAATGGAATTCCTTAGACCCATGGGTCTCCATGCTTTTAAGATAAAACCATGTGATACTAGACATTACCTTGGCTTATATTGAAGCCATAAAAGTAGATAAGAAATTAAACCCATAGGGTCAAATGATGTATCTTATCCCTAATTCATTGCTATGTATACCTATATCGATCCTTTTGCCTAGCACAAACCAAAATATTTTAATGCTTTAGTTGCTACCCATAACAAACTAACTCCCTTTACGTCATGTTATGGCAAACCAACTCTTGGGTTTTTTAAATCCATTAAACAATGAAATGGCTCCTTAGTTTCAACACCAAGAATGTTATAAACAACCAACAAAACCCAAGTTATACCCCAAGAGTCTAAAAAAATGAGTTGGATATCATACAAAAAATGGTCCAAAAACTAAATAATGATTTCCTTGGCTTGTAAATAAAAATGGGTAGCTCAAATGCTAAAAATTTAAACAATAAGTTTACCTTCTAAAGAAAAAATACAAACTATAGCCATCCTCACAATCATCGATATCATTCTTGGAATAGGCTACCCAAAGTAAACATATGTGAAATAACTCTACCTAACTATTTTTGAGAACATAAAATAACCACACATGGGAAACTTGAATAAATATGTATAGTTATGTATCACCCTTGAGATATTTTATGGAGGAGTATGAGGTGGTCGTAAATCACCCAGGATAATATTGCATGGGTAGACCCTCTAAAATAGCCATGGTACTAGAAACCATGGATTTTCCCATCTAAGAATAAAATGGGCTAGAGGAAAGTACAACTAAGGTTCATGCATTGTAAAAGTTTTAGTGGAGAAAATATGCCCTTAAGAATAAGAAACATAACATCCCCTCACTATGTCAATTCCCATAAACAAAGGCATAACCTCACAAAATCATAACACTAAAAATTATCATCCATCCCTAAAGAATCATGAATTAAAGGCTTCTGTAGAAATTCAACTAGTTTAAAACAAGGTAGGGTACAACATAGTAGAAGACATGAATAAGATTAAAGCAAATATCACCCTTCATAAACTTTCTTAGATCACAATGCAATGTGATCTTATAATGAAGTCCATAATTGAAAATACAATGCATTCTATCCAAACTAAGAAGAAAATATCACACACTAATGTAATCATGCATAAAAATAAGACCAAAGTACATCCCTTTTTCCTAACTACTAGGTTATTTGGGAAAAACTTACACAACTGCCTAGTGAATTTAGGAACATTAGTGAATGTAATTCCTACAATAATTTATGAAAATTTAGGTTTGGGCCCCATCAATTTAGATAATATAGTTGTTTAGTTTGAAAAATTAAAGGTCAAATTAATAGGTTATATTCTGAATATCAACATGCAACTAGAGTCTAAACCTAGGATTCAATAATTCATAGACATCTAGGTGGTAGAGATTCCCAAGGCATATAAAATGATCCTCAATAGATATTGGTCTAAAATCTTAAATGGGTACATGGCCACTGATTTATATCATATGTGGTTACCTCAGAGAGGTATATCCAATCAGATTAGAGAGGATAGGGAACCCTACATGGAACATATCATAATTGAATACAATGTTTTTTATGAGAGTGAACCTAGTATCCTCAAACTTAGGGATTTATACATTGAGTATGAAACCTACCAAAGATAAAGATAGTAATGAACCAAATTTGTTAGGACTATGGTTAATATATGTATATCAAGACCATTCCAAAAATTATAGTGGAGAAATTATTCTACTAATGAATCCAAAAAGAGAGAGATACTTAGTTTCATATAGGTTATAGTCCCCCTACACCAATAATTTGAGAGTATGAGGCATTAATCCAAGTCTTGCATTTTGAATTAAACACATACAAGAAAGAAACTAAGAGTATTTAGTGATGATCTAGTAGTCAACTAGGTTAAGATTAGATTTTAATGTAAATTGTCATACCTCAGAAGGTTTAAGAATAAATCCTTGGACTTAACAAAAAATTTTAGTGTATTTAATGTCATCCCCATCCCTAGTGACTAAAATTGAGTCATTGACTCACTAATATCCTTGGCCAAAATCTTAACTCCCTTGATGATGCTAAATTGTAGGAGTTTTTTAATGGAATTAGTCCCTTGTCCCTCTATCCTAGATAATGTAATGAATTTATAAGTATTTGAAGAGGATGAAAAAATTATAAAATTCCTTAATAATTTTAGGGTATTTTAATCCCATATAATTGGTGAATCAAAAAGATAAAATATTGGGGCTGAATTAGATAAAGATGAGGTTCTCAATATTCAAGGGAACCATATCCTAAAAGGGATGATTTCACTAGAAAAGGTGTTTGATACATTCATCCCTATACCCCAAATTAATAATCCCAAGTTTGAGAATCAAAATTATTAATCCATTAATCTCATTTCTTTAGAGAGACACCAAACTATTAACGTAGGTCTTGATTGGACACACCTATAATTTGAGTAAAAGTTTTTGATAGCTATAAATATGTGATTTTTTGGGTATATGGAGACCTCAAACTCTATGATCTGAAGGTAATTATTGAAACCATCCTATTAAAGCTAGACCAGAAGCCATTTAGTTAGAGGTAGAGAAATGTTAACCTAATCATGGAACTCTTGATACACAAATAGGTTCACAAATTACTCTCAACCAAAATAATATTCCCAATGTGTCACTCTACCTAGGTAGCCAACCTAGTACCCATGCACAAGAAGAATAGATAAATATGTTTATGTATATAATTTTAAAAAATGGACTAAGCTTTAAATAAAGAAAAATATCCATTACCTTCCCTTCATGAAGTGATGCAAATGGTGAATGGATCCTAGATGATGTCCTTCTTAGATGTATTATCATGATATAATTAGGTCCTAGTAAATTTAGAGGATCGATCCAAATTTGAATTCACCACCAAATGGGGTAATTTTACCTACAAGTGAATGCCATGTGGATTGATCAACACCAGAGTAACATTTTAAATGGATATGGATTTTACATTTAAAGGTGTAATTGGAAAATTCATAATAATTTGTATGGATGATTTAATTGTGTTATCAAAATAGGATATAACATAGTAGAAGACATGAATAATATTAAAGTAAATATCACCCTTCATGAACTTTCTCAGATCATAGAGAAATGTGATATTATACTAAAGTCCCTAACTAAAAATCCAATGCATCTTACCCAAGATAAAAATAAAATTACCAAAACTAATGTACTCATCCATAATAATAAGGTTGAGGTTCCTCCATTTCTCCTAATTTATAGGCTATTTGGGAAGAGCTTACACAACTACCTAGTTAATTTGGGAGAATTAGTGAATGTAATGCCTACATGCATTTGTGAAATGTTAGGGTTGATACCCATAAAGTTAGATAAGGTAATGTTTCAACTATACAAATTAGATATCAAGATAGCAAGTGAGATTATAAATATCCACATGTTATTGGAGTCTAAACCTAGGGTTCAATCGTTCATAGACATCTAGGTGGTAGAGATTCTTTGGGGATACAAAATGTTACTCAATAGAGATTGTTTTAAAATCTTAAATGGGTATATGAACACTGACTTCTCTTATATTTGGTTACCTTAGAGATGTGTATCCAATTGTATCATAGTGTATAAGGAACCCTACATGAAACATATGATAATTGAATACAATGTTGTCGATGAGAGAGTGAACCTAGTGTCCTCAGACTTAGGAATTTGTACATTGAGTATGAAATCTACCAAATACAAAGCTAATAATGAAATAAAATTTCCAAGATTATGGTCCTTATATGTAAATGGGGCCCATTTCAAACATGGTAGAGGAGTAAGTGTTTTAATATTTAATCCACAAGGAGAGAGATACTTATCTTTATATAGGATACAATCCCCCTACACCAATAATTTCATAGAGTATGAGGAATTAATCCTAAGCTTGCATTTTGTATTAAAGCATAAGGTGAAAGGACTGAGAGTATTTAGTGATTATGAGCTAGTATCCAACTAGGTTAAGGTTTTATTTTAATGTAAGTTGTCATACCTAAAAAAGTATAATCATAGATCTTAGGACTTAATATAAATGTTCAGTGCATTTAATCTCATCCCCATCCTTAGTGAATAAAATCAAGTCCTTGACTCACTAAAATTCTTAGTCACAAGCTTAAATCCTCTTGATGATGCTAAATTGTAAGAGTATTCTATGGAGTTAGTCCTTTATCCTTCTATCATAGACAATGTAATGAATTTTAAGATCTTTGAGGATGATGAGTAGATCATTCAATTCCTAAAAAATGTTGGGGTATTTTAATCCCATATAATTCATGAAGTAGGTAGAGACAATCTTGGGGATGAATTTGATAAAGATGAGATTCTCAATATTTAGGGGGATCGTATCTTGAAAGGGATGATTTCACTATAAAAGGTGTTTGATACATTCATCTTTAAATCTTAAATTAAGAATACTAAGTTTGAGAATCAAAAGTGCTAAACCATTAATATTAATTCTTCAAAGAGACCCCAAACCATTAGCATAGGCCCTGATTGGATGGAAATAAAACTCAAGTAGCTTTGAAAGTTGTTGCTAAGATATAAAGATGTGATTTATTGGGTGTATGAAGACCTCAAAATATTCGATCTAAAGGTAATTATTCAAACCATCTTATTAAAGCTAGACTAGAATCCATTTAGGTAGAGGTAGAGGCTCATTAACCCAATCATATAAGCCTTGATACATAAATAATTTCCTAAAATAATCTCAGGTGGAATAATCTTCTTAGTGTGTCACTCTACCTAAGTAACCAACCTGGTACCCATGTGTAATAAAAATAGATCACTATGTTTATGTATATATTTTTGAAATCTGAACTGAGCTTCAGATAAAGACAACTATCCATTTATTTTCATTGATGAATGATCCAAATTGTGATTAAATCCTAGATAAGGTCCTTCTTAGATGGATTCTCAAGATATAATCAAGTCTTATTCAATTTCAAGGATTGATCCAAAATTGCATTCACCACCAAATGGGGTATGTTTTCCTACAAGTGAATTCTATTTGAATTGATCAACACTAGAGCAACATTTCAAAGGGATATGGATTTTGTATTTGAAGGTTTAATTAGAAATTTTGTAATAATTTACATGGATGATTTAATTGTGTTATAAAACTAGAAGTCATATAACATTCACCATTTGCAAAAGGTATTTGATATGTGAAAGGAGGTATGGAATCTCTTTAAACCCAAATAATAATGTGTCTAGGGTCACCAAAGATAAGATTCTTAGTGATATTTCCACATAATAAAGTATTGTTATTGACCTAAAAGAGTTGATGTGATTTCCAAATTACCTCTACCTAATAATAACAAAGAGTTCAAATATTTTTTTATGAAAATTAAGTTTGTTTATAATTTCCTTTTTGTATTTACTAAAATTGTAAAGCCTCTAAATGTTATGTTGAAATAGGATGAAAAAGTGGAGTGGCATGATGAATATAAGAAATATTTAAAGGATACAAAATATGCTATCATTCAATCACTCATGTTGATAAACTCACACTATACAAAGGATTTATACATTTATCCTTTTGACTCCAAGCACACCATTGTTGCCTATCTTACATAGAGATTGGATGGATAATAACACCTTATTACCTTTATAAGCACCAATCTCAATGATCCATAGTTAAAATATTGTACCACAGATAAAAATTATTATACACTCATAAAATTTGTAAACAAGTTATGACTTTACATTCTCGAGAACAAGGTACATTTAATCATTCTAGACCCAGCCATCAAGAAAATGTTGGGTTAGAATGACCTAGGTGAACAAAAAAGTAGATGGGTGACCAAGTTAAAGGAGTATGAACTAGAAGTAAAACCTTCCAAGTTGGTTAGAGGGTAGGTCCTTAATAGATAACTAAAATTGATCTGGGGATATGTATACACCTTTTAGACTAGGAGATAATATTATAAAGGATTGGTATGCCCTGATCGTATATTACCTACTCTATGGAAACACACCTCATGAGATAAATCAAATGTAGAAAAGTGATGTAAATTTTAAGGGATATAAATAATATAAAAACCCTAGGTTGTTAAAATGTTATAATAATAGATTAGGGAATAAATATAGAAATATTAACAACCTCTAATTTGTATAATATTTGATTTATTTGCTTAGCCTATAAATAATAATGAATTACAAGAGATGTAATTATAGATAAATTAGTTGAGATAGACAAGGGATATGATGGAAACTAGTATAGGAACTGTGAAAGGTGTCATAAAAAATTATGAGTTAAAAACCCACATAAATAATAACATGGCCCTCTAGATAGTAGTTCACCATGCTAATGTCTTATATGTCATGCTAATGTTCTTTGGTAGTGCGAATAATGAGCATATGGGTAGACTTTTACCTAGTTATAAGGATTTTATGCCTATGTGAATGAATGTTGATTCAATATTTGTTTCCTATTTCGAATGATTTTAATGTGAAACCCTAGACCTCTAAATTTGTTAGGGTTTTTGAGGAGCATAAGTAGAGAAAGAGTGGTGTTATCAAGGTAAGGTAGGTGTGACCTAAATACCCCATGTGCTAAGTGTTTCCTACATACCAATACCTAAAAAGGGGATCAAGCCCAATTTAATTGTCCAAATCTAAGTGTTGGTGCAAGTGCAAGTGAATGATATTATGAGTTCTAGTTTGAGTTATCTGAGTGTGACTAGAGATTAAAAATTTGAGTAATTTTAACTCTGGGCTATTGTAGATGGATGTATACAGAAGTAGGGTATAATAGGGATAAATGACCTTGATTTGAAAAATTATTTCTAAGTTTATTTGTGAATATTTGAATCTAATTTCCATCTAGGGGATAAATGAATGAAATTATTACATATATATATATATATATATATAGCATTATGTGCTTATTAATATGTTAAATAGGTTTATATCAACCCTAAGTTACTTTGAGGAATGGAAATATATATTTTTTGGAGAGTAAATAGTTAAGGGACATTAATGCTTCCCTTTGGTCAAGAGCACAATGTGCTATAGTCCAAATTACCATGCTAATGTCTAGATGGAAAGAACGGGTAAAAAAGAGTCCTAAGATCCTAGGTGATGGCTTAGTGTTAATTTTGGTATATCTTAGAATGGGTTGGACTCACACAAAAGGTATAAAAGGATCAAAAGAGGCTCTAAGATAAGTCTAGGTCTGAGTTGAGGATAAGATGGTATCAAGTTACACTCATTTCACTAAAATGACATTTTAGATGACTACATTCCCCCCTTATTATATAAATGTAGCAAAGCCTTTATTTTAGATGACTAGGATAAAATAAAAGAAACATATCTAGACGTACCTAAGAGGTGAATTCTTTGAATTTGTGTCTAAGTCTATAAAATTGTGTTCCATAATGTGTCTTGTAAATGAAACATAAATGAATCATTCCGTACTTAATAAGTATCAAAATTAAAGACAAAATTGAGCAAAGAGATGAGAGAGAGAGGAAAGGAATGAATACACCTCATTGGGTATGTGAACCAAAGTTAAAACCTAGTGACATCTTGTGTGTGAATGTATATGGTGATCAAACAATGAATAAATTAGATTGGGTTGATGGCTTGCCTAATCTCCATGTGTAGGTGGATCAAGAATTCAAGTTGTCTCTAAATTCATCATTTCCCACCACTAATCAGTGGATCATGACTTATGAATAACTTGTATAGTAATTATCAGTTTCCCAACCCTCCTATGTTGGTGGCTCAAGAACACAAGTTAAACTTTAATCCATCATTATCTACCCCTATTTAGTAGAAACATCTAAATTTGAAACTATGTGATGTAACTAAAATTGTGTAGGATGAATCTACAATCCACTTAGAAACTATGAAATGTAAAATGGATCAGGGGCCACTCAAGAACTCTAAAATGTAAAATAGCTCAGGGGTCATTCAGGAATTCCAACCACTATAGATATAATTAGTCATCAATCTAGTCTAAACTTGGTGCACAACTAGAGCAAATGGTGTCTAGACTAACAACATAGAGAATGACATGGAGTTACTAAGTATCTATGTATATGTATATGGATCATAGATTGAGTCATAATAATCTATGTCTAATTATCTGCAACTAAAATAAAAGTGATCATACTATACATGATGCCCCCAATTAGATAAAAACTATGTAATTATTAGGAACTCATGTCCTACCTTTCTCTTCACATTATTAGTGTAGTAGTTGTTATGGATGCATATGCTTTGTAATTCATCCCTAGAGCACATTTGTATTATCCCACATGTACGGGAAGAAATAGTTTTTAGAATAGAATTAGTATTTGAGTGTTAAGGCCCAATGAAGGCATCCACAAATTATATTGAATTGAGCTTTCTCAAAGGAGGTTTCCCCCTTGAAGAGGCTAGTGATTATATGATTTAGCCATTATAATTCAATTTTACTTATTTGAGTAAATATATTTCTAATATTCATAGTTTATTTAATGTATTGTTAATTATCTTCTAGCTTGTTCAAGAAGGATCCTCACTTCTAGTATTACAGTAATTTTCAGGGCTAAATTTTTTTTTGTTACCCACTGTATGCTCTCACCTTACCATAATAGGACTTTGGTTATCATAAAGCGATAATAGATCATTTTCCAATCCCTTGGTGCCATAGTTTATAAATGCATGTTAATTTTATGAATAAGACACCATCACTACAACTATTAACAATTTTTCTTCTTGATCGTATTGTGGTTTTTTTATATTTTAGATTAGGATAAAAACTTATTCACATAACTATGGGAAGTTATTAGGTATAAGCCCTAAAAATCATTATGAGAAGTAGAAAAAGAACCTAAAAATAGATATCCCACTGAGAGGACCTTCTAGTGAAAAGGGAAATGGCCCCATCCTGATTTAGTAGTCCCCATCCATGAGGAAAACCAAGAGATATCATTTAGGGTTAAATCCATGGCCATAAAATCTATATTTGATTGGATGACATTTATGCATCAAAATAAACCATCAAAGCTTCAAATATTTTTTAGAATATAGTATATCTTCCCTAGATCAATAAAAATCGGTTTCTAAACTTATGGGATATGATTATGAAATTACCTATAAAAAAGGTAAGCAAAATTTGGTGGTTTATGCTCTCTCTCATTAGTTTGAAGACCCAATGCACCTCTCTATAGCCTCTCTTCCCATTTTCACCTTGTTTCATAATATTCAAAATGAGTGGCATAATGACAACCCAACCCAACAAGTCATTCTTCAATTATATTTTGATCCATGTGATAAACCTCCCTATACTTGGGATGGCCACACATTATGATTTAAAGGTTACCTTTATTACCAACATAATCCAATTTAAAACACTCAATTTTATAAGAGATGCATGCTTACCCCTTTACTAGTCATTTAGGGTTTTTGAAAACATATGAGTGGGTTCATCATAGTTTATTTTGTCTAGGCCTCAATTAGGATATCAAAACATTTGTTGCAGAATGTGATACTTGCCAATGCACTAAAGAAAAAATAGTTGCCCCACCTGGTCTACACCAACCATTTCTAATTCCCACACATATTTGGACCAACATTTCCATGTATTTTATTGAAGGCCTCCCCAAATCTGATGGTAAATTAGTAATTCTTATTGTAGAGGATCACCTTTACAAATATGATCATTTTTGCACTTTGGCCCATCCCTACACTACTTCCACCATTACTTAGACATTTCTTGATCACATATTTTGACTCCATGGTGTTCCTACCTCCATTGGCTTAGATTGTGATTCTACATTCACAAGCCATTTTTGGTAAGAAATCTTTAAGCATCTGCGTACATAGTTGAAAATGAGTTTGGGTTATCATCAATAGACTAATAGCCAAATTAAAATCATCAATAAATGTCTAGAAACATATCTTCATTTTTTTGTCATAGAGCAACAACATTAGTGGGTCAAATGGTTACCTCTTACAAAATGGTGGTACAATACCCTATACCACACCTCTACTAAAATGACTCCATATGAAGTGGTTTATGGTCAATCTCCTGCACTACTCCTCCCGTATATGCCTAATAGTTCACTAGTTTAGGTAGTAGACACTACTATCTACCATTGGGATCAAATTCTCCATACCTTGTAGGATAATATACACCTAAAGCAAAATTGTGTGAAGCAACAGGTTGATCAACACCACTCTAAATGCACCTTTCAACTTGATGATGTGATTTTTCTTGATCTATAGCCATACAAACACTCATATCTAATATAAAAAGGGTATAAAGAGCTTGCACCTAAATTTTATGGGCCATATAAGGTTCTCTAGTAGATTGATTATGTTTCTTACAAGTTGTATCTTCCACCTTCATTTCATATTCACCTAGTCTTTCATGTCTCCTATTTAAAGAAAGTTCTTGGAACCAACATTAGAGTGCAAATAGTTTTACTAAAACTTGATAATGAAGGCTCCTTCCTTATCTAACTATAATTGGTCTCAACTCAGCACACCTGCCAACTTTGCTCCTGATCCATCACAAAATTATTAATCTAATGGAATGGCATGTAACCCAAAGATGCCACATGGGAACCATTATTCCAAATTCAGTAGCACTTCCCACACTTGAATATTTGAGGATAAATATTTTTCCAAGAGGGAGGGGATGTTAGGAACATGTGTCCTACCTTTGTCTTCTCATTATTAATGTAGTAGTTTTTATGGATACATATGATTTGTAAGTCATCCCTGGAATATATTTTTATTATCCCACATGCATGGGAAGAAATAGTTTTTAAGATAGAATTAGTATTTATGTAAGTGTTAAGCCCCAATTAATTAATCCATGAATTGTAATGAATTTATCTTTCTCAAAGGAGGTTTCCCCCATGAATAGGCCAATGATTTTGTGATTCATCCATTGTAATTGAGTTTTTCTTATTTGGGCTAATATATTACTAATTTTCATAGTTTATTTCATATGGTTACAATTATTTGCTAACTTATTCAGGAAGGATCATCATAAGAATCTATGTAAAAACTAAGTATATATTGAGGCTATCTAATAATCTATGATTCAAACTATGTAAATCCAAATTGTAATTATTTTACATTTTTGATGATTCTAGAATTTTCTATTTTTAGGGTTACTAAATAGTAGTGTGGCCCCTTGGTCAATAGTGTGTTGTGATAGTGTCCTTTATTTCATGTTATTGACTAAATATTTTTTTCTATGTAAACATAAGATTGATCTATATGTGACTATTTTTCAGTGTGTTTTCTTAAGTCTAGGATCTATATTCTATGTTTGCATGATGAAAATTATATTCTAAGTGCACTAGGATGGCTTGATATTTATGACAAACCCCTATGAATTCACCCTCTTTTGAGGGGAGTTATTGAACTTTTTATAATAATTATCCTCAAAATAAAAGGTATGCATCATGTGTGTTAGACTAAAAATATATGATATATGTGTGATATAACATGTATACATGACATCAAAATGTAAATAGTCTAATCATAAATTGGTAATGTATATTGTATGTAAGATCTGGCAATCAAGAGGTTGTCAAGATAGATAAAACAATGTAAGAATGTATATGAACAATAAATCTAGATATAATCTAAATAACTACCTAGGGGGATGGGGTGTGATGTCCATCAAGGCACCAAAGGAGGAAGGGGAGATACATGAGGTCCCTCACGACATTGTAAAATGGATGTGAGTGTAATAAGCAAGAGATAAGTGTCATGGCCATGACCAATACCTGAAATCATATACATAAATATATGAGGGACACAAAGTAAGCCAAGGTGCCAAAATAAAATGGACATGGGCACATGCCACTATGTCTAGGAAAACAATACATACAAGGACATGTTCAAATCTCCACATATGTAAAGAGAAAGTAAGGTTGGCTTAGATCCACATCGAAGGGCATGTTTAAATGTATACATATATAATGAATAAATCACATACAATGACATGGGCACATGTCTAAAACATACATAAAATGAAAGGAATTAGCTTAGAGACATATAATAATGTCATATTCAAATTCACTTGAGTAAATGTATAAGCACAGAGACACAGTAAAAAATAAACTAGTAAAACTATAAATGAAAGTATTCATAAACATGTGGTACAAATTCATGTAAGAGCAAAGATGTATATAATCTGAGTCTATATTAGTCATAGTTGAAAAAAATATGTGTAGTATAGGATGATCAATATCAAGATATAATCAATTTTAAATATGTGATGAGTATAAAAATATATAACCTAGAAAACCAGAAGCTATGTAGTATGATGCCCCCACTATGATGATATGTCAATCCTAAATATGTATATCTATGTATGTGCCCCTAATGGGTAGATGGTAGCAAATATGGATCTGTGTAGAGGACCTAAGTCCAATAATGATCTAAAAAAACAAAAAAGAGCAAGTGAAACATGTACATATGATACAACTAACTATATTAGTATATGTAGCATATGTAGTACCTAGAAAATAGAAGGAATGTAAACATGGAAATGCATACAATCTAAAATTTGTATTTTATAAGCAAATATTTGAATGTTTTTGTATTTTTTAAAATATTATATTATATATATATATATTTTTTGAGTATAAACTATGTACAAGGAATATGAAAATGAATGTATGTATAAATAATGTTTGAAGTAAATGAGGTTATATAAAAATGAAATGTAATGCCTTTATAGACCTAAGAGTAAATCCATAGGATGTGGATAGTTAAATTATGGATTTGGTGGGAGGTCATATAATGAAAGATAAAAAATCTGCCCAAACTAAAATAACTCATCATGATTTTTATCATCATACCATGATATTGATACAAGTATAGGCTTATCTTAGGCATTAGTTTGGATTTTGTACATCTGAATAATGTGTTGTTCTACTATGTAAGAAGCCTCCCATGTGATTAGAGGGTAAACCACATTGGACCATCATATGTTTGTTTGAAATTTATGATTCACATCAAATCCATCATGCAATATGTGAAATCTATGTCCCTCATAACTAAAAATCAAATATTTATCTATCTAATCAATTTTGAAATCTATTTCCTATAACCATGTACTACCAAGTGTAACCTGTATATAACTGATTATGCTCATGATGAATATTATTGTGTTGACCACCTTAAATATACATGAAACTAGGAGTGTGATGTGTCTTAAGGAGTCCTAACAATGTATAAAATGATGTAACTCAGTCTCCCAATGTCTTATATGCTATAATAATTATAATATATAAGTGTTTGGATTATAATCCTCATCTATAACAACATGAAGGATGTATTGGTCCTTGATAAAAACACATAATCAAGGGATAATTCTATGAATGTATGTGTCAGTGAAGAGTCCATTATGGTGCCTATACTAGTGGAGGTAGGGGTTGTGTAATCTAGATATTACCCTGAGCCTTGAATTTATGTTGTAATCCTAAGAATGTATCTGTATCATTTCTGGTAATCCAATGAAAATGAAAAAAGGGTATATCATCCTATTTTGATAATATACTAATGTATCTAATGAAAATTATGGGTAGTACCATAAATCCTTTATCAAGTACTATCTATAAAATATGGTGTGGTTTGTCCTATATAGTATATGTTTTAATCTAGATAACTATTTCAATACCATAGATGTAACCATATGTATTGAGTGTATATAAGAATCTACCTATAACTACATGTGAGTGTCTAGGCCTATATTTATGGAGATATGAATAAGTGGTGATGGATATGTAGGTAAAGGTATGAGTGCCATGGAATCATCTCTATACTCTCTAGGGCATACTAGTGTGAATCTCAATCTAAGAAAAATAATTATAAATATTCATGGGTGTTATGTTATCCTCTATGTTGGTCTCAAAATTTGTATCTAAGTTTTTGATGTATACATCCTCTAAGTTGACAAGTAATGGTAATTGTGCTATGTGTATCTCATCAACCACCATAGGTAGGAATAACTATGTTGTAAGAGGATCACTCTCCATCATGGGTGAATATAATGGTGTTGAAAGAGGATCATTCTCCATCATGGGTGAAGATAATGATGTTGTAAGAGGATCTAGAACTGGTATAGAAATAATGGTGCTAGATTGCCCAATATCATATGTATGCATCTTTTCTATAAGAATTATATGAGATATGGACTCTATGATAACATGAGGTGTCCCATCTAAAGATATACTTAGGGTAGTAGGCTTGGTGAATATAAAATATATGAATGGTTGGTTATCATCTAGATAAGTGTATAAATATTTATCATGTAAAAAATTGACACGTCTATATAAGGTAGAGGGTATGGCCTCCATGGCATGTATCTAAGGTCTCTCAAGTAATAAATTATAATGAAAATTATTAGGCATCACCTAAACTATGTGGATAATGTATTTGGTTCAACTATGATATCTAATGTAATAAAATCCAATGCCTATCAGGAAATGTCATCAAAAAATTGAATGTTCATATATATTTTCTAAATGGATCCTATATCAACCCCCATAGTCTATATAAATGTGAAGTTTCGTATGTTAAATCCTAAACCACTATCAATTATAACTCATTTAATAGTGTTGGTTTTGATTTATGTGTAAATTAAGAGTGGTAGATTTTGATTGATAACTATTTATGAGGGTAAATCTTCATTTTCAGAATATATAACATCTTTAATGTCCTTGATAGTGTTCATGATAGATGTAAAATAAGCTGGGTTTTTATCTTGACGTAAACATGTATGATTAAGTGTTTGAAAAATAATATCTTTGAAGATGGTTTCCTTTTGAAGTAATTCTAATATAGAAATCTTATCTAGTGTATATATTAGCTGATCCACAATATTATATACTCTATATTGTCCCCTAGGTCCCATTGTATTATTTTAGGGATGAGGATAGATGGTGGGATTATGATGTTCTTATATAGGTTGAGGAGGCATCTGATTCCATATAGTAACATCTCAAACCCTATGATCTACTATTTTTTTAGGGTAAGTAGTAAAGGTGAGATGGGAGTGAAGGAAGTTAACTAGTCTAGGTGGAGGAGGAATAAAAGGAATCTTGTGAGAATGTTGTCATCAATTACTAAATAGAGGTAACTAAAAATTAGCCATGCAATAATACTCTCCATAGAAGGGGACCTCGATAGGAGGTGGACTAATGTTTGTATTCAGTTTAATTTTAATGTGATCCATGAAAAGAGTGAGATACATGTGCATCATTATATAAATGGTAGGTAATAAGTATGCAAGATAAACCACCAAACTTTGTACTAGAAAGTATAGAATTACTTCCATCATGATAATCATGATGAAGGGTTGAAAAATGAAACTAAGAAAATTATGGAAGAAATAAGGGAAACCCTAATGGTACACTAGGGTTTTTAGGCAATATGTTTGAATTAAGTTGTGTTCACCAAATGATTTAAATTTTAATGGAGTTATGGAATGTAAAATTGTAGGTTGTTAAAGTGCTAAATTAATAAATCAGGGAAAAAATATAGCAATATCAATAGCCTCTGATTTGTAAAATAACTAATTTATTTACTTAGCCTATAAATAAAAATGAATTAAAAGAGATGTAATTAGTTATAAACTGATTAAGATAGAAAATTAATAGGTTAGAAACTAGTACAAGAATTGTGCAAGGTGTTATAAATGACAATAAAAAGTTATAAATCCTCCAACACAATAGTGGAGTCCTTTGGATAGTAGCATACTACACTAATGTTTTTTGTGACATGTTAGTGTCCTTTGCTAGTAGGGATGGTGAGATTCTGGGTGAACCTTCACCTAATTTTGAGGATTTTGTGCCTATGGGAATGAATGCTAGTTCACTATCCATTCCCCATTTTGATTTATTTTAATGTGAAACCCTATACCTTCATGTTTGTTAGGGTATTTGAGGAGCACAAGTAGAAAAAGAGTGGCCTCAAGGTAGGATAGACATGACTACAACACCTTATGTGTTAAGCATTACCTACATACCAATACCTTGAAAGGGATAAACCATGGTGTAGTTCTCTAAATCTAAGTGTTGGTGCAAAGTCAAGTGAATGCTAGTATGAGTTATGGTTTGAGTGTGACTTGATATTGGAAATTTGAGTAATCTAAGCTCTAGGATATTTTATATGGGTGTATGTAGAAGTAGGAAGAATAGCTATGGATAACCTTGATTTTCATAACTTTTTTCTAAGTTTGTTTGTGAGTATTTCAATCTTATTTCCAACTAAGTGATAAATTAATGAAAGTGGCCTATATATAGCATTATGGTGCTTTTAAAGATATGAAATAGGTTTAGGTTAACCTTAAGTTACTTTGAGGAATGCAAATATATCCATTAGGAGAGTGAATAGAAAGGGGACATTAATGCTTCCCTTTGGTCAATATCATATTGCATTATATTCTAAAGGAACATGCCAATGTCCAAGTGGAAATAATGGGAAAAAAGAGAAATAGCTGCCTAGGGGTGTCTTAGTGCTACTTTTGGTATATCTTGGAATGGGTTGGACTCAAATGAAAGATGGAAAAAGATCAAAATATGCCCTAAGATAATTCTAGTGATAATTTGAGGATAAGGTTGTCTCAAGTGACACTCATTGTACTAAAATTACATTTTATATGACTAAAAAGATCCTTAAAATTGAAAGTAGAAAAATATATGCTGAAGAAAGGAGTGGTATTAAGGAAAAATCATGAAGGTGTCTATACCACAACTTATCAAAAGATGAGGCCAAAGATGTAATAGAAAATATCCATGAAAAGTTAGGTATCGGCCAATTGAAAATGAACACAAGATACTTTAGGCAAGATAATACTAGCCTAACTTATTCAAATATGTCCATGCTCATGTCTAAGTATGTCATTAGTGTCAAAACTTTTCTAAAATATAATCCCATATTGCAATTTTGTTACATCCAATTATAAAAGCAACACCTTTCTCCTTATGGGGACTAGACTTTGTTGGGGTTATAAACCCCAACTCCTTAGTAGGATATAAGTTTTTTCTCATGGTCATAGATTATTGCATGATATGGATCGAGGTAGAGGCAAAAAATAGAATCACCAGCAATGAAGTTATCAAATTCATGGAGAATAATATAACCACTCAATTTAAAACCCTTGTCTCATTGCTGTGTGATGATGGTCCCACATTCTAATCTATGGAGTTCATTGAATGGGCGTACAACAAAGGGATCACCATGATATTCTTATCTAATTATTATCTATAAGGTAATATAATGGTATAATCAACTATAAAAAACATGATCGATTATATATAAAAATTTGGAGAGAAGAAACCATAATAATGGCATTCACTACTAAAATTTGCTCTATGGGTTGACCACACCAAGTATAGAGAAGCACTTAAAATCTCACCATTTATAATGGTTATGGAATGGATCTAGTTCTTTTAGTTACACTTAGACTACCCACTTATAAATTTATGTATCAGTATATGGAGCATGATGAAAAAGTGAACTCTATGATCTTGGACATTGTCTAATTAGAATAAGCTTGGGATGAATCCTTATTAAACTTTAGCAAACATCAGGGCACTATAAAATAATGGTTTGACAAAAGTTCCAAGGTTAAATCCTTTAGGATTTTTGATTTGGTAATGTTGTGAGATAAATCCCATGAAAATAAGGGCCAACACATCAAGTTTGATCCTCTTTGGATTGGCCCTTACCAAATAGATGAGATACTTAGGTAGAATGTGTTTTTCCTCAAGGACATCAAGGGAAATGACCTCCTTCTACCTATAAATGGATATTTCCTAAACATTACTTCTCAACTCCCCCCAATGTAATTTTAGAGTAACTTTAATGGATATATTAATGTATATACTAGACTAGTTTATTTTCCATTATGTTTTTTCTTTTGGTTGTGTGTTTGTTTTTGATTGTTCATTTGTCTCTTGCCAACCTTGCCCCATTTTAAGCCTTCAAATTATTATGTGTTTCATTAGGTTGAATCAAGTTCAAAAAAGGGTAATGAACACCTAAAGAGTAATGAAAGCTTAGAAGGTATGTAAGGCATTAGAAACTTAGAGGGAGAACTTTAATTTTGAAATAATTTAAATATTATGAGTTGTCATTTAATTTTTAGATATCGAAGGCAAATTATTCAAAATAAAACAAGTGGATTTTAGAACATCTACATTTATTGATAGAAGCCATAAAAACAACACTTAATAAAACATTTTGATAACATGTAGTATTACTCGACTAGTCCAAGATATTATAGGTATTTATAGCTTTCTAAACATCCCATGACCCATGGATTGGTCCCAAACCCTCAATAGATATAACTAAAAAATATTTTCATAAGATTTTTATTGAAGAAAGACTGAAGAAAAAGTACAAAATCTAAATTATTAGTCTTCCTTAATAGGGTTATTGAGGAAACCTCCATAATAGGATTTGTGGTGTGTCTAGTAGTGGAAAAAGGCCTCAAATGGGACCAGAGTTATCTTTGTTAGGGCTATATATTCCAAATTGGTAGCTTATAAATGACCATACCATTCCCCCTGAAAGCCATTTAGCCAATTGGTTTTAGAATTTCTCATACCGATCTTGATCCAAATTTTTATAAGTGAAATCTAAATTAAATTGTGCAGAAAATTATCACCTCACATACACATTGATGGTGTTTTGAATATATAAATATTAGTATTTCACTTGGTATAACTGAATTTAGTGCCTTCTTTCTCTATGTATGTCAAATTAGTTTCTTGTAGTCTATGAATTATGTAGGAATGAAGGTTTACAACTTTAGTTTTAAGTGATTAACACCACTTTATCTACATAAGTCATAATTTATTGTGGCTAACACATCCCCTTATTATAAAAAGTGGGTGACCCCTCTTCTAAGTTTCTCAAATTTGAGGTTCCTAGAGTTTTAGCCTCTCCTAGATCAGTTCCCTTATTTTTCAAGCCTCAAATTTCTATTTCCTCCTAGTTTTTCCATATGTCCATTATATTTATAAAAGCATTTTATCCTTGTTAAGGCCATCCCATAACTTATGAGTGTAAGCATAATCAAGTTTTTATCACATCCTAAGTATAATAGTGAAATTTCACACTTAGATTATTTTTATTACACTAACATTTTAATCTATAGATTTGGATTTGTTTTAAAATTCCTAGAGTCTTAGTTTCCCATAGTCTCAATTTTATGGAGTCCTACATAGAACCTTATAAACCTAAATTGGTGAATGGGTGAGTTGTATTTCATTATGTAGAATCCTTTTTTTACTTAGTCTCTTTTATAGGTTGATATACCAAATCAAGAAGCATCACATGGTTTAAACTATCATATCTACCAGACTCCCTATCCTAATATAAATGTTAGAGCCCAAGAGAGCCCAAATAATAAGACCCTCTAATTATTAGAATGGTCAGTATCCTAATCCTAATATAGATTTTAGAGCTAGGAGAGCTTGACAAAATGAGAATATGTCACATGATCCATGTGATTAAAGGTGCAATAACTTGACCAATTAAATGCCCCTAATGTTAGACACATCAATCTTCCAATTCTAACATATATGTTAGAGCTCAAGAGGACTTGGACAAATAAAATGATTTCATGTGGCCCACTGTTAGTGCTATCAGTCTCCTAGACCTCATAAAGATATAACCTAAGAGAGCCTAACCTACCAAACCATGACACATGGCACTTCCATACATATTAGTATAGGAATATTGAGAATCCCCTAAGAAGGTAAAATAAGGTGTAGTCAGAATTAATGGGATAATAAAAATATGACACACATCACTTCACTCATCCAGCTAGTTTCTCTTACTCCTAAAAATGTAAAAGTGAAGTATCAATTTTTGCCTAGGTGTTTACCATTTTAGCTAAGACTAATTAGTTATAGACACATGGCACATGAATTAGGCTTCCTAAGATGCCACTTGGATGAAATTACCATGTGCCTACCATGATCATAGTATTAATAAAATGGGGAACTGAGCCTTGATTGGATAAATGGTAACATCACATCATAATCACCAAATCTAATAGGTGGCACATATTAGATATTATTGAGTTTAAGTTTAGATTGGGAAATAAATGGAAAAATTTGGCCGTCAACTCAAATATGAATTCATGTTGAGTGAGCCACCATGTACCATCAATATAGGATATATTTATGCATCCCTATAAGTGCCACTAGGTGAGATCATTTACCATTATTTATATTAGTTTCCTAATATACATTTTTTTTCACATTCCTATGCCCTCCATACCTCCTTTAACAATAACTCATTATCACAAGAGAGCTAACCACAAAGTTGAGCCTGAGTATAAAGACACCACATTCCCAAATAATCTAATGCACTTCAAGTAATATAATGAGATGTTTAAGGAAATTGTTTTTGTGAATAAATCCTCTCTTAGTGGTGAAAAAGATGAGGCCAATTTTGAATATGCCTTCTGAGCATAAAAAAAGTGCAAGTTGCACTAGGCTACATCCAAGTCAAAGGTATTCCCCTATGTCAATTTGTTTAGAAAGTTGTTTCTCACTACTAAGTGAGCACAAAATGGTGTTCATGATATGGTCTAAAATATTAATTCAATAAAAAAATTATAAATATATTAATAGGCATATTCAAATCTTATTATAACCTCTCATAGTACACAGTCACCTATTATTCATCTATAGTGAGCACCTGTACCAATACTTACTAGATATATGATGTCTTAAAAGATAGGGCAGATAACTTAGATGTAGACTAGGTCAACAATATGGAAGTTAATTTCTATATTTTTCACACCTTCTAAGAGGGATTTCACGTTAGTATGATACTATTAGATAGGGTGTTCAGGGAAAGTAACTATCTTCACATCAACCTATTATGGATTCTCCTAATCCACATAATCCTTAAAGGTGATTAGATTCTCAACCTTGGGGGAGTGATCAATTTCAACCTAATCAAGGTAGTGTAATATGCTCAAGGAGGATCTAAATTTTACATGATGAGTTACTTTGTATATGTAGTCTATGAAACACACATATTTAAGGCTTTTACCTTTCAAGCATGGGTTCTTGGAGGCTCATTGGTCTATATAGTTTTTTTACAAGCTATATGGAAACCATTAATGAAACCATATCTAGGAGATATGTGAGTTATTTTACCTAGTAGTCTACATGTACATTAATGAGGTATTCATGCTTCAACTATCAAAGGAAATTAGGGAATCACTCACCCCCATTTGTGACTACTAGTATTATATAGATGACACTATAATTAGGGTGCCTATCATTATCAAGTTTCCCTTCCATCTACCCTATCAATTCCCAAACTACCTAGTAGAGTAGGAAATCACTTACCAACTAGTGTAAGGCATATTCAACCACTTCATCAACCAATAATATAGGGTATTACCCCCCCTCTTGATCACTACCATGTACTATGTGTACATAGATTTCTCCCCTTTGTATAATATGGAAATTGTAATGGTATCATATACCCTAGGCAGGGAAAATAACTAAGATTGAGATATGCACATTTTAATCTAGGCCCATGTGGTGAGATACCAGGCATGCCTAAACATCAACTATGGCCACCAACCCCATCAGGATGATGAGCTCTATCTCAACCTATCTAATGATTCGGAGGTGTTTACCCTATTTGAGGAAAAAAAATAATAAAGGAAAGTAGGCTCAACTTAGGACATTTATCCAAGCTAACATTTCCTCTTTTGTGTTATCTCACCCTAGAAGAGATGTTTAAGAAAATCACCCTAGATATCATGAATAATTATACAATGGGTCCCAACTACTCATCCTAGGCCTTATCCTTTACAAGTTTCAACCCTATGGCCCTATGTTCCAACTCCACCAATGCTCATAATCTAAGTAACTCAACCTCAAGTAGTTCAATCTTGGGTAGCTCAAATTCAAGTGACTTGACCCTAGGATATGAATGTATTTAGTTTTGATCTTATTAGCATCCTAGATATGATCCCAAAGTGGGACAAGTAATTAACACACTTATATATCCCCTCATTAATCCCACCATTCCTCAACAACTTAGTGGTACCCTTCCTAGTTTCCCTTCCCTACATTAACTTGGTCTAGTTATGCACCCACTTTTCCCTATTCCACCCCATCAATAATTCACCCAAGTTTCACTGGATTCATTTATTCACAAAATTCTCACCTATTAGTTCCCATTTGTATAATCCATTCCCCAAGTAGGGATCTCTACAGTGCCCCCACAAGTTCTTCTATAGGTTTAGATACCTATAGGTGCCCTAACTCCACCAAATTTTTTACCTCTATGATAATAATTATAACTATATGCATAATTTAATTATCCCAAGGCACATTAGTGGTACCTATGATCACCTAGTGGACTCTTCAATTATCCCCCATGACCTCTTCCATACCATCTCCATATATTGCATCAATTGAAGTTGATCTGGGTAGGAGGCCTATAAAGAAACAAAATTCAAGTCATCTTTGGCCTCTCAAACCACATATTATTACTCCTTACATAATTCCTAGGACTCCCTTTTCCATTAACCTAGGCATCGAGGGACTTTTTTTAAACCAACCAATTTCCTCATTTTTGATGAATGCCCCTCTTTATGGTGTCATTTCCCCACAAGTTAACTTGACCCAAAACTAGTGGTAGATGCAGATGTTCCTTTAGGCCTCTCTTTCATCTTACCCTCTTTTGCCCTTATGCCTCCTCCATTATTCTCTTACTTCATTCCATCCTTTTCATCTATTCCATTCAAACTAGACCTCCACTTATCAAATCCATCTCTACCACCCCACCAACACCTCTTTCTACCTTAGGAGTAACCATAATTCTATGGTGCCTAAGATGACTATATAAGGTGATTTATAAGTCTAATGGGACTTAAATTGCACCATAGGGAACATGAGGATAATTATCACCTAGAATGTCATCCATGAGAGAAAAACCTATGGTTTGATAAACTTATAAATACCTCTTCTCCCTCACAAAAGTGAGGATATCCATGAGAGAAGATAAAGTGGATGAGGACCTAGTCTTTATGTTCTAAGATACACATGATATGTCAGATAAGTTAATAGATTAAATGAAAGAGTAGGTTTCATCCCTAAAATAGAAAATAAAGAGATCCTTCCTTATATATATAATTATATGAGTTGAGGATGCCCTTATGAAACTTTTCTCATCTCTAGAAGTGGTCCAGACTCTAGAAGATACAAAAACACATATTCTAAGGGGCTAGGCATATTTAGAGAAAATTTATCTCATGTAGAGTAAGTTATATAATCTAGTAGTGATCATACATAAGGTAATGATCCTAGAGTTAAATCACATGCCCACTTTAAACCTAATCTTATACCTGATATATGCTAGGAGCATGAGGGATTTGAGTGAATAATAGATGACTTAACATATACAATAGTGGAGCCTCTAGAAGATGACAGGGAAAAGATGTTGGCCAACTTCAAGGAGGTAAAAATCATTTGCTATTCCACTTAGATGTCACTTTGCTAGATATAGGTGATTTTATATTTCACCTGGGTCACTTCTATTAGATCATAATAAAGAAGGTGGTGAAGGCCAACAAAGATAGAGCCTATGTGGTGCTTGAACTATTTACTCAGTCCATTAAGAGCATCATTCAAATCTAAAAGTTCAAAGTATCCATAGAGGTCCCACTCTAAGTGTATCAAATATTAGTGGCCTAATTAGAGGTAATATTTCAAGAGCCACTAATGAATTTGGCCAAGTTAGATTATGAGTTTGACCCAATGGTATTCATGCTAGCTTCTAAAGAGGTACATTCCAAGTAGTTGGGAGGTAGTTTATCATCATATTGTCCATGTATCAGTTAGGTAGGCCTTAAAGTATATTTTGAAGGAATTGAAGGATATTATCTCATTTTTTTAGTTCATGTACTGGTAAAAAAATTTAGAGGCCATCATGGCCAAGGATGGGAATCTCATGAAATTTGGAGGTGAGCCCCATCCTCTATATATTGTAAACTACAATCCATTTTAGTGTTTATAAAATATGGTCTCAAAGTTTTTTTGGAATAAATCTAGGATTACACATGTTATTCTTCATTATTTGATCTTTAAGTGTCTACCATGGATGAAATTTTATAAAATAAAGTTTGTTTTAATGAATGTTACTTCTTGCTTTTTGATGAACTAGTTGGTTTGTTTTCTAATGTGTTAGTCATTTTTGTTTTGGATAAATTTTTGTGTTAAATAATTAAACAAGTTATTTGTTACTCCAATGATTGTATTATTTATAATGTGCTCATTATTCTAATTAATTTGTAAATATTTCTTGCTTTCTTTTCAACACATTCAATCTATGTACTTAGGTTATAGATTATGTTAAAGAATATATGTGTTTCCTATTTAGGTTATTTTAAGTGTTGATATTTAGTTAAATATTAGTAAATTAAGAATTCTTATATGTTTTCTTTAGATTACTTTCCCTGTTTAAATATGAGTTGGAGCCCTCGATAAAACTAGGTACATATTGGTATAACTGTGTCATGACACACTACAACTTGGTTCTTAAAGCATGAACATCCTTTCAAGCTTGGAATCATATCCTTTATTCCCTACCTTGAATTCCCATTTTTATGTTTTTTTTGGAGTTAAAATACCTATACCCTACTTTAGATATTAATGAGGTCTAATTCAATGAAAAGTAATGAATGAATCTATTTTATCTAGTAGTAAAATCTAGTGCAACTACACATACATAGAACCTCAATGGTAATAATTATAATCTATTCAGTGTGTAAATCAAGGTCAAAATAATTGATCCTTGGGTTTAATCAACATCAATCCTAAATTAATAATGGGATATCATATCCCATGAATTGTCTACTAGTTTCATCTTTAGAACACTCAAACCCATGAGTGCCTTTAGATGCACTAAGATCTTGGGGTCGACAACATAAGGTAGGGTAAAAAAGAAATTCCTAGATTTTAAAAGATGCCAATGATTTTAAAATAAGCATGTGCCCAATCATAGTTGGAACAAGATGTGCCAAGTTTTATGAGTATAACAAATTTATCATCACATAGGGAAGGATCCTGAGGAGGTAGATTTTGTGCCATAACACACATATCCTATTTGAAAATTCAAATAAGGATCCATTATTAATTAAATAATATTACTTGGGGTGTTCCAAACCATATATCTATGACATAGAGTTTTAAAATGAAAACTTAAGGAATTTAATAAACATTAAATTATTTTTTTCCTTTGCTTAATCGCTATTATTTGTTTGACTTGATTGATCAAATTTAATTCAAATCTTGTAAAGTATCTCAAAGTTATGGAGGAATTGAATTCACTTTTCACATTTGATTTTACTTTAGATTATGATTATATGTATGTTTTATTTATGATTTAATGGCTAATTTAGATGATGTGTTATGTTTCTAGTCAGTTCTTTATCTATGGTTTGTTTTGAATAGGCTATTTCATACTTTGGTGTTTCCCAATCCTTCTAGGATTTCATTTGACCTATCCATGCAACATCAATTCTCTAACTCAATGCCTAAGTAAAAAATCCTAGCAAACCAATGATGACATCAACATGGGCCTTTATATGAACAATATTGGGAAAGTAGAGTAGTGATATCCATCCATGCATTGTCATCCTGATATCTTGATGGTGACATCATCATGGACCTTTTTATAGACAATCCTAGGCAAGTAAAGCAGTGAGATTCATCCATATGTCAATATATTAGTAGCTCAATAGTGACATCAACATGGAATTTTCTATTAACAATAATAGGAAATTAGAGAAATGAGATCCATCCACATCTCATCATCCTGGTATCTTGGTGGTGATGTTAGCATGGACCTTTTTATAGATAATATCAAGTAAGTGGAGATGTGATATCCATATATGTGTCATAATCCTAATAGCTTTTTTATGATTTCAGCATGTACCTTTATATGCAAATTCTCAATAAATTAGAGTAGTGAGAGTTATCCATGTGTCATCATCACACTAGCTCATAGGTGACATCAGTATAATCCATTATAAAAAATGTCTCAAGTAAGCAGAATAATGAGAGTTGTCCATGTGTCATCATCCTACTAACCCATGACCAAAGAGACAAAGCACAAAAAGAAATAACTTGTTCATGATTAGAAGAGAGACACATAGACACTTTTCCTCCAATTCCACATCTAAAAATAATGAAGACATTAAATCCAAGACTGAAAGATTGGAAAATATATATTTTTCATATGAAGATGACTAAGCATCTGAGAGAGTGTAGAATAAGCCACATCATAGTAAAAGCCATGGAAGTTGGTATTATGAAATTCAAATATAAAGAGTAAATAGGGAAAATATTAAAGGTCATTGCTTTAATTAATTCACATGAATTAAAGAATTAATAAATTTAATTATCAAATCCAATGTAACTAAATGAATATAGTTCAAATTGTCATTTCCAATGTGATTACATTGCCTTCTAACTATGAAGTGTCTTGAGAATTCCAAGCTCAAGTGCAAATTGAGAATCCAAAAATACATTACATCTAATAATTTATATTTTTCATAGAATAGAGAATTTTTAGATAATAAATTCAATGTCTTCCTCATCTCACATCCTAGTTCCCTCTACATACTCAATTGTAAGACCAACTAAATACACTAGTATGACATTTAATTTGGTGGCTCTAAACCATGAATTCAAACATTATTCCACCATTTGGGATATGGTTAATGTAGTAAAACCATATAAAATTGAGGATAAACTTTCCATTTTCACACATAGATATAAGGCTAACATGTTGTTCATTGAAATAGTTGGTATTTATAATGTAATAACCAAATTAGAGGTAATGTCTGATATTGACCTATTGTTTGATTTATTCATGAATGGAAAGGTACTGGAAAGATATTACCCTTTAGGCTTGTAAAAAAATAGTTTTATATATCATTATAAATGATTTTTAAAGGTATTATATGCAATAAATAGTGAATTTATGGATTCTTAAAAATAACATCAACAATAATTTTCAAGAATGGGTTGGTAATCCAAGCAACTTTATAGTTTAGGGCCCTATCTTAGCTATCCCCATTTTGGTATTCAAACTAGGGGTAAGAATCACTATGGCCATGTTAAATAGACTATATGGTTTTTCAACCATTACTTATGTCGATGAGGTGTGGGTCCCTTTGTTGGACATGATTTTAACTTCCAACAAAATCATAGCCTGAGGAGAGATTATTGGTTCCAACTTGATTTTGAGAATAAATTCTACATGATTCCCTATGTGGTGGATGCAATGACTGCAACTATGTATTAATCCCATGATCAACCCTAAAAACCATCCCTGGACTACCCTAAAAATAAAATATGTGATTATTTTAATGTTATTCATGTGCACATATTTAGAAAGAACATGAAAAAGATAAGTGAGACCTTATACCCCATTGTATATCAAGAAATCTATGGGAATAATATGCTTAGGCTCTCTGACCCTATAAAGAAAACCATTTTAAATATGGGAAATCATTGGTTTTACCCTAAGTACACCATAATCATAATCAAAGGAACTAGGGCACACCCTTTATAACTACCAAGGATTGTTCCTGATAAAGTAGCTAAGTTAGAAATTGATGCTCAATTAGATAATATTATACTAAATTTATGAGGGTAAATCAAGAAACCATTTTCCTAACCCCTATCAATATTGGTATAATATAGTATGCAAGGTGGGAACACCTCCAATTTATTGGAAATATTAGGACACACTATGGGTTTAAATTAGTACCCTTCAATCATTGGGACCCTAGGAAAAATGTTAGAGAACATATTAAAAAATATGAAAGAAAAATGAGAATAAACTATGGAAATTAGTTATATGATCATAAAAATGTGTTTATGAATGAAAAATATGATATTGAAGTATCTATAAATATGTACAAGGTTAACATGTCTATGATTCTGTCATAAAGGATCTAGTATGATCCTACTATAATTAAAGAGGATGCTAAGAGAATTGAAAATGAACAATGATTTTCTAGACCTATTAATGTCTCCCCCTTTAGGTAAAATAAGAAATGTAAGAGTAATCTAGCCAATCTAGGGAAGCTTACTTTGAATAGAAAATTGAGACACATCTAATTTCCCCTACATACATAGTTATTATTGCTTCTACATAGCACATGATTAAGGAACCTACAAGTATAGGTGGAGTAGCTAGTATATTTCATGTGTTGGCTCTATCTCCATTGATCATATTATAATAAGTAGGTATTCCTTCCTTTTTATCTCAATTTCATGTTGCTTCTCCTCTTTTGTCTCCACCAGTAGTGATGCCCCAGTCCCTTGGGTATCCATCTCCATCACAACCTACCATGATAATAAAACCACCATTGGTAATACTTCAGTCCACTAGATTTACATCTTTCCCACCCATCATTCCTCTAGTGGTCATCACTCCTCCTAGTACCTCACCATATTATACCACTACAAACCCTTCATCTCTCATTCCACCTTCAATAGGGCTAACCTCTATTGCTCCCAAACTATCATGATTAATTTCCTATACAAACTACTTAAAGCATTAATTAGTGGCTCATATGGTTAATTATTAGTAGATATAATATTTATTTCTAAGTTGGATTTGTATATGTTTTTGGTTGATAGATATATTGATTATTTCATTATTAGTATCTAGATAGATAGATATTACATATGATTTATTATGATTTGTGATCATGATTTTATAAATTAGTTGTATTCAATAGTTTATTATGGTTACATGTTGATGATTATTTTGAGTTTTAACTAACTATCAATTTGTTTGATGAGGTGGATGTAGGATTGTTTCACCCTCATAGATAGTTATAGGGAGAGTATCATCAGAGAGGTGGGTGGATATACTAACAATGGGGGTAGAGAGAAAGTTACACTAAACCCATGCACACACCACAATAAGTTATTTGAATTAAAATAAATGATACTTAAATAATTTGAGAATGATGGGATTTTAAGGTATAGTGACAAAATTTATATTCCTAATGGATAAAATTTAATGAATATTGTTCTAAAGGAATTACCCAATACTCCTTATTCGGGGCATCCTAGAGTGACAAAGCTACTAGTAGAGTTAAAATCATTGTAATTTTGGAAAGGAATTAAAAAAGATGTAGATAATTTTATGTTTAGATGCTTGAAGTATTAGTAATAAGGATAAACGCATGCATCTTGATGTGTTGTAGTACCCACATTCCATACCTAAATATAAATGGCAAACTATTAGCATGGATTTTATCTAAGGTATGTCTATGTCTAGGAACCATAATGGCATGGCCTTGGTAGTTATGGATAAATTGATCAAGGTAGCTCATTTTATTCCTAGTAATATAATCGATGATGCACTGATACTTTCCAAGATATTTATGAAAGACATTTTATAATTTTCATGGGTTTCCTAAAAATATTATTTTAGATAATGACCCTAAGATGACTTCTAGGTTTCAGTAGACTACAAATTTAGCTTTTGGAACTCAGTTGAATTTTAGTACATCTTACCATTTGGAGATGGATGGACAAATAGAGATAATAAATAAGATCTTAGATGATAGCTTGAGAATCTATTACATGGACCAGTAATACAAAAGGGAATAATTCCTACCATTGGTTGATTTTTCTTACAAAAATTCATATCAATTAGCTATAAAATGTCTCTTTTTCAGGAATTATATGGTAAGAGGTGAAAAACACCAACTAGTAGGGAAAAATTGAAAGATAGATTAGTGTTTATACCTGATATTCTTACAAAAATAGAAGATCAAGTGAAATTAATAAGGCAAATATTGGCTAAATCCAATGATAGGCAAAAATGTTATGCTAATCTAAAAGAATGTCAAGGCAATTCTCAGTTGGAGATGCAGTTTTTCTAAGGGTCAAACCCCAAAATAGTGTAACAAAGTTTGAAAAATCAATGAATTTATCACCTAGATATGTGATACCCTTTGAGGTTCTATAAGTGATAAATCATGTAGCATATAGACTTGTATTGCCACCAACTCTAGCATAAATGCATAATATTTTTCATGTTTCATATCTTAAGATGTATATTACTGATCCTACACATGTTTTGGATTGGAATGAATTATAGGTTAGGGATCCATATGTGATCACATTAGAACCAATTATAATAATTGATACTCATAAGCTTAACTTGTGTAATAGATAAGTATCATTTTGCAAGGTCTAGTAGGACCAATATTTTAAAGAAAGTGATATGTGGGAGGACTATGAGGAAATTTTGAGGCTATTTCCTCATTTATTCAAATAATACATTTTTTTAACATTCTTTATATTTTTGTAAACTTTAAAAAAAAAATTATATACTATTATTTGAAATAAATGTCATTGAGATGATGACCAGTTTTAAAGAAAGAAGATGTTACATCTTATTTCCTCTATAGACTATTAAACCATTAATTAGTGGATCATGTGGTTAATGATTAGTACATTTGATATTTATTTCTAAGTTAGATCTATATATGTTTTTTGGTTGATAGATATATTACTTATGTCAATATTAGTATCTAGATAAATTGTTATTGCATATGCTTTATTATGCTTTGTGATAAGGATTTTATAGATTAGTTATATTAAACAGTTTATTATGGTTACATGTTGATGAATATTTTGAGTTTGGAATAAATACAAGTTTTTTTTGATGAGGTGGATCTAGGATTATTCTTCCCTCATAGATAGTTTGAGGGAGAGTATCATCAGAAAGAGGTGTGTATATACTAACAATGGGGTGGAGATATAGTTTAATTAAACTTGTTCAAAAAGAGTAATAAGTTGTTTGAATGAAAATAAATTATACTTCCATTATTTTTTGGTAATAGCTAAGTTTTTTTGCCTTGATTTCATTATGAGATATGATATGTACATATAAGCTAGAAATTTGATGAGCTATGTTGATTCTAATTTCATGATATTTAAGAATTTTAATTATTGAATCATTTATTAATTTTTCTTAGTTGGTTACATTATTATTTTATGGTATACTTCAAATTTTATTAAGTTACTTGATCTATTTCATTCAACTAGGCCTTTATAGTCTAACTATATTCTAGGTATTAATAGTTCAAGCATTACTTGTGTTATTTGTATTTATTAAATGTCTTGGTTTGAATATCATTGGACATGTGTATGAAAAGGAATAAAGGTCATATATAATCAGATTAACCCCCTTAAAGCAAGTTTATGTAAATATAATTTGGAAGATTTATACATTATGAGTTATTTTACATACTTAAGTGAATATATAAAATATAGGTTTTATTTCTAAGATTCTTGACACTTCCTCTATTATGATCTATTTATGAATGTCTAAATAAAATGAAAATGTAATTAGGTTTTTATTTTTATTATCATTACAAGGGTTGATTTTACCAAGGGGGAAAGGAGATTATTCATCTACCATGCCTAGTAATGGAGCTCTAATTATGTGTTTCACTAAATAAAAATAGAGTGGCACATTGAATAGGGGAGTTGCATGATGGTCAAATCATAAAATATAAAGGGACATGGGAGATCATGCAATATGTTCATGAACATGAAGAAAATAATAATAAGGTAAAGAAAAATAAATCATCATAGGAGACTCAAGAACACAAAAAAAGGAGCTTGTAGTAGGAAGAGGAAAAACATTTCACTAATTAAAATCAAAACCTAAATCTTCCCTAACCAGACAAGTAGCATATTAATATTATGTGGTCAAAATAAAATGGGTTTTTTTAGTCTTAAATTTTATGTGGAGGTAAATGCATAAAATCATGGTATAAGATTTATGTGGGTTGATTTTATATATTGATAGACTCTTTTACTTGAAATAGAACATTATGGTTATATCCATAGAAATTTAATTTCATTCCATTCTAGGCCTATAAAGGTTATATCATATCCCTTCTCTTATACCAAAATTAGAAGTTTTCATATACAACCTATGAAAAATCATATAACTCTTTTTGGAGGTTTTATTAAGGTAAATTTTTGTGTGTTTATTTGTATCAAATAATATATTGGGATATATTTTAAAGTTGTAAAAATGAAATCCTACACAATGCAATAAGGGTTTAGGTATATTAATTTTTTCTCCTTTTATACTAGTTGGAAGATTCCATGAAATATGTGGAAGGAAACCTAAAAAAATATGGGTTTGTTTCCATAATTAAGACCTATGTATAACTCTCTCTCTCTCTCCATTATTACCAACATATAGATGCTTTACTTATACTTTCATACATACAAAGGTAATTATATACTCACCTACATTTAATTTTGCATGAAGTTTGAAACCAGGTTTATAAGGTTTATATGTCTATAGGTTGTGCTAAGAATCCCAAAAATTATAAATAGCTTATAAATTGGTTGTAGTTATTATTTTGAGGTGATATAAGGAACCAAAGGGAGCTAAATAAAAATATATATAAGATATTAAACTATAAATATATGCATTAATATATTTATATTCATGTGTGTATATACATACATACATACATTTATGTGTTTTTGAAGGATTTTTGATATGATCCTTTTTAACATTGAAAATTGTGCATATATATATTTATGTCACTTATCATAGGTAAAAACTTAAATTAAGATAATAAAAAGCTATAGGTTAAGTGTAAAAGTTTTATAGAACTGTAGGATTTATAATTTTTTTGGAAGGCATGAAAATCAATGACTATACCTAGAAATATGGTTATGTTGATCCAAGGGTATGATAAATAATGTATACTTATACTAAAAGAGAGTATGTTCAATTACATATGCTTAATTATTTAAGTAATCATAAGACCTATCTTAATTTCAGATTATTCTAGGTTGAAGATATAAAATGACTATTACAACTATAATTATTGAAATGAAGAGTATCTACATGCTTAAAATATACACACTATGATATGTATTCAAGTTATAACTATTGTTTTAGTGATTATTTAGTAGGGGGTTTACATGGAAATCTATGAATAACATTTATAATATAGTAAAAGTGTTATTCTCAAGTTGTTGATTGGTAATGTATATAAGGGATAGACTTATAAAATATATGTTCAATTTTAAACTTCTAAAATGTGGTGATGGCTCCTTTCATATGTAAAAAGGGTAGACCTTGTATGAGTAACATGGCTATAATATCACCTAGTTATATTATATTCTTATTTAATTTTAGAGCATCATGATATAAAAAATTCTAAATAGTAAAAGAATAGATTATAATGTCATTTTTTTATGAAGGTTACTTGGGATTCCTAAATTTTTTTGTTGACAATGTATTGAAATTAGTTATATACATATCTATAAAATAGTGTTTGAAATATATGTTATAAATAAAGACATAGATCAACTTGATTCTTGTTCTAGTCAAATGAAAATATCTAGTATGGAATATAGATATTTGATAAATATATGTGTTTAAGTGATTGGAATTAGTTGGATTCTTGATGGATGTTTGCTTACATCATTCATTGTTTCTACCATTCAAATTTTGAATCTTAATATGTATATTATATTTGGATAATAAGAGATATTTATATGAGTATGTCAATGGGTAACACATATACCTATCCCTTGATATCATATTTAAGTAATGATTTAGTAGCAGAGATTTCTATGTGAGTGAAATGACTCAGTTTTATAAATTTGAATACTATAATGAAAAACTTTAGCCAACATAATGCTATAGAAGAGACATTATCATTTAAATATACTTCTAATTTACATTTGTTTGTTGATATCATTTAGATAAAGGAATGGATTTCATGGTCTATTTGATTACTACATGTAATAGTGATATTAAACACATAGGTTTTGATTGATTTCTTGGTATTCAAACTATTATTATTTTCCCCCCCATGAAGGGTAGGAAAACTCCCAATGGGGAGGTGTGTGGGAGACCATTGGTATATGGTTGGATATAAAGCACTCAGATGATGCTCTCCCTCTGTTAGCTAATTCAAGCATTTAGGATTATACAAAGGATATGTTCTAGAAAATGGAACTATTTTATTAGCTCATTTTGTACTATTGTACTCATTGTATTGTATAGTTGACATTGTACTATATTTTAATTTATTCTTAGATGGATATATAACATAACAGTCACTATGTAATTTGTATATTATTTGGAAATTATTAATAATAATGGTTTTAAGTGTATTCATGACTGATTTATGGATTATATCAAGTATATATTGTACTTGATTCATTATATTGTAATCATTTTATATTTATTTATATTGTGGTATGATTATTGTTTGAGTACTAAATGGATTGGATTTTATCTAGTGGTTTAATTTTATTTTAGCATTTATAGCTTATGATTCATTTAGTTGTTAAGTAATAAACATGTATCTGTAAATGATTTTATAAGTAATTTCATGTGATAAAAAAAGGTTAGACTAGTGGGGTCTAACACAAACCAATAATTAGATATACAAGGAAGCTCAAGACCCCTCCTATTTCACATAAAAATGTGAAAGTGGAGGAAAAACAAGCAAATGTTCCCAAGGAAAATAAAGAAGGAATAAAATGTAAAAGAAGGTTAGACCATGTTCATACTTATGATAGTGAGGAGGAGGATAAAATATGGGGAGATGAATAATAATGGGTCTTAAATACTAATATATAAGAAACATAATAATTTTATGAGACTACATAAAGAGAAGAAGGAGATGAATGGATGATTGAGGAAAGTAACCATTTAGGAGGAATAAAACTACTAGGAGAATTTGAAGAAGTCAAATAGGGAGATGGTAACTTGGAAGCTATGAAATTGGTATTAGATAGAGAAGGAGAGGTAGAATAAAAATTACACATTAAAACATAATGACCATCCCCAAATACACCTCCAAGATCTCCTGCTTAGGGTATTAAAATGAAAACTAAAGGTAATTGGTGCCCTAGTTGTTTCTCCTTAGACTATAGTCCTCTAAGTCCTCATTTTTTATATACTCCCTTAGTAACTATAAATACAATTGGTGTAATATATTATTTACATTATTTTCATTCTTTAAGTAAAATAAACCAACCTTAGGTAGTTACAATTTTGTTTTTCCCACCATAGTCCAACTTAATACTATGGGCCTTACCACTACTACTATGACTATTGTGGATATATACACTTATTTCACTAATTATTTGTAAAACCTATTGAGCACTCCAATGACCTATTAATGATTTAGTGGAACCATTCCTTAGTACCCTAAGCCAAGCAAACGGGTACATTTTGAAAGCCTAATGTCCACCTCAATTTTTGATACACTAACCACACCTCATAATTTGACTACATAGTTAAATATGCCTATTAGTCAAACACCTCAGGTAGATTCACCTATGATTTTAGTCCACAAAGTAGTAGGGAAGGCCAAGCATGTAATTGATACATCAGTCCAAAGGTAGGTTACTTTATGAAGGAAATTAATACCGCATTTTCTTATAGCAGGGACATCTTCCCCTAAGGCCATGCTTCTTCTAGGGTAATCCCCTTAAACTATTCCTTTAGAATAAGAAGAGTAAACAAAACAAAATGTTTAACTAAACATTCTTTCATGGATTCATTAGTTACAATAGGAAGTAGGAAGATAGGATTTAGTGATTATCGATCAACCTAGAGTAAAGATTAATTTTGATAAACATATTAACACCTTGAGAAAGGTCAAGAGAAAAATTGTAGTTGCTGAAGGTCAATAGGTTGATTTAGTAAAATAGAATACATATTCTATTTGACAATGTAGAGAAAATTAAATCCTTCAGACCTAAAAAGATATAAAGATGACACCTACACTTTTGTATATGCTTCTAGAGGGGTTATAAAAGATATCATCAAAAAAATTAATTAGCCTATTCATATGCCACTAGAAAGGATTACCATCCAATCTCATAAGGAAATTGTGGATAACATGTAGGGGATGAAGAGGAAATTATTTGATTTATTGGTTTAATAAGGTCTATAAAGGCAACATCCCAACCCAAGTGGGGATATATTATTTAATTATTAAATAAAATAAAATACATTGATGACAAGTTTCAATTCATAATCTAAGAAACCATAAATAAGGATTATGCCCATTTAAATTTAATAACAACATCTAAGGTTTCACAGGCATAAAATAACATTTTGACTAAAAGGGACAATTTACTTGAGTATCATAAATATATGTGAGCTCTAGTTCAAAAATTTGAGTATTAGGAAAGGGACAAAATCTCTATCCTGATAGATTTAAGATTCACTCAGGTAGGCACTCCATAAGGTCAATTAGTGCCTAGACCCATTTGAAAAAATTTCCTACAAGTAACACTTGATAAATTTATAGATAAAATTGAGGTCACTATTTATATAACTAATGATGAAATAATATAACTAGTGAATTTTGAAAGAGATAAAATCATAGGAACTAAGGAACTACATGCTAAGGTTAGAGCTGTATTGGGCACACATAACAAGTTAATGGACATGTTCCTTCAATGTTCAAAATACCTTTACTTGATTTTGAAACCATATACATTGAATTCTAGGTAATCCATGTTCTATATATATAGATGGAATTGAATAATAAAAACACCTTCAATAGAATGGGTCATGCCTACTCCACCTTAGGGTACTTAACTTCTCAAATACACACTAGTGCATACACAAACTAAGCCCACCTATGTTCCACTTCAAAAATGCATTAATAACCAATTCTAATGTGACTATAGTTCTATTCCTTATCCCAATTGTAACATAAGTTATAAATATAGTTACACCTCTTTTGGCTTATAGAATGTCTATGCTATAGGTTTCTTCTTTTAGTAGTGTTGTACCAACACCTTATGAATATACATAGGTATTTGCATGTTTTAGTTATGATAGAACTATTTGTTCCTAATTCATTATATATTTTTTATTTTATACGAAGAATTTTATATTAAGTAATCATTATTTTACATGCATACATTGCATGAGATTAACATAAAATGATATTTTTGGACATGTATTTTTTAGATTTGAATTGATATATGATGCCTTCTACATCACCCTATTATATATACTTGTATCCTCTTATTTATAAAGGGAGGATAATTTTGGCTATTGAAATTAATAGTAAATTATGAGGAAAATTCTATGATTGATCTCAATGTACGAATTTTAATTCTTCTCAAAACTTGTAGATTGTAGTTTTGTAATTTTAGTTTCTTATTATTTTAGTTGTACATGATGTATGTTTTTTAATATATAATTACTTATCTGAATGTGTTTTGCACATGAATCATAATCTCCCCTTGTAGATGTAATAATGATATCTTACAAATGTGTAAAATTTTGATTATATGTATTTAGTCTTTATTTATTATGGTTCCCTTTGACTACTAACTATGTTTGATTTTTGTTGTGATATAGTAGCCAACAGTAGACATTATTCCTTGTTCAACATTTAGTTCAAGTGTTATCCTAGAGATGTTTCATCTTATGTGGTCCATAGGCCTTACTTTATACCTTATCTTTCCCTCTTTTTGAGTTCATTTTGGTCTTACCAACCTTAGGTTAGATCCATCATTAGTCCACCCATCTCTATTAAATTTAGATTCATCCATAGTTGACCCATCCATGATAGACAAACTACTTCATTCACCATTATTCCAGCAACATGTTGTTTATAAAAATAAATACCCTTCAACTCATGTTTTGGAGTGAAAACTTTTCATTGATCCTAAAATGTTGGAGGCTGCCTTGTAAGGTTTTTCGGGTGTGCATCAAACCCACATCAATATAAATATATTTTGGTCCTAGAAGTAGGGCCTACACCTTAGACTATTATTTTTGAAAATAATCACTTGAGTTATACTAGAAGCACTTGAAAGATTAAAAATATAACCTAAGATACTAACTTATATTACTCCATAGAAAAGTTAGGTCTAAAAATTGAGTTAAGAGAGAACCTTAGGTTCAATTATTATATTCAGGTAGACAACCCTATCTTATATTACTCCTAATAGCTCTACCCTAAGATCTAGTTAAGGCCCCAACTTGACTGACTAGTTTTCTCTCTCATGAGGAAGGATCATTGAATAACATATCAAGATCTTTAAAAGAGCTTTGGGTATATTGAATGTAACCACAAAGATGTGACATGTAGATTATTTCCATTCACATTGTAAGATGCAGTCTATGTGTAGTTTTTAAATGTCCCAAAAAGGTTTAATAACCTTTTGGGAAGAATGTAAAAACACATTTTTGGCATAGTTTGGCCAAGCCACTATTGCAAGTGTTATTTATCAACACTTTGCCAACATGAACAAAGATCCAAATGAGCCAATTCAAGCCTTCAATGCTATATTATATAATATGTATAGTAGATTTCATCCTACCTATAAACCTAATGAGTTTTTGGCCCTTGAGATATACAAGAATACCCTAGACCCTATGACTAATGTATTTTATCCAGAACTGTTGGTATTGATTCACTACATTTGGATTATGCTGAAGTTATCAATACTAATTAAAAATTGAAACCTCAACTATAATAGCTGGACCCACTTGTTTTTGGTCATATTTTATATATTTAAGCCTAATTTTAAATTCAAATAATAATAATATGGACCAAAACTAGAAATAGGTGTATAACTAGTTGCCTTTAACCCATGTTCCACACAATCAACATCTCAGCTTCCTGAATAATTCTATGCCTAACAAAGAAAACTAGAACTAGACTCTAATAAATATCAATACTAATAATACACAAGGTACTCATTCTAATTCCACAAAAATAATTTTTCAATAGGTTTAGAGGATGGTGTAGAAATTAAGTAATGTGTTTATAAACATGTAGAAACACATGGGTAACACTAGAGGATACAATACCAAGTACAACTTCAAATTCAAGAGGTAAAAATTAACTTTCAATATACCTAGAAATAATATTAAAAAAATCCACCAAAAAGTATTCCAAAGATGAACATCATGGAATAAACCCTTCCAAATTGGTGTCAAGTTCATAACACTACACAACATGGTGAGATAGACTACATCGAGTTTTGTACAGCCTTCAAGATCTTTCAGAGGGAGATGGATAGGAATGAAGGTTATGTACATAAAATGGATCCATATTACTCTATTGATCCATGAAACCAAAATACAAAAATGGTATTTAATACCTATTATCTCCTATTCCCAATAGAAGATGAGAATGAGCTAGAAGATAATAGAGATGAGATCCATGCATTTTAGCTCTTCCAGAGGAATAATTAAAATCTAATGAGAAAATAAAATTTTATCACTTAAAATCCTCAAAATAATAATTTTGCTACTCCATATTATTGGGCCAATAATAATCCACCTCCCCTAAGATAGATGAGCATTTGTAGATCATAAAACTGTAAAACAAAGTTAGGTATAACATTATTGAGGATATGAAGAAGATCAAGGCTAATATCACCCTACATGACCTAGTTTAAATAATTTAACAAAGTGTTTTATTACTCAAATCCCTAACTAGGATATCCTCTACATTAGACAAATATAAAACTACACATGCAAACATGATGGTATTTAAAGATAAACATGAAGTACTATTATTTCTTAAAACTATCCAAATATTCAGAAAGAAGGTACACAACCATTTGGTTGAATCAAGTGCCTCAACCAATATTATGTAAATATATATGGGAAATAATCTAGGTTTGACCCTAAATAAGTCAAAAAATTCCCATATACTCTTCATTAGAGAATTGACAAATGTATATATCTAGCTAGCATCAGAGCCATATGTACAATAATATATTTTTTTGGTCATTGACATTCAAAAATATTATGGCTTATTATTGATATAATATTGGTCAAAAACACTAAATAATTATATGGACACCTATTTTCACACATGTCATTGCCCTAGAATGGAGTATCCAATAATATCTAGGTGGATAAATAACCAAAGATGAAGTACTTAGTTATAGAGTACAATACAAAGAATAAGAAGGTTGACTTTACATATTAACATGTGGGCATATATATATTTACTAATAGTAAATAATAAACATTACTTAAATAATAATTTAAAGGTCCTTCTCAGTTATGGACTCTCTATTTCAATAGATCAAGATCAAAACATGGTTTGGGTGTTGGTGTGTCCTTGATTTATCTAGACAAAAATCAATATTTTAATGCTTATAGATTATAATTCCTTTATAAAAATAAAAAATATAAGTATGAATATCTTATCTTAGGCCTTAAATTTATACTAAATCATAATTTTAGTTATTACATATCTCTAGGATCTCATAATTGGTTATTAACTAGACTAGGAACAAGTATCAATGTAATCTCTCCTACTTAAATAAGTATAAACATCAAGATGGGACCTGATTGAGTCCTTTGAAGGATACAACATCAAATATATCCCAAGAGAAAAAAATTATATGGAATATTATCTAATAGATTTAGTTTCCAATTTTGCACATCTCCATGAATAAAAGATGCAGAGATCCTTTATGGAGTTAGTTTCATATCCTTCTATCCTAGACAAAGTGAATAATTTCTAAGTGTTTACGGATGACCAGAAGATTGTGCAAGTCATGACTAGTTCTAAGGCCTTCAAATCTCAATTGATAGATGATAATGATGTTAATCCCATGTAGATTGAACACCTAAGAGAGGATGGTGTATTAAAACTAAAGGATAACCACACCCCCTATGGATGGTCTATTTGGAGTGAGCCTTTGATGTAGATCCATAAGCCTAGAAGCAAAATTAGCCTACAACAGTTGAGTCAAATTTTATCAAGGAGAATCTAGGCATTGAATAACATATTTAGTAATTAAATATTGGATTGAGATACACTAAAAGTGAGAAAAAAATTGAAGAACATATTAATAGAGTATAAGGATGTGATGAATTGAACATACAAAGACTTAAAATTTTTGATCCTAGGGTCATCACACATAATATTCCTTTAAATCTAGATCATAAGCCTTGTAAAAAATGATATAGGCTAGTGAATCCAATTTTTGAACCTCTCATTTAGACTAAGGTATAGAAACTATTGGATGCCAAGATTATCTTTCTAATTAGACATTACACTTAGGTATCCAACCTAGTATTAGCAAAAAAGAAGAGTAGATAAATTAGACTCTATGTTGACTTTAGGAACCTAAATAGAGCATCATAATGGGATAAATACCCTTTACCCTCCTATATGAGGTAATTAATATGGTCAGTGGGTCTAAAATGATGTCCTTCTTGGATAGATTCTTAGGCTACAATAAAGTACTAGTGGAGGTAGGAGATAGGATGAAGACTACCTTTAACACCAAGTGGGGAACTTTTGCATATCAAAATATGTTTTTTGGCCTAATAAATTTATAAGCTACCTTATAGAGATCCATGTACTTTGATTTCCAAATATTCATTGGTAAATGCATCATCATATACATGGATGACTAGATTATATATTCCAAAGATAAAGTTAATCATGCAAATCATCTACAAAGAGTATTTGTTAGATGTTGAAGATATGAAGTCTCTCTCAATCCAAGGAAGAGTATATTTGGAGTTATAAAAGGATAATTTATAGGCCTTATCATTACTAAAGATGGGATCTCCATTGATCTAGATCAAGTTTAGTCCATTTCCAAGTTAACACCTCTCGACAACAAGAAGGAACTAAAGTCCTTTGGTAAGATAAACTTTTTACAAAAATTCATTTCTAGATTTGTATAAATTTTCAAACCATTGAATGTTATTTTAAATAAAAATGATAAGATATATTGGAAAATATAGGATAAGAGAAATTTTTAAGACATCAAGACCTCTATTTCTCAATCCCTAGTTCTGATTAGTCTAGAATTTAATGAGGATTTATATCTTTACTCATTTTATTTAGAGCATGTTATAATTACTATACTTATACAAAAGGTAGAAGAAAATGAACATCTCATTTCCTTCATGAGAATCAATCTAATGGTTACATAAATTAAATAATCTATGATAGATAAATAAATATATGCCTTAATTAAAGATGTAAATAAATTCAAGCACTATATTATAATGAAAAATGCATTCATCATTATTCCATACCTAGTCGTCAAGCTCAAGCTAGGCCAAAATTATTTAGGTGAAAGAAAAGGAAAATGGATGGCCAAACTTTAAGAGTTTGATCTTGATATTAGATGACAAATATGGTAAGAGACCATCGGATTATACAACTAATAATTGAGACTTATCCACACATTATTATTGAATAAATTAATGAGACTCAAATAATTGGTGGTGAGTGGTGCACTCAAACCATCCATTATTTACTCATGGGTACATGCCCTCTAAGATAAACATAGATAAAAGTGATCACTCATGTTCTAATGAGTTCATTGCATGATCAATAAAGGAGTCTTATATAGAAATAACTATTAATGCATCTACATAATATGTGTTTCAAAAGTAAAATATATGGACATCTTGGATAACATACATCATAAGATAGATAATGGGAATCCCTCAAGAAACATAATAACTCACAAAATTATGAGGATGGGATACTAATAACCCAAAATCTTTAAGAATGTGCATAACCATGTCAAGACCTATCATTACTACCAGGTATTTGGAAAAAGAGAAGTAAATTTTTATATTCCTTTGTAACTAATCATTAAATGACATCCCTTTGCCCAATGGGGCCTTGATTTTGTTGGAATAATAAACCCAAACTCTTTAGTAGGGCACAAGTTTATCCTTACATCCACTAACTACTACACTAGGTGCATAGAATCTATAGCTACAAATAATTCCAGAGTGATTGATATCATTAAGTTTATAGAAGAAAACATATTACTAGGTTTAGCACTCTAATTTACTTAGTTTGTGACAATGGTCCAGACTTCCAATCTTCTGATTTTATAAAATTGGCTTATGATAGTACAATTATTATTCTCTTTGAATTATTATGCATAAGGGAATGGAGTCATTTAGTCTACCAATGAAAATTTAATTGATGCCATTAATAAATTAATGCAATACAAACTTAGAGAATGACATATATTATTGAAATATGCACTATGGGTAGATAGAACTAGACACAAGCAATCCCTTAAGGCATCACTATTTTTTTAAGTGTATGGGAACTAGTCAGTCTTCCCCATTACTCTTAAAATACCAATATACCATTTCCTACAAGATTACATTGGGGAAGATGAAAGAATGTAATTTAGACTACTTATCATAGTCCAATGGATGATTTCATAAATGAAACACTATATAGCTTTATTAAACATTAGGATATTATCAAAAGATGGTTTGATAAAAGGTCAAAGCCTTAAAGATTTTAGACCTATTACTTATATGGGATAAAGAACATGATAATAAAGGACTTCAATGTAAGTTCACTCATTTGTGTATTGGACCATATCAGATATCAGATATCTTAGGTAATAATGCCTTATATTTGAAAGACCTATAAAGTAATGATCTTGTCTTTCCAATCAATGGACAATTTTTGAATCACTATTTCATGGATGCTCCAAATGGAGATGCCTTAGAATAAACGTAATTTGGGATATATATGTAGGATTAAATTATATTTCATACTTTCTATGATATATTTTTTTATTTATAGGATATATTTCTTGGTTCTTTAGTTGTATTTCCTACTTTATAAGATTAGCCTTTCTTACTTTCTACATTTTATTTCATTAGATTAGTTATTATGCTTTCTAGATTATTTTTATAAAACTATATAATAGACCAACTAATCTCCTAAATTGAGTTTACAAAATAAGGGGATGATTCACAAGGATGTATAATTGATTGTTATAATTATTTACTCTGATAGTAATAGAGCTTTTAGGGTTGAGGTATGTGTTACAACTGAATTAGGTTATGTTTTGATTAAATGAGTTTACTGGACCTATAAGATTTATTATAATACAATTAGATAAAGTATAGAAATAAATTCCATTTCCAAAGATTAAATTCACTATTACATGCTAAAACTTGAATGGGAGGTAATAAACATAGAAATGTCTACACACTAGTAGGGATTAAAATAAGTTTTCTTATACATACACCTAGCCAATGGTGATTCCCAACATTTATTCTATCTTTATATAAATAAAATAGAAATATTAATAAAAGAGGGTTCTTTATTTAATCTCTATTGGGGCTATGGACACCTAGCTAGAAAGAGACCAAAGATTTGAGTGGAATCAGAGGCATCTCTTTCTGGGCTATGAACATCTTCCCATAAAAGAGTAATACCCAAAATTTCCTTATTATTTAGTTACAAAATATGAGATCAAAATGTAAACTATAGTGTCTATCTAGGATTTTGGCAAAAGTCTCATAACAAGGGGAAATTAAATTTCAATAAATCACACACTTAAATCCAAAGAATGGAAAGGGTTAGTATGTTGTGTGAGGAATTAAGTATCCTTTATTTGGTTTGGTTTATTTATTATTTTTTAAGTGGATTATAAATTATGCTTTTATGCATTTTTGAGATTTTGGGTTCTTAAATATTTAGGAGTATTCTACCCACTGATTCTTCATTTGTTTTTCCCTAACACACAAACACACCCTATTTGTAAATTCAAATAGGGACCCATTGTTAATAAAATATTATTATTTGGGGTCTTCTAAACTAGAAGTCTATGACATGGAGTTTGAAAATAAAAAACTTAAGGAATTTATCTGATGCTAAAATGAATTTATTTTCCTCTCTTGATCTCTAGTATTTTCTTGACTTGATCAATATCATTTACTTCAATTTTATATAGCATCTCAAAGTTATGGAGGAATCAAAGCTATGTATAATCCATACTTAATGATTCACTTTCCACCTTTGATTTTCCTTTAGCTTATACTTATATGTATGCTTGATTTATGACTTAACAAATACTTGGGATGATGTGTTATGCTTTTAGTTGGCTATTTGTGTATTTTCTATTTTGAATGGGGTATTTCATACTTGGGTGTTTCCTAGGCCTTCTTGGATTTCTTTTGTCTTTTTCACATGGGATAAATTCACTAACTCAAAACTTAAGTGAAGAGTCCTAATAGGTCAATGGTGACAACATCATGGACCTTTGTATGTACAACCCTAGGAAAGAGGAGTCGTGAGAGTTATCCACATGTCATCATCCCAATATCTTGGTGGTGACATCAACATGGACCTTTATATGAACAATCCCAAACAAGTGGATTAGTAAGAGATATCAATGTATCATCATCCTATTAGCTTGGTGGTGGCATTAGCATTGACTTTTGTATAGATAACCTAGATAATTATAATAGAGAGAGCCATCCACATGTTTTCATCCCAGAAAAATGGTAGTGAGGTCAACATGGACCTTTATATGGGCAATCCTAAGTAAGTAGAGTAGTAATAGCCATCCACATGTCATCTTGATAACCTAGTGGTGACATCAGCATAGACCTTTGTAGAGAAAATTTTAGGCAAGTAGAATAGTGAGATCCATCCATGTGTCATCTTCTTCCTAGCCTAGAGGTGACAAAGACATATCCCTTTGTATGAAATGTCCCAAGAAAGTGAAATAGTGAAAGCCATCCACATGTCATCATCCTGATAACCTATGGCCAAAGAGATAAAGCACATAAATCCAAAACTTGGATATAAGTGGAATAGTGACATGTAAACACACATCCTCTAAATCCATGTAATAAAATAATTAAGACAAAAAATATAATATTGAAAGAGCAAAAAAGAGACATATGTCATATTAAGATGGCTAATTATTTAGGAGAGTGCAAAAGAAGCCACATGGTAGTAAAATTTGTGAAATTTTGTATTATGAAATTCAAATGAAAAGAGTAAAAAGGGAAAAGAGTGAATGTCATTATTTTAATTAATTCACATGAATCAAATAATTAATACATTCAATTCTCAAATCCAATACAACTAAAAAAGTATAGTTTAAATTATCATTTTTAGTCGAATTACATTACCTTCTAACTATCGAGTATATTGTGAATTCTGATCTCAAGTGCAAATTACAAATCTAGAATTCCATTGAAACCAAGTATTTATAGGTTTTTCATGGACCAAAGTATTTTCAAATAATATATTCAATGATTCATCAAATCAAATCCTAGTTCCATCTACAGACTCAATTATAGGACCAAATGAATATATTAATACTTCATTTGATTTGGTGACCCTAAACCATGATTTAAAATATTATTATACCATTTAGGATGAGGTTAACATAGTTAAAACATACAAGGTCAAGGATCATCTTTCCATTTTCACATGTAGATACAAGGATGACCTATTGGATATCAAAGTAGTTGGTCTTCACAACACAACATCCAAACTAGATATAATACATTGTATTGACCTATTGTTTGATTTATTTTTAAGTGGAAAGGTTACTAAAAAGATATTGCACTTTAATGTAGGAAAAACACCAATTATATGTATTAGTGGAAATTCCTTTGAAATGTACTATAGTTTCCCTTTCCAAAAAATGTCATATAGGCAAGAGATGGTGAATTCATGGCTTCTTAACAATAACACTACCAACAAGTTACAAGACTGGGTTGGTAATCCAAGTAAATTTTTAGCTTAGGGACCTACTTCAACTATCCCCATTTAGTCTTTAGATGAAGGGTTAGAATAAATATGGACCTGTTAAACATTATATATATTTTTTCAACCGTTACTTATGGTAATTAGGTGAGAGTCATTTTTTTAACATGATTTTAACTTCCAAAAAAATCATATCTGTAGGACATATTATCAACTCCAACTTGATTTTGAGAATCACAAATCTAGGAAGTTTACTAGATGGAAAATTGTACATGATGTCCTATGTGGTGTATGTGGTGACTATAACTCTACATTCATCCTATGAGAAACCATGGAAACCATCCCAGACTACCCCAAGAATAAGATATATGACTATTTTAATTTTCTTCATGTGCATAGATTTAGAAATAACATGAAAATGATAACTAAGAAATTCTACCCCATGATGTATCAAGTAATCTATGAGAAGAATATGTCTAGGATCTCTAACCCTATAAATAAAAAAATAAAAAATATGGGTGATTACTAATTATACCCCAAGGGCACAATAATTAAAATTTAATGCATTAAGGCACACCTTTTTTACATACCAAGGATTGTGCCTAATAAATTAGTTGATTAGGAAATCACTACTCAATTGATTGACAACATTGATACTAAATTGTGGAGGGCCGAAAAAGAAACCATCTACCCAACCCATATTAGTATTAGTATAATGCATTACACAAGGTGGGAACATTTCAAACTTGTTGGAAATATTATGACAAGTTTTGGATTTAAATTAGCACCCTTTAGACACTGGGACCTTAGGAAAAATATCAAAGAAAATATTAAAAAATATGAAAGAAAAGTGAGAATTAACAACCATAGACACTAGTCCTATGATCATGATAGTGTGTTTATGAATATAAAATATGATACTAAAGAATCTATAAAGATTCATAGATTCAACATGTCCAAAATTGTGTCATAGAGGATACATATGATACTACTATCATTAAAGAGGATGTGAAGAGGATTGAATTAGAAGAATGGGTTTCTAGACCTGTTCATGGCCCCTTCCTCAGGTAGAAGAAGAAATGAAAACACAATTTAAACCATATGGTGAATATTAAAATTAAGAAAGAGTTAGGACACCTTGAGGTTCATCTTTATATGCAATTCTTTTTACTTCTCCCAAACACATTATGGAGGAACCTACAAGTACAAGTGAAGCAACTAGTATATTTCTTGTATTACTTCTACCTCTATTGACCATAACACACCAAGCAAGTATTATTTCCTTCTTATCTCATGTTCATTTTTATTTTCCTCCTTTGTATCCACTAGTAGTGATTTACCAATCCCATAAGTATCCATATATATCCCAACCTACCATGATAACAACATCACCAATGTTATTACTTTAGTCCACTAGATTTCCATATTCACCACCGATCATTCCTTCAGTGGTCACCACTCCTCTCACTCCCTCACCATCTTCTACCACCACCTTCAATATGATTAGCCTTTATTGATACAAAACTAATAATGACATTTACAAGGAAGCCTAAAACCCCTCCTATTTCACTTCAAAAATATGAAGATGTTACCAAGGAAAGTGAAGAAGGAAGAAAAGGTAGAAGAGGGTTAGACCATGTTTAGACTTATGATTGTGAGGAGGAGGATAAAATATGAGTAGATGAAGAATAATGGGTCTCAAATACTAACATAAAATAAACATAATCATTTGATGAGACTATACAAATATAGGAAGATGATGAGTGGATGACTAAAGAAAGCACCCGTTAGGAGGAACACAACTAATAGGATAATATGAATAAGTTATCCAAGGAGATGGTAACATGGTGGATACTAAATTTCTATCAGATAGAGAGATATGTATAATTAGTTGAAAAATAAAAATTGCACATTAAAACATAGGGGCCATCCCCAACTATAATTCTAAGTTCTTTACCTCAAACGACTATAATGACAACTACAAAAACTAGTGTCCCAATTACTTCTCCCCAATCTAAAATCCTCCAAGTCATAATTTTTTGGAAACTCCCTTAGTTACTATAGCTTAGATTATTTTCATTCTCTAATTCAAATAAACTTAGCTCAAGCAACTACATTCTAATTTTTCTCACCATAGCACATCTTACTACTATGGGCCCTACCACTACTACTATGACTATTTGGGTTGTATATAATTCTATCACTAATTATTTGTAAAACCTATTGATCACCCTAGTAACATATTCAATCTTTAGTGTAACTAATCCTTGGTCCCATAATCCAAGCAAAAGGGTACATTTTATAACATGGTGTACACCTTGATTTTTGATACACTAGACACCCATCTTAAGTTGAATACATAATTAGAGTGTCCTATTGGTCAAGAACCTCAAGTAGATTCACTTAAATTTTTATCCCACAAAGTATAATGGAATTCCAAGTGTGTAATTTATACACCATTATAAATGTAGGTTACTAGATGAAGTAAAGTTATACCTATTTTTCCTATAGTCAGTCAATATTCCCCTAAGTCCATGCTTACTCTAGGGAAATCCCTTTTAGATACTCCTACAAAACAGTAAGACTAAATATAGAAACAATATGCACTGAACATTCCTTCATGGATTCACTAGCTACAATAGGAAGATAATATTTAGTGATTACTAAGCAAGCCATAATAAAGTTTCATTTCAATACACAAACTTAACACCTTGAGAAAGGTAAATAAAAAACTATGGTTTTTGAAAGCCAATATGTTGAGTTGGAATAAAGAAAGGACATGTTATGTTTGAAAAAATAGAGAAAAGTAAATTATTTAGATTGGGATAGATATAGAGAGGACCCCTACACTTTTGTAGATTCTGTTGGAAGGTCTATAAAATTTATGTTCAAACATTTTGATCATCTTATTCAGATGTCACTAAAAAGTGATACCATCCAAGATCCTAAAGAAATTACATACAACTTATAGGGGATCACTAGGAAACTATTTGATACTATTATTTTAATAAGGTCTGCAAAGGCCACATCTCATCCCAAGTGGGGAGATATTCTTCAATTGTTTGATAAAATAAAATAAATTAATGGAAAACTACACTTTATAAGTTGATAAATAAAGAATAATTAATATTCCCATTTGAATAAAATAACAACATCTAAGGTTGTATGAGCATAATATTATATTATTGTTAAAAGGGACAACTTACTTGAGTGGCATTAAGAAATGTGATCTCTAGTTCAGCAACTTACAAATCAGGAAAGGGAGGCAATATCTATCTTGATAGATTTAAGATTCACTCAAGTAGGCATTCCATAAGGAAAATTTGTGTTTAGACCCATTTCTGAAAATATCCTATAAGCATCACTTGATAGTTTTAGAGTTTAAATTAAAGACATTATTTATAGAACTAATGATGAAATAATGCAACTAGTGAAATTTTTAAGAGATAAAATGATTGTAACTAAGGCACTACGTGTTGAGGTCAGAGATACATTGGTCATGCACAAGAATTTAATGAACAAGATCCCTCAATTTTTCAAAATAGCTCTGCTTGATTTTGAAACTATAGAATTTGACTTACAAGCAAGACATATACTATATATATATAAATGGAATCCACCAGGAAAGCAACTTGACCATTAGGGGTCACATATACTCCACCTTAGGGTACTCAACTTCCTATATACACTCTAGTGCATACTCAAATTAGGTTTGCCTATGTGCCACTTCTAGTTTACACTAACAAAACTACATTGGTAACCACTTATAGCATAGCTATAGTTCTAGTTCTCATTCTAGTTGTAACACAGGTTACAACTCTAGTTCCACCTATTTCAACTTCTAAAATGACTATGTTATAGTTTTATTCTTTTAGAAATTTTGTATTAACACCTTATATATATATATATATATATATATATATATATATATATATATATATATACACACACACACACACACACACACACATATATATATATGCATTTTATATTTGTGATGGAAATATTAGTTCTTAATTCTTTTAACATATAAATTGTATTTTATATTAATAAATCTATTTTGAGTAATCATTATTATACATGCATAATTTGCATGAGATCAACATACAATGTTATTTTTGGAAATGTAATTTTAGACTTCACTTGAGATATTAGGCCTTCCCCATCCTAATATTATATATACATGTATCCCCCTAGTCCCAAAGGGATGATAATTTGAGATATTTACATTAATTAGAAATTCTAAGGAAAATTCTATAATTGATCTCGATGTGTAAATCTAGATTATTTTCAAAACTTGTGGATTATGCAAGAAGTTCTATCATTTCATTTTCTTAGTGTTTTGGTAGTACATGACGTATATATATTAACATTTAATTATTCATATTTATTTATTGTTGATTTGAATGTATTTTACATATGAATCGTAATCCTTCTTATAGATATGTTAACGCTATCTTACAAACATGAAAACCTTTGATTATATGTGTTTTACCTTGTTGTATTCCTATTCCATTTGAATATTAAATATGTTTGATTGTTAGTGTTCTAAAATATCCTAAAATATAAATTGGTCCTTGATTTATTATCTAACCTTTAATTCAATTGATGGCATCGAGAGGTTTCATCTTGTGTGTTCCATAGGACTTATTTTCTGCCTTACTTGTCCCTTTTTTTTAGTTTATTTTTGTCTTACCCACCTTAGGTTAAATCCATAATTACTCCACCCATCTCAATAAAGTTCATATTCATCCATATCTAACCCATACATGGTAAACAAACTACTTCATTTTTCATTCTTCCATTAACATCTAGTTTACAAAACTAAATACCCTACAACTCATGCCTTAAACTAAATAATTTTATATGATACTAAAATTTTATCATCTGCCATATAAGGTTTATGGGTGTGCATAAAACTCACATAAATAGTAATTTATTCTGGTGTTATAAGGATGAAATACACCTCTACCTCTATTCTATTTTTAAAAAATCACTTGAGTTGCACTGCAAGCACTCAAAATATTAATAAGGTTAACCTCAGACACTAACTATTCCCACATTTATAAATCTATAGAATGGTTAGATCTAAAAAAGGAGTTAAGAGAGAACCTTAAGCTCAATCATTCTCTTTAGGTAGACAACCCCATCTTCTATTACCCTCAATGGAACTACACCAAACTCTAGTTCAAGTTTTGATGTGGCTAATTGGATATTCCATCAACATCAATAGGGATGTCCATTATCTACCTAGAAACCCTAAGAAATGTGATCTAATAATTTGACTCAAGAGAGGATAGTTAGTATGGTGTTATTTTTAAAATAAAAACTAAATGAAAGAAACACACTAACTAGCATAACATCTCTAGGCCTTGACACTAGGGAGAGCTCAGTTAACAAACATGAATAAAACACACAACTAAAATACAAAATAAATCCTCTTTTACCTTCCTTGAATGATCCAAAATGCTTGTTGTAGTGGCTTGCTTGGTTTGTGCTCATGAAGTCCTCATCAATGGAAGTTTGGCTACCTCCATCTCTCCTTGGCACCTTTGGCTTGTGGCTTGGCATGGATTGGAATAAATTTAGCATGGTAACATTGATTTATTAAAGATTTTTAATCAATTTTAAATTATAAATTTGCATAATAATGTCTTAAAATTCATGTGGTGAGGCCTCCTATTTATAGATTTTTGAGAATGTCTAGAATCAACCTGAACCATCCATCCTAAGATTGAGATGTGTGGTTGAGGATTAATTCAATTTTTGGAATTGAGTTTATAATTATCCTTATCATGAAATTAGAAGAAGGGTAAATTAAGAGGCATGAAGGGAATCATGGAAGTCATTGATGAGGCATGGAGGGCTTTGATGAGGCATGGGAGGCATGAATCCTGATATTTGTGGCATTTATGGCCTAGGGATGTCTTCCCAAGAAATGAGGTCACTTGATGATGCATATATTCAATATTCATTTCTAAAAACAAGTATTAAATAAGTTTCCATGGAATTTTTAATTAGTCTCTAATTTGGGCTAATTATCTCTTAAGCATGTTTAAGCACTTTATGCATAAATTACTCAAATTGATCATAATGCCTTATTATTAGTCAAAAATTTAATTAGATTAGAATTAGAAGACACTATCAGATGTGTTGGATATTTTATTATATTTAGGATTTTGTTAACAACAAATAATGAAGACATATGTCTTGTGTAAGAGATTTGATAGGAAAGATCAGTCTAGAGCACTTAGGTGCAAAATAACATTTTGACTCAGAATGATTTGATCAAAGTTAGCTAGCCCATAAATTGCATTGGCCCATTTAGGGATACTTTAACCAAAATTGGCATTTTAATATGTCAATTTCAAATATTTTAGCATGTTTTAGTGTTTTTAGGCCAAGTTGTGCATTTGGTGGAAATTGGTCAAAAACCTAGTTGGAGGTTATTAGTGGCCAGATTTAGGTGTCTACAATTTGCCCCTATTTGGGAAGGTATTGAAATCTATAAGCATAGTAACATATTGTCAAATAATGAGAGATGTAATATATTCCAAAAAGAATATGATGGCTAAAGAACAAAGATCCAAATGGTTTTGGGAAGCCTATGATGATGCCCCCTCGAGGGAGTGGCCATTACATTTGTTTGATGAATGGTCCCTTGAATAGAAATAAGAATAAAGGTGGAATTAATTTGTTGTTGAGATTAATCCAAATGAGAAAATTCTTTCATGTATTGATGTAAAAAGGATGTTGATTTGCCCAAAGGTGGTTACAATTAGGAATAAAATTTAAAATAATAATTTGCCCATAGGCAGTTATAATCATTTAAAAGGACCTAGATTGGCTAAAGATAATTGTGCCCTAGTTAGGGCTGATTAAAAATCATAACTCAAGGATATAACCTATAATATATATTAAATATGAGTGGGTACAAAGTGATGAAATATATGAATAGAAGAATAAGATTGATCAGTGTGAATGATTCAATTGTACCTACCAATGAGGAGATGTTCATCATGATTAGCAATGATACAACTAGAATGGTCATTGGGTTGATTTGATAAAGGGTGGGATGGGAAGATTTTTCCAAGGTACCAAGGAGAAACTTTTGTGGCTCTATTGATTGTAGACCTTCTTGAAGCTAATTTTGTTGTAGCATGTGATGGTAGGCTTCATGATAGAATACCATGAAGACTATCCTAAAGTATTCATAAGGACTTACTCTTGATATAATAAACACTCAAAAATAATACACCAATGATAAAAACCATAATGATAATATTAACATATGAATATGGATGGACTCAATAATAATGTTTTCAAGGAATCACCTAATGAACACATATAGATCGAGTCAAGGAAATAGTGTTGAAAGCAAACAAATAGGAAAGTGAAAAAACAAATAAACAAACAACTTGAAATTAAAAAAAATATATAAATCTTGAAAACAAAAGCAAAATAAAGCATCCTAACAATGATAATGGCCTAATAAGGTGGATCAAGGATAACTGAGTAGGCTTAGATAGGACAAATATATTTGGATTTTTTAAAATGTTATGAATATTTGTGGCATTTTGAGGTATCTTAACTCATTAGAGAATGACAAGATACTTGCTCACAAAATGACAAGAGACTTTGGCTTAGGTTTCTCAAAAAATGGTGAGAGTGTATGGAAAGGAAGACTGAGGTAACCTCAACATGAATTGAGCATGACCCAAATAGTCATTAAATGACCTCAAGCCATAGTAATTCCATCTAGATAAAAGGTGAGAAAAAACAAATTAGGTCCTAATAAGTTCTCAAATCTAGCAAATGGCCAATCAAATGAAAATAGTGATGGAAAAGTGATGTGGTAATGCATGATAAAAAAGAGTTACCCCTAGTTTTCCTATAGGTGGTCATAACTAGTATATAATGGCATAGGTCAATGATACTAATTTGCCCATAGGCAGTTAAAATTAGTAGTAAGACTGGTGAAACACTAATTTGCTCATAAGCAGTTATAATCAGGCTCACATAAACAAACTTAATATGATAAAAACTATTTTTCCAAATAAAGTGTCACACTACTTTAATAGACTATCATTATAAACATATATTGAATTAACTATTGAAACTTGATTAGAATCCTCCTATGAAAAGGTGTGGGAAAAACCAAATGAACCAAGATAAAATAAGATTGGGTAAGATGACTAAAAATAGGCTTTGATCTAGATAGGAATGGAATGGCATTACTTTATGATAATTATGGTTTTTGATATATTGGATAAAATGGTAAGAAGATTTACCCCCAAGTGATGGGGTGAAAGGAAGGATACATGACATTGGTAAAAGGATATGTAATAATGGTAATGGCATGGCAATGTGAAATGGTATAGTACATGTTTTTGGCCTAGGTCTGGTAAATGGAATATGATTCTATTTTTCCTATTGAGATGGAGATGCACATCTTAATCAACAAATGATACAAATAGAATACTCAATCATGTTAATTTTATACCACACCTCATCTGAATAGTTGTTCTATCAAAAAATCAATGCATATTTGGTTGCCAAGAATGTTTTTGTGATCTTCATGGGTCATTGATTTTGATTCCTTAAAATGTCAAGATAAGGTATCTTTGTAGACTCTATAAAGGAAAGTGTAGCCATGGATGGTAAATAAGGACAAATATCAGATGGTAGGTTTGACTATGAAATGGAATAGTCAATATAACGTGGAATAGAGAAATAAATGCATATCAAGATTTTTAGTCACATGTAATGTTGTTGATTTTATATTCAACATAATTTTGGTTATGGTGGGGTAGAAGACTTATTCTCTTGATATGACCATAATATTTTTATGTTGTTTTATTGTGAGAGTAGTTACCATTTGATTAGGCTATAAATAGTAAGCTATTTTGATTTGATCTTTGATTTTGTCTTCATCAAGTAGTGAATAAATTTTGTGCTCAGCTATGGTTGCCTCAATTAGTTTTTCACCAATGAAGTTATCTTGATTTTATCTTAGTGCCTCCAAGAATGTTTCACTAATGAACATTGGCTTTTGAATTTGATTGTCTTCTTGCACTTCCAAAAAAATTTCACTAGAAGATGTTGAGTTCTGACTTGGATTGTCCCCTAGCACCTCTAAAAAGGTTTCACTATGAGAGTGTTCTTCTGCTACATGAATGTAGTCTTGGCCTCCTTAATATTCTTTAACTTCTATGTCACCATGTATGTAGTTCAATAAAGTGTGATTTTGTCAATCCCAATTGACACTTGTGGGAGATGGAATGTCAATAATATGGCTATTTTAGTTGATGGTAATGGCATGTGAAATGGCAATGGAAGGGGGAGAGGATATATAATCCTCATAGAAGATACTAGGATAACTTATGTTAAAGCTAAATTACTCATCCTTAAAAATTGTAATAGGATCACAAATGTATTCAAATTGATCTGCAAGGCATGCATAACTAATGTTGTAACAACCATAAACATATTCTTCTTCTGAATTAGATTCTAACCCGAGGGACTCTAAATTTGATATTGAGATTAATGTTGATTCTAATTCTGATGCTAAATTTGATGTTAGTTCAAGAATAAAACTTGACTCTAATTTTTATTCTTCATCTGATGGGTACTCTATTACAATGATGTCTTGCTAAATATTTGGTATTGGACAAGTAATATCCTATGATGGCATAATGGGCTCTACAAAAACTAGTTTTTCAAAGTGAGACTCCTCTAGGATGGGAAGAAGGTCAAGAGACAACTCCTTAGAGACTAGCTTGTTAATAGGAGGCTATTAAAAAAACAAGCACATAGTTAAGATAATGATTTGCCTAAAGGTGGTTATAATCATTAAGAAATGACTCAATAAAGACTAGCTTATCAGAGTGAGACTCCTCAATAAATGGTATAGGATCAATGGGTGATTCATCATAGGTTGACTTATCATAAGTTTTTTATTCAACAAAAACATCTTGGATTGGTTGGTTGTCTTGGCCTTTATTTCTAATGAGTTGGAAAATACTAGTTTTGAACATAGCTTGGTCTTGAAAGGATTGGATCAGTTGAGGTTTGAATGGGATTGGTATTAGATAAATAATGACCTATGGTTAGATAATGATAGGGAATTATGGATCATGATTGCTCACATGAGCCAAAGGATGAAGTCCTAAAATGGTAACGATAGGGTGGTGTGGAGCATGATTGCTTACACAAGCTAAAGGACTAGGTCTTGGAATGATGAAGGGGGCATTGTGGAGCTTGTTTGCTCACACAAGCTAAAAAATTGGTAATGGTATTCCTTGGATATTTTAGTCTTGGAATAAAAATTGTATGATGTGGTAGATCCTGATTACTTGCACAAGCCAAAGCATCCAAGTCTTCCTCATAAACATTATCATCTTAGTCATGAGTTAGCTCATAAGTTGGTTCTTGATTGTGTTCCATGTATTGATTATTGAAAAGAGGGTATGGATCTATATTCTAAAAAACATATCTATATTTGGGTCTTCAAATTTCTCCTCAATGGCCTCTTCATGCCAATCAAGGTTTTGATTTGGATTTGTGGATTTTGACTATGTTCCCCATATGGACTATTGTAGGGAGAATAATAAAACTCTTTAGAAATATTTCTCTATAAGGGTTCCTAGTGGGATTTTATGTAGCCATTCTATCATAATTTGGATTGTACATGACTCTAACATAAGTGTAGTGAGACATATCCATGTAACTAATGAAAGCTCTAAAATAAAAAGGCTTAGAGTTTTATAAACTCTGAAAAGCTATGTCCAAAGGACAAATGGTTCAAGCTTAGTCTAACTTGGTCAAAAGGTAGAGTTGTATCTCTAATGTGGTCTAAAAATGGAGATGTATCTCTAAAATTATTTATGCTAAAACTTGGCATAAAATAGTCTAGCATTAAATGCCTAATGTCAAATGTCATACACATAAAATTTCAAGCATCTAAATAAAAATTGGCATGTCAAAGGTCTTGGTCAATCTGTTCCAAACAAGGTCGAAACTAGGAAAGGGAAAAGTTGAGTGACTAGGTCTTTTATCCAAATGTAGAGTCAAAATATAGGCTCAAGTGAAGAGACATATACTAGGACTTTTGGCCAAATGGTGTCAAAATCTGGACTTGAAACAAAGGCTAATGTGATTTGATTTAATCTAACCAGTTTAGAAACAACTTTGACATAGACCCGACACAAGGAATAAAACATAAACATGATCAATTGGCATAAGGCATGAGATAAAAGGTTCTTTAAGAAATGTTGTGTTCTCATAAATAAAGGCACAAACAATGATGAAGATAGGCATAAATAAATAAACCATCAATAGTTTTCAAATTTGGGTAATAGATTAACTGAAGTTATGCAACCCAAAAGAGAAAGATAAATATATCAACCCCATGAATTGAGGCTTAAATATAAATAAATCAATGTTTCAATACAAATTTGACAAGGCTAATTGAAAATTTAATGTTGAAAACTAGGATTTGACAAACAAGCTAGATAAGATTGGACAACATGATGCAATAAGACAAAGGTCCAAATGGTAGACATGACATGGTTTGAAACAAATGGTTTTTGATACAAGGTGAAACAAGTCTTGAAATAAATTGAGAAACATAATGGTGTAAGCATGATCAAATGATCTGGTCAATTGTTATGTTTCAAAATACTCAGGCACAAATAGTTTGACATGATTTGGGTAACGTAACACTACCCTCCTCAACTCAAATGACACACACACAAACAAGTTTAGTAGAAATTTTAAGGCATAATTGTGGTGTAAAATGGATATGATAATGCCTCTTTAGAAATAAGAGTGATGTATAATCAAATTGGTTTTGACATGGCTTTATAAACAAACAAACAAGTTTTAGTCTCAAAACATACCAAATGAGAAAATTATCCAAAAATACACTAAGTATAATCATCCAAATCCGAGCAAGGGTATGCTAATGTGGGGTTGACTAAACTATCAAGCTATCAAATATTTATATGAGAATCAATTACACAATGAATTTTATGTTAAATAATGTAAAAGACAATCATAAAAATTAGGTGATCATGGTATTGGCTAGTTTTAAGAAGGTCTAGTCCTTTTTACAACCACTACATCCTATTATTCGCTCAGTTTAGTGTGATGTCCAAATGTAGATACATCCCATGTGAAACTATAAAGGAGTAAGTGAAGTCAATGCCATGAGATGAAACTTTGGGTAAAATATTCTCTAAAGAACTTGTGGGAGGTAATGATGTCCCCCTCTCAATCCAAGTTTGCATAAAAACAAAGAAGGCATGAAAGTAGAAAGACTTTAGGGTCATTTTAAAGGTCACCCAAACTTTGATGAGTTTTTGGGGAGTGATTTAGATTACTTTCTTTCTAAGCCTTGGACTAGGCTACTTTAAATAGGAATGGTGCTTTTGATTCTAAGGGTTCCCTAAAGGGGACAAATAGAAGATCATACATGCAACATCCCTCTTTTTTCTAAACAAAAATTTAATCTAAACAACTAAGTGAATACAAAAATCTTGAAAAGGTGAGTTCATTTTTAATCCCAAATGGAAATTGAGGTGGTGTTCATTTGACCCCTTGATCTTACTTGCAAACTTTGAAAACATTCACCATAAGCATCTTTTTTTTGTTAAACACCAAAACAAGGTTCCTAATTGATTTTTAAGAACATAAAAGGTGATTTAAACATGTTTTTAGCAAATTTCAAGCTTTCTATTGCAAATAAAATGTTATCATGTCATTTAACCTTGAATCTCTTTTGGGTTTGAAACAATGAACTTCAAAAAAAGAGCTCTCAGGTTTGTGTTTTAAAAAAAAAACACAGTGATCGATGTTAGTTATATAATCAATGATGGTTAAATTGGCTAACTGATGATGGTTATCTAACTAACATTGGTTATACCAATAGTTACCAATGATAGCTATTGAACTGATGTAAGTTTTACTAACTAATGTCAGTTACTGTGTAAACTCGTGACAAATAAAAATAACAAAACAAAGTTAGAAAATCAATTTGTAAGAGTTTTAAAGATCCAAATGAAGATTTTAAAGCTAACAAATGATCTTATTCATATGTGGGATGAATTTGGTCCCATCAGGCATGCCATATGTGATCTAAAAAATTGACTCAAGAGAGGATGGTTAGTATGGTGCTAGTTTCAAAATGAAAATAAAATGAAAGAAACACACTAACTAGTATAACATCTATAGGACTAGACACTAGGGAGAGATTAATTAACAAAAATGAATAAAAAACACAAATAAAATGAAAAATAAATCCTCTTTTACCTTCCTTAGATGCTCCAAAATTCTTTTTATAATGGCTTACTCAGTTTGTGCTCATGAAGTCCTCATCAATGGAAGCTTGGCTACCTCCATCTCTCCTTGGCACCTTTGGCTTGTGGCTTGGCTTGGCTTGGAATAAATTTGGCATGGTAACACTAATTTCTTGAAGCTTTGTAATCAATTATACATTATAACTTTTCATAATCATGTCTTAAAATTCATATGGTGAGGCCTCCTGTTTATAAATTTTTGAGAATGTCTATAATCAACCTAAATCATCCATCCTGAGATTGAGATGTGTGGGTGAGGATTAATTCAATTATTGGAATTAATTTTATAATTATCCTCATAATTACATTGGAAGAAGGGTAAATTAAGAGGCAGAGAAGGCATTGATATGTCATGGAGAGATTTGATGAGGCATGGGAGGCATAAATCCTGATATTTGTGGCATTTATGACCTAGGGATGTCTTCTCAAGAAATGAGGTCACCTGATGATGCAAATATTCAATATTCATTTCTAAAAACAAGTGTTCAAGAAGTTTCCATGGAATTTTTAATTAGGCTCTAATTTGGGTTAATTAGCTCTTAAGCATGTTTAAGCACTTTGTGCATGAATTACTCAAATTGATCAAAATGCCTTGTTATTGGTCCAAAAATTGATTAGATTGGAATTGGAAGCCACTATCAAATACATTGGATGCATTATTCCATTTAGGATGTTATCAACAACAAATAATGAAGGCACATGTCTTGTGCAAGAGATTTTATATGAAAGATCAATCCAATGTACCTAGGTGCAAAATTAGCATTTTGACTCGAAATGATCTGATCAAAGTTAGCTAGCCCATAAATTGCATTACCCCATTTAGGGATACCTTGGCCAAAATTGGAATTTTAATATGTTAGTTTCAAATATTTTAGCATGTTTTAGTGTTTTAGGCCAAATTATGCATTTTGGTAGAAATTGGTCAAAATCTTGGTTGGAGGTTATCATTGGCTAGATTTAGGTGTCTACAAGAAATATTTTCCTTTTGTCTGTCGAGAGGAAGGACTATTTACTAACATATCAATGCCTTTAAAACTATTTTAGGGATATTAAATATAACCCACAAAGATGTGGTATGCAGATTATTTCCCTTCACATTACAAGATGCGTCTTATGAATAGTTTTTTAATGTCCTACAAGGTTCAATCACCTCTTGGGAATAATGTAAAAACACCTTTTTATCATAGTTTGTCTAATTCATTAGTGCAAGTGTTATTTATCAACACTTTTCTAGCATGATAAGATAGATAAATTAGCCAATTTGAGCCTTAAATGCTATACTATAGAAGATTTATATCAGACTTAATACTACCTACAAACCTAATGAGGCATTGGCCCTTGAGATTTACAAGAACTCCCTAGACCTTGTGACTGATGTCATTCTACATAGAGTGATTGGTATTGATTCACTACCATTGGCTTATGTTGAAGCTATCAATACTTATAAATAATTTAATCCTCAACTAAATCATTAGCCCTAGTCAATCCTAGTCTTTTTTTATTGGATTTTATTCCATTTGAAAATAAAAATAAAAATACCTTGGAAAAAAACTAGAGCTAGGTATATAAATAGTTGCCTTTAAACCATGCTCCACCTAATCAACATCTTAGCTTCTTGAATAATTCTAAACCTAAATAAAAAAACTAGAACTAGTCTATGATACAAATCAATACCACTACTACACAAGGTATTAATTATGATTCCACAAAAAGAGAATTGGAATCAATTCAAAAGATGGTTACAAAATAAGTAATGCTTTTATGAACATGCAAAAATGCATGGGTAATGTTGGAGGATGTAATACTAATCATAGATTCAGATTCCATATGTAAAATAAACCTTTCAATAGGTATAGGAATAATACATAATAATAACCACCTAAAAATATGCTAAATATCAAAAACATGGAAGTGACCCTTCCAAATTGGTACTGAGTTCATAACACTACATAACATGGTGAGCTAGGGTACATCGGGTTCTACACATCCTTAGATATATTTTATAAGGATATGGATAGGTAGGAAATTTATGTATATAAAATAAAACCATCTTCCTCTACTAATCTAGGACACCCTAGTATAGTAAAGGTATATAATACCTATGATCTCTTATTCCTAGTAGAAAATGAGAATGAGCCAGAAGATAATATAGATGAAATCCATGCATTCTAGTAATTTTATAGGAATAATTAAAATGTGAAGATAAAGTATCCTATTATCAATTCAACACATCCAAATAATATTTCCACTACTCCAAATTATTATGCCAACAATAATCCACCACCGCTTAGGATATATGAATAGTTGTAGAACACTTAATCACAAAGTAGAGTTAGGTACAACATTGTTGAGGATATGAAGAAGATCATGGCCAATATCACCTTGTATGAAATAACACAAATCACTAAATAAATGGATTTATTACTTAAATATCTAACCAAAATATCCTCTACATTAGATAAATCTAGAGATACACATGTAAATGTGATGTTATTTAAAGATAAACATGAAGTGTCACTATTTTCACTAATTGTCTAAATGTTCAAAAAGAATGTGCATAACTATTTAGTTGACTCAGGTGCCTCAACAAATGTGATGATGATGTCTATGTAAATGAAGTTTTGTTATACACAAATATATATTCTAGTCTTTGACATTCCATAATCTTATGACTTGTTGATGAGTTATTATTGGTCTAAGTGATGACAACCCCAATATATTACATTACATTAAGAAACAATATCAATTCAAACTGATTCAATGCCCACTTAACCTATTTTGGAATTCTTGGATAATGATCAACACTATCACATGATACAAATTTTCCTTTCTTCATACAATGTCAATTAAACAACTTTTTTTATTTTGTCTATTTATATTTATGAGAAATTTTTGATTTGTTTAAACCTCTCTATCATCCTTCATTTCTATCTATCTTTTAACATTTTCAATAGTGATATGATCTTCTTAAATTGGTATTTTCAAGACCAATAACATTATTTACACTTTATATTATTAATATAAATCAACTTAAAATAATTACACAATGGAGATAAATAGTAAATCATAACACAAACTTAAAAATCATGGAGGAAACTATTACACTTACTAGATATGTCTACAAATTGGCAGCCTCACTAATACTACATGGACCAAACAAATATAAACTCTATAATTTTTATTTATTACTAGCTACCCATAAAAATAAATGTTTTATTTATGAACATTAAAGACTTATAGTTTTCCTCTAATTTCTTTCCATGTTACTCAATGCTATACACTTTTACATGTGTTAATAGAACAAAACCAAGGAGAAGACAAATCTTGAAATTACAACTACAGGTTGTTCAAGTTGGGATTCTCACTATGTAGGCAAAATGAATGATTTTCTTCTTTTCTTCAATCCTATCGAAATTCTAAAAATTAATATTTAGTCTATCTTATCTTCATTCCAAACAAATTTTACTTAGAAACACTCTTTGATATTTTCCATTTTCATAAACCTCTATTGCATCTTTATGACTAGTCCCTCATCTTAATTTTGTCTAAAATTTTGGAAATCTTTATCATACTGATATATTCTTAGAATTAGGATTTTATTTACTAAATTCCATTGTGAACAACCCAAGTGTTTAATGAAGCCATTATAAATCTATGCCATGATAAATAAGATTATTATTAGTTTTAGATTATTAATTAGCATTATATATTATTGAGATTCAATAGATCTTATCTGGGTTGGTTATCATTGACTAAGCTTAAGATTAGAATCAAGAATAATCCACAAAATCTTTGTGGACCTGGGCTAGATTTAGGCTATTCAATGTAGGGTTTGTTTTCATCATCAAACAAATAATATTCTATGATCACTGTTGGTGTGAATTTATCATGTCATAAAATAATATTATAGAATAACTAAAATCACATAATTGTAGATTTTTATGTTTGTAGTTACACCATAATTTTTTTAACATTTATATCTCAACAATTATTAAAGTTTGAATAACTTAGTAACACAAAAATATATAAACTTTTGTTTGAATGTTACATAGTCATGTAACTCAGACCCAAAGTACAAGATCTAGATAAATCTTAGAGCTCAACACTTTCAAAATCTTATATTTCTCAAATTATCATATAAACATGATCTCCATCCTTATTATTAATTTATTTTTATCTTCCATTCAACATATCATGTAAAGACATACCTTTCCCCTTAATTGTATTATCATAACTCTATGGTTAGATCTATATTGGCCTGAGCATCACATCTAACAATCTTTAGTATATTAAATATCATTCAAACCATGTAAATACACTTATTAATGAAGCTATGAATCACCAAATATCATAACCAGATCCTTATTTATTCATTGAATTCAAAATTATTACATTCAAAAATATTTTTAATTATAAATACCCTTGAACTTTTTATTCCTCCCTCCTAGACTTTTCTATACTATATCTTTTCTCCTGCATCCAAATCCTTTTATAGTTTATCAAATTATTATCAAAATCCTTTATTTGGTCTTGTCTTAAAATAAGACCAAGATTATCTTCCCTTTTTTTAGGCTTATCTTTATCTATAACTAACATACCTCTTTTGATCCTTTTCTAATGTAAGATAATATTTTAAATCATTCTACAAATGATTTTAAATGGAAATATATTTATAAAATATTATTAAGTGTCTAACACCATATCTCAAGTTTCTTACCCTTAGAAATGGTCACAAACTCTTATAAAGGTTATACAATAATTCAAATATTCAGACATTAACCTTTGGGATGGAAAATTCAATATACCTATTCTAAGATAAATGAAGCATAAAAATGACTTTGTATTAACTCCCAAGACTCTTACAAGACTATAAAATAGTGTAATATGGATATTTAAATTATAAACATAGTTATATTTTTATGCTCCTACATCAAACTCTCCTAGTAGGAAATATTTGAGCTTCTTCTCAAATGATATTTGTAATCATTTTTCTACTTCTTCTAATATTTAATGCCTTATCTTTATATTCATGCTTGATTTTATATTTTTTGTCTTCTTATTTCTTATCTTCATATCTCTTAATCCTAGTTGGATCAATCCTAATTACTTCTTCATTATTGAAGTCTATGGAAAAGGACCTAATTTTCTCATCTAATAAATCTTTTGTACCTAAAAACACAACTCAAAATAAAATAAGATTTCAAAGCTTGAGGCATTAGTTCCCCTTCATATTCTTAATTAAAGATATTTAAGAGATCCATCTTAGCTTCTTTGATATCCTCTTCACCTCCTATGAGGCTTAAATCTTCTAACTCTATCATGATTTGATGCCAAATCATTTCTTATTCATTAAACTTTGCCATATCCTGACTCAAAGCTGATGTATCTTAAATTTGTGTCACTTGAAGCAATTCTTCCTATTATATTTTAGGTCCCACAATAACTTCAATGGGTGCTTCTTACATATTTGTAGTATTCATTAACCTATCTAACAATACTATTATTTGTTTATACAAAACATCTTCTTGAAAATTTACATTTTATTCATCAAATATGATATTATAAGGAAAATTTTGACATTGATACTCTTCAAAATATTATTTTTATTCACATTCATCTTCAAATGGACCATACATAGACTTAACTTATTCTTCATCTCCTATTTCCTACAATACATCACCATCTTCATGCAATTTCACATTGATGTCAACAAAATCAATATTTATCTTAAAACAAATTTTATCATTATCAAAATTTTCTTGAATTAACTTTGCATATCTTTTTAGATATTGCTATTCTTGAAGATATTATCCTAGCTTCATATCTTCAATCATTTCTCCTTCATATGGATGGAAAAAGACTTAGTCATACTCCAACATGTTCACTTCTTCCATAGTAAAAGTAGGTTTCTCATGCTTCTCTTTTATTACCATCACTTTGAATTCTTCATAATTTATGCCCTCAAATTAAACCCTCTCTTCATCTATATTTTTACCTACATGCACACATAAAAATAAATCATTAGTTTTAAAAACTTGAGTCTTGCTTGCCTCTTTCTTTTCTGCATTGTATTGTTTTACTATCAATCTCTTTTATTTCCTCCATTTTATTTTCCCAAGGATTTCTCTGGGAGGCCATTTGATCCTTTTTCTAATCCCTACAATAAATTTTTTTCTTGAATCCTCCAAGACTTCCATCATGGCTGATAAGACCATTCTTATCTCTGCAATTTCTTTTTCTACCTCTATCTCTCTCATCTTCTTATGGCAATTGACTTTATCTAAGCCATCCATTCTCTCCTCTCTTTACCTTTTTTTATCTTTTCCTTAGGTCTCACTTGGACCTATTTCATTAGTAAGTCTATTTTACCCTATTATATAGTACCTCACTTAGGTTTTTTTCATCACATTCTGTTGGTAACTGACTAGTCCTTTCCCTTGGACCTTTCACCTTCTTCTTTAATCTCTCTTTGATTTTGCCTCTCCTCCAAGATTTCCTAGATTTTTATCAATATACTTCACTATTTATTTCAAATAGCCACATGTATCCAACTCAAAACCTACTTATCCCAATTATCCAACTCAAAAATCATGAAAATACTGCTCAAATAATTTAAACTAAAAATTGACTATCTTTACCAAAGATCTTATCTAATCTCTAATACCAAAATTTATGAAAACCCCATGAAATTACACTACATCAAGAAAAAATATCAGTTCAAATTGATTCAATGCCCATGTAACCTGTTTTAGAATTATTGGATAATGCGCAACACTGACAAATGATACAAATTTTCTTTTCTTCCAATGTCAATTAAACAAATTTGATTATTCTATCTATTTTTTATGAGATTTTTTTTATTTTTTTAAACCCCTATATCATCCCTCATTTATATATATATCTCTCTCTTAACATTTTCAATAGTGATACGATCTTATTAAATTGGTCTTTTCAAGACCAATAAGATTATTTTTAATTTATATCCTTAACATAAATTAAATTAAAATAATTACATAGTGGATCTCAATAGTGAATCATGTCACAAACTTCAAAATCATGGAGGAAACTATTAAACTTACTAGATCTATCTACAAATTGGTAGCCTCACCAATACTACATAGACCAAACAAATATAAACTCTATAATTTTAATCTATTACTAGTCACAAATACAAATGAATGTTTTTTTTTCAAACATTAAATACTTTTGGTTTTCCTCTTTTTTTTTTCCAAGTTACTCATCATTATACACGTGTCCATGTGTTAATAGAACATCACCAAAGGGAAGACAAATCCTAGAATTACACTTATAGGTCATTCAAGTTGGGATTCTCACTATGTAGGAAAAATGAATGATTTTATTCTTTTATTCAATCCTATTATAATTCTACATATAAATATATACTATCCAATATTCATTCCAAACTAATTCTATTTTGAAACACTCTTTGATATTTTCCATTTTCATATACCTATATTGCATCTTTATGACTAGTTTCTCATCCTAATTTTGTCTAAAATTATATAAATATTTATCATACTGATATTTTCTTAAAATTCATATTTTATTTACTAAATTCCATTGTGAACAAACCAAGTGTTTAACAGAACCATTATAAATCTATGCCATGACAAATAAGACTATTATGGGTTTTAGATTATTAATTACCATTATATATTATTAATCTTAGATAGATCTTATTTGGTCTAATTATCATTTCCTAATATTAAGATTAGAATCAATAATAATCCATGAATTCTTTGTATACATGGGCTAGATTTAGGCTATTAAATGTAGGGTTTGTTCTCATCATCAAATAAACAATATTATGTGATCTCTGCTAGTGTGAATTTCTCATAAAGCATAAAATAATATTATAGAACAACTAGAATCATGTAATTGCACATTTTTTATGTCTATAGTTACGTAAATTTTTTCCTAAAATTTATATCTCAATAATTATTAAACTTTGAACATCTGAAAAACAAACAAAAAGATAAACTTTTGTTTGAATGTTACACAGTCACATAACTTAGACTTGAAGTACAAGATTTAGATAATCTCTAATCTTGACACTTTTAAAATATTCTATTTATTTAATTCTGATATAAACATGATCCCATATCCCTATTATTAATTTATTTTTATCTTCCATTTAACAAATCACATAAAGACATACCTTTCCCCTTGGCTGTATTAGCAAAATTCTATAGTTAGATCTATATTAGTCTGAGCATCACCTCCAACAATATTAAGTATATTAAAAATAATTAAAACCATGTAAAGACACTTTTTAATGAAGCTATGATTCTAAAAATATCATAACCAAGTCCTTTACTCATAGAATTCAAAATTATTACATTCAAAACCTTTTATAATTTTATAGGCCCTTGAACTTTTTATTCCTCCCTCCTGACCTTTTCTATACTATATATTTTATCTTGAATCCAAATAATTTTATATCTTATAAAAATGTATTTATTTTATATTGGTCTTAAAATAAGACCAAGATTATCTCGCATTATTTCTAAGCTTATCTTTATCTCCAACTAACATACCTCTTTTGATCATTTTTCAACATAAGATAAGATTCTAAATCATTATACAAATTATTTTACATGGAAATATATTTAAAAAAATATTAATAAGTATTTAAGAGAATATATCAAGGTTCCTACTTCATATAAATAGTCATAATCTCTTAAAAAGTGATTTAACCTTTTAGGGTTTAACTATGTATAACCAATGTTTGATTAAAGGGCTGAAATGTCTAAATTAGTTAAATAAATATGCAATAGTTTATTATAGAATTTGAGATTATTTTAGATTATAAAAATAAAAATAAATAGGATTAAATATATACTTATCTAAAAAATAATTGTCATGGATGATCTGGGTTCTGAAAGTTGAGTTTTAGGTAGTTATAAGTGTCATCAATAGGATTCTAGTGTCTATCTACTCACTAGATAGTAGAACCCCATATGGATAGTAGTACCATGATTTTTTAGTGTCCTCAATGTGGTGTTAATATCCCCTTTATGGGACAATACCTATTTTTTTGGTCATCTACACCTATGTGTCTATGTCCTATCCATACATGCACAAAATTTGGAACTCTATGTTGTGCCTCAAAAACCTAATTTAGTGTGCAAACCCTAATCATCCTTGTAAGTATGGAATGAAAAATAATTGTGTGTTCATTATTATGATAGTATATACATCCTCAAAACCTCAATATGAAGATAGTTTCATGTGTACCAATACTCTAAAGAGGGATCAAGCCCAATGTAGTTCTCCTACCTAGTGTTTGATGTAAGTGCAAGTGAATGCTAGAATGAGAGTGGAATTGGATGCCTTGAATGTGCTTGAGCTTTGAAATATTTTTAAAAAATTCTTAGGGCTGATTTATATGGTATAATGCATATGTAGGCTATAATAGGGATCAAATATCTTAATTTTACTCCACTTGTCTTTGGTTTGAATGTGTTTTTGCATTCATTTTCCATCTAGTGAATAGAGGTCAATTAGACTTGTATTTATAGGATTTTACAACTTATGTGGATAATAAAATGGCTTAATCCAACCTTATTAAGGTCACACATTTGAAAAATTATTCATTTGGAAGAGATAGGGCTAATGACAGTAGCACCCAAATTTGGACACTAGTGCCATGTGGTTACCATGTCCTAGATGTGGCACTAATGTCCACTTGGAATTATGTTGAGCAAGTTGGGTTGGGATATGAGAAGATAATTATGAAATTATGTTTTGGATAAATATTGGCTAATGTGGTTTACTTGATGACTAGAAAAATATGTCTAAGTCTCTAGGATAGGTCTAGGGCTAAGCTCGAAATAGGGTAACTCAAGTGACACTCTTATAATTTAATTAACACTTTTAGGTGATTACATTTTCACCTCATTTATGCTAGTAATTTAGCAAATAAAAATGACTAGTATAAAGGATAAAGAAGAATAATTTGAGTTACCTTAAAAGTGAATCTTACATAACTAATTTTGATTATGTGAATTTGGGTCTGCCTATATAGAACATTATCCAAAGTAATGTCCTTCAATGAAACATGAAAAAATTAGGCCTTGCTTAAGAGATGATCAAAAGGAAAATACTATGTTGAAATAATATAACTAAGTAAATTTGAGTAAAGAGAGGGGAAAGGAATAAATAAAACTCATTGGGTATACAAACCAATGTATGAACCTAGTGATAACCTATGTGTGTGAGTGTACATAGTAATCATATCATTAAATAGCTTGGATTGAGCTAATGGATTTCTAAATCCTGATATGGGTGGATCAAGAACTTAATTTGATTTTGACTCCATCATTTCCCACCCTTGCTCAGTAGATCCTCATCTCTATGAATCTTGGATAAGATTGTAAGTGTGTCTAACCCTCTTATGTGGGTGGTCAAGAAATCAATTATTATATAAATCCATCATTTCCCACCTATGTGAAGTAGATGCATCTATAGCTAAACTATGAAAAGTGATGAAACTATCTAACTAAGTATATCTAACTATGTTTATCGGCTCTATAACCACTCATGTATATTAGGAAGCTCTAGGCCAATCAAGAATGCCAACCACTATATATGGAGTAAGGCATAAATATGTTGACAAACTATAATGTGATAGCCATTGTATATATTTTAGAGAATTACATGGACTTTTACATTCTATCTGATTAAACTATCTATAGCTGAGTATATAAAAACTATGTGTTGTACACATGCACTCAATCTGGTATTTGAGTATAATAAATTTGAATTGAGTGTGTAATAGCTAAATTTGTGTAATCAAACTGAATGTGGGAGTGATCATTCCATGCACAATTCCCCCAAATCTAAGTAATTAGTATGAATTTAAGATAAAATTAATATATCTAATCAAAATCTAAACTTAACTATCAAACATGTGATTGTATTTATGCAAATTTGTATTGTACCTAGTGTACTAGTCTAGTTAATTTGGATTGTCCTGAAGTTGGGGCTAATGAAAAATAGAACCATATAATGGACAGTATCACCCTATGGTACTAGTGTCTTAATCTGGGTGCTAATGTCTACTTGGTCTAATTTTTGAGTGGTTTGAACTAAATTTTTATTATTTATTCTATTATGTGTCTATCCTAAGTCTAATTTCTAAAAGTGAGCCTATGTCTTATAATTTATCTGTGAAAAGCAAATTAGGATCCTTATCTATATGATAAAACCCTATGAATTCCCCTTATTTTGAGGTTAGTTATGAAATCTATATAGGAATTTCCCTATAAAGAAGTAGCTTTGTAAAATGTGTTAGCTATAAGATGTGCATGATATTCCAATATAGTGTACAAACATAACATCAAAATGTAAAATTTGAGCATAAGTAATGGAAGATGTATGTTGTAATCTAGAATTACCCAACAATGTCAATATATATGTAATAAATGTATGTAGTATAAAATATGAGTAATTACCTAGGGGGGTGGGGCATGATGTCCATCATGGCTCCCAAGTAAGAAGGGTAGATGCATGAGGTCCCTCATGGCATCAAAAACTAGTGTGTGTGTGTAACAAAAAATACAAGTTTCATGGAGTAGAAGCATATAAATAAGCATACATACAAACACATGAGCCACATATAAGGTAGGATAAGGGACATAATATAAGGGGCATGAGAACATGTCACTAAATATGAGAATGAAGACATATAAGGACATGTTAAAATATATACATATAAAAGCAAGAAAGCAATTTGGCATAGAGCCACATAGAAAGACATATTAAAATGTCCACATATAAAATTAGGAAATCACACACAAGGGACATGGGCACATTTTCAAGGCATACAAATAGAGAAGTGGCATAGATCCAAAGAATAATGGAATATTTAAATTCCATTGAAGATGTAAGAAGCACATGAAACACAATCAAGTCTAATCTATGAAAACTAAAACTGAAAGCATGTATAACTATGTACAAATCTATGCAAATGCTAAGATGTATATATAATGAGTGTAACTAGTGATAGTCAACAAAAAATATGATCAATGAGGAGAAATGATCAATATCTAGATAATTCAATGCATAAATTGGAATGTATAGTATGTAAATTTAAAGTTGGTTATAAGAACTATGTAGGAGATGCCCCCAAGTGGGTGGATGTATCAAATGTATAAACCTAGATTGGTGTAAATGCTTGAAATGGGTAGATTACATATGGTTTGGATCAATGTATTACACTGAAGTCCTAACTAGAATCTAAATGCACTCAATAACAATAAGTGAAACATATGTATGTGATAATTTGACTATACAAGGATAACTAACAGTATGCAATATCTGACAAGTAGTATAAATGTAAACATAGTAATGCATACAATCTATAAATTTTGTGTTTTTGAAATATTTTAATTTTTTTTTTAATTTTGACATGTTATATTTTTTTCATGTTTTTTGGGTAGAAGCTACATAAAAGAAAATGAAAATAAATTATGTACAAGGAGTGAGAGATAGAAGGAAGTATGTCCAAGGGTAGGAACCATACTAACCAATGAGTCTCATGGGAGACTTACTATCACCTTGACTTGTGTCAAATAGGGGAAGTGTGATCATTCATGTGGTATGAAAGTATAATTATGATCCCATGTTTTATTATGTTTTATAATTTGAGTCTGAAGCTACCTATGTAGTGATGTTATGATGTTATGGCACTGAATGTGATTCCCTATGAACTGTATGGGTCTTTGGGACCCATTTGATAAAAATATAAGTTGTAGGTTATGTAAGTGGTCTATGATGAAAACCCTTAGAACCCAATACAACTGATCTTGATGTAAACTATGTAGAGGAGGGTCCTTTATAATCTGTGACATATCACTAATGTAGGGGTCTCTCTAGTAATGGTATCCAAGGGAAAGTATGCATATGTGTAGATACTATAAGAGTAGACCTAGCCTACTATGATGACTCTATTTAACATTGTGATGTATGTGTAGGAGCAATACTCTCTACTATAACTAATAACCATGTAAAATTTGGTAATGGTGCTATAATTATAATTGGTGTCTATGTTATAAGTGTAGTTGGAACTACCTATGGGAAGGGAAGAGGATACTCATATGGAAAAACCTTAATCTTAACAACCTAATTATCATGTATATACTTTAGGCATTAGTGTATTATAGATGGGATGGCTCAATTTTATTGTAACCATGGCCTACCTAATAATACATTGAATACACCTGCATTAGGTGCTACTAGGAATCGAGTGGATATGTGTGCTACTCTAACCTATAATGAAAGCATAATATCCATGATGGAGCTTTGAATATGGCCACTAAAACTACTAATGACTATATAAATGGGTAATATATCCCAATCTATGTAGCCAAAGTGTTGTAAGAGTGTCATGGTGCACATGCATATGTTTGACCCATTGTCAACATTAACATTATGAATAGGATGGTGGTCTATGTATGTTTATAAGAAGAGCACACGTAAATCTATGTTTTCATCCAAAATATCTTTCTCTAATAATGTGATAAGTGGTCTAGGTGGCACTGTAGTGTGATACATGCCAATAATATTATGCAATGGATGTGTCTCCTCTATAATTGTGTGATAAGAATTTGGTGGTAGATACACCTAGTATGTATAGTGAACACCTAATGTGCCCCCTTCCTTAATAGATATATACTTTGAGAAAGTATTGAAAAATATATTTAGTGCCTTTGCCTCTATTTTATGTTGTTTTATTGCCTTTTTGGGTGTGCCCAAATCAATAACATTAGCCTCAATGAGATCTTGTATCTTGTGATTTAGGCTAATGCATCTATTTGTCATGTGGTCTAGTGCCCTGTGATACTCATATAATTCATTTGAATCATAAATTTATGGAAGAGGTTATGTCATACCTCTTTAATGGGAGGGAGAGATATGACATTGCATTTGAATAGTTGTTTTACAACTCATGATTGTGACTTTGGAATATTAGTGAAGACTCTATGTTGAGGAGAGGATAAAACCAATTTGAGAGAAGGCTCAGAAGATGCATTGACTATGACCTTTTGATCACTTTTATTTTATGTGGCCCTTAATTTGTATGTAGGTTTATTTTAACTCTTAGTAGTTGATTCTGATCCATTTATGTATTTGATTTTTCCCATTAATAAGAGTTTAACCTCTCTTTCCTTAACTATGTGACACATATTGGTAAATGTGGGAAACTTCATGAATAAGATATCTTCATGTATTTTTAGTAATATAATCTATTTAAATATTCCTAAAGTTATCCATCTTCCCTAGGGCTAGTCAATCTAGATAATATTGTATTTTATTGTAAGACATAATCATCGATAGGCTCATTTGACTTTTGCTTTAACTATGCCACTTTTGCATAAGATATCTTATCATTGACATTGATAGAGAAGTGTGATAATAACACATCAACTAAAGGATTGAATGATGTGATAGACTGATTTAGAAAATCATAGAACCACTATAGGGCATAATCCTTGAGACTACAAAGAAAACATTAGACACATAATCCAAGCATGTTGCATGAAAGGTTATGAAGTGATGATCAGTCACCATTTCCATTATATAATATGAGTTTAGGTGCCACAAAACTAGATGGAAAAGGATATTTTACTATGTGGTGTGCTAAAGGTGTATGTAATAAATTGTTGGAATCCAATGTATGTGATGGCCTAGCTACTCCTTTCTCAAGATATAACACCTTAGACTACATAGTAATAACCTCCTACATAGGGATTTTACATCTAGAGTAGAATACATAGACACTATAGAAACCCAATTTTGGACACAATTGGCCTTCGATCAAACTTCAAATTGATTCCTTCCAATCATTATAAATTGAGCAAAAGAATCATTGAATGTCCCAATTTTAGTTATGCATCATTCATCAAAGCTTAGAATCATGTTGAGGCATCTCTATTTTGGGTACTACCATGTATGAAATAATAACCTCTCACATATTCATACCTAATCACCTTGTGGCATAATAACTACTAGTTTGGTTTATGGACCCATTAAATGGGGAACTTCATCACATATTAAAGGAGCTAAAATTCTAATCAAATTGAATTAGCTAATAAAACAAGGTTAAATTCTTAGTTGAATTATCTATTTGAAATTAATGAATGTATAAAAATGGAAATTCCAAAATTTGAAATATCAAACATTTCCATCATTTTCTTTATGAGTTCTCAAGATATTTCAAAATGTCCCAAAATGTCTAATTTGAGAGCCATGCCTAGTAATTGAAAATCATAATTACATGACAACTTTTAACTCAAATAGAGTTAGTTTCAACTCACTTACAGTTAGTTTGAACCCATTCCATGTTTAAACTCAACCTTAACTCACTTTTAGTTAGATCTAAATTTTGAGGCTATAAATACAAGGCCATACCTATTGGTGTTTAAGCTATGTTGAGCATTGTCATTGATTTTTGAGTTTTGCCATTGATGTTGTCATTGATGTCAAAGGTTATTATGAAGGTACTTGGTCAAGTAAGATCTAAAGTATGCATATGATGAGTGATTACAAGTCAGTGTATCAAATGTAATTTATATTGTAAAACCTTGTCAAGTATGTGAAGGTAGCATGATGAAATGATTGAGCTACAAAGATTCTTAGTCAAGATCCAAAGATATACATAAGTAACTTCAAAGATGCTCCATCAAGTTATAAATATATTATATTAAAGATCTAGATTAGTTTTATGAAGTGGAGGATGTATGGTATAGAACACAATAATCTATGAAGATCCTTAGTTGAGCATTGAATATTTACATAAGCAACTCTAAAGATACTCCAAGTAAGCTACCAATATCCTTAGTCAAGCTTTGAAGATTTACATAGGCATCTCTAAAGATGTTCTAAGTGCATTACAAATATTTTCTATTGAATCTTAGAAGAATATTTATTAGATTATGTTTCTTGAACATGCACGTGCGACATTGGATCACATAGAAGAGTTTCAAGGTAAAGCCTACAGGGGTAAGTATTTCAATCCAAGTCTACAACTAGATCTAGACCCTACGTGGCCTAATGAGACATCATGAGCTATTGAAAAGACATATGAAGAATACCTAAAAAAAAATTTAGCATGAGATATATGGTTTGAGTTTTTACATGAGGTGTTGAGATCTTGGACAGTAGTTTAAATGTCAATTTAAAGACCTATTGAGACTTTCAGGTCAAGGCTTAGAAAGCAAAGATAGATGGTGGCTAGATGGGGTATCAGGATCATTTTCCAAGGTAATTATGAGTGTGTGAGATTTTATATAGGATTTTATGTTGTTTTAAATATGTTGACCAAGTTTTAGGTCAAATTTTGTAAGAAAAGACTTGAAAAAGTGTTTTAAGGTCTTTCGAGTGCATAAGAAAAAGAACTATCTACTTGAGAAGGTTTTTCAAATGCTTGTAAAATTTAAATTAGGAACTAAATTATTCATGGTATATGGGGAAGGGTCCTATCTCAATTTTTCAAGCATTAGTTTATATAATGAGGGGTTAAGTTTTATGAATGATCATTATGACTGAAAGATGGTTTAAGCTCTCAAATAACCCTAACTATGAGTCAATGTTGAATATATTGTTCTAAAGTGATTATAATGGTTTTTTATGGATACAAAATTAATTTTATGTTGAATTAAAATCTCTTAGGTACCTCTATGTGTGATTAGTTTCTTAGGTGAGTGAGCAGACCCTAAAAAAAAGTGCTTATTTCTCTAAGATTTATTATAATAGTCAGAGTTGACCAAGTCAAAGTATAAAAATATATGGAGTCCAAAGTGTGAGACTTAGATTTTATTTCAATTAATTTTTATGGACAATTTATATCCCTAAATTATGTAAATTTATTGATCTAAGATAACCTATCACTAACAGGCATAATGGTGCAGATGGTGAGAAAACTAAGCAAAAGTGAGAAGTTGATTAGGGATGTGTCTTCATGAATTAAGGATAAATAAAAGTATATATAATTTTTTCAATACCTATAATACATTTTCATGTTTTATGGATGTTTTTGAGGTTAGTGGATATGATGAAAATGTTTCTTATAAGTTGACTTATCGAGTGTAGATAAGATAATGAAGGTGTGAGGCTATGAGATTGGTATGTAAGATCAATATTTCCATATGAACATGTTATATATATTTTATATTGGTATAATTATATTATAATATCATAAAAATTAATTTTAATTCTGTAAAATTATCTACACGTGTTTAAATTCAAAATCACCATGATTGTGTTTGAAGGTAAACTAGCAGATCTAGGTAAGCAAGTTGTAGTGAAGAGTTAGAGGCCCTTTGCCAAGAGCTGAATCATTAAATGAATATTATGTTATTTTTTAGGAATATAATTATCTATATATATTTTTAATAATATTTTAAGTTAGTGTAAAAGGCTGGAACACTGAAGCCAAAATGGCTTGTCTAGCTAAGTGAAGTCTGTGAGAGAGAAAGTCAACAGTTTGGTCTACAAGACTAATAGTTTCCATTAGAGATTATGATATGTTTGTTTTTAATGGCTGTAAGTATGTTATAAGATAATTATAATTCATTTAAATCCCTTTACTATGCTCAAATAGGTGTCAAAATTTTATGTTTTCTTGACTACGTTTTGAAGCTACCTAGCAATTTTGAGTAAGCTACTTACAGAGAAGATTTTGACCCTGTATACATTGAAATGAAGTATATAATTATTTTTTTGATGAAAATTATTTAATTATGATTATATATATGTGAATAATTTCCATGATTTTTTAATAAAAAATGTGTTTATGCTTTAGTTGTTCAAGATATATTTTGTGTATGCATAGGCCTATTATGAACAGTGTTTTGAGAAGGGGTTCAAGTGGTGGTTGGACCTAAAAGGTGTTATAGACATAAATTTAATTTTTTATAAGGTATATTTTAATGTAATATAATTTTTTAATATAATTTTATGTGTTTTAATGTGCTCAAGAAGATCAAAGTGTAATGTGTGACTATGAAGGCCTAATAGGTCTCCATCAGACCTAAAGAAGGAATGTAGCTTATTAAGATATGGACAACCTAATGTATTGGTTTATTAATGATTTTATTGTGTTATAATCCCTATTTTCAGGTTAATACTAGTGTTCAAGTGTATATGTCCAACCAAGGTATGTGAAATAAAGTGACTTGTATAAAATCAGGGCTAATTAGGCCTATTTGGGTGTGTAAGAGAAGTGTGTGTGCAACTAAATAAAAGAGAATAAGGAGGTCATGTAGATAATAAAAAATGTATAGATAAATATTAATCAATATATAATAATATTAATAAGTATAAGGATCAAGGTTATATGGCTTAATCAAGTCATGAAGAGGGCTAGTTGAACAAAGAAGGCTAAAGGCCAATTTGAGAGGGATAGAAGTATACATAGAGCTGAGGAAGAAGATAATCATATTTTTTAATGAGAAAAAATGTATTATAAATGTGATAAAGTTTTTTATGTGGTTGATTTGGTGCTGAGTAATCTAGGGTGTTTGTGCCTACTTGCAAGTGGGTTCTTGCTAAAGACTAAATAAGTTGGTGCTTAGCTAGTTGGGGTTGGTACTCCATGTGAAGTTCGATCTTCACTAAAATTGGTGTTTTTATTATAGTAATATATTCCATTTGCATCATCAATGGGTTTTATTTACCTTGAGGGTTTCACATGTATATATTATTTTTATATGTTTCATGCTCTTATGGTTTGGTTCTTATGCTTGATAAGATATACATGATTTTATAAATGATCTATGATTGATTAAGTAATATTTTTAAATAAAGTTTTTTAATACTTATTCACCCCCCTCTCTCAATAATTTTTCTTACAACAATTGGTATCATATCTTGGTCCTTTGTGATAAGTCTAATAGTTTGAAGGTGATCCTAAGAATCATAATATATCGTGTGATCAATAGGGAGAAGACACCATGTATAATAAAGAAGTATACTATGAAAATGAAGAAGGAGAATATTAAGTAGACCTTAAATCTGAGATCATAAAAGCCTTTGATGATTTAAATCACCAAAAGAAGACTATCAATGATCTTAATAGTCAATTACAAGATGTTAACACAAGGTTCAAATCAAAAGAATTTGAGTATGACAAATTGATGGTTGAGCATGTTCAACTAATAAACAAAATGATAAAGTTTGAGAAAAGGTTGAATAACACTTCCAAGGAGTATTATGATATCATCAATCAAGTTGAGGTACAGATACATGTAGTCAATGCAAACTTGAAGGCTAAAGAGGAAGAATGCATCAGGTATGAAACTAAAATAGAATCCCTAAAAGGTAAGTTAGATCAAACATCCAACAAGGTAAAAAGCTTTTTGAAGTTTGAAAATAGCACTAAGGCTCTAGATGATATCTTGAGTATTCAAAATTATTCTAATGATAAGATAGGTTTTCATTTCAAAGAAGACCAAAAGGAGGCACCTCTAGTCAAGGATAAGTCTATTGAAGACAAAAAGGTCAACATGAAATGACCTATAAAATAGCCTAATACTATAATGTATTATAATTCTTTCAATGGTTACTATTTTTTATGCAGTAAATTCATTCATAGAGAAAGAGAATGTAGAAGACCCTCCAAGAATGGGTACTAATGGAACTATGTAAGGAGTCACAATTCACATCAGTCAAATGGTATGTATAAGGTGGTTTGTTATAGCTATCATAATATAAGACACATTTCAAGATTCTATCCTAACATAGTTAAAAGGTCATCAAGCCAAAAAAGGAAGTTTGAAGCCCTTAGAGTGAAAGAAAAAAGGAAAATGAATGTATGGAAGCCAAAGGTAGTAAAAATAAGTCATGATCAGTGTACAAGATTAAGTGGACTGCTTTCTAAGATAGAATATGTCTCAGGTGTGAAATCAAGCTAGGAATTTCTATTGGCAAGTCATATTGATGATCAAATGATTGATGATGAGATCAAGCCTATTGTGCCAATAAATCCCATAAGGAAGTTGAAGAATATTAAGACTTGTGAGAATATGGAGATTTAGGAATCTCTTGAGTTCATGGTGTTTTAATGCCCTATAAAAAGGTGTGGCTCCTTTAAGCTTCATGGAGGAAATATTCTCTCAATAAAAGCATTAGGTTGTAGTCAAATAAGGTTTCATCTTGAGAAGGTTCCAAGTTATCTATATTGCAAGCAAGGAGATGAAGATGGATATTATCCTGATCTAAGGTTTGAAATTTATTAGGTAGCATGATGAGAGATATAAGGTATATAAGGATAAAGTGAATTCATTTAGTATATGAGAGGTAAGCTTTTGGTATCTATTTATATGAGTAGTTGAGATTTATATATGATCAATAATGGATATTGGTGTTAATATGCTTGAAGTAAGATAAGGATGGATTAAGAGTCTTATTGACTTATTTTTTGAGCTATAAAGACAAAGGTGGTGTCTCTAATTTTGTAGTTGGTGTCAAGAGTGTGGTAGCTTAGTGTGTGATCAATAGTTTAATCTTCTTCAAAAATGTCAAGGAAGGTAAGTGATCTTGAGTCCCTAGTTCATTTAAAGTAGATATGTTTGGTCTAATGGGTAGCTTGGTGACTCTGAGTTATTTTTCAAGAGAGTGTCTGCTTTTGATATCATAATAGAGGTATGCATCAAGTTAAGGGGAGCATGTGTCTGAGATGCTTTAATAGATTCTATTTTTTGAATTTTTGATAGATCATTTGGGAGAATGGTCTAAAAAAAGAAGATAGTTCATAATGAGGGAGAAGTGACTTGATTGAGAGAAGTTTATTAGAGTGGTTTCCATAGTTTCTAAATATTTTGTGTCATCTAGTGTCTTTTAGAGGAAGTATCAACTTAGGGTGATAAAGTTTGATTTTAGTAGTTATAGGTGACCCTTTGTCATTAATGTCAAAGGGAGAGAAAGATAAAAAAGGGTAAGAGATGGTAATATCTAGATCTGGGAGATGGTTTCCATCAAGAGTGGTTGCTATAATTTTTTGAGTGTGTTTTACCATTAATGATAAAGGGGGAGATTGTTGAACACTATCATTGATTATTGATTTTTGGCATTGATGTCAAAGGTTCTGGTCAAGGTACTTGGTCAAGTAAGTTTTGAGGTATATTTATGATGAGTGAGTACAAGTCAATGTGTCAAATGTTAAGTATCTTTCAAATTTTTGTCATTTATGTGTAGGTAACATGATGAAACTAATGAGATATGAATATCCTTAGTCGATCTCTAAAGATCTACATAAGCAGCTTTGAAGATGCTCCATTGAGCTATGAATATGTTCTATTGAATATCTAGGTTAGTTTTATATATTGGAGGATGTATGGTATAGAACACAGTAAGCGACAAAGATCCTTAGTTGAGCTCTAAAGATCTACATAAGTAGTTCTAAAGATTCTTCAAGTGAGCTATAAAGATCCTTAGTCAAGCTCTGAAGATCTACATAGGTAACTTTGAAGATACTCCAAGTGAGTCATGAAGATGCTATGTTGAAGCTTTAAATAAGATTGATTTTATAAGGTTTATTGAGCATGCATATGAGGCATTGGATCACATAGGAGAGTTTCAAGGTGAAGCTTACAGGGGTAAGTAATTTAGTCCAAATCCATAACTAGATTTGTTCTAGACCTTGCTTGGCCTAATGAGACATCATGAGCTATTGATAAGATATATGAAGAATAATCGATAGTGTTTTAGCATGATATAATTATTTTGAGTTTATACATGAGGTGTTGAAATCTTGGATAGTAGTTTGAAGGTCAGTTTCAAGGCTTATTGAGACTTGAAGGTCAAGGCCTAGAAAGAAAAGAGAGATGGTGGCCAAATGGGGTATCAAGGTAATTATGAGTATGTGAGTTTTAACATAAGTATGTCATGTTGTTTCAAAAAATTTTGACCAAGTTTTAGGTCAAAGTTTGCAAGAAAAGACTTGAAAAAGTGTTTTAAGGTCTCTTGAGTGTATATGATGAAGAGTTGTCTACTTGAGAAGGTTTTTCAAGTGATCATTGGCATGTGTAGAAACTTTATGAGGACATAAGTTTTCATGGTAGATGGGGAAGGTTCTTAGCTCAAAATTTCAAGCACTATTTTATAATGAGGGCCTATGATTTATGAATGATCATTAATATTAGAACATGGTTTAACCCTCAAATAACCCTAACTATTACCTGATGTTGAATATATTATTATAAAGTGCTCAAAATGGTTTGGTATGTCTATAAAAGTGATTTGAGGTTGAATTAAACTCTTTTAATCACCTCTAGGTGTGATTAATTTCTTAGGTGAGTGAGCAGACTCTATAAAAAAGTGCTTATTTCTCAGAGATTTATTGTAATAGGCATAGTTGCCTAGGTCAAAATATGTAAATGTATGGAGTTCAAAGTGTGAGACTTATATTTTATGTCCATGAATGTTTTTGGACAAGTTATATCCCTTAGGTGTGAAAAGTTATTGATCCAAGACAACCTATCACTAACAGGCCTAATGATGTAAAAAGTGAGAAAAGCAAGCAGAAGTGAGAAATTGATTATGGATGTGTCATCATGGATTAATATAATTCCATGTGCATGGATATTTTTTCAATACCTATAATACATGTTAATATTTTATGGATGTTTTGGAGGTCAATGAATATGATGAAAATGTTTCTCATAAGTTGACCTGTCTAGTACAGATAAGATAATGAAGGTGTGAGGATGTGAGATTGTTCTATAAGATCAATGTTTCCATATATATATATATATATATATATATATATACATATACATATACATATACATATACATATACATCATATATATATATATATATATAGTATTGTTATAATGATATTATAAGATCATCCAAATGCATTTTAAGTCTCTAAAAGTATCTATATAAGTGTCTTAAGTGAAAATCACCATGACTGTGTTTGAAGGTAAAGTAGGAGATCTGGGTAAGCAAGTTGTAGTGATGATTTGGAGGCTCTTTTCCCTAAGATGAAGCATTAAATGAATATTATGTTTTTAATTAAGAATTTAATTATCTATCCATGTTTTTTATAGTCTTGAAATTCAGTGTAAAATGTTGTAACATTGAATCCAAAATGGCTTGTCTAGCTAAGTAAAGTCTATGAGATACAAAGTCAATAGATTGGTCTACAAGACTAATAGTTTTCATTAGAGCTTATGATCTATTTTTTTGTTGGTTTTAATTATTTTATAATATAATTTTCATTCATTTAAATCCTTTGAGTATGTTCAAATAGGTTTTAAAAGTTTATGTTTCCTTGATTGTGTTTTGAAGATAGTTGGTAGTTCTGAGTAGACTATTTATAGCGAAGAGTGTGAGCCTGTATAGCGTGAGTTGAAGCATATGATGAATTTTTTAATTACAATAAGGTCATTATTATTTTATATATGGGAATCATTTCCATGTGTTTTCATCAAAAGTGTGTATATGCTTCAATTATTCAAGATAGATTTTTTATAAATGCACAGGGATATTAAGAATAGTGTTTTGAGAAGGGGTTCAAGTGGTGGTTGGACCTAAAAGGTGTTATGGACATAAAATAAAGTTTTATAAGGTATATTTTAATTTAATATGATTTTTTAATACCATTTGAGGTGTTTTAATGTGCTTTAATAAGTTCAAAGTGTAATGTGTGACTAAGAAGGCCTAATAGGTCTCCATGAGACCTAAAGAAGGAATGTAGATTATTAAGCTATGGATGACATAATGTATCGGTTGATTCATATTTATAATTTTTTATAATAACTATTTTAAGGGTAATCCAAGTGTGTAAGTGTATATGTCCAACCAAGGTATGTGAGAGTAAGTGACTTATATAAAAGCAAGGCTAATTAGGCCTATTTGGGTGTGTAAGAGAAGTGTGTATGAAAGCAAATAAAAGAGCACATTGGAGAGCATAAAGAGGTCATGAATACCATAATATATGTTTATATAAATATTCATGAATATATAATATGTGTAATAATTATAATTATCAATATTATATGAACTAATCAAGTCATGAAGAGGGCTAGTTGAGCAAAGAAGGCTAGAGCCCAGTTTGAGAGGGATAGAAGTATGTGAAGAGATGAGGAAGAAGATAATGATATATTGTATGAGAAAAAATGTATTATGAAATTTATCAAGTGTTTCAAGTGTATTATTTTATTTTAAGTCATCTAGGGGGTTGGTGACTCCTTACAAGTGGATGCTTGTTAAAACCTAGCTGAGTTGGTGCTTAACTAGTTGGGGTTGGTGCTCCATGTAAAGTGGGTGCTTAGCTATAATTGGTGTTTGTATTATAGGAATGCATTCCATTTTCATGATCAGTTATTTTTCTTACCCTTGAGGGTTTACCATGTATATTATATGTTCATGTGTTTCATGCTCTTATGGTTTGTGCTTATGCTTGCTAAGATATACTTGCTTGTTTAAATGATCTATGATTTCTTAAGAAAGAATGTTAAAGAAAGTTTTTGAAGAATAATTCACCCCCCGCCCCCCCCCCCGCCCCCCCCCCCCTCTAAGTCATTTTTCTTCCAAAACTAAAATTACAAACAAATTTATTTAACTAATTAAACAAGATTAAATACTTAGTTGAATTATCCATTTAAAATTAATGACTATCTAAAAATGGAAATTCTAAAATTTAAAATATCAAGAATTTCCATCATTTCCTTTATGAGTTGTCAATATCTTTCAAACTATCCCAAAATATATAATTTGAGAGTCATGTATATTAATTAAAAATCATAATTACATGACACATTTTAACTGAATTAGAGTTAGTATCAACTCACCTAGGGTGAGTTTAAGCCCATTCCATGTTTAAACTCAACCTTAACTCACCTTTGTTGAGATATAACTTTTGAGGATATAAATACAAGACCATACCTTATGATGTTTAATCTATTTTGGCGAAAATTTATTATGCACAAATATGTTCAAAATCTCTTTTGGTGTAAAGTTATTATGCCTAAATGTATTCAAATATTTGATAGTGTAGTGTTATAATGCCAATTTTAAGAGATATAAGCCTTTCAAGTAATGTTACCATGCTCAAATCATAAGCCAATAAATCAATCCAATGTGACAAGGAGACAAGGAGAAAATAAATATTCATTATCAAAGACTTCTTGATGCACAAACTGATCAAGCCACTTCAAAAATCCATTTGGAGCTCCAAAGAAGGTAAAAGAGTGTTTTATTTTATGTTTTAGTTGTGTTTTCATAATCATGCTTACTAACTATGATCTCCCTAGTGTTTAGGCTATAGGTGCTAGTATTTTAGTGTGTTATTTTGATTTAATTTATTATAATAACACAAGAATAACCTCCCCTATATGTATTCTTTGTTCACATCATGGAACTCCAAATGGGACCAAACATCTCGTATGGCCAAGGAGATTGATATGCCAGTTTTATCTTTTCTAACAGATACATTTAAATCTTAAAGTTTCAAGTTTTAGATTTATTTTTTAAGTCTTTTTGTTTTTATCAAGTCATAGGTTGCAAGGATCGACACTAATTTTATATATCGATGTTGATTATAGGAATCAACCATGATCTCTATGTAAAAAAAAAGGTAGGGAACATGGCTAACAATGGTTTTAATCAAATTTTCTTACCTTCATTTTGTGTTTGATGATTTACATGATATTTATATAACACATTTCTTGTAGAATCTGTGATATGTTTGGATTTTAAGCTCCTTTATTAATCATTTTTTTCAAAAAAGACTTTTTTTATGTGTTTTTATAGGAAATTTCAACTATCTTCTTAATCAATGTCAATTTTTGTAATCGACATCGATCTATGTGTATTAGTGATGATTGGTCTCTAAGACAAGAAATCAAAAACCTAAGAGCTAAATTCAAAATGTTATTTTTTCACTTGATTTTGGGCTTCTAAATAGACAAACCCCCTAACAATTTATATCTCATGAGATGGAAAGATAAAAGTTTAAGCATGGTTAAATCATACACACAATTGTATTTGTTGCTTACAATATTCTTAATTATTTTCATCTCTTAGTTTTTTTTTGATTTTTTCTAATAATCAACAACACAATGCCAAGGGGATAAAACTTCATAACACATTTAATTTTGGTTCTATATAATTGAACTTTCACTTTAGTTAAATACTCACAAGAGTTTCATTTTTATGTTTGTTTGTTGAAAGTGTTTGTTTAGCAAAATAAGTGACATGTGTATGCTCTCCCCCCATCCCCTTTAGGGAACTTGAGTGATAAAAAATGCTCACTCTTTGATTTTTTTTCTTTAGTCCAAAATTGTGGAAGGAAAATCACTAAGGCCCTCCCAAAAATATTTATGATTTGGGTGACCCCAAAATGATCCTAAATTCCTTCCACTTATCTTTATTTTCATGTATTTTTGGCTTGTGGATGGGAGTTCATCACCACCTCAAAAGTTCTCTAGGGAAGCATTGACATAAGAATTCATCTCCCAACATCAATTCAACCTAATTCTATGGTGGGGTATATAGATTGAGGGTGACCAAATAGGATGCGTATTTTGTATGGTTAAAACAAGATATATTCATAATACTCGACCTTTGAATGTAGGGCCAACTTAGACATCACACTAAATTGAGAAATTGGTGAATGTAGTGGTTGTGAAAAAGAAATGACCTTTTCACAATAAGTTGGTTGATATAGATCCAAATGATGTGATTGTGCCCTAGTGTTTTCCACACATATTATACCATTTATAAATGAATAAAAAATGATAGTTAGACAGCCCTACTTACCACAAATATATTATTGATGCAAGGTGAGTACCCTGAAGTTCCATGTCATCATATAAAATCTTGAGAGAAGAGGGGGACTAAAAACCCTAATTTTCATGTGCTTTTAATATTTAGATTATTAATTTAAAATCCTCTCAAGAGTAATTATATATTTGAAATTTGGCAGTATGATGCAAGATTGTCAGATTTAGGATTTAAGACATTATACTCAGGTGTTTTTATCATTTTATCCTTTTTACTTACATGGTTTTATGTTGAAGCTATATGTTTGTCATACCATGTCTAGAAATTAGTCTTGTTTATATAACACTCCTTTGTTTGAAGAGGCATTGTGCAATCGATTTGACATCACACATTTTACTTAGTCTTTTATCAAACATGTATGTGTGTTTCACTTGTTAGAAAAGGTTATTGTTATGCTACCCAAATCATTCCAAGTATTATGCTTTAAAATCTTGAAAAAAATCCTTCATCATACCTTTAGAAAATAATAACATAGTTATGTTTCTCAAATTATTTCAAATAATTATTTATTTGTGTTCAAAATCAGAATATCAAAACCATGTGTGCCTTTTTGGATCTATACCTAGTACCATTAAGCCATTTATTCATATCTAGCTTATTATCTATCTATAGAAGCCTGTCCTTCTAAGTTGAGTTCAAAAATACCATTAAGAAGTTTAGATCTAAACATTTATTGGTTTATGCATATACCCTACATAATTTTTGCTTAGGTGTTCATCCTTCACTTTTGGGTCATGCAATTTAGGTTAATTCCTTGCATGATTTTAAGACTGTTGTTTAGCCTAGAGGTTGGGGAAGTAATCTATATTCCATGTGCTTAAGTTTCAATATATTTTACCAAATTATCAATTTTATATTTAAATCTAAATGCCTAATTTGTGTCAAAGTGTTTCAAATTTGTTGGATTAACTCTCTTGCCTTTTAGGCCTCATTTTGTTTAAAGTCTAGCTTTTATACCTTATTCCCAAAAGATCTAGCAATACTTGTTTGGATCCTAGATTTTGTGCCTTGTTGTCCAATAGACCTAGTAACCTTTGTTTCTTTAGACCTAGTTTAGAATTGTTTGAAATAATTTATACATAAGTTTGGCGTACTAGTTTTTATTCATACTTGACCTTTTTATGTAAGACATTTGATGTTATACTATTTTAGACCAAATTTTAGCACTGACAATTTTAGAGATACATATCCACTTTTAGACCAAGTTTGCACCTATTTTCCCTTTGGACCTTATTTTTCAAAGTTTGTATAACTCTAGGAAATTTTTTGAAACATTAATAATTGATTTAGATATGTCTCATTACACTCATAGTGGATCCATGTATAATCTAGGTTATGATAATGTGGTCACACAAGATGACTTTGTTTATGACCCTTACGGTGATTATGTCTTTTGTGAGATGGATCCTTATCCTCTTTACAATACTCAATTTGGGGAAAAAAACAAAGATCCCCTAGTTGATTATTTAGTTAACATGCCTCCATACTTAGAGTAGGATAAAGAGCAAATTGCATAATATCTTATGAGTATACCATCAGTTATAGACTTTCAAAATGAGACATTCATGTAGATGTCAATTTTAAGCTCTGAGAAATAGCCATTTTATTTAAAATGAGAAAAATAAATATTTGGCATTCAATAATACCAAATATCCAATGGCAAGTGGGTGAGGATAGTGTTAATGGGTCCCAAATATCTAATGGTGAGTATTTGATCATGAAATCAAGATCAATGGTGAGTATAATGTCAAAAGGATAGTGAAAGTAAGAAGCTAACAAGTGGAAATATCTTAGGTGTCTTGATAGATATCTAATGGTATACATCGATATGATAGTGTCAGTGGGTCCCAATATCTAATGGTGTATATTCACTCATATAGATTAGATCAATGATGAGCAATGAGACAAAAGGTCAAAGGATCTATAAGGTGAATAAGAAGCTACCAAGTGTCACAAATATGTTATACTATCAAAAAATATGATTGATCAAATGTCACAAGTAGACATAATTATATAGTTAGGGGTTGTCAACATGAGGTTTTGATGCCATGAACCTTTAGTTCAAATATTTGGAATACACAAGGTCCATCCTTTTGGGTTATAGTATGGTTTCATGACTGCAATCTTTATTCTTTAAATAAGACCTATGTATATGGTGAGTTATTGATTTATATAAATTCCTATGGATAATATAGGTTTATTTAGACCTAATGAATATCAAGAACAAAGATATGCAGCCTATAGGTTCTTTATAGATATATAGTAACTTTATGAAAACTAATAAAGGAGATTGGTTTTCAATCTATAATATAGACATGTGATCATATATTTGATAAGGATAGATATGAATGGTTTTTGATAAGTCTCTCACCTTTAAATATGGTCCTAGTTATGACAAACAAACACTAAGATCATACTTGGTCATGGGTTTGTCAGGACCAAGGATATAAGGACCTTTCCCCCAGAGATGGCATGGAGAATCAAAACAAAGAGAGCTAGTGGTCATGGAAAGAAGCTATAACATTTAATGGATTTTAGGGTGTTAAAGGGTTTTCCTTTAAAATTAGTATCATGACTTGCTGCCTTTAAAAACTATTGTCCTCTAGTGTATTTCTCTCAGCCAATGAGAGGATTTGAGGGGCTATTAGGACAAACAAAAAGATAACTTGTTAAGAAAGAATTGGGGCTGATTTCATCAAAAAGGTGGAATTTCAATTAATGAATTTGGTACTCATGCTCCCTCTTATCTCTCTCCCTTTCCAATATATTACCCATTCTTTCCATTTTATAAGCTCTCTCTCAATTTTTAGAATAAAATATTTTCTCTAAATTTTATAGGAGTAGAGACTCTAATTTGATAAGATTAGACCCTATAAAAACTTGTATGAAAGAACTCTTAAAGCTAATAGTATTTCCTTTAACTATTTGTTTATTTTTAACTATGTTTAGTAAGCTTGTGCATGATGGCATTGTGAAGGAGAATCTTTCATGCCCATTGTCCTTTCTTGATTATTTTAGGGTGTTTTCTAGTTGATTGTAGGTCTGAATTTGTGTTCTTTCTACCATTAATGATAGAGTTGTTTGAGTATTAAAATTCCTCCTAGTTTCATTAATTACTTTTTAGACTTAGTGTATGTAATTATCTAGATTTTTGAGACTGTTTGAACTAGAGCTATCTTATAATTCTTCAGTGTATGTTTCATGCTTGTGTGGGTTCTTTTTTATATTGATACATCATCCTTTTAGGTTTATTAGGATCCCTTTACCCTTCTCTAACCCTTTTCCCAATGCAAACATTAGCATCGATGGTCCATCAATAGGAAGTTAGCCTTATCTGGAGGTTCAACCCCACCATAGGTGACCCACATCCTAGGGTTGACCCAATTGCATAGCTCAATTAGAAAGTGTTTGAAGAACCCTCTCCAAAGGTGAAAATTAAAGATACAATAGTTTTTGGGATGCTTAATGGGACACTATAAAGTTCAAAGAAGATTGGTCAAAGTTTGATGCTAGTTTGATCAATTTGCATTAGTTATATATTCCAAGCAACAACATCTAGTGACTCGAAAAGAACATTCAACATTTTTGTGAATAGTGAATTAATCTCATGCCAAAGGTAACAAAAAGGTTATATTCAAGAGGTATTCCCTTTTAATTATTAAATTACCTTTAAATTCAGTCAAAAGGTTAAGGTTTACTAATACACACCCATATAAAGGCAACATTGTTCCTAAATCTCTTTCAAGGCCTACCCCTACAAGGAGACCTTTGTTAAACCCTTTAATAGCCATGATAGTCCTTAGAGATTTTGTGGCTTTTAATGGCCAAAATCCTTTGCCCCTCCCATAATATAATCCTATCCTAATAGTAGATCTCAAAAGTGTCCCTTATTTTAATGGAGACCAAGCCAAAACCCCTTATGAACACCTCATGGATACAACTAACTTCTGTAATATTCATGATATCAATAAGGAAAATATAACAATTAGGTTATGAGCCATATCTTTCAAAGGTAAAGCCTTAGATTGGTATAAAATCCTTACTACTAATTATATTACCACATAAGACCAATTAGGAGAGGCTTGGTGTAAAATATTTGAAGATAAAAGTGACCATTTATCACTTGTAAAACAATTAACTACAATAAAAAGAGCTTCTCATGAGGTCATGCAAGACTTCAATACAAAGTTCTAAAAATCTTGGGATAGAATCCTAGTCTCTATTAGACCTACCCCTAATCTTTCCTTCTTATACTATTTGAAATCTCCTACTAGTGACATTTTAGTAATGATCCAATCTATGGGAGGGAACACATTGCTAAATGCATATGACCTGTTAATTAGGGTAGTAAATTATCTCATGCAAGCTAGTAAGCTTACACCTAGACCACCAATGCCTTTGTTCCCTAAGATCAAACCATATCCTATTTCTATTCCTCTACTAGATGTCATTCCTCTTATGCCTATAATTTATGTTATACCCTCACCTAAGCAAGAAAAGGCTTCCACTAGTGGATCTAGTGATTCCCAAGAATAAAAGAACTTTAAAGAGATTAAGAGCATGTTCCAATCTATGGGAAATAAACTATTATATGTTAAGAGGTAGTAAGATTTAAATAGGCCTCACCAAGACTCATATTAACCTCAGTAGTAATCTTATCAAGCAAGCATGCCACCCTATAAAGGAAACTTCCAAGTTCTAAGACCAAGGCTAAGGACAAGGGTAGCCTAACTATAATAGATAAAGAAACTATAATCTAAATGTGCACTTTCAACACTTTGGTCCCTATATAAAATAATGTTGCTTAAGAAGCTAAGGGAACTATTCCTTGGAATCAATCTTTTGGGCAATCCATTATCCCAAACACCGACCTCAACCAAGATTTCAATGATCAATGGTAGGAAGATATATATAATGGGTACAATCAAGATCTTAGAGGTGCCCATGATGATGAGACCAAAAAAACCTCAACAAATTCAAATCCTTGATCAAGGACCAAGCCATTATGGTGATACAATGGTTAAATATGATAAAGAATAATGTTATGCACTCAACCAATAGGCTAGTTCTAGCCAGACATACATCTCAGTGGTAGCTAATACAAGATTCAAAATAAGGAACATGGATGGTAACAAAGAATTAGTCAAAGAGATTCTTACCATTAAGTTTTCAATATCAAATCTAATTAGACATGCTCCTATTCCAATGGTTCCAATTGCTCCAAAGAATTAGAATCAATGGAATGTCTTAGTCCCTCAAAACTCATAAACTCAAGGTGTAGTTTTGGCTCCTAAAGCACAACCAAAGGTTAGTGGTTCACCCATCAACATTTTAGAACAAATGAAAAGGTCTAATTTGATTGTGATAATGTGGGATATGCTCTCCATGCCTAGTCATATAGACATCCTCCAAGAAGGGTTATCAAGAATCAATGTTTCTAAGAAACCACCAGTTAAGGAGAATGTGGTTCTCATCAATATAGCCAAAGGGCCAAAATAAGGTAAATTAGGTAAGGTAGTCAAACATCCTCCCTTATACATTATAGTAATCATTGGTGACTTTGTAGTGTAAAATTTCTTGGTAGATAGTGGGGCTAACACCTCAATAATGTTAAAGTCTATATGAGACTAGCTTGGTCTAAAGTATGAGCCCCAATATAAGGGAGTGTTACAACTTGATGGTTCATCCGCCAAGCCATTTGGTATCATCAAGGACCTTAAATTGGCCATGCATGCTTGTTTTAGTGTCATAATGGTCCAAGATATGTTGATCCTATATGTACCTCCTTATTTTTCCCTATGCCTATCTAGAGAATTCACTACAAAGATTAGAGGTTATAATGCATTAGACTAGTCATACATGGCATTAAAGATAACATATGTAACCAAGGTATCCATTAAGGTTTATCCCATTAAAAAATTCCACATAGAGCCTTATGGGCCAGATAACATAAACCTCAACTGCACCATTCTTGATGAAGATGAACATATAGTTGGCCAAGAGTTAAATACTCATCCGAAGGAGATATTAGACATGTTCTTAGATGAAATATGCAATGACAATAATTTGATTGATCTTTTATAAGGAGTTGAAGAGAGGGACATGGATGTCTACTACTTGCATGAAGAGAATCAGTCCATGCCATCCCTCATTAGACCTCAAAAGGATCCTAGTGGCCTATGGAAATTGTTATTTGATGGTTCAAAGAATAGACATGGAGTGGGTGCAAGTTTAACTCTAGTATCCCCCTTAAATAACAAATATTTATCTTCTTATAGGTTCTAATTTAGTTTATTTTTTTAATGTAGTAGAATATGAAGGTCTCATCCATGGCCTTCAATGGGATAATAAGAGAGGAATCAAGTAGTTACAATTTCATGGGGATAATGAACTAATAATGCCCCAGGTTAGAAGCTAGAATATCACCAAGAATCCCTTGATGAAGTCCTAAAAACATAGAGTGTGGGATATAATTTAGGATTTTGAGGATTTCAACATCCAAGCCATACCAAGAACTAGAATCAACATGATAATAGGTTGGCAGTTATGAGATCTCAATTTGATATCCCCAATGATTTAAAAAAGACCAAGGTGAAACCACATGTCAAATTATTGGTGAGACCACCAGTACTAAATAATGAAGCTCATTATTAGGGCTTTAAAAATGACAAACAAATTGCTTATTTCTTATAATAAGAAGCATACTTATCTTTAATGAACTAAGAAAGTTTCAACATCGATATGAAGAGTAAATAGTTCAATTGAGATTCAATAAGCTTACTAAAGGGCTTATCACCCTTGAAGGTACTTTCCATAATGAAGATCATATGATAAAATACAAGGTAGTGATATCAAACAATAAATAAAACTATGAAAGAGTCCTTATATTTAATGACAGGCTCCTTAAGCTTGGAAAGGTAAGAACTAAAGCTAAAAGGCATGTTTTCATAAAACTTTGTAAAGAATATGTAGACATATTTTGTTGGAAATATAATGACCTAGAAGGCTTTGATACCAAGATGACCTAACACACTATAGAGTTAGAGGATAATGCCAAACCTATCAAGTAGAAACAAAGGCCTATACACCCCAAAATAGAAGATATTATGAAGAAAGAATTGACCATACTGATTGAATCCAAGATCATCTTTCCCATTAAGCACTACTCATGTGTATTTAATTTTGTACCCATGAGGAAAAAGAGTGGGAAGATCAGATTATGTGTTAACTTTAGGGATCTGAATAGGGTATCTTTGAATGATCCCTATCCTTTGACATCTATGGATAAACTCCTTTAGATAGTTACTAGTTCAGAACACTTCTCCATTTTAGATGGATATTCAAGATACAATCAGGTACTAGTGAGAGAATAATATTAATATGAGACTACCTTCACCATAAAGTGGGGCACATGTGCTTACCAAAATTTCCTTTTGGATTATCAAACCCATCACCACCATGCTAAAAAAGAGAAAAGTGTTTGCTTGGTTAAATGAAGGTAAGTCAAAATTTAAGGCCATCAAGTAGGCCATTTCCCAAGCACCCTTGCTCATAAATCCTAACTTTTCAAATGATTTTATATTTTAAACCTTTGCCAATATTGACAACATATCAGCTATGCTAATGCAGAATAATGGTGAAGGAACTGAGAATCTAATTGTCTTTTTTAGTCAAGGGATAGAGGGATATGAGGTAAGGTATATCTTCATATAAAATTAGGTTCTTAAAAATTTAAGGAGTCTCAAGAAGTTTATACCATTTTTTTCCAATAGCAAGGTTCATATTATGGTATCTCATCCTAGAGTGAGGGACTTTCTCCTCAAAAAGGATTTGAATGAGAAAAGAGCAGGATAGATTACCAGGGTCATGGAGTATGATGTGGAGATTAAAGTCACCAAGATGGTAAGAGCCAAAGTCTTGTGTGAGTATATGTTAGATGACCTTAAATAAGATAAAGAGGCTATTTGAGTAACATAAAACAACTCATAATCAGATGTACCTCCGCTTAAAAATAGCTAGCTCCAAGATATGACCCATTTTTTGATGATAAGAGAATGACCTCAAGGTTTGGATAGAGAAAAAATAAGGTATTCCAGGCTTTAGTCTACACCTTATGCATTAATTGATGTTTTTATTTTCATAAGAGACCTCAATGGGGTACTTCTTAGGTGCATTAATGATAATCAAGTGACAAAGTTATTGGAGCAGTTTCATGATGGACCTATAGGAGGCTATTTTGAACTAAAAACAATAGAAACAAAAGTAATGAAAACTAGCTATTATTGGCCTAGCCATTTCAAATATGCCTATGCATGGTTCATAAAATGCCAAAAATGGTCTCTATTTGTAATAAAGCAAAGGTTAACATCTCTTCCACTCAACCAATTTAGGTGGAGCAACCCTTCATGTAATGGGGGTTATACTTCATAAAGATGTTAAATCCACCTTCAAGTGTAGGACATAAATGGGTGCTCACTATGACTGATTACTTCACTAGGTGGGTAGAAGCAATTGATTTGAAAGAAGCTAATGAAATAGTTGTATTATACTTCTATGACAACATAGTGACTAGGTTTGGTGTCCTAGTTACTATAATTTCAGATAATGCATTGGAATTTGTTATTATGAATACAAGTGAATGGGAATTCAAGTTGGGCATTTACCTCAACACATCCTCAAATTACTACCCCAAAGGTAATGGATTGGCAAAGTCCACAAATAATAACTTGCTAAGGATTATAAAGAGGACCAGGGAGGAGAATCAAAGAGTTTGGTATATAAAGCTAAGATATCCTTATGGGATGATAAAGTGACTCCCAAAACTACCATTGGCAATTCTTTGTGTCCTTTTATATGAAAGGGAAGCCAAATTGCCTATTTATATTAAATTACCTATATTGGAGTTATCCCATCATCTTAAGTTGATGGGAAATGAGCCTATGAGTGTGAGGATGGTAGAGCTCATAGATATTGAATAAATAGGTATCTTGCAATAAAGACATTAGAGTCATATCAAACTTAGGTCAAGAAATCCTTTGAAAAAACATCCACAATAAGATACTTCAAGGAAGGGGACCTAGTCCTTAAATTGGACTCAAATAAGGCCAAGCAGAGAAAACATACCAAGTTTGATAGCTTGTGGAGTGGTCCTTATGTTATCCATGGATGTAAACAACATAATGTTTTTTAGCTTGCCCAACTAGATGGAGAGGTATTACCCATCCCAGTCAATAGAATTCATTTAAAGCCTTATTATTAGAAATTTTTCATTTATTATATGATATTGTAACATATTAGAGTAATATTTCATTCTTTCCTCTAGGTTCCTATATCTATTTTCCTTTCATCTATGTGTTTCCCTTTTAATAAGTGCCTTGGGCAGAATTGTTTATTTTGCTCTTTTGTTCCTCTTTACTTCAAGATAAAGCTTCAAAAAGGGTTAGCCCTATAGTAAATCCCACAAAACTTTTAGTTTAAAGGAGAGACTATGACTCTATGTACCCAATGGATCAATTTAAGGCCACTAAGTCTTTGCATAGAAGGCATGCAACCCCAAGATGTTGCTAGAAATGTTGACCAATTTTTAACCTACATACAAAAATTTGCCTAGGTAAATCAGTTTTTTAAATTTATTGGTATGGAGTGATCATTTGAGTAGAGTTCCTAATTGAGGAGGATATCAAAGATCACTTACAAATATTTTGAGACACTTTAAGACAAGCTTAAAGTGAAATTTATTGATCTTTGAGAAGGTCTTGAAATAGGTCCATGGTTGCAAAGTGTAAAGATTAGTAGGTTCTCATGGTGATCATGACCTTCATAGACATAAATTATGTTTCACATGTCCCATGGGCTCATTTTTGGCCTTGAAATATCAAACACAATCTTTCAAGAACCAAACCATCATCAAGATGTCATACAAAAATAAACTAGCCAACATATTTATGTATTTTATAAATACACTAAGAAAGCCTCTCGAGGCCAAAATAAATTTATAGACATGAATTTATTGATGCCTAGATCATCCTCTACAATTTTCATAACTTTATTAATTTTCTATCTTAAGCTATAAAGCTTTAAAGATAGACTTGCAAAATGAGACATTCATGGAGATGTCAAGTTTAAGCTCTGACAAATAGCTATTTGATTTAAAATGAGAAAAATCAATGGTTGGCATTCAATCATACCAAAGATTTAATGGTGAGTGGGTGAGGATAGTTTTAGTGGGTCATAAATATATAATGATGAATATTTGATCATGCAATCAAGATCAATGGTGAGCATCAAGTCAAAAGGTTAGTGTAAGTGAGAGGCTAACAAGTGAAAAGATCTTGGGTGTCTTGATAGAGATACAATAATATGCATTGATCTGATAGTGTTAGTAGATCCTAATATCTAATGATGTGTATTTACTCATACATATCATATCAATGGTGAGTAATGATTCAAAAGGTCAAAAGATCTCCAAGGTGAATAAAAATATGCCAAGTGTTATAAGTGTGTTAGATTGTCAAAAAATCTAAGGCTCACATGTAATCATATATAAGTAGATATACGGTGTGTGAGAGGTTAAAAATTTAGTAGGATCTTTTTGAGCAAATAAAAATATGACATTTAGAACAATATGGAGGATCTAGATAAAGATATATGATCAATATTAAAAGTTGAAGATAATGGATTTAGGAAGATCAACGGTGTTGATTTAAATGCTAGGAAGCAAATCAATGGTCAACATTAAAGGTTGAAAGAAAAGAGATTTCAAATGGATAATAATGGTAACCTAGGTCAAAACAAATACAAATCCTTCAAATAATATCCTATCACCATTAGAGCTCGCCTAAATGTCACAAGTAGACATAATTATATAGTCAGGGGTTGTCAACATGAGGTTTCAATGCCATGAACCTCTAGTTCAAAGATTTGGAATACAAATGGTCCATCATTTTGGGTTGTAGTATGGTTTCATGATTGTGATATTTATTTTTTAAAGAATACCTATGTATATGGTGATTTATCTATTTCTATAAATACTCAGTGACAAGATAGGTCTATTTCGACCTAATAAAGATCAAGAACAAAATTATGTAGCCTATAGGCTCTTTATCGATATATAGTAACTATATGAAAACCAATGAAGGAGATTGGTTTTCAATATATAATATATACCTATGATATATATTTTATAAGGGAATATATGAGTGGTTATGGAGAAGTGTCTCACCTTTCAATATGGTCCCATCTATGACAAATATTTGTTAAGAGTACACTTGGGGATGGCTTTGTCAGGCTTGATGATATAAGGACCTTGCCCTCATATTGAAGCAAGTAGAGATGCTATGGATAATAAAAATAAATAGAGATAGTGGCTGTGGAAATTATCTATAACATTTAATGTATCTTAAGGTGTCTAAGTGTTTTCCTTCAAAATAAGGATCATGACTCCCCACCTTTGGTAACTATTATCCTCTAGTGTATTTCTCTTAGCCAATGAGAGGATTCAGGGGGATATTGGGACAAATAAAAAGATAACTTGACAAGAGATAATTGGGGCTGATTTGATAAAAAATGTGGCAAATCAATTAGTGACTTTGGTACTCTCTCTCTCTCTCTCTCTCTCTCTCTCTCTCTCTCTCTCTCTCTCTCTCTCTCTCTCTCTCTCTCTCTCTCTCTCTCTCTCTCTCTCTCTCTCTCTCCTTTTTGATATATTACCCATTCTTTCCATTTTGTAAGCTTTCTCTCAATTTTTAGAATAAAAGACTTTCTCTCAATTATATAAAAGTAGAGACTCTCATTTGATAAGATTAAACCCTATCAAAACTTGTATGAAATACCTATTGGAGCTAATAATATTTCCTTTACCTATCTCTTCCTTTTGAAATATGTTTAGTAAGCTTGTACATGATGGCATTGTGAAGGAGAATCTTCCATGCCCATTGTCCTTATTTATTGACTATTTTAGGGCATTTTCTAGTTGATTTTAGGTTTACATTTGTGTTATTTTTGCCATTAATGAAATCTTGGTGTGATTCTTATAATTCTTCCTAGTTTCATTCATTACTTCCTAAATATAGTATATGAAATACTTATGCAATTATCTAGATTTTTGAGACTATGTGAACTAGTGATATCTTATGCTTCTTCAGTGTATGTTCCATGGTTATGTGATTTATCATTTAAATTGGTGCATCACCCTTTTATATTTATTAGGATCCCTTTACTATTCTCTAACCCTTTCTCAATCCAAACACTAGCATAAGTGATCCATCAAGAAGAATCCAACCTTATCCAGATGTTCAACCCAACCATAAGTGACCCACAACCTAGGGTTATCCCAATAGTGTAGATCAATTAGAAAAGGCCTTATGAACCTTCTCCAAGGGTAAAAATTGAAGCTACAACAAGACTACCAAGTATAAATACTCTCATCTATCCCAAATGTGGTTATGATACTATTTTCAATATAGTTTATAAAATACTACATGGACCATTGAGCCCCTAGGAACCTACACAAGAAAAGTGGATGGATTGAAAGTGAGCATCTTATAGATAATTTTTATAAGGTATTTCATTATGTATAAAATCCCTCATGCCTAGGAATCCAATATGACATTGACCAACTTGAATTTTATCAACCTCCCCATGTCTAGAACTTTGAAGTGAGTGAGGATCATATGGAAGAGGGGAAACCATAATTCATTAATGTGAAATAAATCTTGGGCTTCTAAAACTTAGTTCAATAGAATCATACCCACCTATACCTCATCTCATATAGTGCAAACTATGTATGCATTTATATCCTTCTTGTTGACCCACTTAAAATCTATATTTTTAACCAAATCCTATAGGATGGTGTATATCTAGAAGGTCTCACTCCAATTTTTCACCATTACAACATCATTAGAGAAGGTTAAATTTGGGAGGGAGTAATACACCTTGTAGGCATTCCTAAAGATGTTAACAATATAGTGCCAATATTTTGGAGAGAAAATATAGTTGTTGGAAACATAATGATTGAAATGGGAGGGGGTGAATTAGTCTCTTAAAACTTTCTTTCACATGTAAATTAACATTCCTTAAACCATCAAAGCAATATAAATATATAACAATGCATAAAGAGTCATTCACTTAAGCATAACATAAGAAAAACATATAAATGATAAAACCTCAAGGGGAATTAAACCCACTAATCTTGAAAGTGGAATACAGTCCTATAATCCAAAATATCAAAAATTAGTGAAGAACTAATTCCACATGCATCACCAACCCCCAACTAACTAAGCACCAACCCAGCTAGGCTTTAACAAGCACCAAATTACAATGAGGCACCAACCCCATAGATGACTTATCAACAATGAAACCACATAAAACCATTGATAAACTTCAAAATACCATGTTTTTCATTTAATATATGATGATAAACTTTTTTTATCTCTTCTCTCTCTTCCCCTCTCAAATTATCTTCTAGGATTCTTGACTCAATTAGGTTTCTTTAAGATAGATTAGGTCATATGACCTTGACATTCATCTATAGTACCATTTTTATATATTAATGATAGTTTACATGCACTCTTTTTATGGTCTAAAATACCTCCTTCATCTCTTCAAAGTAATATATCCTTCGCTTCCACTCCCTCATTCTCTAACTTGTCAATTAAGCCTTGTTTTTATACTAGGCTCTTAATAATACACCTATTGGTCAGCCACACACACTTTCCCACATATATTTTCCACACAATTTACCTTAGGTCATGCCAAAAATATGAATTTATCATTACATTAGGTTTAACATATCTCAAATAGACCAAATCCTTCTTTAGGCCTTAAGGAGACCTAATTCAATTAGGCCTTCATTAGTACATGTTACCCTTTGATCTCTTTGGAACAATTTAAAAATCTACATATGGTAGGAAAACCTAATATACCACTAAAATATAACCCTAATAATATCATATTACTTCCATGACATTTTATAACTCCAACCACCATTTGAAGCACACCATTAGTATTGTTCACATTAGGTCTTCATATACACAGAAAGGTCTATCTTGAGAAAATGAAGATTAAATGTTACTTAGCCACACAAACATGAAAATAAACCACATATAAATAACCTAAAATACCTAATATACTTCATCAAGTTAATTGTACTTCATCACACAAGGCATAGAGCGTCAATAACACTCATACAACCTGCTCACTAATAACTACCAGTTTTCCTCAAAGACAAGTCATGGCGACTTAGACCTCCAACACATGTATATACAATTAAATGACTTTTTATGAATTTTTATTATATTATTATATCATTATACCATTATAATATATAAGGATAATATGGTCAAATGGCACTAGTGGTCTTGCAGATCAATCTCATAAGCTTATATCTCACCATCTTATCTGAACCAGACAAGTCAACTTGAAAGCAATATTTTCACTATAATTACTGACCTAAGAAACTTATACCAAACATTAATATGTATTAAATGTACCTACAAAAACCTCCATGCACTGGGTTTCATCACTATTCCATGATAACACATTCTTAGACCTCTTCTTACTATTGCCTGGGTTTTTTGTTATGTCCACAATTAGGCCTTTTAAACATTGGCTAACATGGATGACTAGTTTATCACACTTTAGAGATATAAAATATCCATATACCTTCATGGACATGTAAAATTATTATCAAAATTCATCGTCCATTCATTTGCATACTTTGACTTGGTCAACTTTGACTTCTACATCAAATCTTTGAGAAATATGCACTTTCTTATAGGTTTTACTCACACACCTGCCAACTCAATCACACACAGATGTGCCTAAGAGAGTTTAATAAAACCTCCAATATATTTTATATTCATTTTAGACCATTTTGAGCATGTTTTATCAACATATTCAACATCAGGTCCTTAATAGGGTTTTAAGAGGGTTTAAACATATTTCCATTCTTAACAATCATTCATAAAGCATAGCCCCTCAATCTAAAAACAAATGTCTATAATTTTGATATATGACTCTTCCCCATCTACCATGAATATATTAGGTTCCCATGCAAAGGTTAATTGAGCTAATTATCATAGTAAAATCCTTCTCAAGTTGAGAACCCTTGTTTTGATGCTCTTGAGAGACCTTAAAACCACTTTTCATGCCTTTTTTTACAAAACATGACCTTAAACTACATAAACAAACTTTAAAAAATATATATCACCTATAAAAATTCTTACATAATCTCAAACACTCCAAAATCTAATCATGACCCCTGATTAGGCCACATTCTCTCTCTTTGTTCTCTAGTCTTTGACCTACAAACCATATTAGGTCCTAAACTAACATTTATGCCTCTTTCCATGTGATCTCCACTTCAATCCCATTATAAATAAACCAATCTCATGTTTATACACAAACATGCATCCTTCACATGCCTTAACAACATACCATTATACCTCATTAGTCTAGGTAGGGTCTAGAACTAGTTTAGTTGTAGACTTAAACTGAAAGTTTTACCCATGTAGGCTCACCTTGAAAATCTCTTAAGTGGTCCAATGACTAATATTCATGCTTAAGTAACTTCATAAAACCACTCATGTCTATGTGCAATCATCTCACCAAGCCATCATACACATTCCTTCTCACAAAGTATTTACATACCATGGTTAATGCCATGTCTAAGCTTCATAAACACTTGAAACATGATAACTAATCTTGAAACACTTATAAAATAATCTATGATTTACTTACATGATCACATAATTCCAAAAAAACTATCAAAATCTTGTGATTACTTAATTTACCAAACTTCACTATGCACACCTTCTCAGATGGTCTAGAGTAGGCTTTTCAAGACACCTTGTACTCAAACATGTTTACCTCATTGATTTAAAAAAAGAACACTCATCAAACAAAATTTTCACATCTATACAACAATATTGACATTAAGCTTGACATCAACCAACTTAAGAGTCATTAACTTGCCTTCAAATTCTCTCTCACAGCTACACTCTTTAATAACCTCATTAAAACCTTTTTAAGAACCTTTGACATCAATGAAAACATTAGTGCCTAGTAAAACATATTGTAAACTGATCATTCTCCCCATTCTATTATTTCTCCCCCTTTGACATAAATGGCAAAGTGATATCTATATCTCTTTGGATCACACTCTTTGCAACCAAAATTCTCAACGCACAAGACCATGAGTTTATGATACATAATACAAACATGTTCCTATATCTCCACGCATACCCTCTTGAAACAACTCACCTATTCTTGTAGATAATGAACCTAATTAGCTCCCACTAAGTACTTGGTTTATTTAGTGATAATTATGGGTAAGAATTATACCTAGTTCCTATCTTAGGTGTTTAAATGTTACCTTTGGAAGTGGTTTGGTTAAAATGTCTACAATCTGAACCTGTGTAGAAACATATTCAAGTCTAACACTTTGTTCACTTTCTCTCTTATAAAATTATACCCAATCAGAATGTGCTTGGTCCTTGAGTGCATGATAGGTTTCTTTGAGAGACTTATATCACTTGTATTGTCACAATAGATAGGGCTAGGACCATCATATTCCACCTTGTAGTCTTTTAGGTTCTATCTCATCCATAAGAACTAAGTGTAACATGAATCTATTGTAATGTCCTTAGAATCACAATTGGATAATGATACTAATGGTTGACTATTTATTATCCATAAAATTAGGCACCCACCTAAGAAGAAATCTCCTCCACTAGTACTCTTCCTATCATTTAGACTTCCTACCTAGTCTACATATGTATAGTCTATCAAATTGAACTCCTTTCTCCTTGGATACCACAAAACATACTCCATAGTCCATTTGAGATACCTGATTATCCTTTTGACTGCTTTCATATGATTCTCCTTTGGATATACTTGAAACCTTCCCAAAATACTTATTGTTTACATAATGTTAGGTTTTAGAGGTAGTGGTAAATAGAAAACTTCCAATCATTAATCTATATGATGTTTGATTAACCTTTGGATACTCATCTTCCTTACTAAACTTACACCATGTGATCATAGGTGTATTAACTACCTTGTAATCTCCCATCTCAAACTTATTCAGAATCTATCTTATGTATTTGGCTTATGAAACAAATATAACTTTTTTAGATTGAGTGATTTTCAACCCAAGAAATAATGATCGCTCTCCAAGCATAGACATCTCAAACTCTTTCTTAATAACCTCTAAAAACCCCTTGGTCATGTTCTCATTTTTTCCACCAAATATGATGTCATCCACATATACATATACTATCAATTTATTATCATCTTATATATTTATGTATATATGGTATTTGTAACTCCTATTTTGAATCTTTGATCCAACATATGCCTATCTAACTTTACATACCAAGATTTAGGATCTTGATTTAGACCATAAATATCCTTTTTTAACCTATAAACATAGTCTTTGTCACCTAATAGTGATAAAACCTTAGGTTTCTTTATGTATACCTCCTATTCCAAAATCCCATTCAAAAAGGTAGATTTGACATCCATCTAGTATACCTTGAACCTTTTGAATCCTACATATGCTAGAAAAAATATGATGCCATCCAATCTTGATACTAGTGAAAATTTCTCCTAAAAGTCTACCCCTCAAAATTGTGCATAGAACTTGAATACTAATCTATCCTTGTTCATATTTAATCATCCATATTCATTCAACTTATTTCTAAACACCCATTTTGTGCCAATGGCATTCTTGTCTTTAAGCCTAGGAACTAGTTCCCAAGTCTCATTCTTCTCTATTTGGTCTAACTCCTCATTCATAGCACCTATCCCCAAAAAAATTGATTGCTTCTATAATATTCCTAGGTTCAATCTTAGATAATAGATCAACATTATCTTGACTTACATTACTTACTAGTCTTCTCCTTGTTTGCATACTTGCATTCTTCTTTATAATGATTTGAGTTTTAGGATGATCTCTCTGAATCTATCTTGAGGGGCCTTTTGAGTCTTGACTCTCCTTAACTTATTATTCTTATTCATAAACCTCTATATTTTACTCTTCATTCTTGAAATTCATATTATCTAAAGTATACTTTGATTATGAGTGCGATTTATTTATCTCATCAATCTTTACACTGGTGCTCTCCACTATATTTTTTAACCTCTTATTGTAATAGCTATAGGATGAGCTCATTGATGATTATCCTAAGAATATTCCTTCATCAGATCTAGAATCAAACTTTCCTAAGTCTTCATCATCTCTTTTGATGAAAAATTTTCCCCCAAACACTCTAAAGTGTTCCACATTAGTAGGTCTACCTTTCCAAAGTTCATAAGAGTCTTGTTTCCATTAGTCCTTATCTATCCTCTAGTAAAAATTTAGACTATAGTGCTTAATTCCTATCTCTAATATCCATAAGATACTATAGACTCATTTAGAATAGTTTTAGCCATCTCTTGAACTATCCTATTATTTATTTCCACTACCCCATTTTATTGAGATGTCCTAGTTGTTGAGAACTATCTCCTTATTTGATGAACCTCATAGAAATAATCAACCTAATTAGACCAAAAATCTCATCCTTTTTCAAATCTTAGGAACTTTATCTTACCATTCTTACCATTCTCAATAAGAGCCTTGAATGCCATGGAGATTCTAACTTTTCTTTCAAGAATACAACCTAAGTCATTATTATTTAGTCATCTATGAGTAATATGAAGTATATATCTCCTTGCATGCTTTAAATTCTTAAAATACCATAAACATTGGTTTGTATTAAGTATAAGGGTCATATGGTACAATACTCTATGAACTTAAAGCTTCTTCTAGTCTACTTACCATGTTGACATGCTTTGCAAAGTATGTAGGTTTGGTGATCTTAGACATGCTCTTAATATACTTTTTAGTGACTATATTGACCAGATTGTCAAAGTTTAGGTACCTTCTATGCCATATCCAAATTTCATCCATATTTATCATAAATAATATCTCCTTCTTGATTGCATTTAAGACATATAGATTATTCTCAACACTTTTAGCATTGGCAATTAACCTTCCTAATTTGTCTCTCCTTATCTCTCACCCTCTATCATGAAAGGTTAGTGTTTGTCCTTGATTTAAAATTTGAATTACACTAAGTAGGTTATGTTTAAAACTTTCCACATACAACATATTTTGTGTCTTGATCTTCCCATTATCCAAACTCAAGATACCCTTGCCAACTATATTGGTAGTTGTGTTGTGTCCATACCTCACTATTCCTATATCATTCTTATTTAATGAGATGAAATTATTTTTGTTTCCTATCACGTGGATTGATAAAATACTATATATATATACCTTTTCATTCCTTCATCTTAAATGTGAAAGGTAGTCTGATCTATCATAGAATCCTCTTTAGTCTTATGTTCCTCTTTAGAAAATAGTCCATCTTGACTCTTGAGCTCAATATGATTAGTCCTAAATTGTTTTGGCTTCCATAACAATGTTTGACCCTTCTTATGCACTCTCAAAGATTCATATGTATTTTGTAATATTGAGGGATTTCTAACTCTATTAGAATAAAATCCTGTAGTGTGCCCCTTATTTGATAGATATAACAAACAACATTTCTATACTTACCTCTTGACTAATTACTCCTTTTCCCATGGTCCCATCATAACTTATCCTTTATTTAATTAGGTTTCTTGATTGGTATTTTCATCTTGGTAATCTTGACTTATTATGACTTCTCATGCTCTCTCTCAAACTTGTTAATCTTGTCTATGACCTACTCATGATCAACCTTCAAGTAATATAGCTCTATCTTTAATTGGTCATACTCAAACTCCTTTGATCTAAACCTTGTATTGACACCTTATAATTAATTCTTGAGATATTTTTTAGTATTATTTTGATCTTTTAAATCATCAAGGGAACTTATGATCTAAGCTTCAAGGTCTACTTCATCTTCACCTTCTTTAATTTCATAGTATAATTCTTCATCATACATGTTGTCTTCTTCCTTTTGATCATTGGACATCTTGTGCTTCTTAGGATCACCTTCAAGTTGTTAGACTTGCTTCAAAGGACTAGGATTTGATACTAATTTTAGGAAACACAATGATTTAGAGGGGGTGAATCAATCTCTTAAAAATTTCTTTTACATTTAATTTAACATTCCTTAAACCATCAGAGTAATATAAATATATATATATATGCATAAAGAATCATTCACATGAGCATAACATAAGAAAACACACATATGAGTGGGAAAATCTTTAGGGGAATATAACCCACTAATATTTAAAATTTAATATAGTCCTATAATCTAAAATATCACTATTTAGTGAAGCACCAACTCCACATGGAGCACTAACCCCAACTAGGTGAGTACTAACCCAATTAGGCTTTAACAAGCACCAACTTGCAAGGAGGCACCAACCCCCTAGATGAATAAACACTAACTAAACAAACTAAAACATTTTATAACCTTAAAAATTCATTTTTTCTCATTAAATAGATGATTATCACCTTCTTCATCTCTTCTCTCTCTTCTACCCCTCTCAAATTATCTTCTAGGCTTCTTCGCTCAATTAGGTCTCTTAAAGACATATTAGGTCATATGACCTTGATATTCATCTATATTACCCATGTTAGTTATTTATGATAGTTTATATACACCCTTATTATGGTCTATAAGACCTCCTTCAACAATCTAAATTACTATACTATTCATTTCCATTCCCTCATTCTCTAACTTGTCAATTAGGCCTATTAGGCCTTGTTCTTATACTAAGCTCTTACTAATACACATATTGGTCATCCACACACACTTAATAACATATATTTTACACATAATAGGCATTAGGTTGACCATAAATCAAATATAAAAAATCCTTCTTTAGGCCTTAAGGAGACCTAATTCAGTCAGGCCTTCATTAACACATGTTACCCTTTGATCTCTTTGGAACACTTTAAAAATATACATATCATAGGAAAAATTCATATACCACTAAAATATACCACTAATAATCTCATATTATTTCCATGACATTTTATAACTCCAACCACCACTTGAAGCACACCATTAATACTATTCACATTAGGCCTTCATACACATCGAAAGGTCTGTCTTGAACAACTAAAGATAATAGGTTATTTAGACACACAGCCATGAAAAAAAAATAAAAAGAAACTCAAAGACCTAAAAAACTCATAAATTTCATTATAATTCATCACATAGGGCATAGATCCTCAATAACACTCCTACAAATTGCTCACTCAGAACTCCCAATTTTCCTTATAGATCAATCATGGTGACTCATACCTCCAACACCTATATATACATATTAAATAATTTATGGTGAATTTATATGATCCTATTATATCATTATACCATTATAAGTTATAAGTATAATATGGTCAAATCTAAATATTGGTCTTGTAGACCAATCTCATAGCCTTATATCTCACTCTCTTATTTGACTACACAAGTCAATTTGAGAGCAAAATTTTCACTATAATTACTAACCTCCAAAACATATAATAAACATTAATATTTCTTAAAATTATTTAAAATAATATCCATTTAGTTTGTTTCATCACTATTCCATGATAATACATTCATAAACATCTTATCATTGATGCCTAGGTTTTTCATTATTTCCACCATTAGGTGTGTTAGCGACTGACTAATTTAGATGAAAATTTTAACACTCTTGAGGGATATAACATATAAAAAAAATTCATTTACATGAAATATGAGTCTCAAACTTCATCCTCCATTATTTTAATACTTTGACTTGGTCAACTCTATCTATTAAAGTAATTCTCTGATAAATATGGACTTTCTTATAGGTTTTACTCACACACTTAACAACTCAATCACACTTGGAGGTGCTTGGGAGAGTTTAATACAACCTATAATAGAATTTATAGTCATTTTATTTAATTATGATAAATTTTTATCAACATATTTAACATTAGGTCCTTATTAGGGTTCTAAGTGGGTTTAAACCTATTTCCATTCTTAACAATCATTCATAAAGCATAACCACTCAATGAAAAAAAATTCCTATAATTTTGATCTAGGACCCTTACCCATATACCATAAATATATTAGGTTTACATGTAGATTTTGTAGATCTAATTAGGATAATAAAATCCTTCTTGGGTTGAGAACCCTTCATTCTATGTAAGAGACCTCAAAACAAATTTTTATGCCTTTTTCTTGAAAAACATGACCTAAAAATGCATTAAAACACTTTAAAAAGCATACCTCACCTCTAAAAAAACTTACATAATATAAAACACTCTTAAATTTGATTGTGGCCCCTCATTAGGCCACATTATCTTTCTTTGCTCTCTTGTCCTCAACCTACAAACCACATTAAGTCTTATAGTTGACCTTCATGCCTCTTTTCATGTGATATAAAATTCAATAACATATTTAATAAAACTCTATAATGATTATATATGTACATAAATCCTTCACATGCCTTGATAATAGACCACTATACCTCATTAAGCTAGGTAGGGTCTATAACTAGTCTAGTTGCAGACTTGGACTTAAGGTTTTACCCCTGTAGGCTCACCTTGAAACTATCTTGAGTGATCCAATGCCTCATATACATGATCAATAAAATTCATATAACCACTCATCCCTATGTGCACTCATCTCACTAAGCCATCATACTCATTCCTTCTCACAAGGTGTTTATATACCATGAATAATTTCATTTATAGGATTCATAAGCACTTTAAACATGAGAACTAAACTTGAAACACTTATAAAAATATATATTCTTCACTTACATGATCACACAATGGAAAACAACCTTTCATAATCTTGATCTTACTTACTTTACCAAACTTCACTATGCACACCTTCTCACATGGTCTAGATTAGGATTCTTAAGACACCTTATACTCAAGAACTAGTACTCAAACTTGCTTACCTTAATGCTATAAAATAAGAATACTCATCAAATAGAATCTTCACATCTCTATAATAATCTTGACATAAACCAACAGAATATTCATTAGGTTGCCTTCAAATTCTCTCTTAGAGATACACTCTACAATAACCTCATGAAGACCTTCTCAAGAACCTTTGACATCAAGGACAACATCAATGCCAAACCTCAACAATAATAACAATTCTCAATACAAGTCATGGAATCTATTCTACACTCAGATGGTGGTGAGAAGTAGATTACCAAATAATTCAACCTATGGTAATATTTATAGTTTGTCCACAACCCTATGAAAACCACATTTATTATAATCTTTAAGGGCATCCTAAAACTCTACCTATTTATCATTGTCAAAGATCAAGTCCCTAGTTACCTATTTAACTATTTTAAATAGGTCATTATACTACTTGAATTGGGTAAAAAAATTTGGGAATAAGGTATGTTGGTACTTATGCTCATCCTTAGGGTTCAAGGAGGATGTAGCCATTGTAGTACTATGGAGGCCAATATAATACTATTGATTACATGAAAAAAATGCAAGGGTGTGCAATGGTAATTAGAAATCAAGGATTTAAATTGATCTTGAAGGTTATAACAATAAATTTTAGTGATATTTCCTTAGGATATTTATAAAATCATACATTCATCCCTTGTATCAATGGAATTTGGTAACTCAGTTGATATGAATTCAAATTTAAGTTAGTGGATAGATATCCTCTCTTTATTCCCCAATCCAAAGTTAAATTTAAAGCTCACAATCCCCTATCACCAACTAGATTTAGAAATGGTGATGTGACATTGTAAGACTATCTAATTAGGTCTAAATTTCTTTTTTGTTAATTCCCAACATGCGTTAGGAATGAGGTCACATCTCCTTGAGGCCTTCTAGTTAACTTCTTCTTTATGCCACATGTCATCCACTTATTAGTCCCCATTTTAATGGTCAACACCTAAGCATAACTTTGTACCTCATGTCATACCCTTAGGAAGCTTAAGGTTTCATTTATCGACATATGACATCCTCTAATTGGTCTTTAATCTATGTATATACTCCATTCTAACCATTTTAGGGCCTTAGGTGGCCACCCACTCATATGCCTAGTATGCTACATGGTATCCTCTAAGTGGGATAAACTCTCTTAAGCTTTGACATATATAATAAGTCTAAGGGACTAAATGATTTGACATGGTTCCCTCTAAGTGTCCTTAACTCTCTTAGGATATGACATCTCTAACAGGTCTAAGGGAGTGGCTTATTTGACATGATATGATATGGCACCCTCTAAGTGGGCCAGGATCTCTTAGGCTCTGACATATTTGATAGGTTCATGGGAAAAACTACTCTAACATGGTGTGACATGTCACCCTATAAGTGTGATGGGTTATCTTATGCTTTGAAATCTCTTATAGGTTTAAGGGATCTACTGATTTGACATTGTGTGATGTGGAACCCTTTGAGTTAGTTGGGATCTCCTATGATTTGACATATCTGATAGGTCAAGGGAACTGGCTACTCTGACATGGTATAATGTTGTACCCTTTTAGTGGGCTAGGATCTCTTAGGATTTAACATCTTTGATAGATTTATAGGATTGGACACTTTAACATGGTGTGATGTGTCACCCTCTAAGTGGGCCAAGATATCTTAGGCTCTATCATCTATGATAGGTCCATAATATTGGCTGCTCTAGCATGGTGTGACATAGAACCCTCTATGTGGGATAGGCTCTGATATATATAACAAGTTTGGGGGACTGGCAACTCTAACAAATCTCTACATGGTTCCTTCTAATTGGTTTGTTTATTCCTATAAAACCCAATTAAAATACCAAGTAAGAATGAAAATATGCATAATCTATTAGTAACTTATCTGACCTCAATTAATATTTTGATTTGCCATGAAGGATTTTGGGTCTATTTCTCTAATAAATAAATAAAGCTCCAAGAATTTATTTTAAAATTTGGCCTACAAGGTTAGCAATGCAAATCCTTTAAAAAAAGCCTATTATAATCATAAAATAAATAAGGCTTGACATTGCTTGGGGAAATCAGGATGACACAATATTTCAAGGGCTTGGTCTTGATGAAGCCAGTTAGAGTAATCGAATGGACCCTCAAAGGCTCTAGTTTGATGATTTTTTAAATAAGGGTCCCCCATTTCTAGGAAAAGGGGAAATTCTAGCCAAAACACCACTAAAAAATGTGTTTTTGGTTTTAACTTGACACTATGATCTCTAACCCATTTTTCGCACAATAATTATGAAGATGAAGAACTAGGGTTTTGGATGTTCAATAAGAGTGAGAGTCCATGAGATAGATATAAACAGACCAGAGTGAAGGAAACATAAAAAATAGAAAATTATAAGTTGATACATCTATATCTAGTAGGGATTTCATACTAGACACCTATATCCAAGCTAGACATAAGAATAGATGTAATCATCTAAGGTTGATATAAGTTATTAAGGTCACATAAGTCAAATTTATAGAATCTAGTGACTGATCTAGAATCAAAATCTATTATATTTCTAGCCTATTCCACATTTGATCTTAATTCACACAATAATACATCTAATTTTTTCCACTTATTTCAAATATCAATCATTGGTTGTACTTTTAATTTTTTTGCATATCTTAGTATTTCAATTCAAAATATTATTTATCTAATTTTGCAAATTAATTGGTGTGATAAATAATAGGATAACACTCTTGTGCCCTAGGATATCTATATCCCCTTGTAAAATGGATTCCTTAATATATATTTGAGGGTTAAACATTTGGTGAACATGATTTATATGAATGTAATTTTTTTTATTCTTAGGGGTTTCAATCATCTAGGGTTTCAATTTCATGTACTTTGTTTCAAATTATAAATTCTTCATTTCTAAGCAATAAAACATCTTAATAAAAAAATTCATTTTCAAATGGAAGATAAATAAGTACTAGTTACTCATCTTAACATCAACAAAGACTTAATAGATGAATTTTTGTATGTTAAAAGAGATTAAATCAATAAGCATGCTAAGTCTAAGATTTCCTCATCTAGTGATGGTGGATATTTATAATGTATCATAGCTAATTCCATTATTATAAATCTACTAACATCTTAGTGGAGTCATGGATTGTGTTTTTAAACCTTTTTTCCCTAAAACTACAATGCCACATCTTACAAGAGAAACCTTAGTACTTCAACCCAATTGTCAATTTCAATGTCTATATCTACCCAACCTATGGATATACCTCCTTTGATAACTTCTAAAATATCTAATATTAAAGACAAAGTGGTGAAATATCTTTTTAAAAATATAAAAAAATTCCAAACTAAGGTTAAAAATATTGAAAAACAATATATGAAATCACCTTATGCTATTGATTTAGAAGGGGTGTTGCATAATATTCTTACATCCGAGATATATTTTCACCCTTTAAAAACTAGTTTTGTTGTAGATAAGTTCACATTTTATTATGGATAGGGTGATATTGAACAACATAATCAATATTTTTTATTCGACATGCTTTGATTATGCCTCCAGTGATAAACTTTTGACCAAATTATTTCTAAAGAACTTAAAATGTTATGCTTTGAGGTGGTTCTATGATTGACCTTTCCAATCAGTAAAGGCATTCAAACCTATTTTAGATTTTTTTTTGCACACTTTGCTATCAATATAATATTATAATCACAACCAATGAGAGGGTATGGGGTTGAATTAGTTTATAAACTTTTATTTAAATTCCATAAACCATTCATCAAACATACAAACTAATACATAAGCATGAAGCAAGACATCAATAAAGGAACACCATATCTACATGGGAAACCCTCATAGGGAATAAAACCCACTTAATCATATATATGTACTAAAATATTATAATTTTAAGATCCAAATTTTATTGGATCACCAACTTCACAAGGATCTCTAACCCCTACCTAGTTAATCACCCACTCAAATAGTCTTCTACAAGCTCAATATTGCAAGGAGGCTCCAACCCCCTAGGTAACTTAGAAAAAACCAAGTCACCTTTGATATTTTATCATATTATAAAAATTATTTCTAATATTTAATTTATGATTATCTCATTTTTTTTTCAATCTTTCCCCTTCAATCTCACTCAACTAGCCTTCTAGGCTTACTTGCTCAACATGCCTCTTTTAAGCTTGTTAGGTCTATTGACTTGGTCATCCACCTATGTAAAATATGTTAGATATACATGTTTACTAATATTATTCCTATTATGGTCCTCAATTACGTAATTCTTCTCCTTAAATGATCCCTTTTCTTCACATAAGTCCACACTTCTCTTGCTTGCATAAATAGGCCAATTAAGCCTTGCCTTTATACCACACTCTTCCTTTCACCTATATTGGTTGGCCAAGATCATTTAAATGATTGATTTATAATTTTACTATGTCAAAAAAAAATTTATATGAGTGGTAAAACCACTCCATATGTCTTTCATATCCTTTAAGAACCAAAACCCTATTAGGCTTAATAGAGACCTAAAGGAATTAGGCCTTCTCTAAGGCACATGTTACACTCAAATTTATTGAACCATATTTTACCTTAAAAATGATTTAAAATTTTTTAATATAAATTTAATATGTCCCTCATAATATATCCTTGGTTTCCCAATTCCATTATCTTCATTTCACACCTTGAACCAAGCTTATAGGCCTACTCACCAATAGCACTTTACACACCCAAAAAAAATGCCTCACAAAACTGAAGCATGTGGTTAAATTTTACACATGAACATATGAAAAAACACCATATATATAAAATTAATTACCTTATGGTAATACAAATGTAAAATTTATTTAACTAAATAGGCTAACAGACCTCAAACCAACTCTTATAAAATGACCACTCATACTAGTCACATACAGTCAAAGTATAGTCAAGAACCCTTGAATCTCAAAACTATAATAAGAATAAAATAATATTAAATAATAATTATAATTAAAATTGTATACCTAATTAAAATACTAAAATAAATTTTATTCTTTAACTCTAAGTAAAACACTCCAAACTCACCTCTGTAATATGATCACTCAAAAACTGCCTACAACACAAAAACATAGTCATATATAATGCTAATTTTAGTACTTAAAATGATGATTCATTGACATGTAATACATAAAAATATATATATATATATATATATATATATATATATATATATATATATATATATATATATATATATATATATATATATCATTTATTTATATATCCACCATTGGTATTATAGACCAAACTCTGAGGCTTCTATCTCACAATGCCAACACAGTTAGACAAGCCACTTTGGCTTCCACATATTAACACATTAGAGTAACTTATAAAATTAAATAAGGATTTTATATTTCATTATAATTTCAAAAAACATAAAAATTTACATTTTATACATTGAATTTTGTCATAGAGTCTCAAACTCTTCATCTCACCTAGCATACCTGAAGCAATCATCTTGGCTCAAAACACAATCATGGTGAACATGACTTATCACACATGTAGGGACACAAAAAAGAAAATATAGTTCATTTATATGGTCTTAAAACATTATAATATAATATCTAATCACAAATATTTAAATTTAAAATGGAAAATATAGACCCAACAGATCAAACTTTAAACCTAACTCTTTCATTGTCCATCTTCATTAAACATGCCATCTTTAGAGCACTTATTTCTTATGTATGGGAATATTAAAAACTTTAAAAAAAGTTAAAATTAGGTATATGTATTTAAAAAATACCCCAAACCATTGAATCCATTCTTATTCATTTTTAACTCATCCCTAAACACTTTCTCACTCTAGCTCACTTTTTCTCATTATTTTCACTATCTAATAGTTTAGCGATAGGTCCTCTTCCATGACCAAAATTCTTAAAAGATAGAATATTTATTTAAAAAATTAAAATATTGGACATAAATAATTATTCTTATCCTTCAACCTCCATTTAATTTCATGTGTTTACTCAGTCAACCTTGCCTGTAACATCAAATTCTTTAGAAACAAATAGTTTTCTATAGCTTCTATTCACTGCCCTAACACACGACTACCACCTAGAGATTCTTGTAGGAGTATTATAAAATATAAATCATAAAAAATTATCAAACAAACCACTATAGTCACTATCCAAAAATATTTCTCCAATTGGGTCACTATAAGGGTTTTGGACTAGTTTACATTCTTAATGAATGTTCATAAAGATCTATCTTTAAAACAAATTCCAAATGATTGTAAAACCTTCTTAGGAATATTTAACATATTTATCAAAAGGATTATCCTCCCATGCACAAGTCACATGTGCTAATTAACATCAAAATATCCTTCTCATGCTTGGAACTCTGCATTTTGCATGCATAAGAGACCTTCAAATGCCTTTTTGACTTTTATCCTACAATCCATGACCTAAAAATTGGTAAAAATGATTTAAAAAACATATCAGACATTTATTAATTCTCACATGTTCTTAAACACTTTTGAAACTCACCTTGACCCTTCATTTGGACTACACTAGGTCTCTATGCACATTAGGTCTAGAACCACTAGCTATGTTTGGTCTTTAGAAACAATTGGAAACCTCTTTCAATCATCTTATACCATCACACACATGTAAAATTACATCATATCAATCTCATATTCTATCATCCTTATTCATATAAGTCTCATACAACTCATTTCACTATGCTATTAGGCTTGTTTCATCACATTAGGTCTCTCATGGAAGGGTTATGCCTCAATACCTGACCTTGATGCCACTGTAGATGCACTTTTCACCTTACTCACATGTTTATAATATTTTTAAACATCCTCAATATCAAATAAAACTATGTATCACCATCATCATGCCTTTATAATCCATGTACATGTATAGGAAGTAGGCCACAAAATATGTCTACTGGGTACCATACCCTTGAAGATATTCCTACCACTATAGATGCATACTAAGAACACATTCTAATGTTAAACCTCCTATATACCATTCTCATATACTGCTTCATATATTCTCAAAATCCATGTCTCTTCTTAAAATCACCTTTGTGAAATCAATGACCTTTAATTCCCTTTGACATCAATGACAACCTAAATTCTAAAAACACACCAATGGATATATAGCTCGACATATCAACAAAAAGGATTATTATACCCAAATTACAAAAATAGAACAAGGAACCAATGAAAATATAAATTAATATCTTACAGTAAAAGATAAAGTTAGATAAAATAACCAATCCAATGGTGGATAAATATTTATAACTCATATTCAAGCAAAGTTTGCTTGCCCCATTACATGAGTCCATTATTTAAAAAATTAAAATCTTTCAATGACTTATGACATATTTTATATGATCATGAAATGAAACTTATCTCATTGAAAAAAATTATGTAGTAAATACACTAAGTATACATATAATACCAAGTTTAGTATTAAACTAAGTTACAAGATAAAACATCCTAAACCTATAAAGGAAATAACTACCATGGTTAATGTGGTGTCACAACAACCTAATCATCTTGTCTTACCTAATTCACCAAAGAGATAATTTATATGTTTACCTAAGTATTGAAATTCATTACTATTATGGCTTTTAGAGTGTCACCTTAAATCTCTCCCTCATCTTATAGAGATTGGTATGATTAGACCTCTATCTAATGGGTTTGATGTGTGTGCTTTTTATGATTGTCACAAAGGCCCTAGGCATTCTATGAATAAATGTTTTACCTTGAATCATAATATCCAAGACTTCATCAATGACTAAAATATTAAATTTGATGCTCCTCTAAAGGAATCATGTTTTAAACCAGTTGATCTCTAAAAGTCGAAAATATTTAAAAATCCTTTGCAAGGCCATTCTAAGAAGGATCTAGAGGTATAAATGGAATTTAATGCACCTTCTACATCACATTATGTTCACCCATAAAAGAGGATTATTTTCACTTATAAGTAGCATACACCTCATAAGATTTAGAGACCCTCTATTAATTTTGATGATAGTGAGATTGTGGATGATGATTTTGATTTTCATTCTTTATTCATTTGAGCATACCTTAATTACCCACATATAAACCATGTTACAATTGATATATGTGTAAGAAATAATTTTTATAACATGACGTTAATTGCATATTTAGATTATACAAATCATGATTTACATCTTTTAACCAGATCAGTTAGAGAATTTGATGGGACTCACAACAAGTTCTTGGTGAGATTTACTTACCTTTATAGGTGGGTCCTACATATGTGGTTACTACCTTCTCATTTATATATTCCATGTGGCATTGATATATTATTAGGATGACCTTGGATACATAAAATTTGAGTATTAACTTCTATAGTGCATGGGTGTATTAAATACATTCATGCCAATTAGGTAATTATAGTTTCCAAAATTCCATATGAACATCCACTTGAACAAAATAAGTTTATACCCAAACAAAAAATTATCAAACCTAATAAGGTTAATCATTTATGAAAATTCAAGAAACATGCAATACCCTTTCCTCAGTGGTTGATACTTCAGAGTCCATGGCATAAAATACCCAAATTGGGTTCCATATAATCCTCATTTACTACACACCATGTTCATATATCTAGAGCACCTAAACATGTTACTATTTGTTGTCCCCAAAAAATGCCACTCATTTTTAGGACAACCTACAGACCAAAATTTCTCTCTTCTCTTCTCAAAATTTGTTCTGAGCTTTCAAATTCCTCATTTTTAAGCTTTTTTCATAAAGGGGATTCATAGGTTCAACAGGTTAAAAAAGCTTCTACAGGGAAGTTCAGTCAAAAGAAAAAGCTTCTAACACTTAGTCGTTTCCAAGATTGGTTCAGCACCTCAGTTCAATCAAAAGGATTTCAATTGGCAAATGATAAAGGACTTAGGCTTGGACAATTGAACTTTGAACCACTTTGCTTCAAAGGTTCAATGGGTTCAATGACCAAGTTGGTTCAATGCACTTGGTGCAAAAGAACAAAGGACTTTGCCAAATAACGAATAATGAACCATTGAACCATTAAACCAAAGTTGGTTCAATCGAAAGGTTCAAGGGGCTGCCCTAAAGTGAAAAAGGTAAGTACCCTTGCGGAGGGTAGGCAACATTGGTTCAAATGTCAAAGAAAAGATAGAATTCCTATGGATTTTTTCAAAGGCCCAAAAGGAACAATTCTTTTAGACTTTTTGTCTGATGGAAATGGCTAAGTCCAAGGGGCTGAAATAAATCTCTTGGGAAGATTTTCTCAAAAAAATGTTAAGGTAAAGTTCCTTCAGACTTTTTGTCTGAAGGAATTCACCTAGAGAAAAGTCTGAAGAAACAAAGAAGAACAAATGGCTAAGTCATAGAAGCTTTCCTTCAAACTTTTTGTCTGAAGGAATTCTTTTAGGATTTTTACCCGATGAAAAAAGCCCGACTGAAGAGAAAAGCCCACGAAAAAATGCCCGATGGAAAAAGACAAAGTAGAGCAGAAGCTACCATATGTCATCTTCTATAAGACCCCCAAAGGTTTCTAAAGCTTCTATAAGTTAAGTGAAATACGTCACGTCTTGTTATGACTTAGTGGAATGTGACAAGTGTTTGCATTCGTGTTCCCATTTTGGAGTTGCTCAGGCAAAACGTGTCATGGACCCCATTTTTTGTAAGTTTCTAATGAGTTTCGTAACAATAGAACTTTCCACTTGTCAAAGACATAGAAAGCCCCCCCAAAGATAGGAAAGAAGGGCTATAAAGAGCAAATAAGTGCTTAAGCAGTGAAGAGAGGAGCGATACCAAAGGACCAAAAATATCTTCAAAAGAGTTATTCCTAGTAGGTGAAATAGTGGATCAAGTAGACTTCTGAGTGCACCAAAACAAGGACACAACCTATTTTCTTCCATGAAGTAAAGACAAATATGCAAAGGACCAGACAGTCCATATGAAGGAAGAGACATATTAGATGAATGGACACACCATAGTTATGGCAGTGCACTATTCTCAGCATGGTCTCCCCAGACCAAACTAGAGATGCATTGAAGATGCTGACTATAGCATGGGCCGTCCCATAGAAAAAAGGTGCCAATCCTTGGGTAGTTTCTATAAGTTTGTATTTTCTCTCATTTGTAAAAGAGACTTTTCATTTTACAAGAGCGAACCTCTGCCCATTTTGAAAGAAAAAGACTGAGACTTTGAGCTCAAGTTGTAATTTCATTTTCCTTGTTATTTGAATGAGAAAACATGTTTTTCTAGACTTTTTGCTATTCTGAATTGTGTCATATGAAGGTGTCCTTATTCATTTAATTTGGTATGAAAAATTAGTGAAGGTAATAGGGAAGTGTCCTAAAACCAATTGTGGGAAGACTTTGTGCTTTCATAATTGATTTTAATCTATGTTTTCCTTTTCTTTTTGTGTTGAGGATTCTAGGGTGAATTTTTGCCCCCATTATCCTTTGTGATATACTCTTTGAGTAGTTGAGGTGGAGACCTTGTGCTCTGCTTCATCCTACTGTTACTACACCCTTTTGATCACTGGTTATTTCACTATCTAAAAGAGACTCCTATTGTTTCTTGTAAAGACACTTTTGAAAGAAGAGAAGTACCTTTAGCATTTATAGCCAAGATTTTCTCCTTTGGCTATGTGCATCATCTCTAAAAGAATAGAGATGGATGGTTTGTCCCACCCTTGTGTCTTACTTTCTGCTTATTTATATTGTATATAGCTCTGCATACTTAATAGGGAACCTCCCCTTGATGAGAGGAGAGATTCATCCCCTATTTATGTAGTAAACTTGCACACTAGGATGGCCCATCTCCCTATGTTGTGGTGATAGGAACTATTTTGGTCACTAGTTAGCTGGCCAACAAAATATTCACCCAATAATTTTTGGTGACTCTGCTGAGGACACACTAATTTTGTGCAATTTGGAACTTAGAGTTGGAACTTAGAGTTTTAGATTGAAATATCACCTATGTCTTACCCATAATCATTATAACCCTTATCCATTATAGAGTTTATCGAATCCATTCCATGTCTTATCCACTATCATTAGCCTTACCATCCTCCATCTCCATTTCCATTATTTTACTTAGTCTACAAAACTAGAGTCACTAGAAAAGAGTGTGCAGTTTGAAGCCTCAAGCTGAAGCAGGGCCGATTCTTTTCCATTTTTGTCTTGTAATCTAGCCATTCCACCCAATGAATATCTCCATTTTTCATAATCCCATCATGGTAGTTTGAGGCCCCTGGGGTAACTCTTTTGGCCCACTTAATCTAACTCCACCCCTGCATGAGCTACCACTCAGTTCAAGAAAGAATTTAACCAAATTCTTTGGTGATGGGAGAATTCACCCTAGTGAACACATTGTAGCTTTCAGCATAGCTTGTGGTGTGATAGGGGTGGAATTTGAAGATGTGGCAGTCAGGCTTTTTGTGGAGACACTACAAGGTGCTGCTATAGACTAGTTTTACCATCTGCAAAATGGATCAGTGACTGGCTGGGACACTATTAAAGCTAAATTTGAAGCTAGGTTCAGGCCAATAGAGGATGCACATGCCTTACTATCCTAGATCACACAAATGAAGAAAGAGCCCCATGAGCCTATGAGGGACTTCATTGCCAGGTTTAACAAGCTGAGGCATAGGATTCCCATGATCGCCCAGCCGACACCTTAGAATCTCATGTGTTTCTTCATCAACTCATAGCTACCTGAAGTGAGTTTTCTATTGAGACAGGCTAGACATATAGACCTTGAGGCTACTGAGGACTTGGCTACTGAGGTAGAAGATGACCTTATCTTGGAAGGAAAGATAAGGAGAGACCCTAATAAAGGTAAATCCTCTTCATCTTCTGAGTATTCACCTGTAGTCACCACTGACCCAATGGTACAAAAGCTAGCAAATGAGATGCTAGATCTCAAAAGACAAATGGCATAAGGGATGTCATCTGCTCCTTCATATAGAAATGTACCAAGGAGGACATTCCCTAATCAAGGACATCAAGGGCAACCCAATCGTCTTCCTCCCCCATAGAGGAACCTTGCCATTGAAGCACCTCTAGCCAACTTAGCAGTTGGATATTTGGAAACAGAGCATGATTTCTCTTTTTAACCTGAGTTTAATCAAGAAAATAATTTTGACCTCTTCACAGAGGATCAAGAAGAGTCAGCTGGTGACTCGATCATTAGTTTCCTAGATTACTAGGATGAACCCATAAGTGAAGGTAATGTAGATGAGGGACCATATGCTGTGTTCACCTGGTCCTAGAACCAGTCAGCTCAGCAAGCTGATAAAGGAAAAATAGAGAAGCGACCTCAACCAGCAATTTCAATTGCTAAACATGGAACCACTCTGTCTTTCCAACCAAAGGACCTAGTGGTTGCTAAAGAAGTAAGTATCCCAAATAGTTCTACAACTACTTAAATTTCGCAGTCCAGTCCTCCTGCCCCTCCCAAAAACCAAAAGGATGAACTCCCATCCTCTATGCCTAGTCTAATTCAGTCATTTGACATAGTTGATCATGTCAAAAAGACCAAAATTTAAATGACTAAATTTGAAGTCCTGTAGTCCAACCTCAATCAGTTGGACAAGTTGGTACAAGATGTCAAGACCCAAATATCGGCCCCTAAAGCTCAAATTTTGTTTGATTTTTCAAGAAAGGGTGATTACTTCTTGACCACAGAGGACGTCCATGTTCCTAGAGACAAAATTCCGGTAGGTGGTGATCTAAGAATTGATTCAAACTAGACATTAGAAGGATTGGTAGGGTGCAGTACAAATGAAAAAGGGTCTTCCATCTCTAATGAAGAGAAATCTAATAGAAGATCCATTTTTAGTGATGTTTGGATCTGGGAAATGGATGGTAGCAATTCCTCTATAAGTGATAGAGCCAAGTTGGTGTTGATATCTCCTAAGGGGGATATTCTTCCTTCTTTACATGAGTTGTAATTTAGCAACACCAACAACACTGCTGAGTATGAATCTCTATCACTTAAATGGGGAGCTACTTGAGACAAAGGAGATGTCGAGCTGGTGGTTTTCTAGGTGTTTGAAGGGGACAATCAAGACATGTGCCAGACTAAACTATTAGAATAACAAATTATGGTAATAGACCAGGCTGTTGCCCATCAAAATCAAAAAAAGGGACTCTATAGGAGAACCAAGATTCATGGTTCTCAGACTAAAAAGCAAGTGTTGCCAAGGGGTAGCAAGAGAAGAGAACCAAGAGGAAGACACAGGAGATTGAATTCTTGGTGGAGAGTTCTATTCGCCCGTCACCGTTCTGGGGGAAAAATGGCTTCTTGTTGGTTTATCAGGATAGAAGGCCATTTTCACTACCTCTCAAGGGGAAACATCTAAGGTACTTCAATTCTTGAAGTACCAAATAAATTCACCTGAGGTATATTTTTAAAGTCTTTATTTTATTTTGTGCTTTTCATTTTCATTTTTTAGAGCCTTTCTTTTTGGGTAGCTCGACTTCGTAGCCCAATGGCACACTTCAAGGCACTAGAGATTCTAGTTTCTACTCCCCTCAGCTATTCCAAGTTCTCATCTGAAGGAAGTTCCCCAACTGGAGCCAACTATTATCCCTGGAAAATGCCACTCATTTTTAGGACAACTTACAGACCAAAATTTCTCTCTTCCCTTCTCAAAATTTGTTCTAAGCTTTCAAATTCCTCATTTTTAAGTTTTTTCTATAAAGGGGATTCACAAGTTCAACAAGTTAAAAAAGCTTCTGTAGGCAAGTTCAGTCAAAAGAACAAGCTTCTAACACTTAGTCATTTCTAGGATTGGTTTAGCACCTCAGTTCAATCAAAAGAATTTCAATCGGCAAATGATAAAGGACTTAGGCTTGAACTATTGAACTTTGAACCACTTTGGTTTAAAGGTTCAATGGGTTCAATGATGAGGTTGGTTCAATGTACTTGGTGTAAAAGAACAAAGGACTTTGCCAAATAATGAAGAATGAACCATTGAACCATTCAACCAAAGTTGGTTCAATCGAAAGGTTCAAGGGGCTACCCCAAAGCGAAAAAGGAAAGTACCCTTGTGGAGGGTAGGTAGCATTGGTTCAAAGGTCAAAGAAAAGATAGAATTCCTTTAGATTTGTTTAAAGGCCCAAAAGGAACAATTCTTTCAAACTTTTTGTTTGATGGAAAAGGTTAAGTCCAAGGGGTTGAAAGAATTCTCTCGGGAAGATTTTCTCAGAAAAATGTTAAGGAAAAGTTCTTTCGGACTTTTTGTCCAAAGGAATTCACCCAAAGAAAATTCTAAAGAAACAAAGAAGAACAAATGGCTAAGTCATAGAAGCTTTCCTTCAGACTTTTTGTTTGAAGGAATTCTTTCAGGCTTTTTGCCTGACAGAAAAAGCCCGATTGAAGAGAAAAGCCCACGAAAAAATGCCCGATGGAAAAAGACAAAGCAAAGTGGAAGCCGCCACATGTCATCTTTTGAAATACCCCCAAAGGTTTCTAAAGCTTTTATAAGTTAATAAAAATATGACATGTGTCCTATTATGACTCAACGAAATGTGACAAGTGTTTGCATCCATGTTCCCCTTTTGGAGTTGCTCAGGCAAAACGTGTCATGGACCCCATTTTTTGTAAGTTTCTAATGAGTTTCATAACAACGAAACTTGCCACTTGTCAAATACATAGAAAGGCCACCCGAAAGATAGACAATAATGGCTATAAAGAGCAAATAAGTGCTAAAGAAGTGAAGAGAGGAGCGAGACCAAAGGACCAGAAATATCTTCAAAAGAGTTATTCCTAGTAGGTGAAACAGTGGATCAAGTAGACTTCTAAGCACACCAAACCAAGGACGCAGCCTATTTTCTTCCATGACGTAAAGACAAATATGTAAAGGAATAGATGGTCCATATGAAGGAAGAGACATATTAGATGAAAGGACACACCATAGTTATGTTAGCGCACTATTCTCAGCATCGTCTCCCCAGACCAAACTAGAGATGTAATGAAGATGCTGACTATAGCATGGGCCATCCCATATAAAAAAGGTGCCAATCCTTGGGTAGTTGCTATAAGTTTGTATTTTCTCTCATTTTTAAAAGAGACTTTTCATTTTACAAGAGTAAAACTCTACCCATTTTGAAAGAAGACTGAGACTTTGAGCTCGGGTTGTAATTTCATTTTCCTTGTTATTTGAATGAGAAAGCAAGTTTTTCCAAACTTTGTGTTGTTTTGACTTGTGTCATCTGAAGGTGTCCTTATTCATTTAATTTGGTATGTATAATTAGTGAAGGTAATAGGGAAGTGTCCTGAAACCAAATGTGGGAAGACTTTGTGCTTTCACAATTGATTTCAATCTATGTTTTCCTTTTCTTTTTGTGTTGAGGATTCTGGGGTGACTTTGTGCCCCCATTATCCTTTATGATATACTCTTTAAGAAATTGAGGCGGAGACTTTGTGCTCTATTTCATCCGGCTATTACTATGCCCTTTTGATCACTGGTTATTTCACTATCTGAAAGAGACTCTTGCTATTTCTTTTAAGGACACTTTTAAAAGAAGAGAAGTGCCTTCAGCATTTATAGCCAGGATTTTCTCCTTTGTTTGCATGCATCATCTCTTAAAGAAGAGAGATGGATGGTTTGTCCCACCCCTATGTCATACTTTTTGCTTATTTATATTGTATATAGCTCCACATAATTAATAGGGAACCTCCCCTTGATGAGAGGAGAGATTCGTCCCTTGTTAATGTAGTAAACCTACACACCAGGATGACCCATCTCCCTATGCTATGGTGATATGAACTATTTTGGTCACCAGTTAGCTGGCCAACAAAATATTCACCCAACACTATTATTATTATTCCAAAGAAATAATAAAGCACTCAATTATGGGTTCAAAAAACCTCATACATTATATTTTTTATTCATGACCACATTTTCTTATTCTAAATAAAAAGAGAATTATAGATTCTATAGTGACAAATATTTCACCTATATATGCTCCTTGGTAGTACCACTAGTTTATTGTGCCAAGTTACCAATGAGGATATACCTATGATCATCCATTGGATGAGAAAATAGGATAGTTATTTATTTAAAAATATTCCAAAAATACCAAAAACAAAGCTTCAAAAATAAAAAATATATTTGTAGCATTTATGTGTTATATTAGCCCCTTGGCATATATGTTATTAGTTTCATGTTCATAGATAGCATATAATTTATTTATATATACACATGTTTCACGTATATTTTGTGTTAGTGTAGGATATTGCTTTCCTTTTTTTTAGTTTATTAGGATTATTCTACACACACATGGTGTTTTTCCACACTTATGGGATCAGATTGCGTAGGTGTACTTATGTCATAGGAGTTACATGCCTATTTTAGGCCCTTTGTGGATGAGTTAATACCTTTCTCTCATATTTGTACATATTGATTATTGAGCTATTCTATGGAGCATTGGATTAATTTATGTCTATTTATTGTTACAATTATCTCATTTGTGTGATTTTAACTACTTGTAGTTTGTGTATGATTGCCCTATTTTTCCTTTGAGAAATTTATATCTTACATCACTCATGGAACTCATGTATTCATTACATTAGTGGTCTTGGAGTTATCTTTGATATGGTATTAGAGACATCCTAATATATGCATGTTTGGTTTTATTTCATTATTAGTTTATTATATCTATGAGATTTTACTATTTACAAAAAAAGTGTTATTACATATCCATTATTGGGAGAGTGCTCATTTATTGGTGGAGTTTTTTATAGGCTATGCAATCATATTGTTTCCCTTGATCAAATTCAATGTGGAATTTATAACTTCATACCTATAATTTTTGGATCTATACAACTAGTTTTTAATTTCTTGTGGCATATTTATCTCTAATATTCTTCTTTTATAGTTGAAAGGGTTTTTCTGTTGATTTGCTTTTTATATTTAAAAACAAAATATTCATTTGGAATTGGGGTACCACTCATCCTAATAAATGAGCACTATTATCACTTGGGGTGCCATATTCAAACCTAGAAATTTGGAATGCCACTTTTCAATGTTATTTATCCATATTTCTACATACATAGACCTGGGTGCCACTTTTCCATAGTTGGTACATTGAAAATGAGGATTTGAATATTTTGATATGTTCTTGGTATTTTTTGTCATTATCTTAAGTTAATTTCCAAGGCTTACTACAATATGGCACTTCACTTTTGGGCATGGGCTTTCATAGGGTGCCCAAAAATCATCTAAAGCTTCTCCATCCTAGTGCTCATACCTTATCCAAGTAGTATTAGCTAAGTTTTTAATAAGTCAAAACTAAAATATAACTTTTGCCCTAAATTCACATAATTATTTTATTAATTATTATTTTTTTTTAAAAATAACTTGCTTTTATTTATGCCACTTAAGTGATTTTTTTAAATTTAGTAGTATTATTAAATGTGTATAAGATTTGGTTAAGGCTTAGTTTTGTGATTTAGGAGGTCAATAGTTTGATTCTAACCCATGTATACAAGGCTAAACCTAGATTTTAGACCTTAGTGCATTTAATATTTTATGCAAATTTAATGAAAATAGGCCATTAATGATGGGAAAACCAAAATTGTAATAATTTTAATCAAAAACTCTAAATCAAGTGTCATTTTATTCAAAAGTTCATATTTTTTCATTCTCAATCCATTGGTCTTAGTTTTATTTTAATCACACTAAAAATTTAAGGTGCCAAATTTAGGGGTTATATTATATTTGGGAGATGCAAAGGAGATATTATGAGATTGTATTTTTATTGATCATAGCTTTTCCATCATCCTCTTTTATTTTTAAATACCAAAGGGTGAGGTCTATTTTTTAGGTGGCCAAACCCCCTCACAAGCAAACCAAAATTTCTTCTCCTTTCTCTCTTTCCTTACTTGCTCACTATTTTGTACTTGTACTCTCCTTATGGATGTATTATCAGTTAAGATTGTCATCCTCCTATTTCACATGTTTGTTTTTTATTGTCTTAATTGCATTTATTTATTACATTTGGATGCATTATCATCTATGTATGATTTTCATTCACTAAGATGTGCATTGACACTTATGTACTATTTTATCTTCCCTATTTGGATGCATTGTTAATTGAGTCTGATGTCCATACATTTAAGCATGTTGTGTTACTTGAAAACATAGTGGGGTCATTTTTGATTAACTTGTAAGGTTTTTTATGGGACCGACTTTATCACTTGTGTTCACACTCATTTTATGTGACTTGTGTGCCAATTTGGTGTTGTTTGCATAGATTACTCTCACATTCTTGGACACATTATTAGTAGATATTGACATCCATTTATCGATCATGCATTATCACTTGTGTAGTGTTTTTTCTCATTTCACTTATTTGGTTTCATATCTCATTCATGTTGACTCCACTTGAGAGATACCAACTGATGAGGAGAGTTGATTCTAAATCAATTATTCTTCTTATAAAGACCAAATATTCTTCTTAGCATGTTTAAATGGAATATTTACTCATAATTAAGAATCATATTCCATTTGTATATGTATGGATTCCTACTCCCACTAATCATGTTTGATAAAATAAGTGGAATAACACTTGTGACACGGCTCTTGGTACTTTATTATTACATGTTTCCATGTATCTTCATTGCCATGTGGAATATACATCCTTACACTATTTGGAGCATCTTACAGTATCTTTTTAAATATCTTGTTGATATTTATATCACTCCTCCTCCTCTTCATATTATATCTTTAAATATATTTGTACTCCCTCATTCTATTCCTCTTTATTGTGATGACACATTCATGGTGGAATATGATATTCCTTATGTCAAGCCACCATTATAAGATGATATTATGTTTAACCTCAGTTGTCCATTATAGATTCTACTTTAGTCCCTATTTAATATGTTCCTCTTATAGAGCCTTCAAAATATTATACTTTATAGGAGTATAATTTTTATAGTATGAGCACACCCATTGAGAGCTTTGATGACTCATATGTTCCTATGGATATTCATATTGTAGATCTATGTTTTTCATTTCTAGTATCTTATTTAGTCTCTATGGTTGTTGATTTGAGATATCCTCTTCACAAGGATATTCTTCTAGTGAATGTTTCATATCCTTATTATGATAGGTTCACTTCAGTGGTATTACATATACTTCTTATGCATGATCTTACTAGACCTATGCCATGCCTTATTTTTGGACCTCTTTTAGATATCTTCATATTGTTTTCTTCATTCTCCTTTGTGGAATGGGGAAAATTTCAGTACACACCTCATGTTATTCCTTTTTCAAAAGGAAGAAACATTATTAAATGTGTATAGAGCTTCTTCAGTCTTTAGGTAGAAGATTTCATTATCAATATTGGTCATCATGTGAGGTTTACGTTGAGTGTGGACTGATTTAACATCATCTTCAAGGGGCCCTTATATCTCTCTCTTATTCTTTTCTATTTTTTTGGAGAGTTTTTTATGATGATTTTTCTCATTTTTTCCACTTTATGAGAGTTGATTTGTACATGGGTACCTTATCAAGCCTTGTTTCTAGGACCCATTTATTTTACCCACCTAAGCTATGCTTATGGGGGTGTGTTAGTGTAGGATATTATTTTCCTTTTATTAGTTTATTAGGATTATTCTACACACACATGGTTTTTTATTACACTTGTGGTATTATCTTGCTTAGTTTTACTTTTGTCATAGGATTTACATGCCTATTCTAGTCCCTTTATGGAGGAGTTACTACCTTTCTCTCATATTTATACATATTTCTTATTGATATATTCTATGGATTTTTGGAGTAATTTGTGTCTACTTGTTGTTTCAATTATCTAATTTGTGTGATTTTAGTTACTTGAATTTTTTGTATGTTTTGCCTATTTTGCCTTTGAGTAATTCATGTATTGCATCACTCATGGAACTCATGCATTCATTGTATCAATGATATTAGTATTACCTCTGATAATTTGTTTATGATACAAGCATACATAAATACATGATCTATGTACTTTTAGATGTTTGGCCTTTTCTCTACTAATGTCATGTGGACATTAGGATCATCCACTTTTTTAATTAGATACATATAGATTATATTATTATATGATCACTTTGCATTACCATGTTTGAAATTATGTACTTACACATGCATTTATCCATGATTATAAATTTTGTAGTGTACTTGATATGTTATGTACTTGAATTTTTCACTAACACATATGGTCCATGGTCTAATATGTTGTGTTTATGATGGTTTATTATTATCCATGCTTTCCTATTTGCACTTCTTTGAGTGTATTCATTGCATGTTATTTTCATGCATTGTATTTGTTTTTTGAGAATTTGAATATGTTCCATTTATTCTAGTCCCCATGCCTATGTTTTCCTAGTATGAAATTTTCATATGTCATGATTTGTTGTATGTTGACATTTTTGACATTTGAATAGGTCATGTCCCTTTGATTGTGTGGAATTTGAGCATGTCCCTTGTTTGAGGTCTTCTTGGACCATTGTATTTTGATTTGATTTTTAGTGCTCTTGTGTGTGTGTGTTTGATTTCTTTTCGAGCTTGTATTGTTATTATTTAGACATTTATATGATCTATATCATTCATATTAGGACTTGATGTGATCACATTTTTCATGATTTGATGATATATCTACTTATACATATTACTGATAAAAGATACATGGTTCATACATAGATTAAATAGTTATCTTATCCTTTAGAGGTAGGAAACTACTAGTTTTTAATTCTCCTCACCTCAAAATTAGGGGGGTGGGATATTAGTGGGGGTATGACATAGAGGAATGGATTAAACATTATTTATAGATTCATATTATAGTGGGGGCATGTTTTGAAAACATGTTCTACACACTCATACCATTTCTTAGTTTTAGATATACAGTGGGGGCATGTTTTGGAAACATGTTCTTCATTGGTTTTTAGTTTAAAATTATAGTGGGGGAATGTTATGAAAACATGTTATCTAAACTTACATATTTTTTAAATTGGCCAAAATTCATAGTTATATGATTCAGATACACGATTGTGGAATAATTTTATACATTGGTACCGCTATTATACCTAGGTTTCATTATGAGACATATACAAGATGCATATGATATAAAAATAACACATAATTTACAAAATCAAATCAACTTTCATATTTTCAACATTGTTATGGACTTTAGCTCACTAGGTTGGAATATTATGGACTATATTTAACCAATCTATGGTAGGAGTTAGTTTCATTTTGGTATGGTCAATCTGATTAAATCAATCAATCTTTCCAAATTTATTAGTTGGAATTGATTACATCATTCAACCTCACTATATTTATAGTGTTAGTTGACTTGGCTCAATCACACTCACCAAGTTATAAATATGATTAGGTATGGTTGAGATAATCTTAACTATCGAGAGTTAAGTCACCTTTTTATCTAAATTCAAGGGAACGTGTCCTAAAATATTTATATATTTATACACTTTTTAGATTTATATTTATCCTAATCTTAACTCTAATGGTTCATAATGTTACATTTTTTTCAAATCATATTGTCAAAATTTGAGGTGGTTGCATCGATACACAAGTATACTCCTAAACGTTACTCTTTCAATTTAAATCATTTCAATTATTTTGGTTTCATATTATATGCATTGGTTATACACTATAACATGGTCTTGGTTGCAAGAAATTCACCAAAAATATACTCAAGTTAGTCTCACATAAAGGCAAGGAGTGTTATACACACCTAGATATGCATTTATTCTCCTTTAAACTAACAATTTCATTACTAGATTAAAGGGGGGAAATGCAAAAACTCTTTTTAATTATATATCATATTGATATTATACACTTGGAAAATATAGACCTTGTATATTCTCATAGTGCTAAACAAGACCCACCTTTCTACTAAATAAAATTTGGGCCCTTATAAAAATTTTCAACTTAAAAGTCTCCCAAATTTATGATCTTTCCCTTGATCTCAAATTATCTGAATCCTTCAAACCCTATTTTACCATATTTAAATGAGTGTTTCATTATATTTTTCACAAGTGTTTAATGTCTAATGAGATACTTTTATTATCTATGTTATTGAAAATTTATCCATCCTTTGTCATAAAATTAAAGATTCCTCATACTTAAAATATTTTGCACTAATTGAATTATTTCACAGAGTTAATAGTATGCAAGCTTTCCTAGGATAACATCATATTGGAGTCCTAATTAGAATTTCATTAAGCTTCATTTGTAGGAAATTAATATTTTAATTGATTACATGGTACTCCATTTGACCTAATAATTTTTCATAATATTGTACGAAATCTCAACAAATGAGAAAACACCACATGGAACTTGCTAGAATTGCTAGTCTCCCAAGGTGTCATAATTATGAGAGCCTTATAAGAGCCTAATTAATTAGATATAACCATGTGTAAACTATCAAAATTTATAGTCTCTTAGGGGTTTTATAATTATAAGATCCCTAAGAGATCCCAATGAATGAGAAAGTACCATATTGAACTTGTTATAATTACCAGTCTCATTAAGGTGTCATAATTATTAGAACCTTGAAAAAGCCTAACAAATGAGAAAACACCATACAAAACCCATCAAACTTTATGGTATATTAGGGGTGTCATAATTTTTATATCCATCTAAGAGACTAGTTAATTGGAAATTTCCAAATGAAACCTATCATACTTTCTAGTCTCTTGGGGTGTCAAAATTGTTAGAGCCTTATGAGATCCTGATGAATGAAAAAGTGCCATGTGGAACCTATAAAAATTTATAGTTTTTTAAGGTTTTATAATTATTATATATCAAGAGAAATTGATGAATGATAAATCAACATGTGGAACCTATCAGACTTTAAAGTCTCTCAGGGGTGTCAGAATTGTTAGATCCCCAAAAGATCTAACAAATGATAAATCACCATCTAGAGCCTATTAGACTTGTCAATCTCTCAAGGGTTTAATAATTGATAGAGTTATAGGAGATCATAGTTAATGATAAATTTTCATGTGAAACATAATATACCTATTAGTCTCCCAGGTGTGTCAAAACTATCATATCCCCAAGAGAGCTTGGTGAATGATAAAGCATGTCATGGAATCTGTTAGACTTAATAGTCTCCTAAAAATGTCATAATTATTAGATCCTTAATAAATCCCATCTAACCATAGTTCACCACATGTCAATTTCATAAAAGTATATATAAAATATATGGGAGTGTCCCAATTGATCTGTAAAATAAGTATGCTCAAAACTAGGAACTTGTCATAGGTTTCCATGTGTCCTCAACAAACACAAGTAACTAGGTCTAATACATATAGAGATAAAGGGATGATAGATCGATCACACTAATATGGAAAAAAATATGTCCTAACTCAGTTGTACTAAATGTATCATGGGGGAATAAATTATGGCCTACCATGCCACATGTATTAACTAATTTGGGTAACTAGGTTGTAATCTGATAGCTGATAAACATCCAATCACAAAATTTAAACCAAGATCCCCTTTTAAAATATCCAATGTAATGAGATATCAATGAATGACCGAATAGATCATGACACTTACTCAAATTTGATTTCATAAAATATTGGACTAACAAAATCCATTAATGTAGGGGATATCTATGAATCCCTATAAATACTCAGAACAATCAAGTTTACCATTAACATTACCACTCCCAATTACTAAGAATTTTTCTCCATAATTCTTTCTAATGATTTCAATGCTATTATTCAACCTATAATTTTGTGATAGGTAATCCCACAACTATCAAAGATGATTTCATCATAATATAACCCCAATTTAGAGCCTAAATTTTGGGACACCATTTTCTCACCAAAACTAGTGTAGTTTGAGCACTACAACGAGGTATTTAAGGGAATTGATGATGTGTAAGTGCCCACCCCTGATGATGATGAATATTAGACTAATCTCATTGATGAATTTATATTCTTAGAGAGATCAAGATTACATAAGGATGTGGCTAATCATAAAGTGTTACATGGACCTCATCAGTGATATACTATAGATTTCAATGCACATTCAATGAGGAACTCATGACCTTGTCTAGTCAACCAAATATATGGATATAATTACAAGCATCCTAATGGATGTTTTTAAGTAGTATTAAAACCTTATAAAATGCACCATAACCTATGATCATATCACCATAGATTCATGGACTAAAACACATGTGATATATGAGTTTCTTAAATATTGGGCCATCAATCAAGATTAGTAGACCAATAATAAAAACTTTGATGTTTAGCCCCTCCACCTCTTTTGAGAAAGGTATCATGTTTGTATTCTCCTCATAAATTTATTACTCATAGGTTGTGACACCACACATGTAAGCATATTATGGGTGCCCTTGTTTATTATTATCATCAAGGGAGAGGAGGCCCTATACCTAGGAAATGTAATCAACTTCAACCTCATTAAGAGCATATCTAAAGGTTGGGATGGAGGTAATTTTTACATGTTATCCTACATTATGGATTTGATTTTCACCACCATCTAATTCAAAATCACAATTTTACCACCCTAGGTTCCCATGGGATATTTATTTCAAGTCGTGTTCTATAATTTATATGTGCACCACTATCAAAATCATATACGGGACATCTATGATCATTTCTACCCTATGGTTTATCAATCCATCAGTGAGAAGATTATGCCATGGATATCTAAGGAGATAAGGAGTATGCTCTTACCCATATATTTATACTAGTATTATGGTGATCACACCATCATTTGGGTGGAGGGAATATGGTAATCCCCTCTTATCCTACCCTATAAACTACTAGATTGCCTATATAAGAAACAAATTCCTCATTAATTGGTTGAGGGTGTAATAGGGTTCTAAATTGATCACCATTAGAAGACATGCCCAAAATTTGAAATCATCATTTACCACCATGAGTATAATAACATTCCCTCACTATATAATATGTAAATCATCAAGAATTACTATGCTTGGAAAAGGGTAGATCACATATAATGGGATCCTTGTAGAATTATCCACACCCATGTGGTGAAACACATGTCCCATATTAATATCAATTACCATCATAAGTCCCATGAGGATAATGAAATTAATATCACCTAGTTAATTAAAATGAAGTGTTATCATGAGTCAAGGTAAAGAAGGAGAAAAAAAGAAAATAGGTCTAATCTAAGCTGGTTACCAAGGAGAGGACTATGTCACCTCCATAGGCTCATCAAATAAAGGCACCTATGCCAAAACCAACCTTAATACATGCATTATCATAATGGGGAGGAGATGTTTAGGTCACTACACCCCACATATATAATATGATCATACATGGGCTCTCACCACCTTCACTTCTAAGGCATATACCTTCCTTAGTTTCCACCCTAATGTCACTACCTCCATATCTATATATCACTCAACTATAGGTTGAACACATACTACACTTTGACATTGATAGTAGCCTTGAGGTGAGCCTAGGAAGGGACCAATAGTAGGCACCATTAAATATCCATTATTCCAATTCTACCATCCATAAACATACCATGTGAACACCTCTATGATTCTCCATTCCCACTAAGCCTACCTAATGGGGACCCCTTATCCCTATGGAATCCACTCCCTAATTTACTTAAGTTTCCCTAGATCTTACCATATTCAACATCTTTACTTCCAAAATTCCACCTTCTTATCCCATTCAACCCACCAAAGTCTCCATATCCTCCCTTTAGTTTCTAAGATCCTTAGTTTCATGGTTCTCATCTACTCCAATATCAATTTTAGTACATATCCCTTATATAGTCTCAAGGGGTGCTCATATCCTAGTGACTCCCAATTTCATTATGTTAGCATGAACCATGGCTACCACCTCAATAGTTATAATAGGAACTTTATAAAAAAGTGTACTTTTATGCACAATTTAGGTGACCCAAATATTTTTTGACATTTTTGTTACTTCTCTAGTTCCTTAGGCTCATTAGGTTCTAGTTACCACCTCAACTACTCCAACTATAGATGTATCTCTAACTTGGGAAAAATTACCAATAATAAGCCAAAGGTAACTACCTTACATCCCTTATTTAAATTTTAATTTCTCCCTCTTTTCCCTTTATTAAGCTTTCCCCACCCATGGCTCCCCATTACTCCTTTTCCATTATCTTAAGGGCCCTAGGATTCAATTTAACTAGTTGATATCCTCATTATTATGGAACATCCCACTCTTAGATGTCATTGGTCCATAAGTTAATATGTCCCAAGACCACTGGCATGCCTAATTATTATTGTGGGATCCCCACTCATCCTACTTCATTTAACTTCCATGTCCCCTCCTCTACCACTCCTTTCCTCCATCTTTCCCTTTGCTTCATCTCAACCTCCTACCCCCAAACCTCCACCTTTTAGTTGAATTGATTCCACCCCTATTATTACACATTCCAATACCTTTGTGACATTTTCAAGACAAATTTGGGTCAAGACCATCGAGTCATCAAGTGCATAAAGACTATAGATGGTCTATCATGGGGACCCAAACATCTAATGGTAGTTTGAAAAAATATTAGGGATCATGAAGAGGGTGCTCACATAGACCTTCACTCAAGAGGGGAAATCTATGGTCTAGATGACTAAGAAATATCTATTATCCCTAAACAAAATGAGGACACTTAATAAATAAGATAAATATCCAAAGAATTTGTATCAATGCTTTGATTTACCAATGACCTCATTGAGAAACTCATCAAAGATATGAAAGAGTAGGTTCACATGCTTAGATCATAGGTGATGATCACTTTCTTAGTGTGCCTAATTTACAAAGCTTGAAATAATTTTTTGTATCTCTTGTAAGGGTGACTCAAGCCATATCCTTGATCAAAAATTGCCTTAATTACATTTAGGAATATTTGGAAAGAGTGACCCATGTAGATAGTAAGTGTAAAAAGCTCATTATGGTTATTCAAAAAGGCATTTTCTTATAGCTTAAGCTCATGCCAATGGTAGACTTAAAACTCTATTATACTTATGTTGGGAACATTAATACTTCAATTAAGTAATGGTTGGCCATAATGTAGATAATATTTAATCCTTTAGAGAAGGGCAAGAGTAGACGCTGACACATTTAAAAGAAGTCAACATCAATGTATTATTTCATGAAAATGAAACATTGATAGACATCTATGAATTTTAGGTCCACTTGTCCCAATTCATGCAAAAAAGGTGGATAAATCCAACCATTACATGGCTAAAGTGATTCTTGAGTTGGAAACCTAGTCTATAACTAGAATAATTCAAGTGATAGAGGTAGAAATTTCCATGAAGGAGCAAATCAAAACCCATTAATGGTTGCTAGCCCATGATGAGATGATATTCTAAGAGACACCTATGAATCTTACCAAGTTAGATCGATAATTTGATTTAATGGTAGTTTCCTAGGAATTTGATGAGGTATGTCCCAAGCAATTGGGAATTGGTCCACCTAGCCCTTTAATAATTTCTCTTAGTGGGTTGGGGAATATATTTTTGGAAATATGACAAGAATATTCTATTGAGTGTTGTTATAACTACCTCTTAGATCCATCATGGCCAAGGAAGGGAACCTCATGCTATTAGGAAGTAGATCACATCCTCCTTTATATAGTAGTTTACATTCTTGGGTCAAAAAATTTTCATTGTAACAAAAAATCTATGGAAATTAAAGTGAGTTTTACTAATTTTATCAATGGTGTTTCTATCTTAATATATGTTGTCCACAAGTTCCTATTTTTGTGAATTCATGTTAGTTTTAAAGTAACAATAATTTACTTTGTTTCATATGATGAATGTAGTAGTTAGAATGTTCCTTGGTATTCTAATTCATTTATGAAATATTTTCATTTTCTTAGGAACTTTTTTTACTTTATGTGCTTGATGCTATAAAATAAATTTGAAGGCCTTATGTGTATTTTTATTTAGGTCCCATTTATGTGTTTATATTTAGTGAAGTTTTTATAGATAAAACATACTTTATACCTCCTCAAAATCCTTACCTATGTTATGATAATTTTGAGATACTTATAAAACTTAGTACATGGTGGTATAACTTTGGTTGAGAACACAGTTGTTATTGAATTATTAACATATTTTGTGAACCAATAATCTCCTTTTTTCCCTTACCCTCTCTTTTATTTTATTTTTTGAAACACCTTTTATTTTACTTTAGAATATAGGTCAAGTGAAACCTAATAACACTCTATAAAAGATATTAGACTATGAGCTAATACCTCTACCATCAAATTGATTATTGAATCCCTAATGGTAGCATTGCATCTCTCAGATATATATTTCAATTAGGATACATCATGGATCCTAATAAATTCATCCTATCCCATATATTTCTTTCAAAATAATCCTAAAATAGGAGGATAAAAGTTATTTATTGTCAAACACATCTCTTTCAGGAACCTTTTATCATAAGTGTTCCATGGGATCATATTTTGGGAATGACAACAAGTAGAAATAGGAGGGAATTCCTCCAAGAGAAGTTTAATCCATTGATATAAACTTGAACAACCTAGATCCTACTACATGTATCAATAGATCTAGATTTATCCAGGTGAGATCAATCATCTCATCCTTACAATTTCATAAAAAATCCTTATTGTTCAATCCAATATGCTCCTTCTCAAGAGACATCCATGATTTTGGGAATTCCTTAAAAAGGGGAAGGTGGGGAAAAATATGGAATTGAAACCTTTATTTTATGATTAGCTTAGGTCATGAATATGGGTACTAAACTTCACAAATGGAGTATACATGAATAGTCTCCAAGAGATGCACTATCACCACTAAAATTTCAATTCAATGTCTTTCACACAGGTTAAAGATTGTTATGAAAGATTGAGTATTTGGCTTATTATTTAAAAACATAAGGGGAAAGGGTATTTAAATACCATAAAATAAACACAAAATATAGGGAAAGGTAAGACTAAAAGGGGAGCCTCCAAGTATAAAATGAACTCAATGCATCATTCATTGAACCAAGTTCCTTTGCCATAGTTATACCACTATAAATTGAGTTTAACTAAATTTATACCTCCATAAACATATAGTGGGAGGATTATAAGGGAATTAATAGTATTTCTTAAATGTGAGATCTCACTAATGATGATTAATAGGGGTTTATTATCAAAAACACATAAACACCATATGAGAGTTTGTAAATTGACACACAAATTATCATCACTACTAAAGGGGAAATGAAAGAACACACACAATGATTAAAATAGATAAGAACATCATAACCATGAAATACATAAAGCATCAAAGTGTTAATCTAATTAAACTAGCATTGATGATCATTAAATCATGAAGATTAAAGAAAATTAGAACTCAATACAAACCCTCTTGCATAAAAACCAAGATTGTATAAATTAAATGAGCGAATTTTGTAAAAATAATCTATTTAGGATGATTTTTTTTTATAGTCTATAGTGATGAAGGAAAAGTAGGTGAAATCTTGGCTAAAATCCAAAAACACTTTCAAGTAATTTTAGTTGACATTATAATATAATACGTCTCTTCCTTATATATAAAAGGATTGGGGCTCACCTAAAAATAGTGTGAAGATCCCATCCTAAGCCATGATGGACACTCATTATATTTATAAACATGTTTCAAAATTTAAATAAAATAATCATTACAAATTTTTAATAGATCTATAAGGGACCACTTGATTGACATAAGAAGGTGGTTGACAAGGACCATCTCCTAACTAATCTGATTGGGTTCTCCTAGATTCTAACACAACTATATTGAGGTCAAAATCCTTATCTAATTTGGCTAGGTATATTGAGGAATCCCTTAAGATTACCTCATCTAGAGATACCAATCTCCAAGATATTTGAAATGGTACTTCTATTAATGCCTAGACTCTAGAGACTTAGTTGATTATAATTTTGGATTGATTTGATATATTAAGCACTACCCAGGCCCCTTCCTAGTTTGCCTTGGCCACTTTATCCTTCATAACCTAGTCAAATTAAACTAGGTGGGCTTAGAATTCCCATTGGTTTAGTAATGTGCCATTCAAGTGAAATAACACAGATATATTAACCTCTTTTAAGTAGGTCAATATCTTTTTATTTCCCTCTTTTGAGGGTCCTATTGTAGTGCAAGTCAAGACTAACCATTCCTCGATTAAAACTCTCATATTTTTGGTTTATGTTTGGTAAAAACCTAGATATGAGGTTGGTATATGTTTATGTTCTAGTAACATTCCCTTATTGAACACCCTTACAACTTCTAACATTTATTATCAAGTTTTTTAATCTTCTCCGTGCAGGGCTAAGTCCATTGGATCAACATGCTAGTCTCGACTAAAGTGTCCACTAATTTCCTAAGGATTGAGAAATGTAGTAGGAGGGAATATTTGACCTACCCAATTAGCCTAATTGTATAAATGATCTTCACTTGGGATTTTAGAGCTTGGACTTAGCTCAAAATGTCTTTGAGGAGCTTCTTAGATATATCATGGGTAGATTAGAGGATGGATAATGGTTACTCATCCATCTTATCCTCCCTAGAGGATTTTATTACCTTGGTGAGGGAGAATAAATCTTTGTGGTTCTACCATACCATCAAGTTCCCCTCTTGGATAAACCTATGTATGAGGCTTCTCTTCATGCTCTCAAAGTCATGGTCAAAACTCTACTACATGTTCATGTCACCCTTGATAGTCATATACTTTTCTTGTGAATTTAGAATCATCCTTTGGGTTATGGTGGGTGTAGGAGGTGTGGATGAAATGGTGGTTAAGGGTGGAGGATGAGGTGGAGGAAGTAGAAATAGTGAAAGAGGAAATGAGTAGAGGTGGAGAGGACATTAGAATGAAATAAGGGAAAATGAAAGGGGAGTCCCAAGGGAAAATTGTGCCTATAATTTTTCATAATTTAGGTTCAATTAATGTATTATTTCTCTAAAAATGAGTCATTGAATAATAGGGAGGAGATGGGCAAGTTGAAAGTTAGTCTTGTGGTGGCCTAGGTGAAGGATAGTGGGGATTGAGGAGCTAGGCATCAAGATGTTATTGTTAGGATTAAAATGGCTACTAAGGCCTATAAAAGAGGTTGAACCATATTATAAGGAATTTATAATATAACTAGAGTGTGGACCACCTTTTTTATTAATCAACCTCTATTTTGAGTTGGCTCTAGATGTTACAGTAGATGGTCTGACTACAAGAATAAAAGATATAAGGTCTAATGGTGGAAGACTTGGAGCTAATAAGGATATTGCTAGACTAACTAAATTAGGTACCAATAGGGTCCATTATATAAGTGGTATGCTATCAAATGGCATAGTAGTGTCTATTACTAAAGGTACACCCAAGGGAGGCACCAAGATGACTCTAGGTTGTGAAATAGAGGGAGTGAAAGGGAATGTGGAGGAAAGGACACTCAAAAAAACTAAGGATAAATGTAATTAGGTGAAATATTGAGTGGGAGAAATGATAAATAGAGGAATCACCAATTGTGAAACCTATGGGAGTGGAGTAGAACTAGTGGGTACCAACACTGGGAGTTGAAAAGTAATAGGAGTGAGTGCTAGAAGGGAAATGAGAGGAGATGGAGGTGTGAGAGGGGGAACCTAGATGGGTGATTATTGGGTGCCTCTGTCCAAGATTTATATTGGGTTATTAGCTATATCAAACCATAAAGTTTGTGTGGCTTGAGGTTAAGGTGTCAATGGCTAAGTTAGTTATGCATGGGTTACCTAGTGCTATTTAGTTTGAGTTTAGATCTACCATAGCTTGTTTACTAGAATTTACATAGGAGGTATTAGAGAATATGAGTGAGGAGTTGGGGAAGTTAGAAGAGGTGAAAGAGGAGCTATGGTATGAGTAATAGGAGTTGCTGGTAGAAGTAGAGTTTGAAATGGAGATCGAGGAGGATAAAGTGGTATGACGGCTTGTAGGATCCCTCAAGAGATGGATGGAGCTATTGGATTTAGGTAATTTATAGATAGATTAGGTGTATAAGGAATCATAGAGGGGATTTCTTGATCCTTATTTACCTTTTTATTCTTATCTTCTATCAAGGATATTACCTCTTAGTGATCAGTGGCATTTAGATAAAGATCATAATCATGTTTGGCTTGATGGTCATAGTTGATGTTGAGGTGGGTTGACTACCACACTAAATGAGATTTGATTAACCATTTAGGGTCCCATTATCAGATATTTCACGTTGTAAGGGTGAAGGAGTCTTACCCAACTACTATTTTCTAAATTAAGGGGAAGGTCTTGAAGATACAGTGTTGTATGGCGATCAAGAGTTGTAGGCATGCCTAATGACACTATATTTTTAGTTGATTTTGGCCTACATACAAAAATTTACATAGATGGATCAATAATCTATAATTCCTAGTATAGAATAAGAAACTAATCAAAGTTTGGTTGATAAGAAAATATGGAAATAATGTCAAAGAATTACAAGTAAAAGGATCCAATAGGTTTTCATGGTGTTCATGGCATTCAAAGAACATGAAGCAATTTTTCTCAAAGTCTCTTTAGTTCATCAAAGCTTTGAAGGGATAAAAATGACTTGCAAAATCCTAGAGGAGCCAGACCATGATGACACATCATGCAAAAATGAAAAGGTTAGTTTGGTTGTGTATTTGTTAAATGTATTTAAGAGGCCTCTCAATTCTAAAGGATCACACGGGGATGATTTTTTTCATGCCAAAAATGTCCTCTACAAATTTGGTATCTTGATGAGTTGTCTATCTCAAGATATAAGCCATCAAAGTTTAAATATCAGAGTGGAACATGTGTGGGGACATCAAGTTGAAACCATAGGAAGTGGCCTTTTTAATTTAAAATATTCAAAAGATTCATAGAGTAAACATAGAGCTAACAAGTGTCAAAATATTCGGTGCCCAAATCAAAATAAATGGCATGTAAATAAAAGCTCGAGTTAGTGGGACCACCAAGATCTATGATATGCATTCAATCATGAAATCAAATATCAACAATGAGATTGAGGTCAATAAGTCAGATGATCCGAGGATCAAATGCAAAATTGAAAAGTGGTATGATCATAGTGAATCAAAGGATCAATGGTGCACATTTAATTAAGCTAACCAATATCAATGACACACATTTGACCATGTAAAATAGATTGACAGTGTGAATAAATTCAAAATTCAACAAGATTATATTGAACACAAGGACACCATGTGGTCTAATTACACTAACTAGATGAAGACCAACTACATAATTCATAAGATAAATATAGAGATGACAAGTTTCATAATCTAGAAACCCAGATCAAGATCAATGGTTGATGAAGAAATTCAAGTCTAGCAGACTTTAAATAGAGATCAAATATGATCTAGGTAAATCCAAAACATGTATTTCAAAGGGGTTACCATTAAAGCTTAGCCAAGACCTTTGGTTAAAGATTCAAAACATACAAGGTCCATTTTTGGAGGTTTTAACATCATTTCATGACTATGTTCATCATTATTTGAAGGAGATACTTGTGTGCAATAAGTTCTTGGATTCCAGAATGTTCAAAGGAAGAATAGGTATATTTAGAACTAATATAGACAAATAAAGAAGCTCTATGGCCTATAGGATTTTCATTGAACTATAGGAAAACCAATAAATGGATTGGTATTTAATCTATAGTAAACCTATGATAACGATTGGAGTAGGGGAAAATATAAACAAGATATGAAAGAGTGTCTTATCTTCCAAACTAGTTATATCCTTGACAAATGGGTACCTACATTTACTCAAAATAAATATAGTCAAGGCTATGTCAGATCAAAATATATGAAGATTTTGTCCTTATAATGAAGCCAAGTGGAAAGTGGCATAAAGGTCTAAGAAGGATATATAGTGGTTAGAGAGTGTAGTTGGAGCATTTAATAGATTTACAGAGGGCTTTCCCTTCATATCAAGAACATGACTCATCATCCTCAAATTGATTCTTATCTTCTAATATATTTCTCAACCAATGAGAGATTTAAATGTTATTAGAGCTATTGTCATCAAATTATTCACCCTAGGAAATTATATGAAGCTTATTCAATTTGATGCAACATTGAATCATCCCTCAAGTTTGTGGGAACTTGTAAGAGAGATGAGTCTCTAGGATTAAAAAGGGATAGCTCCCTAAATATGAATTGATGTGTTTATGCCACTAAAATTACCTAACATGGGTGAAAAGGGAGAGAAGGGTACATAAAGTAAACATAAAAAAGGAGGTGATACACCAAGAGTTTCTTCCATTCATAAACTTAGGATTCGTATAATGAACTAAGACAAACAAACTAGCCTCACACCATTAATGGAGCTCCCTAAGATGAGTGTTTTTCATGAAGGAAAATAAAAACTCAAAAAATGAAGGCAAGTGAAGGGAAGGTTAGATATGACACTACCAAACTCATACACACTTAAAAATTCTATTGTATCAACATATTCTTCATAAAACTTGTTAGGAGAGAAGTCATTTGTAATAACACATTCAAGGATTGCATGAAACAAGATGAACTCAATCTATACTTGACTTTCAAGATGGATCACTTCAACATATAGTATAAATGGACTTAGAGTATAAAAAAATTACTTCTCATTATCTTAATTAAAAATCAAGGTAAAATTTTAGGTAGGGATTCACAATACCAAGAGTTAGAATCCTAATAATGGCCAAAAAGGCCCAATTTATAGAACTTAGAAGGAAAGAGAGGAGAAGTTGAAGAGACACAAGGACATGTGTCACCAAGTGAAAATAAGTTAAAATTTTATGTAGAGGAGATTTGGGGTGCTCTATTCCATGTAATATGTGTATACTTGTCCAAAACAAGTCATAAATATAGTGAAAAGTGGCACAAAACTTGTAAGTTTGGCATAAAAAATTGCCTATATGTTTTGCCTTCCAAAACTGCCCCTATCCTTGAATATGGTAAAGTGTGATGATTATTATGAAAAAGAGGGGTTATAAAAAATTACCCACATGCAATGTATTGATACCTAACCATCCCTATTCTTGTGAACATGCAAAATCATCACTATTAGTTTTAAAATGGCTCTTTTCCATGCACCTTCTCCACTTGTCATTCAAAACTCCTCAATTTTCATAATTGTTCCATGAAAAAAAGGACATGACACTTTTCAAAGGCTATCATATCATAATTTTTAATAAAAAACATTTAAAAGGTTTGCTTAATTACTTTTCACCACTTTCCCAAGTGTTCACTAGTCTGGCTCATTAGACTGGCTAAAAGTGAGACTCTGGTTGGGACCCTTTTTTTGTTTCATTAGATGAAATGAATTTTTGGAGTTATTAAAGTGTAAATATTCCTTCCAAAGTTTGTTTCATATTATAACTCCCTCTGTAGCTTACATACCATTAAAAATGGACAAAAAAATCCCTATTTTCCCCTAATCCATATGATTATATACAAACAAAAAACCAAGTGTGGGATCCTCTGAGAGTCCTTTGTGAATTATAATTTGTTTCATGTCCATTCCCTTTCATTTTTATGCTTAAAATTCTCTCTCTCCAATTAGGTCATTATGAGTGGTTTGTAAGGGTTTTGAGTGACCTAGACTCTTAACCTTTGTTCATAACGGTTATACATTAAAAATCCCTCCAAATTACACTAAGGGATACTTAAGGAACCTCCCTAACATATCAAAATTGCTTAGGGTCCCATTCAAACATCCATGAAAGATACAAGTGATGAAGGTTGACCTTTGAATGGCTTTCATGCTCTTTGTGAGGCTTTGAGTATGTTTGGAGTTGGAGATGGATTCCAGTGGAGTTTCCTAGAAAACCAAAAGCTTCCTCACATCTTATACTAACATATAAACATGTTCCAATCATTTGGATATCTCAACAAGAGCCAAAAATGTAATCTACCCCTATTTTAGAATAAGAGCCATGCCTTGCCAATAGGCTTATTTGTGTTTTGTGGACCAAAATATGATAATTATCATCATAAATTCATTAAAATAGAATTAAAACATCATATTCACTCTTTTAGGCATCACACAAAACATCAAATTACCTAGAGAAGGGCAAACCATGAAGTGACATCTCATTTGGGGTGGAGTTTGCATGTTTTCTCACTAGGTCTGCATGCAAATCTCCTTGTGTGGATCATTTACTTGGAATCCCAACATTATATGTTGGTTCCTAATGTCCCTATATATTTACCCAAATTTTAAAAAATTCACTAATTGAGTATACTGACTTCTCGTTCACTATCTAACTCCTTTTCCAAAAACTACCATTCTCTTACATGAGAGGACTGCCCTACCTCTGAGATAAAACAAAGGGTATTAGGCTTAATTGTTTGTTCAAGATGATTATTTTATGATCTCAATGGGTTTCTGATGATCACTTTTACCAAAGTTTTTCATTATATTCCAAGTCTAAGTGGTCAAACCAACTCAACTTTGCGAAAAAAGTGGTCAAAACCCTATTCCCTACATTTTTTCACCCAAACCTCCTTATGAATGCTCCTTCATTCATTAATTTATTCCTAAAAGTTACTTATACATTATCTTCACCTTCATTTAATTCTCATAAAACTCAGGGATCCACAAAAAATCTCTCTTTTCAGTGAAATCATATACTCACCTCTTAAACCAAAACCTCTCTTAGCTTGATTATATGGTTTGAGTCCACTTTGTTACAAGGGAAAGGTCTTAGAGTTATTGAGGATGATTTGGGTATGTCATTTCCTTCATTTTATCATGAGGATCATATCAATTTTTTTAAAACTTCCCCTTTCCTTGCTTAGGTACCTCAACCTTCAACATATACCTTTCACATTAGGGCCCTACCTATTTGCAACAATGAACATGGGTGTTTTTGTTTAGATTCTTATTTAAGGATATTATTAAGATGAAAATACCTTTTATATATTAATTTACACAAATTCACATTCCAATTTGAAACATTCCACAAACCTATCATCTTGACACTTCTTTGCTTGCCAATTTGCGCACTATCTTTTAGACTGAGACATTTTGCCTATAGGTTGCTTTAGGGTGTCAATGGGCATGAAAATAGTATTTTATTAATGATATATAAACTCTTTTATATACCAAATTCATTATATTTTTATTTTATATTTCCCTTAACCCAAAATTTCTCTCAACACTCCTCCAAAGTCATCATCTCATTCCATTATTAGCTTCAACTGTAGGTGACTGTGTTTCTTCATCCATTTAGGCATATAGGTTATTTTTAGGTGAATCTATAATTTTTCATGGTTATTGGTGATATATGAGTGTATTTTTTTAAATTTAAAACCATAAAATTTCCCCAATATTTCTCAAAGTCATGACTTTTTCACATACTTTTCTCTTTCTACTTGTAGATGCTCATCACAGTCCTATGTACAAATAAAGAGCATTCATTGGGGCTAAGACATTGAATTTATCTCCCTCTCATGACATATTGGATTATAGACACTCTTTGAACTCATTTTCATCATTAAAATTTGGTGGCATAACCTATAACACCATAATGGAGAGCAAGGCAACATTTTGGTCACTATCTTATAGACAACACTAACTAGTTTCAATGTGTTTCTAGACATCTTCAAGGGTCTCAATGACCATCTTTCTCTCAGAATTTTGGATTCATACTTTGGGATATCCTTATTTTTTATATTAAATATATCTCCACCCAATTTTAGGACTAAAATACTCTTATATGTGAACTTTGAGAGGCCTACAAAAACCCCTTAGGCCTTTATTTGATCATTTTAGATCAAGAAGGCCTAAAATGCAATCCAATTTCCAATTTGATTTTTTTCCACCTTTCTTGTCAACTAGGATCATCAATATGTTTTTATAGGCATTATATATTTTAAGTAACATCAAAATGGATTGATCATCCCATTGGAACACCTCTAGAAGAGCTATCTATGGCATTAGCTATAGATAACATTCTCCTTTCACAAGTATAAGTAAGACCTTTCTCCAAATTTGCTAGTTTTTAGCACATATATGCCTTTTAAAAACACTTAAATACACATTAATAGTAAAAAAAATTTAAATACCATTTCAAACCTTCAAACTTTCATTGATGACATTAACATGTTCTTGTGGATGGAATTTTGTGACTGTGCTATGTAGGGAGAAAATGAGGGAGCAAAAAAATGTAATAAAAAGGCATTCCAAGCAACACAAGACAAATTAAAATTATTAAATACCCAAAATATATCAGTAAACCCACCAAAAAAATATCAAAACACCATATCCAATGTGAAGGGATCATTTGAAAATCAACTGAGCTAACCGTGAATACAAATTAGGCATTTTGCAAGCCTAGAAGAGGTTTTATCACACAATTGAACTCTAAAAGACATGAATGAGCATGTTAAAATATTTAAAATCATTTATAAAAACCTAAAATACATAAACCCATCAATCTAAATTAATGAAATATGAAAGAGGCTTGAAAGGAGACCCCCTCATGGTTGAACATACATAAGAAGCTACCTAGGATCAAATTGATTGTTCATGAAGGAGGAGCCACCAATCTAAGAGTTATTATGGAAATGAATTTAACTTAGATTAATATCCACCCCCAAGAAAATTCTTCCTAAATCCACTTGTACGACCCATAGTGAATGTTTGAACTTGACTTTCATTTGCACACCAAGAGGAAAATGAAGAAAATTGAGTTGTAGATATAATTTTTTGTACAAAAAATGAAAACCAAACATGGATATGGCCTGTAGGAAGGTGAAGAGTCACACCACCACATTTTACAAGTGGCACACTTCCCAAGGATCCATACAAGTGTCTTTTCTCACTTTCTAGTCAAGAAAACTATCCTTTTCTAAACAACCTACCATTTATTTAGTTATGTCAGCTTCCTAAACACTTATAAGGACACATGGGGAATGACATCAGCATTTTTAACTTGTAAAAATTCCAATAAACCCGTAAAAAGCATTAAATGCACTTAAAATGACCTCAAAATTACCCAAAAATGATAAATAGACCTAGGGAACTAATAACCAAAGGTAGTATAACATGAAATGACATTAAATGACTCTTGAAACACCTTATAACATCCATTGAAACCCTTATAGACCCAAAAACTGATATTTTTGTCTATAGGTGCCCTAGTTTGACTAGAAAGTCAAACTTGGTCAATAATTTGGTGACTCATGGGGGTAGTATGCCTACTATACTAACTAAGCTAGTAGCCTTATTAGTCCATTGGGTTTATGTAGTCATTTAAGGACTGAGATAAACAAGGTATCTTGAATATGACTAAGATAACTAGTCACCACCACAACCAGACAAAGGGAAAGGACACACACAACAAGAAGACAAATACATAAGAAACACATGTACATAAGCACTTAGGAAACACAAGACAAACTAAAAAAACATACTCAAACACTAACAAACCTGATATGAACAATTTTTCCTAGATCAAAAGGGTGGATTTAACCTTCTTGGATTCATGACATATAAGAAGAATGAGGCATGCAACCTCTTGATCTCTGGTATCAATGCCTTTATCTTCTTCATTGTGCTCAATAAGAAACAAGCTGATCTAAATAGATTAGCCATAAAAATGAACTTCTCTTACAGCTCAATAAATTCAAGTTTATCATAATATTCTTCAACTTTGACCTCTAATTGTGATGCAACAAGGATTGCATTCTTGTTTTCCATGATATTCTCAATGAGATTGGCTTTCTCTTATTAACATATGAGGTCATCAAACTTATGTTCTTCATGTTCCAATGCATTTAAGAGTGGTTCAAAATTAGATAGAGGTATGGACTCATCTCCAAGAACTATGTCTTCCACCTTGGTTTCATGAGACTCTTTCAATATTTCAACTTCTTGAGGAGTAACTTAACCTTCATCCTTGATAGTGCACTCTACTTCATTCTTGAGATGGTCATCTACAACTTCATGACCAGACATGGAGTCTTCTTTTTCTTGGTTCAAGAAGGTTGAGTTATGTTTAATAGCCTAAAGTGGAGTTTTAATGTTAAATTATACTTCCTCATCACTTGTGTCATCCTCTTTCTCTATTAAAAACTAAATTTGTTCCTCCTTTGATGCTTCTCCTAAAAGAGTTTCTTCTTCAAGGAGAGGGATGGTGGAAGAGAGATATACAGGTATATGGGTTGGGGATGGAGTGTAGTGGCCATAGATGGGAATGGAGATGGTTGAAACCTCTTGAATGGGATCTTGAGGAAGAGGTAAGATAGGATGAACAATAGGAAAGAGATATTTTTCATAAAATATTTCACCATCCTCTTCGTCTTCTTGAGGCTCTTCATAGTTTTTTGGAGATTCTTTTACAACTACAACTTGTGCCATAGCCTCTTGAGTTTCCCATTTATCTAACTTATTAATCCACCATTGAAAATCCTTTCTTTCCATAGATAATCCTTTATTAATGGCATATTGATTATCTTCTTCAACATACCCCCAAATATCCATCAACAACCCAATTGAAACCCTTAACCAATCCACAAGACCACCAAGAGTTTCATCACAACACTTATCTAGAACATTCATATGATTTTTCAATTGTAAAAACTTTAGCATAACTACCCACATATTTTGAGAATGATAGGTGTTGTAACCTTGGACAATGTGACTAGGCTATTTAACTTCTGCAAGTAAGGTTTTGAAAGCTTCATGTTTTTCCTCCCAACTGATGGTGTTTCTTGACTCATCATGACAAAGTTGAAAGTAATATGTGTCATATGGTTGTTCAACAACAACATACTCATTTGGAAAGGAACTAGGTTGACCATAGGACTACAATGGCTCATAGGTGGGATGATATTCTTGATAGGGATATTTATAAGGGTAGAAAGGGTCATGAAAAGGTTGATAGGGAGGTGTATGGTAAAGATTTTCCTCATAGCCATCCATATCAACTTCATAAGTCAAATGAAAAGACAAGAATTGATCAAAATATTCATCAATAGATATTTGGGCTACTTACAACTATAAATTCATTTATAGTCACCATTGGTGTTGGTTTGGATGCTTCCAAAAGCTGATAAGAGAGAATACACACCAATAATCTTCCCACTATTTGGACCTTGTCCCACTAGGTGCACTAGAACTATTGTCATCAAATTGTGCACCCTATGAAATTATATTAAGCTCCTTCAATTTGATTCAACATTGAATCATCCCTTAAGTTTTTTGGAACTTGTAAGAGAGATGAGTCTCTAATATTAAAAAGGGCTACCTCCCTAAATATGACTTGATGTGCTTATGCCACTAAAACTACCTAACATGGGTGAAAAGGGAGAGAAAGGTAAATAAATAAAACTTAAATTAGGAGGTGATACACCAATATTTGCTTCCATTCATACACTTAGGATTTGTATAATGAATTAATACAATCAAACTAGCCTCACACCATTAATGGAGCTCCCAAGCATTAGTGTTTCTTATGAAGGAAAATAACAACTCAGCAAATAAAGGCAAGTGAAGGGAAGGTCAGATATGACACTACCAAACTCATACACACTTAAAAATTCTATTTAAATATCATACACTTCATGAAACTTGTTAGGATAGAAGTTACTTGTAACAACACATTCAAGGATTGCATGAAAGAAGATGAACTCAATCTATACTTGACTTTCAAGATGGATCACTTCAACACATAATGTAAATGGAATTCAAGTATAACCAACTTACTTCTCATTATCTTAAGTACAAATAAAGGTACAATTTTGGTATGGGTTTACCATACCAAGATTTGGAATCCTAACAATGGCCAAAAAGGCCCAATTTATAGAACTTGGAAGGAGAGAGAGAGAAGTAGTTGAAAAGACACAAGTACCTGTGTCACCAAGTGAAAATTAGTTATAATAACATATAGAGGAGAGGTGGGGTGATATATTCCATGTCATAGGTGTATACTTGTCCAAAATAAGTCATAAAGATAGTGAAAAGTGGCACAAAACCTACAAGTTTGGCATAAGAAACTACCTATAGTATTTGCCTTCCAAAACTACCCCTATCCATACATATGGTTAGGTATAGTTATTTGTATAAATAATAGGGGTTACAAAAAATTCCCCAAATGCATTGGATTGATCCTTGACCATCCTTATTCTTATAGACATGCAAAATCATCATTAGCAGTTTTAAAAGGGCTCTTTTCCATGCACCTTCTCCACTTGGCATTAAAAACTCCTCAATTTTCATAATTGATCCATGAAAAAGAGGACATGAAACTTTTCAAAGGATCCCATATCATAAATTTTAATAAAAAACCTTTAAAAGGTTTTATTAAAAGGTCCCCCTAATTGCTTTTCACCACTTTCCCAAGCGTTCATTACTCTAACTCACTAGAATGGCTGAAAGTGAGAGTCTAGATAAGACACTTATATTTTATTCATTAGATTAAATTAATTTTTGGAGTTATATCAAGTGTAAATATTCCTTCCAAAGTTTGTTTCATCTTCTAAAATCCCTCTATATCTTTCATACCACTCAAAATGGCCAAAAAAAGCCCTATTTTCCCCTAATTTGTAGAATTTTGTAAATACAAAAAAACATGTGTGGGATCATCTAAGACTCCTATAAAACTTATATGTGGTTTCATGGTCATCCCCTTTCATTTGGATGCTTAAAATGCTCTATCTCTCTAATCAGGTCACTATGAGGGTTTTGTAAGGGTTTTTAGTGACCTAGACTCTTAACCTTTATTCATAAAGGTTAGACATTGAAACTCCCTCAAAATTCCACTTAGGGTTCCTTAAGGACCATCCTTAACATATAAAAATGTCTTAGGGTCCCATGTAAACATCTATGAAAGATATGAGTGATGGAAGTTGACCTTCAAATGGGTTTCATGCTCTTTGTGAGGGTTTGAGTATGTCTAGAGTTGGAGATTACTTCTAGTGGATTTTATTCACCAAAAAAAAACTTCCTCACATCTAATAATGACCTATAAACATGTTTAAATCATTTTTAGAGCTCAACAAGAGCCAAAAATACATGCTACCCCTATTTTGGAATAAGAGCCATGCCTTGCCAATAGGCCTATTTATGTTTTTTAGACCAGAATATGATAATTCTCATCATAAATTCATTATAATAGAATTAAAACATCATATTAACCCCTATAGGCATAAAAAAAAACATTAGATTACTTGGAGAAGGCCAAAATTTGAAGTGACATCTCATTTGGGGTGGGGTTTGAATATTTTCTCACTAGGTCTACCTAAAAACATCCTTTATGTGGATCATTTCATTGGAATACCAATATTATAGGTTGTTTATTCATTTGCATCTATATTTACCCCAAATTTAAAAACTTCACCAATTGAGTAGACTGACATCTGGTTCACTATCTAACTCCTTTTCCAAAAACTACCATTCTCTTGCATAAGAGGACTGACCTACCTTTGAGATAAAATAAAGTGTATTAGGCATTATTTTATAGGAAATTTGAGTATTTTATAATCTCAATAAGGTTCTAATTATCACTTTTACCAAAGGGTTTCATTATATTCCAAGTCTAAGTGGTCAAACCAACTCAACTTTGCCAAAAAGGGGTCAAAACACTATTTCTTACATGTTTTCACTGAAACCTCCTTGTGAATGCTCCTTCCTTCCTTACTTGATTCCTGAAAGTTATTTATACATTATCCTCACCTTCATTTCATTCTCATAAAACTCAGGGATCCACCAAAAATCTCTCTTTTAATTCAAATCCTATACTCACCTCTTGAACCAAAACCTCTCTTAACTTGACTGTATGGTCTGAGTCCACTTTGCTACAAGGGAAAGGTATTTGAGTGATTTAGGATGAGTTGGGCATGTAATTTTATTCATTTTATCATGAGGATGATATCACATTATTTTAAACTTTCCCTTTCCTTGCTTAGGTACCTCAACCTTCAACACATACCTCTCACATTAGGGCCCTACCTGTTTGCAATAGAGAATAGGGGTGTTACTATTTATATGCCTCTTTAAGGATATTATAAAGATGATAATACCTTATATAGTTTCATTGAAACACATTCAGATGCCAATTTTAAACATTTCAAAAACCTATCATCTTAACACTTCTTTTCTTGCCAATTTGCTCACTATCTTTTGGACTGAGACAATCTATCTGTAGGTTGCTTTAAGGTGTCAATTTGCATGAAAATAGTCTTTGATTAATTATATAGAAACTCATTTATATCCCCAAGTAAGTAGTTTTAGCATTTATATCTCCATTATCCTAAAATTTCTCTCAACACTCCTCCAAAGTCATCATCTCATTGCAATGTTAGCTTTAGTTGTAGGTGACTATGTTTCTTCATCCATTTAGGCCTATAGGTTGTTTTTAAGTGAATATATAATTTTTCATGGTTTTTGATTATATAGGAGTTTATTTTTTTAATTAAAACCATAAAATTTCCCCAATATTTCTCAATGTCATGACTATTTCATGTACTTTTCTCTTTCTACCTGTAGATTCTCATCACAGTCATGTGTATAGATAAGGAGCATTCATTGGGGCTAAGACATTAAATTTATCTCCCTCTCATGACCTCTTGTCTTATACACATTCATTTAACTCATTTTCATCATTAAAATTTATTTTCATAACCTATAACACCATAATGGAGAGTAAGGAAACTTTTTGGTCACTATCTTGTAGACAACACTAACTAGTTTCAGTGTGTTTCTAGACATCTTCAAGGGTCTCAATGACCATCTTCCTCTCAACATTTTGGCTTCATACTTTGGGAGATCCTTTTTTGTTATAAGTACTATATATCCACCCAATTTTAGGACTAAAATCATATTATAAGTGCACTTTGAGAGGCCTATAAAAACCCCTTAGGCCTCTATTTGATCATTTTAGAGCAAGAAGGCTTAAAACACAATTTGATTTCCAATTTGATGTTTTTCCACATTTATTATCAACTAGGATCATAAATAGGTTTTGATAGGCATTATCAATGGTAAGTAACCTAAAAATGGATTGATCATCCCATTGGAATACCTCCAAAAGAGCTATCTATGGCATCAATTATAGATGACATTCTCCTTTCACAAGCATAACTGAGACCTTTCTCCAAATTTGCTAGTTTGTAGCACATATGTGCCTTTTCCCAACACTTAAATTCACATTAGTAGTCCCAAAAGGTTAAATACCATGTTAAACCTTCAAAATTATATTGATGATGTCAACACTTTCTTGTAGATGGAGTTTTGTGACTGTGTTATGCAGGGAGAAAATGAGGGAGCAAGAAAATGTAAGAAAAATGCCTTCCAATCACCACAACACAAATTTAAATTATTTAATACCCAAAATAAATTAGTAACCCCACAAAAAAAATATAAAAACACAATATACAATTTGAAGGGATCATTTCCAAAGCAACTGAGCTGACTGTGAATACAAACTAGGCATTTTAGAAGCCTAGAAGATGTTTTCTCACACAATTTAACTCTCCAAGACAATAATAATCATGGTAAAATATTTAAAGTAATTTATAAACACCTTAAATATATAAACCCATCAATCTAAATAAAAAAATGAAACAGGCTCAAAAAGAGACCCCCTCATGGTTGAACATGCATAAGAGGTTGCCTAGGATCAAATTGATTGTTCATGAAGGAGGATCCACCAATATAAGAGTTACTATTATGAAAATTAAGTACACTTAGATCAATATCTACCCATAATACCATTCTTATTGACACCACCTATATGACCCATAGTGAGTGTTTGAACTTGACATTCATTTGCATGCCAAGATGAAAATGAAGAAAATTGAGTTGCAGATGCAAATTTTTATGAAAAAATTGAAAAAAAAAATGTTTATATGTCCTTTATGGAGGTTAAGAGTCACACCAAAACTTTTTAAAAGTGGCACACTTCCCAAGTATTTGTAAAAGTGTCTTTTATCACTCTTTGGTTAAGAAAACTACCCTTTTCTAAACAACTTGCCATTTATTCAGTTATGCTAGCTTTCTAAAGAATTATAAGGAAACATGGGGGATGAAATCAGAATTTTTATCTTGAAAAAATCCCAATAAACCCGTATAAATCATTAAATGTAGTTAAAATGACCTCTAAATGACCCAAAAATGATAAATAAACCTAGGGGACTAATAACCAAAGGTGTCATAACATGAAATGACATTAATTGACCATTAAAACACCTTATAACATCAATTTGAAACCCTATAGACCCAAAAACTCAATTTTTTTCCTATAGGTGCCCTAGTTTGATTAGAAAGTCAAACTTGGTCAATAAGAGCTAAAAAGGGTTAATTTGTTGGTGAAGGATCAATCTTGATTGTATCAAAATGCGGTTGAGAATTAATAAAAGGTGGTATCATCTCATTTATTATTTTTTGATGACATTATCCTCCTCTCTCTTCTCCATTTATTTATATCTCCCATTTTTCTTCCCTATTGTAACTCTCTCAGATTATTTTTACTCTCCCAAGGACTCTTTGATCTTAAAGAGCAAGAGACTCTCATTTGATAAGGCTAGACCCTATCAAAAAATTATATGAAAGACCTCTTAAATAAATAAATACTTTGTTTACCTATCCCTTACCTCTAAATTGTGTTTAGTAAGTTTTTTCATGATGGCATTGTGAATGAGAATCTTCCATGTCCATTGTCCTTCTTTCTTGCCTATTTTTAGGTGTTTTCAAGTTATTTATAGGTCTAGACTTGTGTTATTTTTTCTATTAATATAATCTTTGTATGAGTCTTATAATTCCTCCTTCATTCATTTCTTCTTGAGCCTAGTTCATGAAATACTTATGTAATTATCTAGTTTATGAGATTGTGTGAGCTAGCATTGGCTTATGCTTCTTTAGTGTATGTTTCATGCTTATGTGAGTTCTCATTAAAATTTAGTGCATCAAATTTTAGCTTTCTTTGTGACCCTTTTCCCCCTTTATAACCCTTTTCCAAGCATAACATTAGTACAGGTGACCCATCAAGAGGAATTCAACCCTTTTTGGAGGTTTAACCCCACCATAGGATACCCCACATCCTAGGGTTGTCCCAATATTATGATTGGGAGGAGGGGAGCCTAAAGAACTCCTCTAAAATGGTGAAATTCCATGTTACAACATATACATATAACTCAAAGATGCCTTCCACTAATTTACATGTGATATCTTATTCTAATAATTGGTTAAGGACATAATATGGTAGGCAGAGGGGATCCTTGAGGAAACCTATGATCTAGATCATAGTGTCATCCTTTTAAAACTAATATTCCCTGATGAATGTGATAAAATCCTTGATTTCCCTAGAGAGGTAGGGTACCAAAGCCTCATTTATGGCTTGGTACACCATTGGATCTAAATGGTTGTAAATTTCTTGGATGTGATGGTGGAATTGGTGGCCATAAAGTTTGTAAAATACTATGTAGATAGCTAAGCCCCCAAGAATCCATGGAGGAAAGGCCAAAATCCTAAAAGACAATGTCCTAAAGACCATGTCTAGAAGCTAACTCATAATTTAAAAGTTTCCTCTACCTTAGGCATCTACTATGGCATGAAAAAACTTGAAGTTTATCAATCTTCCTATGTTCAAGACATCTGAGCATGTAAGGATCATGTGCTAGAGAGGATTCCATAGCTTGTTAATGTACTAAAAGTCTTGGCCCCCAATGGATTATTTAGTGGGATCGTGCTTACCTAGACATCCTCCCATAAGGTGTAGACTATGTAAGCATTGATATCCTATTTGTTAACCCACTTAGAATTTGGGTTCTCAACCTAGTCATAGATGACATCATATATTTGATAGGTCCCCATCTATACCATTGATACCACTTCATTGTAGGAGAAAGAGAAGTCTAGGAGGGAGTAGTATGCCTTTAAGGCATTGCCATAGATATTAAAAACTTGGTGCCAAGATTTAGGTGATCATACCAAGTCATTAACCCCATCTTTCATGTGGATGGCATTATGGAGGATGTCAATTAGTAGGTTAGCACAAAGGAATGCCTCTAATTTGGTATCAACTTTGTGGAGTCTAAACTTCTTTTAGGAACTGAGGGCATCCTCGTATTTTTCATATTAGTCATTAAATGAGCTTAAATCTTTGGGTACTTACTTGAGTAATTTAAATATATCATTATAATGCCTAACCTTGGTCAATCCAATTAAGAATGTGGTGTCTATATATTTAGGTTTTTCTTTTAGGTTTGAGGATGAAGCATCCATTAGAGTAGGATAAAGAGGTAATTAGGAAGCTTTGAGTGAAAAAATCATAGGATATAGGGGGATCGACCAAAAATTTAAATCAAGGAGTTATAGATTTCTTTGAAATAAGAAATGGAAACTATTAGTGAGCTTCTCTTTGACTTTATAAGTGCATGCATGTAACCCTCTTGTATTAATGGTATTTGGTGGTTCACTTGCTACAAATTTGAATTTGAGTTGGTGTCTAGATTTTCTCTCTTTATTTATAAATCCTAAATTAAATTTGGAGACCATGATCCTCTATCACTACATGGATATATCAATGGTGATGGGATATTTTTTAAAAATATCTGATCAAGCCCACCTTCCCATTCTATTAATACCTAGTGTGTAGTAGGCACACGATCACATCTCTTAGAGGCTACTCAACTAACTCCTTTTTGACACATGTAATTTTCTTATTAGTCTTCCCAATAATGGTTGACACGTAGGCATATATCCCCAAGGATAGGTGATGTGTCACCTAGGGATACATGTCACATATTGATTATAAAATTGATTTCATACATACTTTATTTAGACCTTATCAAGGCCTTATATGGCTTCCAGTTCATTTTCACATTGGATGACATGGTTCCTTCCCCTTAGTCTAGGCTATCCCAAGCTCTAACATCTTTGATAGGTCTAAGGGAATGGTTGATCTGACTCATGGTGGTAGGGTGCCTTCCCATTCAATTGGGCTCTCTTAGGCTCTGACATCTATTATAGGTCTAGGGGACTAGCCACTCTAACTTGTGATGATGTGTCACCTTCCCATTTGACTAGGCTCTTCTAGGATCTAAAATATCTAACAGGTCTAGGGGATTGGCCTCTCTAACCATAAAAATGTAGCAATTTCCCATTTGTTTAGGCTCACCCAAGATCTGACATATTTGATAGGTCTAGGGGACTAGCCACTCTCACTCATAGAGACATAGTGCCTTACCATTTGTCTAGGCTCTCTTAGGCTTTGCCATCTCTAATAGGCTTAAGGGATTGGTTGCTCTGACTCTTGGTGACATGGTTCCTTCCTATTTGGATGGGCTCTATGAAATTTACCAAATGACTAAATAAGAAAATAAAAGGAACAAGATACATTGAAACTTACTTGTTAGTTACAAAGATCTTGATTTTCTAGGAGGGGCATTGGGTATATTTCTCTAATAAGGGAATAAAACTCAAATATATTTTAGTGAAATCCAACATTAATTCCATGATTTCATAAAAATAATAGACACACCTTAGTTTTAAAAAAGAAAATAAAGGAAACCTATTAGTTCTTAGGGAAATCAAAGCAATATATATTCTAAGGATTTGAGTAGGTATTACTAATGAGAATAAAAGAAAGGACCTTGAATCTTTGGTTCATGAGATTTTTTAGAGGGGTCCCCCATTTCAAAAAAAAGAGGGCATGTTCACCACAAAAAATGGTGTCTTCCATGGGGAAAGTGATGAGAATTAGTTAGAACCTGGCCCATTTACTTTTCTTTCCCTGTTTAACACATATACTATAAGAAGAATCTTTATTGACCGCATAAAATATGAGGCACTAGATTATTGTAATAGAAAGTGGAAATTGACCTTCCACCTCATAGATGGCCAGTAGTGTGTGTAAGAAGTGATTTCATTTTCCATTTCAACTCAAATTTTAATTGAATAATCAAGGCTGGACTAGTTATTAGACTTCATACAGGGCATTATTAGCTTGATATATTGGGGGAAATGGTTGGGGCATGGTTATGATACTATATGGTCATCCATATCCCTAAAATATATACCTATGGTACCTTTCATGGGCTTGCTCCACTACCATTTAGGCCAAAAATCTTGCAGTAGAGATTATATGTATAGCCCTTTTAAGGTAGTGTTGACCAAATTTGACCCTAGTCAAATTTAGGTCAACCCCTAATATTTTGAATTTTTAGAGAAAGTTTCATATGTCTTATGGGGTCATATATTATCCTACATGTCTCACTTACCCTTTCCTTAGTCCTTACTGAAACCCATCCTCCTTATACTGGCTCAATCAATCAAAGTCAACATTGGTCAAAACTAGTCAAATTTAGTCAAAGTGCCAAATTATATTGAAAATTTCATAAAATTTTCTTTGAATTATTTCAAGGTGTCTTCAAGTCACAAATTGGCCATTTGCTACGTTTCATGTGGTAAAATGGTCATTTGGACAATTTTCTATCAATTAATTGACTTGTACAGATGGTATGAGTTAAAAAATATGTCATCAAGGTGGATATAAACATGGATAAGGCCAAATCATGTTATAATCAGTTGAGTGATAATTAAAATTCTATTATGATCAAGAAATGGTAGTTTTTCTTCAAAAATAGGAGTTTTTGGGCACTTGTATAGATTTCTCAAGTCCACCATCAGTTGAAAATGTGGTGGACTGATTCTTTACCTCCCCAAAGATAATTCACATCTAACTTGTTTTCCTCTATTTTCAGTTGGCAAGCAAAGAAAGGCTAGATTCAATCACTTGCCATGGGTTGTATATGTGGAATTAGAAAGAGTGATTCTAAGGGTGTATATTAATATGATTTTAATTCAATTTAATATCAATAAGTTAAAATTTGGTTCCTCCCCCTTTATGAATAATCATTTTGACTCTGAGTAGCTTTTTATGAAATTACATTCAAGAGGGGTATGATTGTGCATCTATATCTTATTTTTAGGAATCCATGGAGATGTGTGAGTTTTATGAAGTGTTTTTAGGTAGTAATAATCCCTATCTAATGGTTTTTCCATCTTCCAACACTTCCTCTCTAAATGTCTTTGAAAGGATATTTCCCAATTGTGCTTGTTTCTCAAGTTTATACCATAGGTGGGTAACTTATGTTTTTCCAATGTGGAAGGAGCTACATGGGATGTTTAGTGTTATTAGACTCATGTTTTAAAGGTTATTTCATTGAATTCCATTGTGAGAGATTGGATTAACCACCCGTTTAAATCAAATTGTTCAATTTTCCTTGTTCACTACCTTGTCAGTAGAATATACACATAGTCATCTTACACAAGAATTGTAGAGAGGTGTGAATGGTGAAACACAAGTTGGAACTCTTATTGAAGCCATATATTGTGTTTTGGATAATGATTATCCTTTAAAAATATAGGGAATGAAAACTTAGAAGACAACCATGCTAAGACTCCAAGTGATTGAATTCAAGGCCATAGTCATGAAAAGTTGCAAACAGAGATCCTAGAGTTTTTTTTTGGATAGCATATTTCATGATTGAAGGTGTTTCCAATGTCTTTGATTGTTTTAAATTATATCCCTATCCAAATACAAATTCTAATCCAATTTTTAGGGCTAAAATATAAGAGGAAGATGGAATTTGAGCACCTTGAAAATGGCTAAAAACCACTGAATTATGGTAGTGATATGTACAGGGTTTTGAAATATTGAGCAAATTTTACTTTCAAGACTGATATTAAGTCATGCACCTAGGTTTAAATGATTTAAATATCTTAAATTGACATCTCTATCATAAAAAACAATCAAGATGAGAGAGTGCATGATCCTATTTCCTTTTTCATACCCTTTTTCTGTACACAGGCCTGGGAGAGGCCATCTACAACAAGGTTATATGATAGTGGTGTGGAGAGTTAGTTTTGGCCTTAATTTGAAATTTAAAGGATAATAAGATATCATTTATCCCAATTACATTTATGGGAGGTAAAAAAACCTCAAGAAAACTTCAAATGACCTATAACACCTACAGGTAGGCCCTAAATGCATGAACATAGTCTACAGGGTACTCATGCAGTAAGGTTAAAGTGGTTTCCCTTATACTAAAAGGGATTGTGTGGGTGAAATTTGGCCAATAAAAATGATAGGTGACCTTAAGGAAATAATTGGAAACTTAATACACCATCTACAAGGCCTAATCTTGCCAAGGACACACCTAGTAGGGGTAGAACATGGTCTTAGCCCAATCAAGGTAGGGGTATCCTCTATGAGGACCTAAGCATGAATTAATTATGATTTTAAGGCTTACATAGTGAAAAAAATTAAAATAAGAGTACTATTACCTATGAGAAAAGGAAATGAGATCTACAATCATAAACCAAGTCTCAAATGACCCCACATGACAACCTACAGGCCTGCATAGACTAAGATAGACAGTGAGTTAAAAATAGGCCTTTCTCATGCCAAATGAGATGGGGTTGATGTATTATGGCTTGTAAAATGTGAATTATAATATAAAAGACCCAAAAAATTCTTTAAAATACTTTATAAGCTTGATTTTATTGTCAGAAACCTCTAAATATAGTCAAAGTAACTCTGTCTTAGTCAAAGCATGAGACCTAGTCTAGGTTTCTAAGGGGAGAATAAGGGATTATAGGGTAAAATAGATATAAAATGGTTTAAATACACCATTTTAGTAATTAATTACCCTTATATGTCATATAAAATCAAAATAGAACCTTCATTTCCTATAATCACAACCTCTACCCTACCTACCTTCATCATAATACTTTATTCAAAGTCCACCTTGGAAATGTCAATATTTTGATGATCAAAAATTGGAGTTGAGTTCTAAAATTTGGTAAATATAATACTTGGGACCTATAATAAATTATTATATGATCATTTTTATAATGAAAATAGAGAAAAAACCCTCTATTTTGTTTCATAGCAGGGGCAATTTTCTATGCACAAAGAAGATAGTTTTGGGAGAAATGGTGAAATTTGTGACCAATAGGAAAGTAGAATAGATGATGGTTGGATAATATATAAAAACCCATGGAAATATATAAAACCTTGATATAATTTTTGAGGTCAAACAGGGTACCCTACACTACAAAGGTTGCAATTACCATGGGAAGGAATGACAAGCAAATAACTTCATAAGGATGGTCACTTCTAATTATAACTTTTACCAAGAATGAAAATGTTTTGATTCATGTTAGGAGATACATGTTGTATTTTTATAAGATATATAGATGAAAATAAAAAATCAAAGGGGTCAATTTGAGGTTTTGGTTACAGGCAAACCCATTGGCAAGGTCTAAGCCTAGTTCCAAAAGGGTGGTCATCTTAAATTATAGATCTTGATGAGCTATTTTTATTATTGTATCATGTTTTAGAGACATAAATATAAGTGTGAGAATATTAATATTGTATATAAACTACCCAAGAAGTCATTTTTGGCTTAAAGTACACTCAAGCCTCACAAAATGTGTATAAAAGACATAGATGACCAACTTCAAATACTTGTAACTCTCATCAACATTTTCATGGGACCCGGATATTTTTGGAGAGGTTTGAGGGAGGAACTTATATTGAATTTTTTTTCATTAATTCAATGATTAAATGTGCCATCTATATGAACTATTTTTAAGAGGGTAAGGAACTCCAAACCCTCTAAGAAGCTTATTTTGAACCTGATGAGAAGGAAAGGCCAAAAAAATAACTCAAATGGATGTTTAAATATTTAAACTCATTATTATTACCTTTATAAATCTCTTAAGATCCATCTCATGCCACTAGTCCATACCTACAAGTACAAAGTTGTAAAAAATAGGCTAAAAAATAGCATTTAATACTAGAATAGGGGTCCATATAGATGATCAGGAGATAAAATTCAACATGAGGAATTTTGAAGAGATGTAAAAAGTGATTAATAGTTTAATTTTATATCTCACATGTATGGGAGCTCAAAATGAATGTTCTTGGTCTTCTAGGCTAAAGAGGCCTAATTGGAAGGACTAATTGATCTAAAAAACACACTTGCCTTGAGTTTATCACCATGAAACTTGGCACAAAGTATAATGGAGAAAAAGGGTAACCAAAAATGGTTTTAATTAGTCTTTTAAGTCCATAAATTCTCTTACACAAGTGGACTTGTGTGAAAATAGGGCTACAAGAAGATAAAGCCTAGTGAATGCTCTATAGGGAAAATGGGGTCTTTGTTAGAGATTTATGGTTAAAAATGGATTGTTTTCAGTAAAATAATATGAAAATAGGCCCTAAATGAATAAATATTTCATAACTTGAGCTAAATCCAAATTTTATCTATTTTGGCCAAATTGGGCCTAGTGAGATAAAGAGGTCTTGTGACACCTAAGAGAGGAATTAATGATTCTAGGTGATGTAACTAATTGATATACTTAAAGATTATTTCCAAGTGTCCTTGGGATTAAAATTTAACTATCCAAGAGATCTCATGATCAAACTCTTTCCTTTTTATACTTATTAAGAAGGAGTTTCAAGACTTAAAGATGCTTGTGAAGAGTTTCAATGCCACATGTGAGGAAGGTGCTTAGTTTGGGATAGACACATGTACACATCAGTTAATTTATCTCTCCTCTACCTAATTTCCATGAAACACTTGTCCCTAACCTGATTTTAAGTGCTCTTGAAAGCCCATCATGAAGGTAGTTTCACAAGAGAGAATGATTGAAAAGATTGTTATGCCACACTTGGAAAAGAGGCTAATTTGGGATAAAATGACGTGAAAATCAGTTTCATGACTCTTCCTACACCTCATTCACATTAAATTATTTTCATCTTTAAACAATTTTCCTTGTGCCTCTTCAACTCCTCTTCTTTCTCTCTTCTTCCAAATTATATAAATGTGAGCCATCTTGGCTATTGTAAAGGAAACCACAACTAGTATGGCAAGCCCCTACTAGTATGACATTGTATTTTGTATTTCAAAATTGAATAAAAGTCTGATTCTAAGTTAAGAACATTTTTTATAAGTGTTTTATTGGTTTATGGTGGAACTAAGTGATGGTGTCATCCTTACTCCTCTTTATACTTTATGTTTAAGCAAGAGTTTTGATTTTAATAGGTCATGTGAAGTGCATGAATGTATTAGACTCCTCTTCAAGTATCGAATTGTCTCTATGGTTTGAAATCTTCCCATTTATTATTTATCTTGTTGATTATCCTATGTATTCCTACCTTCACATTGAAACACAATGTTGGGATCCTTCGATGTATAGAAATGGTCTTGGAAAGCCTTGTTGCTTAGTAGGAGTGTGATAGTCTATGGGATATGTCTTGGTGTATCACCTCTTTAGTTTATTTTACTTTTCATGCAAACTCCTAACCCTTTTCCCATAAATAAGCATTAGATTAGGTGATAGCACTTAAAGATGAATCTAGGAAGCTATCCCTCATAATCTAGAGATTCGTCTCTATTAAAAGTTCACCCACAATTTGAGAGATGAATCCATGTTACATCAAATTGTAGGAACCTCATAGAGTATCCTAGGGTGTATAATTTGATAAAAATAGTTATATCATGATTGGTGGGACAACTAGTCCTAATTACTAATATGTCATGGTGAATGTTGGTCTTGATAAGCACAAGGTTGCAGAAGTGTTTCTAATCTAGCATTTGGTGACTCCAAAATTTGAGATATCTAGTTTTAGATCAATATTTCCACATTATATTTTATGGTTAGGATGAAAAAGAAAAGATGGCTAGGCAACATGCTTTCCCGGCCTTCAATACCCAAAATCCAATCATTCTTCTACATATGACCATATCCCTCCCAATGCCACAAAAATTATCCCTAAATTCAATGGATAAGGTCTTATTACCATATATAAACACATGAGGGACATCTCAATTTTTTATAATCTCTACAATATAAATAAGTCAACATTGCTATTATGTTACTTGCCATGTCTCTAAAGGGTAAAGCACTTGAATAGTTTAGGATATTGGGAGGTGGTTTTATTACTAATTGGGATGGATTTAGAGAGTTGTTGGTAAATAGGTTTGAGAATAAGAGTGATCACATTTCACTAATCAATCATCTAAATGTGATAAGGAGAGGACTTAATGAATCCATGGGAGATTTTAATGAAATATTTCAAAGAACATGGCATAGGTTTCCACCTATCATGAGAACCCCTCCAAGATTTGTATTCCCCACTTATCTCAAGGCCATTAGAACTAATGTGCTAGTAATGTTGTAATCAATGGGAGTATTTACTCTACTTGATGCATATGAGATAGCTATTGAAGATGAGAATAGTTTGATACTAGCTAGGAAATTTTTCTCAAGAGTTTTTATGCCCTTTTTATCTCATAGTTCATTTGAAACCCTAGGTGTAGATAAAGTTATCAATTCCAATGTCAAGTCTATAATCACTCCTAAGAAGGTGGATAATGCTATAGACAAAGATGAAATTATTAGGTCATTACAATCTTAGCTCAAATAGTCTTAATTACAAGTTGTTGTTCTAGTCCATACCAACATAGTTCAAGGAGAGGAACATTTGGATCATTGAGGATAATCTAAAGGTTCGTTTATGTATGATGGTGGAGGAGGTTCTCAAGCTTTTATATCACAAGAAAGAGATATTCCTTGCCTCACATAAGAAGATCAAACCCTCATGCAAAGGGATACTCATAGAGAGAGTAGAAACCAAGGTACCATTATTGTGAACTTTAAAAGGGAAGAAAACTATGTGAAGAAGGTTGAAAAAGCACTTAAAGAATTGTCATTCAGTACCTTTTCTCTATTGCCTTCATAAATTGAAGATCATTTGATTGTTCCTAAGACTCTCCAAGAGCTAGAAGATGATGCTGCCATAGATGAGTCCTTTGAACATATTGAATATGATGCCTCAAGTAGATATTATTAAGATATTGTCATTAGTACACCTGTTAACTCTAATGGATCAATATTTGAGCTTGAATAAATAGATAATGAAATTGAGGATGATGATGATCAGTTTACAACACAAGATCAAGAAGAGGCACCTATTAGCCAACATGATGTTCCATAAGAGATTGGTAATAATGTTAATAAAATTCAAGTCCTTTTTATTGATCATGAAGATTTGGAATTTTAGGATGATCTTGAATTTTTTTTATTTAGATTGGATGATGCATATCCACTTAATGAAGAGCTTGAGAAGACTTTTGAAGGAGATGTTACAGTTGAACCTATTAAAGATCATGAAACACCTCCACAAGAAGAGCAAGGTAAGCATGATCAATCTCAAGAAGATCAAATGCATAAGATATATGGAGAATAAAAGGTTTCAATAGAGGTAGTAAGTTTTGAAGAACCTCTCCCATGCATTCAGTTTCTAGAAACACCAAAGTTTGATGGAGACCTTATCTTTCAAAATGAATACATCCTTGATGATGAAAATCCACTTGTAACTGAGGTTAGGGCTGAATATCAAAATGAGTCTATAATAAATTGAAAACCACTTGAACCAAGGACTATTGTTATCATTCAAATCAATTAAGAGGAGTATGTTTCTATTGAACAAATGTTCTTGGTTGTGAAACCATATGAAGTCAATGCAAGCATCATAGGAAGTAAGCAAGGTGATGAAAAAACAAGGACAAGACCTAAGTGTCATCTTGCTTATTCTCTTAGTTCAATTTAATAATATGGTATGAATAAATTTCCTTTTGATCCAAGAGGAGCAGTTCCTTCTATCTAGTTTGTATAATGTAGAGTTTGTTTCACTTGCCTTGTGTTTCCTAAGTGCTTTAGAACACATGAGTGTTTCCTTTCCTTTGTTTAGTGTATGTTTTGTGTATGTGTGTCAATCATATTGTTTCCATTTATCCAAAGGTTTATTCAAGTCAATTAGAGAGCTCATATGCATGACTCCATGCCCAATATAAGGATTAGGCAACTAGTCTTAGGCATAACACGCATGCCACCCCTAGGAATCACCAAAAATGTTGACCAAATTTGACCATAGTAAAATTTGGGTCAACCCCTAATATTTTAAACTTTTAGATAAAGTTTCATATGTCTTATCAGGTCATATATTATCATACATATCTCACTCAACCTTTCCCTAGTCCTTGTTGAAACCCATCCTCCTTGTATTGGCTCAATCAATCAAAGTCAACATTGGTCAAACCTAGTCAAACTTATTCAAAATGCAAAATTGTATTTAAAATGTCATAAAATGGTCTTTGAATTGTTTCAAGGTGTCTTCAAGTCACAAATTGGCCATTTTCTAGGTTTCATTGGTAAAAGGGTCATTTGGCAACTTTTCTAGCAACTAATTAACTTGTACGAATGGTGGGAGTTCTCAAATATGTCATCAAGGTAGATATAAATGTGGATAAGGTCAAATCACATCATAATAAGTTAGGTGATAGCTAAAATTTTGTTATGATCAAGAAATGGTAGTTTTCATCAAAAATAGGAGTTTTTGGGTACTTGTATAGATTTCTCAAGTCCACCATTAGTTAAAAACGTGGTAGAGTGACTCTTCACCTCCCCATAGGTCATTTCCACATTTTTATTGAAATGAGAATGCAATAGAGTTCATATTCAACTTGTTTTCCTTCATTTTCACTTGGCAATCAAAGAAAGGTAGATTCAATCCCTTGGCATGCGCCATATAAGTGGAATTGGAAAGAGTGATTGTAGGGATGGATAGTAATATTTGTGTAATTAAATTTCATATAAATATGTTTTAATTTGGTACCTTCTCCTTTATGAACAATTAGTTTGCTTCAGGTAGATTTTTATGAAATTACATTCAAGAGGGGTATAATTGTGCATCTGTTTCTTATTTTAAAGAATCCATGGAGATGTCTGAGTTTTATGAAGTGTTTTTAGGTGGTAATAGGATCTCTCCAATATTTTTAACATCTTCCAACACTTCCTATCTTAATGTCTTTGAAAGGATATTTCCCAATTGTGTTCGTTTTTAAGTTTGTACCATAGGTGGGTAGCTTATGTTTTTACAACATGGAAGGAACTCCATGGGATGTTTAGTTTACTTGGAATCATGTTTTAAAAGTTATTTCATTTAATTCCATTATGATAGATTGGATTAACCACATTTTTAAATCAAATTATTCAATTTTCCTTGTTCACTACTTTGTTAACAAAATATACTCATAGTCATCTTACACAAGAGTTGTAGAGAGGTGTGAATGGTGAAACACAAGTTAGAACTCTTATTGAAGCCATATATTATGTTTTGGATCATGATAATACTTTGTAAAGATATATAATGAAAAATTAGAAGACAACCACGCTAATACTCCTCAAGTGATTGAATTCAAGCCCACAATCCCAAAAAGTTGCAAAGAGAGATCCTAGAGTTTTTTTGGGATAGCATATGTCATGACTAAAGGTGTTTCCAATATCCTTAATTGTTTTAAATTTTATCCATATACACATAAAAAGTATAATACAAATTTTACATAAAAAATATAAGAGGAGGATGGAGCTTGAGAACCTTAAAAATGGCTAAAAACTATTGAATTATAATAGTGATATCTACAAGGTATTGAAATATTGAGCAACTTTTTATTTTATGACTAATATTAGGTCACACACCTAGGTTGAAATTATTCCACTAGATTAAAGTGACATCCATAGCATAAAAAATCATCAAGAGGAGAGATTGCATGATCCTATTTCCTTTTTCATACCCTCTATCTGTACACAGGCCTAGGAGAGGCCCTCTACAACATGGTTATATGACAATGGTGTGGAGAGTTAGTTTTGGCCTTAATTTTAAATTTAAAGGATAATAAGAGGATTATTGAACCTAATGACCTGTATGGGATGTAAAAACACCTCAAATAAACTTCAAATGACCTATAACACCTATAGGCATGCCCTAAATGCATGGACATAGTCTATAGGGTACTCAGGTAGTAAGGTCAAAGCGGTTTCCCTTGTACTATAAGAGACTATGTGGGTGAAATTTGGCTAGGAAAAATTATAGGTGACCTCAAGGAAATAATTTGAAACCTAATACACCATTTATAAGGTCTAATATTACCAAGGACACACCTAGTAGGGCAGAACAGGGTCTCAATCTAGTTAAGGTAGGGATATCCTCATTGAGGACCTAAGCATGAATTAATGCTAGTTTGAAGGATTCTATAGTGAAACCAAGGAAAATATGGGTCTTGTGATCTAGGAGACATTTAAATTAGGTTTATAAGCATAAACCAAGTCTCAAATGACCCCACATGAGAACCTACAAGCCTATATGGACTAAGATAGGCATTGAGCTAAAAATAGGTCTTTCTCATGCCAAATGAGATGGGCTTCATAGAGTATGTCTTATAAAAGGTGAAGGATAATATAAAAGACCCAAAAAATTATTTAAAACACTTTATAATCCTAGTTTTTTGGTGAACAACCTATAAATATAGTCAAAGTAACTCTGTCTCAGTCAAAACATGAGACCTAGTCTAGGTTTCCAAGGGGAAAAGAAGGGGTTAGAGGGGAAAATAGATATAAAATGGTTTAAATACACAATGGTAAGAATTAATGACCCTTATATGTCATGGAAAAGCAAAATATAACTTTAATTTCTTATAATAACAACCTCTAACTTACCTAACTTCATCAGGCTACTTTGTTCAAAGTTTGCCTTGGAAATATCAATAGTTTGATGATCAAAACTTGGAGTTTAGTGCTAAAATTTGGTACATATAATCCTTGGGACATATAATAAAATTTTATATGAAATTTATTCCAATGATAATAGAGAAAACCCCCTCTATTTTGTCTCAAAGTAGAGGCACTTTTCCATGCATAAAGAAGATAGTTTTGGAGAAAATGGTGAAATTGGTGACCAATAGGAAATTATACCTTGGATGATGGTTGGATAAGCTATAAAAAACCCCTATAAGTATATAAAACCTTTCTATAAGGTTTGAGAGAAAACATGGTACCCTACACTATAAAGGTTGCAGTTACTATGAAAAAGAATGGTAAGTAAATGGCTTGGTAAGGATGGTCACTTCAAATTCTAACTTTTAAAAAGAATTATAATGTTTTTATTCATGTCATGAGAGAAATTTTTGATGTTTATAAGATTTATATATGAGAATATAACATAAAATGGGTCATTTTAACATTTTGGTTGTAGAGAAACCCATTGGTAAGGTCTAAGCCTAGTTCCAAAAGGGTGGTCATCTTCAATTATAGCTCTTTATGATATGTTTTTATGATTGGATTATGTTTTAGAGACATAAATAGAGGTGTGGGAATATGCATCTTGTAGAGAAACTATCTAAGAATCCATTTTTGGCTTAAAATACACTCAGACCTCAAAAAATGTGCAAAAAAGACATGGATGACCAACGTCAAATGCTTAGAACTCTCATAAACATTTACATGGGACATAGAGGTGATTGGATAGGTTTTCAGGTCCTTATCTTAAATTTTTTTGCATTATTTCAATGATTCAACATGCCATCTATATAAACTATTGTTAAGAGGGTAAGGAGCTCCAAACCCTCCAAGAAGCCTATTTTTAATCTAATGAGAAGGAAAAGCCAAATAAATCACTAAAATGTATGTTTAAATCTTTAAAATAATCAATATGACCTTGATAACTCTCCTAATATCCACCTCATGCCATTGGTTTGTACCTACAAGTACAGGGTTGTATATAATAGATCAAGAAAGAGCATTTAATTCTAGAACATGGGTTCATATAGATGATCAAGAGCTCAAATTCAACATGAGGAATGTTAAATATATGAAAAAGTTAATCAAAGGTTACTTTTCTATATCACATGTGTGGGAGCTCAAAATGAACATTCTTGGTCTTCTAGGCTAGAGAGGCCTAATTAGGCCTAATTGGGAGCACTAAATGATCTAAAAAACATGCTTTCCTTAAGTTTAGCAACATGAAACTTGGAAAAGAGTATGATGGAGAAAAATTATACTCAAAAATGGTTTTACTTAGGCTTGTAAGTCTATACATTATCCTACACAAGTGGACTTGTGTAAAAATAGGGCTACAAGAAAATAAGGCCTAATGAAGGCTCTATATGAAAAATGGGGTATTGGTGAGAGATTAATGGTTAAAAATGTATTTTTTTAAATAAAATATGATGAAAATAGGCTTTCCATGAATAAATATTTCATAACTTGAGCTAAATACAAATTTTAGCTATTTTGGCCAAATTGGGCCTAGTGAGACAAAGAGGCCTTATGACACCTAAGAGAGGAATTGATGATTTCAGGTGATGTAACTAATTTATAAGATTCAATATTATTTACATGTGTCCTTGGGATTCAAATTTAAATTTACAAGAGATCTCATGATCAAACTCTTGCCTTTTGCCACTTGTCAAGGAGTTTCAAGACTTAAAGATGCTTGTGAAAAGTTTCAACACCACATATGAGGAAGGTGCTAAATTTTGGATGGATAGATGTCTAATTAAATTAATTAATCTCTCTTACACCTCATTTACATGAAACACTTGTCCCTAACCTATTTTCAAGTGCTCTTGAAAGCCCATCATGAAGGCAGTTTCACAAGAGAGAATGATTGAGAAGATTGTTATACCACACTTGGAAAAGAGGCTAATTTGGGATATAATGATGTGAAAATCAGTTTCATGAATCTTTCTACACCTCATTAACATGAATTTTAACTTATTTTCACCTTTAAACACTTGTCCTTATTCCTCTTTAACTTTTCTTCTCTCTTTCTCTCTCTTCCAAATTCTATAAATGTGAGCCATCTTGGCTATTATAAAGGAGACCACATCTAGTATGGTGATGCCCTGCTAGTATGACATTGAATTTTGTCTTTCAACATTGAATAAAAGTATGATTTTTAGTTAAGAACATTTTTTATAGGTGTGTGAGTGATGTATAGAGGATCTAAGTGATGGTGTCATCCTTACTCCTCTTTATCCTACATGCTTAAGCAAGAGTTATAATTTTAACAGGTCATGTGAAGTGTATGAATGTACTAGGCTCCTATTCAAGTATGAAATTGTCTATATGGTGTGTAATCTACCCCTAGATTTTTTATCTTGTTTATTATCTTATGTATCCCTACCTTCACATTGAAACACTATGTTGAGATCCTTCAATGCATAGAATTATTCTTGGAAAGCCTTGTTGCTTAGCAAGAGTGTGATGGTCTATGGGATATGTCTTTGTATATCACCTCTTTAGTTTAGTTTCCTTTTCATGCAAACTCCTAACCCTTTTCCCATAAACAAGCATTATATTATGTGATAAACACTTAAAGATAAATCTAGGGAGCTAGCCCTCATAATCTAGAGATTCATCTCTCTTACAAGTTCAACCAAAATTTGAGAGATGATTCCATGTTGCATCAAACTGTAGGAACCTCATATAGTATCCTAGGGTGCATAATTTGATGACAATAGGTAGACTCATAATTTATATTATGCATTCTTTCTTTATTATTTTCCAAGTTTCATGTGAAAATATCACCATTTATCAGTCTTTTTCATTGAGGGTTTGCGACCAATCCAAGGGTGAATGGATAAGGAAAAAGTCCTGAATAGACAACTAGTCTTTGATCAATTTGAGTAATCTAGTAATTTCTTATGATAATATTTTAAGTGCATCTTGGTGGCTCTATTGGGGTGTAGGCTATTCTAATATCTACCTATTTCTCTTAGAATCATTGGCCTCTTAGATATAGGATGTCAAATGTTCCCATTAATATCCAAAAATTATTTAGATTAAAGGATTTAACCTTTGTCTTCTTGCTTTCATTTAATCCTTTCAGGGTTTAGCCATCACCTATAGTATTTATTAACAAGGGCCAAGTTTCAAAGGAACATTTCAAAATAAGGAGGGAATAGGAGGGTAAAAACATAAAACAAAACAAAATTACATAGTATAAAAAAACACACAACTAAAGAAAACATATCCAATATATACATTACCACCTCCTACTTAAACTACTTAGAAAATACATCAAAGGGGATAACCAAAAAATAGTGCTTTAAGAACTACCCATTTACTGAGAGTGGTAACTTGTTGCCCTCAAAATATTTTACATAAAAGGAATTATAGCCTAGGATTTCAGCTATTTGATATGGTCCAATCTAGAGAGGAACAAATTTTGAATTCTAGCCTTTTTTTTCATGGCCCTTGTCCCACATTAGGACTAGGTCAGAGATTTTGAAGGTCTTGATCTTTGACCTCTTGTCAAATCAAGTTTTTATAGTACCTTGATGTTTTCTATGCTCAAAAAAGCTTCATCTTCAGCTTTCTCTAATTTAATTAAGTTTAAGAGCTTGAAATTCACCTTGTCATCTAGTTCTATGAACTTATAAGTTGACAACTTGAGATTGACTAGCATGATTGGCTCCAATCCATAGACTAGAAAGAAAGGAGAGATTGTGACAGCTTGTTTATACCTGGTGTAGTCTACCCATAGGAATAAATTTAGCAATGAGTGTTATTCTAGAGCATTCTTTCTAGCTAATTTAATGATGGAATTGATCAGGTTCTTATTGGTGGATTCCACCAATCCATTACCTTGTGGGTAGTGATTAGATGAGAACTTCAATGTGATCTCAAAATCACAAGACCATTCTAAAAAATTTGTGGATTGAAAGGTAGGGCCATTTTCACATACTTAGGAAATGAGGACCTCAAAATGGATGTCTATGGTGGTCTCTAAGAAATTTATGACTTTAATAGTGGATCTCCTTTTGGTTGTAACTACCTTAAACCATTAAGTACAGTAGTCCATGCCTGTAAGGATGAAATTATGACCAACTAATGAATTAGGGTTAATCATTCCTACAAAATCCAATCCACATTATGAAAATAGTTTAGAATCTACAATAAGATGTAGTGGCATTATCAAATGCATTTACCTATTCTCAAAGGTCTAGAATTGGTGGAAGAAAAAAACATGATCATGAACATATTTCAATAGTGTAGGCTAATAATAACCTACCTAGAGAACTTTATGAGCCATGGCATTTGTTGTGGGATGGTTGGCTCCCAATTTTTCATGGAAAATTACCATTATCTCTTTGGCCTCTTCTATTGATATATATTGAAGGTAGATTCCTTTGTGGTTTTTTGGAGATAACTCCCTTATTTAACATATATTATGCAACCTTCAACTAGAGATCTCTTCTATGTGTGTAGCTGAGTCCCAAGGTGCACTTATATAGAGTAGCAAGTTACTAATTAGGGCATACCAATTTAATTATAGTACCCTTTATTCATCCACTTGGTACACCATGATCCTCAAGTCTATCTCTATTATTATCTAGGTAAGGCCTTGTCCACTAACTAGTCTGATCATCTTGATTTCCAAGTCATACTCTTATAATTTGTTCATCCATCAACCTCTTCTTTTTCCTAGCTCATTCTACCCCATTTTATTTATATTTAGGTATATGATAATGGCATGTACTCTATTCTAGAGGATGGAATGATAGAATTTATTCATTACCTTGCATATGGCATAAGAATGTTTATTTAGGGTATAATATCTAAACTTGAATTTTTAAGATTGGTTCTCATAAAATCCATTGGGTGTTCCTCTCATTCTAACCTTTGGGTGAGGCAAGTGGCAATGGTGTGATTCAAAGAAAAGGGATAGATATAGAAGTCCTATATATAGTCTAGGATGATGACAATCAATGATTTCATGATTGTGTATTGACGTCTTGGAAACATTTATTTGATTCTTCGTACCATTCTAATTTAGTATCTTGTTTAGACATTGCATTTAATTATTTCATTGTTTTAACAAATCCAAAAATAAATTTATACACAAATTTAATTTTCCCAAAGAAAGATTTTAGTTCCTTCTTGATATTAGGTAAAGGTAGTTTATAATTTGCATCTACCCTTTCAAGGTTGATATCAATACCTTTTTTTATGATAATGTGATCTAGAAGCTTACCTTTAGTAACACTATAAATTATATTCTTTGGGTTCAAGGAACTACCATACCTTCTGCATATTTCAAATACCCTTTCAAAGTGGTGCATGCAATCTAACCTATATTTTGAAAACACATTTAGGTTATCCATATATATTATTATACACTTACTAATCAGTCCCTCAAAATCAAATTCCATTACCATTTAAAAAGTGGCACATCTATTTATAAGAGAATGTGCCCTAATTGGTGGTGAAATTAGTCTTAGTTCTATCTCCAGGGTTGACCAAAACTTGGTTATGTCCTAAGAATCCATCTAAGAAGGACATTATTTGATACCTGCTCACCATCTAGATCACCTCATCTAAGGAGGTAAATGGGTAGTTATCTTATCTGAGGCCTGGTTTAAGTTCAAGAAGTCTACAGATAGGTAGATTTATCTATTCTTATTTCACATCAGGACTAGGTGAGCCACCTAAGTAGAGGACAGACCAAGAATATTATACCTACTGATAGTAACTTATTGAATTCCTTGTGTATCAAGGGTTATAAGATTAGGTTCACTAATTTTTGTCTCTACTTGAAGGGTTTTTGGTTGGGTTTTAAGGGGATAGTATAAGTGATTACTCTTGGGTTGAAGACCTTAAGGTTTCCTTAGTCCCAAGAAATCATGCCCTTATATCTTAGCAAAAACCTTCATAATTTCTATAATTAGTTGTCCATCCAACTCAAACCCACATTAATATCTAAGGATTATCCACAAAGCTAAGATTAATGGGTTAACACTTTTGATCCTAAAAATTTGGTTTTTTATCCAAAAAGGTAGGATATAACACATCAAAAATGTTTTCTAATGGGATCAACCCCTTTGGGATCATGTTCCCATGAATATTTAGGATCCCATCCTTATCCAACTCATTCTTATATTTGTCTCTATCTTTCTAATTTATGATATAAGCCTCAAATATCCCCTCATTACTAAAGAACTAGATGATTTATTGGTCAACTTTGAAGACTTAGAAGTTTGTCATGTTATCTGAGACAAAGTGACATGTGACTATTTCTATAGATAATTATTATAACTCTATGTCATCCATAGGGGTTAGGTTTGTTGTTATGGATGCTAGTGAGTCTACTACTTTATTTTCCTCCTGAGGAATAGGGGTAATATTGAATGCATTGAATATTTTGTTTAGGTTCCAAGATCTATATTTATACCTTCTAAGGTATGATAGTTTATACTAAGATCTGGTTGACCACTAGTTTAGAGTCATTAAATACTCTTAATTCATTTACCTTGTGTCTTAGTTAAAACTATAATCCTATGATTAGAGCTTCATACTCTATGAGGTTATTTGTGTAAGGAAACTAAAACCTATATGATGTTATATGTTTTCTTCCTAAGTGGTATATGATTATAACACCATATCTATTACCTTTTTTGGAGTGAGATCCATCTATAAAAAGATTCCATAGGCCAAGCAAGCCTAGGATGTGACTATTTTGATTTTTAGGAGTCTTTATCCTTAATGTATAGATGTATAGGTTTGAGGAAACCAAGTTTATCTTCTCATTAATATACATGTATTTATTTATCATATGATTCATACATGTTTATCCATCTACCCTTATTTGGTTGGCTACTCCTCTCCATGGAAACTGCATATGGGAGAAATCTATGGCCATATACCCATTTAGGGCTTTGGACTAATCTCTATTGAAGAGCATGCCATAAGCTTATGGGATATACACCATTTGGATGTTCATAAAGTGTTGAATCATAATATTGGATTCTAACTAGATATGGACATTTATTAACTCACCTATCAATTTTACCTCTGACTTGTCTAGCTAGTCTACTACCTTGTCTAGCTTTATGGGGCCTAGGCCAAGTTTCTCACATATACTGGCTAACATCACATTGGATGAGGATCCTAGATATACTAACTATGTATATTATTTCCAAATAACTAGATGGTTAAAAGGAAAGGAGATACCTCCATATTATTCTTATTAATGAGAACATTGGTGTTTGTTACTCTCAGTTTTGGCTAGGCTTATGGGGTCAGCATTAGAGTCAAAGACTTCAGTAGGAATTCTTGTTTCTCTATGATTTGAGAAAGATAATAAAGGTTAATGTTAGCCTTGTTATTTTTCATATCCTCAACTATGTTTTAACATCCTTTAATTTGAATTTTTGGGGTTTCCATAGGTGGCTTAGGTTCTTGAGGTCTTAGAAGTGGGGGATCATTCCTAGAATTTTGGTCTAGTGGGGTTGCACCATTATTGGGTGGTGTTGAGGTAGTGAGGGGATTTTGTTGTTGCATATTCCTAAGGGTGTAGTTACTCCTTTGGAACTACTAGAATTCTTGTACCTTAATAATACCCTTCTCTAGCTCATTTTCTTCTTTTCTAGGGAAATCCATGGTTTATAACACCATAACAGTATAGGGGCATTATATAAATTAGAGGATTTTAGATGATTGGGGACCACCTTGTATTATTACATTTATTTTTAGAAGATATAAAAAGTAGAACCAAAATCCATGCATTCTAATTCCCTGTGTTTCCATGTTATGTACTCAACACCAATTAGGTAAGGCTATATCAAAGATATTAATCTTAGGTAGCCTATTGGGTGAATGTTCTATGGGACTATGAGGATAGTTAGAACTCTTATTTGGCCTTTAATAAGTGATTTTTTATTGGATATTTCTTGTTAGAGTTACTCACCTATCTCTATATCCCTAGTAATTCATTTCTAAGTTTTTGTACCTTCTGATGAATGGCATATAACTGAGTTCTAGTGGAATTTTAAGGTGAGGTTCTGGTATTGTTAGTTGTGGATAACATCACTTGATGATGTGTCTAGCGAATCAATTCTTGGCTCCATAGGTTTAGGAAAACTAGTTGCTAGGTTGAATTTTGATGACCCAACATGAGTTAATGCATTATTAGGAGCATTTAAGGCATACACACATTATGATTAATGTTGAGCAAGAATTTCAACATAGGCATCTTTGGTAGCATACCAGGAGTGGGGATCATTGTGTGCCCCTAAGGTTTATTTTTATATCCACTTTGATGGCCCCTACATAAGATGAGGATATGTATGTTATTACTATGTCCCTACTTAGGAACATGGTTATCCAAGGGTCTAGCACATTCTTATACATTTAAACTGCTAGTTGAGAGTTGGGTTGATAAAGCATAATTACCGAATAATACATCTTGTAAAACTTAGCATTGAAGTTTCTAATGGGCTAATTGGGATCTCACTTGATATAATCAAATTGTTGGTACATTAAACTAGGGTCTATCACTTAACCAAATTGGGTGAGGAATATAAAACTCAAATGGTCTCAACTCAGGATAGAGTCTTCAAGAAGGTTTAGGAACCAATCATAGGTATAGTCTATTAAGGTAAAGGGGAAAATATTACACACCATATCCTCATGTTCTAAATTTAGGAGTTTCAAGGTGGTTTTATAGGAGGTTATGTGTTCCTATATGGTTTATCCCACATAAGGGTGAAATGAGGAAGATACCTTTCAGGGTTCTTAGGTAAATCACGAATGACTCTTAGGACATTAATGGTTGAGCTAGCTAACCAGGCTATCTTGGGCTAAAAATTTGGTATATGAAATGGAGATGAACTTATAGGAATCATAGTTGTCCTAGGTTGGTTAGACTTGGGTTTTTTGTGGAAAAATAGGGGAAAATTACCAATTGACCTTGGAAGGACCTAGACCTATAACAAACAAACAAATCTCTAGGATGCTTCACAATCAAATAGTAGTGAGAACATTAACACCAATAAACCAAAATTAACATATTCATAAATTAATAAATAACAATAATGAATTAATTTTGATATGTCCTTTTATTGAAAACTATTATTCTCTCCAATCTATTCCTTTTCACAAGATGAACATGAGGTTGGGTGTTCCTTCAAAAGGGGAAGGTGGGGATAGTTATGGACTTTCATCTTCTATTTTAGGAATAATTTTGAGATTAACATAAGGCATGACTATGGGTACTAGAATTCACAAATGGAATCTACATGAATAGTCTCTAAGAGATGCACTATCACCACCAAAATTTCAATCTAATGTCTTTCACATAGGTTAAAGAATATTATGAAAACTTGAGTATTGGGATGATTATTTCTAAACACAAATGGGAAAGGGTATTTTAATTCCATGAAATAAACAAAAAAGGTATGGAAGGGTAAGTAAAAAAAGGGGATCCTCTAGTTCTAAAAAACTAACTACATTGGTATTTGAATCAAGTGACTTTAGCATAGTTATTCCATTATAGGCTGAGTTTCATTAGAGTTTTACCTTGAAGAACATATGGTGGGAGGGGTCTAAGGGAATTGAGAATATGCCTTTAATATGAGCTCTCACTAATGATGATTAATAGGGATTTATTATCAAAAATACATAAACACCATATGAGAATTTGTAGATTAACACATAAATTATCAGCACTACCAAAAGGGAAAGAAAGAACTCACATAATGATATAATGGTTAAGCACATCTTAACCATGGCATACATAAAGAATTAAAGTGTTAATTAAATTAAACTCAAATTTATGATCATTAAAACATGAATATGATATAAAAATTGGAATGTAGGACAAACCCTCTTCCATAAAACTAGATATTTTATTCATTAAAAGAGTGAATGTTGTTATAATAATCAATTTGAGCTGATTTTTTTATAGTCTAGAGTGATGAAGGAAAAATAGGTAAAATCTTGGATAAAATTTGATAACACTTTCAAGTAATTTTGGTTGACCCTATAATACAATACAAATCTTCTTTATATAGAAAAGGATTAGGCCTAACCTCTAAATAACGTGAGGATCCCATCTTAGGTCATGATGGACACTTATTATAGTTATAACCATATTTAAAAATTTAAACAAAATAATTTGTAAACCTACAATATATATGTGTAGACCACTCAATTAACATGAGGAGTAAGTTAAGAAGGACTAATTCCTAAATTCTCTAACTGGGCACTCCTAGCTACCAATATAACTTCCATGAGGTTAAAATCTTTGTCCAACTTGGCCAAGTTCATTAGGGGCTCCCTAAATATTACCTCAACCTGCTCTGTCAATCTCTAGGAGATTTTGAAGGGTACTTAAATTGATTCTTTAAATTTAGAGACCTAGTTTATGCTCATCATGGACTAATTTAATATCTCAATCATTGTTCAGGCCCTTACTAATTTACCTTAGCTACTCTCTTTATTATAACTTTGTTGAATTGACCTAGGTGGACTCTAAATTCTAGTTGGTCAAGCAAGGTGCCATCTAACTGGAATATCATGAAGATATTGAACTCTTTTAAGTATGTAAATATATTCTACTTACCTTTTTCTAAGGGCCTTATTATAGTGTGAGCCAATTCCAACCACTCCTCCATTGCAACTCTCATGTTCTTGATGTATGTTTGGTATAACCATAGATCTAAAGTTAGCATAATTTTAAGATCTGAGAACATTCCTTTATTGACCACCACCTATAGTTTCTATTATTTCCCATCAATTTCTATAATCCTCTCCATGTAAGAATGAGTCTACCAAATAAGCATGCCAATATTAGCTAGTCTCCATTAATTTCCCAAGGATTGATAAAATTAGTAGGAGGGAATTACTGACCTACCCAATTAGTTTGATAGGAAAATTTCTCTTTAGTTGGGCTTATATATTTCAAACTTAGCTTTGCATATCCTCAAGTAAATTCCTAAACATATCATGGGTAGCTTAGAGGATGGATAGTGGGTCTTTAGCCATCCTCTCCTCTTGAGTATATATTATTACCTTTGTGAGGTAGAATAGATTTTGGTGGGTTGGCTATACCATTGGTTTCCACCCCTAGATAAACCTTTGTGTCAACATTATCTTCATTCTCTTAGAGTCATGATCAAAACTCCACTACATGTACAAGCCATCTTAAATAGTCATTTGTATTTCTTGTGACTTTAGAATTATCCTTTAGGTTATGGGGGGTGTAATAAGTGTGTATAAAATGGTGGTGAAGGAAGGAGGATGAGGTGGAGGGGAGATAGACAAAGTGGAAGGAGTAAAAAAAGAAATGAGTGGAGGTAAAGGGTACATAGGAGTGAAAAGAGGGAGAATGAAAGGGAAGGCCCAAGGGAAAATTTATGACCACCATTATTCTTGATTTAGGTTCACTTATAATAGTATTTCCCCCAATAATAGGTCATTAAATAATAGGGAGGAGATGGGCTAGTTAAATTCTAGTCATGTGTCACCTTGGGTGATTGACAAAGCAGGGTGAGGATCTAGGTGCCATGATGATATTATTATAATTAGAGGATGTATCGAGACCTATGAAGGATGTTGAATCTGAGAATAAGGCTTTTGAATTAGAGATAGAGTGTGGGTCACATTTTTTTCTTCTTATTCCTTTTTTTAAGGTTGGCTCTGGATGCTATAGTAGATGGTCTGACAAAGATGGTAGGAGTTATATGGGTTGGTGAAAGGGGACTTATATTTATTAAGGGGAGCATTGAAATAACTAAAGTAGTCACTAGAAGGGTCCTTACTATAAATGGTATGCTCTTTAAGGCTATATTAGTGCCTAATGCTAAAGGCACACCTAAGGGAGGCACTAGGAGGAATCCAAGTTGTAAAATGGATGGAGAGAAAAGGAATGATGAGGCAAGGATTATTCAAATAATTGAAGACAAAGGTACTTGGGTGAACTATGGATTGGGAATAATGGGAAATAGAAGAATCATCACTTAGAAAACTTGTTGGGGTAGAGTAGAACTAATATGTACCAATATTAGGAATTAGAAAATTGTAGGAGTTAGTGGTGGAAGGGAAACAAGAGGAGATGAAGGTGTGAGAGGGGGAACTTAGATGGATGCCTATTTGGTGCCTCACTCTAGGCTCACTCTTAGGCTATCATCTACATAAAACCTTAAGGTTTTTGTAGCTTGGGGTTAAGGTGTCAATGACTGAGTAGGTTGTACCTGGGTTTCTTTGCATCATGTAGTCTTGGGTTGGATCTATTATGGCCTAATTATTAAGGCTACTAGAGGAGGTGGTAGAGACAAGGAGAAAAGATTAAGGCTATATGAAAAAGGTAGAGGAGGAGATAGATCACAAGGAATAAGAACTATTGGTATAAGTATAGTTAGACTTGGAGATCAATGAGGAAAAGATGGTGGTACACCTTGTAGGATCCTTTAAAATATGGCTAGAGCTATTGGAGTTGGGTCCTCTATGGACTAAAAAGGAGTAGGAGGAAGTAAAAATGGGCCTATTTATCCTTCTTTCCATTATTTTTGGTCACTATCAAGGATAACACCTCCTAGTCAATGGTGGCATTTAGACCAAGCTCATCATAATGTTCAACTTAATTCCCATAGTTGATGTTTAGGTAGTTTAAGTACCATTCCAAATGAGCTTGGATTACCCCTGTAGGGTATCCTTTCTAGACCTTTCAATTTTAAATGAAGAAGGATTCTTTCCCAACAACCATTTTTTAAATTGAGGGGAAGGTTTTATAGATGTGGTGCTATATGGTGATTGAGAGTTATGGGCATGCCTTTTTTTGATGTTATACAAAGAACCCAAAGATGTCTTATACCAATTTATAGGCAATATATTGTTCTTCTAGTTGGCCAGGGGAAAAATATGGTAGGTGGATGGGGTCTTTGAGGAAACCCATAATTTAGATCACAATGTCATCCTTGTACATGTAATAGTCTTTGATGGTTATGATAGAATCCTTGATTAGCCTCAAGAGCTAGGTTATTAGACCCTCATTGATAACTTGGTAAGCCACCATGTATAAATGGTCATAAATGTTTGAATGTGATGGTGTAATTGGTGGCTATAGAATTTATAAAATACCATGTGGATAGCTAAGTCCCCATAAACCCATGTACAAAAGGCTAAAGGCTTTAAAGAGAGTGCCCCATAGACTGCATTTATTAATTAACTTATCATGTATAAGTATCCTCAAGCTTGATCATCTGTTATAGAATGGACCAACTTTAAGTTAATCATTCCTCCCATGTTTGGGATGTCTGAGCATGTAAGGATCATGTATAGGAGAGGCACCCATAACTCATTGATGTGCTAGTAGTCGTGGCCCCTAAATAGTTAATTTATTAGGATTATTCCTACTTGAACCTCCTTAAAAAAGGTTTAGACTATGTAAGTATTGATGTCCTCTTTATTAAACCACTTAGAATCTAGTTTCTCAGCCCATTCATGGAGGATAAAGAGAAGTCTAGGAGGGATTATTATGCCTTTAAGGTGTTACCATAGATATTTATAACCTAGTTTCAATACTTGGGTGAGCATACTCATTTATTGACCCCATCTTGCATACAAATGATATTGTGGAGGATGTCACTTAGTATGTTGGCGTAAGGGTATGCATATAGTTTGATAGTGATTATATGGAGTCTACACTTCTTATAGGACCTAAATACATCCTCATACTATGACTATTGGTCATCATATGAGATTTAATATTTCTATAATTACTTACCAATTTGAATATATCATTTTAATGCTTGAACTTGGTTAATCTAGGTAGGAATATAGTGTCCTTTTATTTAGGTTCTACTTCTAGGTTTAAGGATGAAACAACCCTTAGATTAATATGGTGGGGTAATTAGGAAGCTTTAAATACAACAATCATGGGATATTCATAATTTTTAAAGTAAGGAGTTAGATATATCTTTGAAAGTAACAATGGTAACTATTAATGAGATTCTCTTTTGCTTTACAAATGTATGTATACAACCAGTTATATTAATGGAATTTGGAAGCAAACTTGATAAAAATTCGAATTTGAGTTTGTGGTTAGATTTTCTATCTTTATTTCTAAATCTTGAATTAAATTAGAATCCCATGATCCTCCATTACCAACTATATATAACAATTATGGTTGGATGTTTTCAAAACTATCTAATTAGTCTCAGCTTTCCATCTTGTTAATACATATGCATGGTAGGCACACGATCACAAATATTAGAGGATACTTAAATAACTCCTACTTTGTGACACATTTCATTTGTTCACTGGTCCTCCCAATAATGGTCAACACCTAGGCATAGATCTATACTCCATGGCATTCCCTTAGGATGGGTGATGTTCCACCTAGGTACATGTGGCACATCTTGATTGGATCACTAGTTTCATTAGTACTTTATTTGGACCTTCTCATGGCCTTATTTGGATACTAGTTCATTTTCATACTAGGCAACATGGTACCTTCCCTTTTGGCAGGGCTCTCCCTAGATCTAACATCTCTTATATGTCCAAGGGACTTCTCACTCTAACTCATGGTAATGCGGTGCCTTTTCATTTAGATAGGCTCTAACATCTATGATAGGTCTAGGGTATTGTCCTCTCTAATTTATGTCAATATGAAACCTTCCCATTTATCTAGGCTCTCTTAGGTTTTGACATATTTAATAGGTCTAGGGGATTGGTTGCTTTGACTTGTGGTGACATGGCACCTTCTCATTCATCTAGGCTCTCCTAACCTCTAACATCTCTGACAGGTTTAGGGAATTAGATAATCTAACTCATGGTGACATGTCACCTTCCCATTCATCCAAGATCTCTCAAGATTTGGCATCTCTGATAGGTTTGGGGGACTAGTCACTTTGACTCATGTTGATGTGGTGCCTTCTCATTCAACTAGGCTATGCAAAATTCACCAAATGACTAACTAATAAAATATAAAGAATGTGATACATTGAAACTTAATTATTAGTTATAAATTTATTCATTTTCCATGGGGGGAAATGGGTATGTTACTCTGAGAAGGGAACAAGACTTCAAGATATTTAAATGAAATCCAACCTACAATGTTAGTGCCATGATTTCATAAAAATAACAAACACTCCTTAGTTCTAACAAATAAAATAAATGAAAGCTTTTACTACCTAGGGAAATCAAAGTGATATACACACACACACACACACACACACACACACACACACACACACACATATATATATATATACACATATATATATATATACATATATATATATATACATATATATATATATATACATACATATATATATATACATATACATATATATATATACATATATACATATATATATCTATATACATATATACATATATATATCTATATACATATATACATATATATATCTATATACATATATATATATATATATGTGTGTGTGTGTGTGTGTGTGTGTGTGTGTGTGTGTGTGTGTGTGTGTGTGTGTGTGTGTGTGTGTATATATATATATTACAAGGATTTTGGCAGTATTGCTAATGAGAATAAAATAAAGGACCTTGAATATTTGGTTCATGATATTTTTAAGAGGAGTCCCTCATTTTGAAGAAAAGGGGAATGTTGGCTATAAAAATCCTAGTCTAATATAGTTAGTCCAAGACCCATAATTATCCCAAAAATCCATCCTCTCAATCTACCATGAATAGACCAATACCAATGGCCACTCCCATGGTTTGGTTAGTTAGTTCTACCATTAATGTCCTCAACTTCATTCATGATTTTTTGAGAAACCCATAAATGTATCTTTTATGATTCACACTTATTGAGGGATAGGCAACCAAGGAACATGTGACTTCATTTAATATTTCCCTTAGAATCATGAATGTAGGGCATGAAAATGTTTCCTATAATCTATTCCTATTCAAATTGATGGATGTAACCTATGATTGGTTTATCAACCCCCCCTAAAAATTATATCACTAGATGCGAGAAATTTAGCAACACATTTTTTGGCTCAGTTTGGGTAGTTCATTGACCCAAGCTTCCTTTATCAATAGTTTTCCTATATTAAGAGGGAACTAAATTATCCTATCATAAATTTCAATAACATGTTCCAAAACATGTATAGTTAGGCCACCATTATTTTATAGGGCAGATGCTCAACTAGCACTTTAAATGTATAATAACTCTTTATATCTTTGGACTTATATGTTTTTGAGGGATCCTTTGATAGTATATCTCCCACTATCTTATGTTGAATCCATTAAGGTGGATAGGAAACTTAACCCCAAGTTCAAATGTTTATGCCCATACCAAATGCCTTACCAAATATCCCTTCCTTGAACCTTTTTCCCAATGCAAACCAAAATGTCTTGATCCTCCAACCTATGTTGTTAGGGTGCGGAGCTAAAAGCTTCACCAAGGAGCATACTTAAACAGGTTCGGGTCTACACAGATGCCGGCGTCGGTCAGGAGCGACCGACGTTGGTTAGTAGCAGTTGCAGAGGCACCGACGTCGGCGATATGGTCGACCGGTGACGGTCACAGGCGAACAGGCAGGAACCGATGTCGGTTACCTGCGTGTCCAGAAATCTATTTTCGTGGACGGCAGCGAGTGTTTGCATGATAAGTTTGAGTCGTGGACTCAAGCTTGCGTCTCTATTGTTAGCAATACTATTTTTAGAGCCCTTGTTCAAGAGGCTTAACTGTTTGTTGTAAGAGCATGCTCAAGTTTCCCTATTTCTATATGTAGGAAGATCTTTTTAGCTTAGAATTGTAGAGTGTGTGTAGAACTGTAAGAGTAGAACATTGTGAATGTTTGAAGGACAGTATAGAGTTGCATCAATCCAGGTTGTTGGATTTGAATGTACTTGAGAGTGAGCTCTTGAGGAATAGAGATCTAGTGAGAGATCTTGTGTGCATCTGAGAGAGGTGTGGAAGAACGAAGCTTCTTCATATTGTATTCCTATTGTAAAGAGTTTCAATACAAGTTTTCAGGGTGTTTTCTTGTATATCTTGTTCTGTGCTATTTATCATTTCAGTTACTTATCTATCTGATTTATTTCCGCGTTTATTGCTTTCACAAGTGTAATCTATTGTTGGTTTGATCCCCCAACAAGTGGTATCAGAGCCTTGGTTACAGGTTACAGGTTACAGATTACAGGTTGCTCACAGGTGTTTCTACAGGAATTTCTGTTTGAGTGGGAGAAGCAATGGTAGAAGAAAGTAAGCTGAGAATGGAAAAGTTTAATGGCAAGAACTACCAACATTGGAGAATGCAGATAGAGGACTATCTGTATCAGAAGGATCTCTACTTACCGTTAGGTGGGATAGCAAAGAAGCCCAAGGACATGGAGGATGAAGAATGGGAAGTTCTTGATAGAAAGGCTCTTGGGTCTATAAGACTGAGTCTGGCCTCCACTGTGATATGTAATTTGTCACAGGCAAAAACAACGGTAGAGTTGATGACCACGTTAGCAAATATGTATGAAAAACCCTCAGCTTCAAATAAGGTATATCTTATGAAGCAATTATTTAATTTGCATATGAATGAAGGTGGATCTGTTTCTACTCATCTGAATGATTTCAATGGAATTGTTAATCAGTTAAGTTCTGTCAATATTGTATTTGAAGATGAAATAAAAGCTCTTTTGATATTATGTTCTTTGCCCGAAAGCTGGCATGGCTTAGTAATGGCAGTTTCTAATACTGCATCTGCATCAAATATTTTGAAAGTAGAAGATGTGGTTAGCGTTATCTTGAATGAGGAAATACGCAGGAAAAGCACAGAAGAGACATCTGGGAACGCTTTAAATTTTGAGAGCAGGGGAAGGCAAAAAGAAAAGAGCAAGAGGAGATCAAGATCTAAGTCTAAGGTGAGAGGAAGATCCAAATCCAGGAATGGCAGGAAGCCACAATGCTGGAACTGTGGAAAGATGGGGCACATAAGCAGAGATTGTTGGTCAAAGCCCAAGGAGGACAACCAACATGAAGGAAAAGAAGAAGCCAAGGTTGCAGGTATTGTACAGGATGCTTTAATTTTCTCTTTGCATAATAACATAGAATCTTGGGTATTAGATTCTGGTGCTTCTTTCCATGCTACCCCTAACAGAGAGTATTTCAGTGACTATATCCATGGAGATTTTGGAATAGTATACTTAGGGGATGATGAGCCTTGTAAGATCATTGGCAAAGGCAAAGTGCAGCTGAAGATGCAGAATGGCAACACATGGGTGTTGAGAGAAGTGATGCATGTTCCTAGTTTGAAGAGAAATTTGATTTCTGCAGGTAAGCTAGGTGATGAGGGTTGTACAGTAACTCTCACAGCAGATTCTTGGAAGGTGACCAAGGGTGCACTAGTTATGGCCAGAGGTAAGAGAGAAGGTACTCTCTACTTGTGTAATTGTGTTACTAACAAATCTCCTTCAGTTTTATCTACTTCAGGTGTGGATTGTAAATTGTGGCACTCAAGGCTTGGCCACATGAGTGAGAAGGGGATGTCAATACTTAAGTCTAAAGGTATGCTTTCAGATTTGAAAAGTATGGATCTAGAGTTTTGTGAGCACTGTGTATTTGGGAAACAGAAAAGGGTTAGTTTTCTCAAGACCGGGTCTACTAAGAAAAGGCAGAAGTTGCAGCTTGTTCACACAGACGTGTGGGGACCGGCTCAGGTAGCCTCTATTGGCGGATCACGGTACTATGTTACATTCATAGATGACGCCACAAGAAAGGTATGGATCTACTGTATTAAAAAGAAATCTGATGTTTTTGAGACTTTTAAGTTTTGGAAAGCCATGGTTGAGAATGAAACAGGCAGAAAGTTAAAGTGCTTGAGATCTGATAATGGCGGTGAGTTCTGCAGTCTTAAGTTCAAATTGTATTGTTATACACAAGGAATCCGTAGGCAAAGGATGGTTCCAAGGACACCTCAGCAGAATGGTATTGCTGAAAGGATGAACAGAACTATCATGGAGCGTGCAAGATGTATGAGATTGCATGCAGGGTTGCCCTTAGAGTTTTGGGCAGAAGCAGTTGACACCGCAGTGTACCTGATTAACAGAGGACCTTCTACAGCTCTGGATGGTGGAATTCCAGAAGAGGCATGGACAGGTAAAAAGGTAGATCTTTCATATCTCAAAGTTTTTGGTAGTGAAGCCTTTGTGCATATAGATAAGGAAAATAGAAAGAAGCTTGATCCTAAGTCTATGAGGTGCACGTTTATAGGCTATGGCTCAGATGATTTTGGTTTCAGATTTTGGAATCTAGGAACTAACAAGGTAATCAGGAGCCGTGATGTTGTTTTCAATGAAAGAGTGATGTACAGTGATCAGATAAGGAAGCTGGATCAATCTGGGCAGAGCAATAGTGAATTGGACGAAGTTATGGTCCAAAATGAGCTCGCGGGAAAAAGAAATAATCACTTGTAGGAAAACACAGAGACCGACGTCGGCAGGGTTGTAACCGGCGTCGGCAGTACAGAAACCGATGTCGGTCATACAGAGACCGACGTCGGTAGACCAAGCACCGAGGTCGGTCAGGAAGAACCGACGACGGCGAGTGACAGGTCTACAAGTGGCTGAGGTCGGTCACTGTCAGAAAAATTGGGTGGACAGATTGTTGAAAACAAGTCCAAGACACCCACCAGGAGGTCTGAAAGGGTAAGTAAGCCTCCAATTAGATATTCTCCTTCCTTATATTATTTATTGCTAACCGATGGTGGAGAACCAGAAAGTTTTGAAGAAGCATTACAGGTGGAGTCCAGGAGTAAGTGGGAGTGTGGCATGGTTGAGGAGATGGAGTCCTTAAGAGAGAACCAAACATGGGATTTGGTTGAATTGCCAGCTGGTAAGAGAACACTGAAGAACAGATGGACCTACAGGTTGAAGGAAAGTGAGGATGGTCAGATGCGATATAAGGCCAGATTAGTGGTAAAAGGATTTGCACAAAAGCCAGGTATTGACTTTGGTGAAATTTTTTCTCCTGTTGTTAAGATGACTTCAATAAGGGTTGTATTGTCTTTGGTTGCTTTTGAGGATTTGCATCTCGAGCAGCTAGATGTTAAGACAGCATTTCTTCATGGAGATTTGGATGAGGAAATTTATATGGAATAGCCAGAAGGTTTCGAGGTCAAGGGTAAGGATAAATTTGTGTGCAGGTTAAAGAAAAGCTTGTATGGCCTCAAGCAAGCTCCAAGGCAATGGTTTTTGAAATTTGACAGGTTTATGACTGAGCATGGCTACAGTAGGTGTCAATCAGACCATTGTGTATATTTCAAGAGATTTGATAACGGTAGATATATTATTCTATTGTTGTATGTAGATGACATGCTGGTTGTAGGGTCTCACATGCAGGATATCTCTGAGCTCAAGGAGAAGTTAGCTCAAAAGTTTGCCATGAAGGATTTGGGAGCAGCTAAGAAGATCCTTGGCATGAGCATTAGGAGAGACAGGAAAAATCACAGGTTGATATTGTCTCAAGAAGATTATGTGAACAAGGTGTTGGAGAGGTTTAATATGCAGGATGCAAAACCGGTGAGTACACCTATGGCTGGACATTTTAAGCTAAGCAAAGAACAATGTCCCAATTCACATGATGAGGTAGAGTACAGTTCCATATTCTTCCGCAGTAGGGAGTTTGATGTATGCAATGGTATGTACTAGACCAGATATTGCCCAAGCAGTGGGAGTAGTAAGCAAGTATATGGCCAATCCAGGTAAGGAACATTGGAAAGCGGTTCAATGGATCCTTAGATATCTGAGAGGAACCAGTAGCAAGCACCTATGCTATGGAGGTTCAGATACTTCTCTACATGGCTATGTAGATTCAGATATGGCAGGGGATTTGGATGGTAGGAGGAGCACCACAGGTTATGTTTTTACTGTAGGTGGATCGGCAGTTAGTTGGATATCTAAGTTGCAGAAGGTTGTAGCCTTGTCAACTACAGAAGCAGAATACATTGCAGCTACAGAAGCTAGCAAGGAGATGATATGGATGACACGGTTCATGGAAGAGCTTGGAAGGGAGCATGGGAGTTGCAGATTGTACAGTGACAGTCAGAGTGCAATCCATTTGGCCAAGAACTCAGCGTTTCACTCTAGAACCAAGCACATACAGCTAAGGTACCACTTCATACGGCAGGTATTGGAAGATGGTGAGTTGAAGCTGGAGAAAATTCATACAGACAAGAATCCTGCTGATATGCTAACAAAGCCGGTTACGATGGAGAAGTTGAATCTTCATTCAACTTCTATTGGTCTTCATGATTGAGTTGAAGATGGAGGAGCAAGAAGATGATGCTGTACAGGTTGGTGCAGCTGGTTTATCTCCAAGTGGGAGATTGTTAGGGTGTGGAGCTAAAAGCTTCACCAAGGAGCATACTTAAACAGGTTCGGGTCTACACAGACGCCGGCGTCGGTCAGGAGCGACCGACGTCGGTTAGTAGCAGTTGCAGAGGCGCCGACGTCGGCGATATGGTCGACCGGCGACGGTCACAGGCGAACAGGCAGGAACCGATGTCGGTTACCTGCGTGTCCAGAAATCTATTTTCGTGGACGGCAGCGAGTGTTTGCATGATAAGTTTGAGTCGTGGACTCAAGCTTGCGTCTCTATTATTAGCAATACTATTTTTAGAGCCCTTGTTCAAGAGGCTTAACTGTTTGTTGTAAGAGCATGCTCAAGTTTCCCTATTTCTATATGTAGGAAGATCTTCTTAGCTTAGAATTGTAGAGTGTGTCTAGAACTGTAAGAGTAGAACATTGTGAATGTTTGAAGGACAGTATAGAGTTGCATCAATCCAGGTTGTTGGATTTGAATGTACTTGAGAGTGAGCTCTTCAGGAATAGAGATCTAGTGAGAGATCTTGTGTGCATCTGAGAGAGGTGTGGAAGAACGAAGCTTCTTCATATTGTATTCCTATTGTAAAGAGTTTCAATACAAGTTTTCAGGGTGTTTTCTTGTATATCTTGTTCTGTGCTATTTATCATTTCAGTTACTTATCTATCTAATTTATTTCTGCATTTATTGCTTTCACAAGTGTAATCTATTGTTGGTTTGATCCCCCAACATATGTTAGTGACAAATCAGCTCTCATTTAGACATGTCTCGCCCAACCAAGACCTAGGTTTTATTACCCTAGTGATTAATTAAGTAGTAATCAATATCATAGTTAAATGATGCTTCTTAATATGAACAACATCCATAACATACTATAAGAGTCTACCAAGAATGAGTTGGATGCCATTAAAAATATGGTGTAAAGGCTAAGCAATAAATTATTGGGACTTTAGAAATAAATGGGGAATTCTATTGGTGAAAGATCTAATAGAAACTTTACCTACTAGAGATATAATAGATCTTACAATATCCATACCAAACAACCAGAACCCTTGCCAAAAAAACTACTCAACATAAATATTTTTGAAATATCCCTCTCAAATTAGTGTTAGGTGTACAACATATCCCAACACAAGGATCTCAACTACATAGAGTTTTGTAGTGATTTTGATGTATTCCAAAGAGAAATGGAAGAATATGAGGTGGTCCCAAACCACTTAGAGGATCTTAATGCTATCATATCCTTGAGCATAACTATGGTTTTATAAACTATGGAGGTCCTTGGTTAAGTGGAAAATGAGCTAGAGGAGGCCACAAGTGAGTTATATTCCTTCCAACAATTCTAATGGAGCAATTATGCCCTTAGGAACTAACAACCTCTCACTACCTTTACACCTGTAAATAATGGTGTAATCCCTCCTAATCCCAAATCAAGGAATTATCCACCCCCTCTAAAGCATAATGAGCCCAAGGTCCCCTTGGATACCCTACTAACCCTAGGTAAAATAATTGAATGCTCACATGCAGTTAGAATCCAAGCCTAATATCCAATAGTTCATATATATCCAAGTTGTGGAAATCCCTAAAACCTATGGGATGCTTCTTAGTAGTGACTAGTCCAAAGTTATAAATGGATACATGGACACATAATTTTAACATATGTATCTACCTTGGAGATGTATTAATAATCAAATATGAGTATATAGATAACCCAAGATGAAACACATGATCATGGAGTACAATGTAGTGGATTGAAAGGTAATATTAGTATCCTCTAACATAAGATTCTACACCTTATCTATAGATCCCACTAAAGAAAAAATTTAAGACAACCCTCAATTGCTTAGATTATGGTCCCTATAATTTTATGGGGCTCATTCTAATCAAGGTTATGGGATTAGAGTCCTTCTGATTGACCCACAGGGAAAATGATACTTAGCCACTTATAGAATATAGTTCTATTATACTAAAAACCTAGAAGAATATGAATCCCTAATTCTTATATTATAATTTTATTGAAACAAAAGTTCAAGGAACTAAAAGCTCTTATGGATTCTAAATTTTTCATAAACCAAGTCAAAATCAAATTACAATGCAATTTTTCCTAACTTAAGAAGTACAAGCACTAGGTGTTAGATTTAATAAAAATGTTTACTACATTTAATGTCATTCCCATTCCCAGAAAGGAAAATTAGGATGTTGATTCACAAACAAATTCAAATAAAAATATATCCCATTGGATGACTCAATTTTATATGAGTTTTTTGTTAAGGTAAACCCATGTCCCTCTATCCTAAAAAATGTTATAAAATTCCATGTCTTTGATGAAAACCATCACATTTTGATATCGTATATCTATAAAAATAAAGAAAAACATGTTTAGTGCTAATTAAGGTAATATTATTAGTCACATCATCACAAAATAAGGTATATATACTTACCCTCAATGAAATTATGTTATATTTATATTACCTCTCCCCAATAGTAAGAAATAACTAAAATCCTTCTTTGGAAAAATTAAATTTGTGCATAGGTTTATTTTAGACTTTGCTAAGATTATTAAACCTATGAATACATGTTAAAGTAGGAAGTGAAAATAGAATGGAAATTTAAATCCCAAAAATCCTTGTAGGATATTAAATGTGCCATCATATAGGAACCAATTCTAACAAACCTAGACTACACCAAAGACTTCTACCTTTACTATTTCATGTTTGAGCACACCATAGTTGTGGTGCTTACCCATAAGTTGAATGGATAATAATATATAATCAATTTCATGGGAATAAATTTGAAATATGCTAATATTAAATGCTCTACTCTATAGAAACATGTCTGCATGTTGGTAAAAGTAGTGAATAAGTTAAAAAACTATGCTCTCAAGAATAAAGTGCATGTTATTGCCCTAGACCCAGCTGTAAAGCTCATGATAGGACAAAATGAATTGGTAGAATGTAGAGGCCATTGGATGGTAAAATTAAAATAATATGATATGGATATAAAACTTGTTGGTTTGGTTTAAGCCCAAGGTCTCACTTATTTAATCACTAGGGTTGATCTTAGGATTATTTTTCATCAAGTAGACCAATTAGAAATATTACACTAATATTATCACATTCTAGTCATTCATTACTTTTTCTATGGGACTCTACCACCAGAGTTAACCCTAACATAGAAAATGGCCATTAGGAATTAATAATACAAATACATGTTGAATAAAGGGGTTTTATATAGGAATAACTATGAGAGCATTTACCTAAGATTTTTATTGGAAGAAGAGTCTAAGGAAGTCATGACTAGTTTTCAAGAGAAGCTAGGTAGTGGTCACTCTTCCAGGAATGTAACTATACATAGAATATGGAAAGGTGGCCCACCATATTTATAAATTTTTAAGATCATGTGTGCTTGTATCACCAATTCCAAGCATTTTATAAACATGAATTTCACATTGCAATGCCTTTATAACATGTTATTGAGGGAGGACCATTACCCAGTGGGAACTCAAATTCTTAAGGGTTATCAATCACCTCCTAAGATGTCCACAAGTTCATGCTCATACCCACTAACTAATACACAAGGTGGAATGAAGTAGTATCGATGAATAATATCATTACCAAGGAGGTGACCATATTTCTAGAGGAAAACATAACCATATGATTTGGCACACCAATGTCATTAGTATATGACAATGGACCTACATTTCAATATGTAGAATTTACTAAGTGGGCATATAAGCATGTAATGATTTAGATATTCTCATCCAGTTACTACCATAGGGTAATGGTTTGTCATAGTTTAAAAATAAAAACTTGATCAATGTAATCAATAAGTATGCAAAAAAGAAACACCAAGAGTGGAACTTACTATTAGAGTATGTCATATGGGTTAATCAAACCTAGTATAAACAAGCTCTCAAAATCTCTCCTTTCTTATTAGTAGATGGACTACATCTTATATTGAAAATTAACCTAAGATTTCCCACTTATAATTTTATGAAAAAGTACATAGAGAGTAATGAGAAGGTGGTTTTGAGGTTGTTGTATATTCTCTAATTATAAGATGCCTAGGAAGAAGCCATGTAAAACTTCATTAAACACTAGAGTACTATTAAAATATGGTTAAACAAGATATTTAATGTCAAATATTTCATAATATATGATCTAGTCCTACCATAGGATAGATCCCATGCTAAGAAGAGGTAGATCTTCAAGTTTGATCCACTTTGGATCAACCCACATAAAATATCTAAACTATTGAGGGAAAATGTTTTTTAGATCAAGGATTTAGAAATAAAACATCTATAATTTATTGTAAATGCATAGTTATTGAAGCATTACTTCTTAGTTCTCCTTTATAATGTAATATTAGAGTATCCCTTTAGGTAAAGGACTTATGATGTATATATTATATTAGAGTGTCTATTTTTTGTGTTTATTATTGTTTTATTATGTGTTTTATTTATTATCTCTTGCTTTCTATTGGTTTTATCATGTACTTAATTGCTTTATGGATTTATCTTGTTTTCCCTTTATTATACCTTACTAAACTTGTATCAATCCTGTTATATTCCCCTAATTCATATTGAGAAGTAGTCATGCCCATTTTGATAAGATAGAGTCCCATATAAATTATGGTACCCATTCCACTAATTTTGATCATTTAAATTTTGAAAAAGCATTTAAAATACAGTCCAAGAAATGAAAGATAGAAGGCAGACCACCATTATTAAAAAAAAGTGATAAGCAAAATAACTCCTATTAATGTATTTAAGGGAATAGGAGTCACTAATTCATAACTAAGCAATTGAATTTAAAAATTACCTATTCTAACAAAGTTCATCATATCACTTAAAAGGAACATATCTTCACATCCACACCATTGAACAATCAAAAGACCTTGATAAAAATAGTTCATCGAATCATCCCTACACCTTGGATATATTAGTACCTAACTCATCTAGATTTATCAAATAAATATCAAATGAAAGGATTTTTGAATCTCATGAAAATGCATGCTTTTCCTAAGAAAGGGTTATTTAGGCAACCTACATTGTAGGCTTTCCAACTTGGTTGGAAATAGAGAAAGGCCTTGAATAGGACCAAAGGCATCTTTGCCATAGATATGCATTCATATATGGTATTAGATACATTCCCAAGCCTTCCTTTTCTTAGATAAACTCTAAAAATAAAGCACCTTTTAATAAATTAAGTAGCTAAAGAGTGTCTAAGCTTGATGTTAAGAATAGACTAATGTTAGTGCTCACATTTGAGTTAGTATAAAATAATATTATATTGGTTAATATTATTTGTGTGCAAATAATGTAATTGAGTTGTTCACACAACTCACATATATTATCTCTAAAGAGATATTAAGAGTGGGATAAAGAGTCAATAGAGATAAGGGGAGATATTATTGTGTTGTTAAGGATGATAATTGACTCCTTATTTGAAGGATCACTCTCTCCTATATATGTAACCCTAAATTAGTTAAAGAAACATCCTAAATAAAAATAAGTTTGAAATTTATTATTTTCTATGTGAGAAGTTTTGTTCAGACTTTAGTTTTTTAAATCTAAACCAGATTTATTATCTAGTATCAGAGTAATATAGTCATGGGAAATTAAACAAAATGGTAGAAATGTCTAGGTTTATAAATTCCCTAATTCATGAGATAATAGATTAGTTTTATAGCTTAATTTACATATTATTTTCTGTATTTTTAAGGTAGTTGTTTACCTTAGTTTGAACTATTCATTATCTAACTATATGTGCCTTATTTTAAAACTTTCTATTTGTGTGCATCGAAATAAAATTGATCATTTTGGAGGGAATAATTACTTACAACAATAAAATTACCTAAGTGTAGGTTTGATGTATAGTTAGCAATAAATAAAAAAGTGTACTATAAATCAAGAGGAGGAATAAGAATTTATCACAAAGAAAGTGTCCATACGAAAGTGCCAAAGAGAAGTACTCTGATCTATAGATTATGCCATGTAATTTGTATATCTTCTTATTTTAATTAAGACTAGATAGCACAACTGAGTGTTGTTTTGATGCATTAGTTACCAAAAAATAAAAAAAGTGTAATATAAATTAAGAGGATGCATATGAATTTGTCACATAGAAAGCACCTATATGAAAGTGCCAAATAGAAGTGCTTAGGCCTATAGATTCTACTATGAATTTTTTTATATATTCTTATGTTAGTTGAGACCTGATAGAACTTGTTATCTCAAACATTCTACTTTTTTATGCCACATTTTCCTCTTAAAAATGCCTTCAATGCCATTTTATTTACTTTGTTTAGATGACATGGTCCAACATTTACATATTGATATGGCATTCTTGTTAATCACTATGTGAGACAAATAATACATTGCACTTATCCACAAAATTTAATAAGTCATAAAACTTGGCATATAAATCTTCAAAGTCTAAATATAATTTCTTACTTCATGGATCTACCGGTCATCCATTAGAAATCCTTAATATTTAACATTGATGTATAACGGGAGAACCATGTTGGTTTATTTCTATGGATAGCTCTTCAAATAAAATTATGTTGTTATAATCTTCTAAAATCTTCAACTATACATGTGCACCTCCTCCAATGGTATTGAAATAACATCAATAGATATTGGCACTTATAGTTTTGGTTTATTAGTTTATATTTAGGTTTTTATATTATTATTAAGTGTTTTTAGGTGGTAGTCCAAGTTTTTTCATTTAAAGTTTATTTTATTAATGTAAATAACATTTTAATGTCATAAAATACAATATAAAATATATTTTGGAGTCATTAAAAAAATAATTTTAATGTTATTTATCTAATGTTATTAGATTAGAGTTTAATTATTGATAAAGTTTGTATCGGTATTTGTTATTGTCAATTATAGGTTTAGTCAATAGAATTAAACTTATCATTATTATTAATATTATTAGAGTCAATATAGATAATGTTTGTAATTTAGTTATCAAAATTCATTACATCTATCTTAAGATGTCAATTTTTATATGTCAAAAATGTCAAGTCAAAAAACCCATCCTTGTAAAGGATACATTATCAGGTGAACCTGACATCCTAAGTCAAATGTGTTAGTTATGTGTATGGTGGGGTTGTGTTATCAAAGATGAAATTAATTTGAGATTAAAGACTTTATCAACTAAGAAATTAGATTCACTTTTATGAGGATGGAGGACACAAGAGGTTGGATGACAAATAACATCCTCTTGTCAGTCACAAAAATTGAGGTTATGTAATGGAGTTGTGGCTTATTTTTTAGTTTTTGTTTGAAAATAAAAAAATGATACATTCCTATTCACATAATGTAATAATTGAGATTATTTATTTGTATTTCCCCTTGAGGTAAAGATAGTGATGAGAACTAATAGATTACTATAACATCATGATGTATATGGTTATTGGTTAACCACAAGAAAAACCATCTTGTTTATTTGTACGTTGATGGTAATATAAGTGTAAAAACATATGTTGTTTGTATTTTTTTATATTTAAGTGTAAAACCATCCTTGAGCTTGTTGGTTGTTCTGATAAAACCATCCAAATCATGATCAAGTTCTGTTGATAGTAGTTATAGTATAGAATAATGTTTTCCCCATGTTCACACTGAGGGGAAATGTCAATAATAGCCTAACATTAGTGATCACATTTGAGTTAATATAAAATAATATTGTATAGGTTTATATTATTTATGTGAAAATAATGTAAGTGAGTTGGTCACACAACTCATTTATATTATCTCTATAGATATTAGGAGTGGGATAAAGAGTGAATACGGATAAGTGGATATATTGTTGGGTTGTTAAGGTGATGATTGACTCCTTGTTTGAAGGATAAATATTTACTATATATGTAACCCAAAATTAATTAAATAAACATCTTGAATAAAATTTATATTAAAATTTATTATTTGTTATGTGAGATTTTTGATTCAAAATTTAGTTTGTTAAATCTAAGCTAAATTTATTACTTATCTAGTTTATTCAAGATAACAACAAAATCACTCTTTAAAAATAATGATCACTTTAAATGAATTGAGGCATAATATTTTGTTTTTTGAATATGAATTGAAAACTCTCTTTTCCTCAAAGTTGATCTAATACAAGATTCAATTTCTTATCTCATAGTTTAGTAATGGAGGCCTATAATCTATATTATATACACTAGGGAAACATTTTCCCTAAAAAATCACCATTTTTTTGGTTAACATGATCCATATTTTCATAGAATAAAATGGGTAACCACATTAAATTTCTCAACTTAGGATACCCTTATATCTCTGATATTCTCACTGTTGGTCTTAAATTATGAAAATCCTTCAACCCCTATTTCACTCAATCATCTGAGTATTTTATGATATTTGTCGCAAGCAAGCAATGGCCATTGAGATGATTTTATTTAACATGCTACTAAAAATTTAGCAATTCTATCATAAAATGAAAGCTTCCTCATAGTTATAATACTTTATGCTAAATATATTATTTTATAGAGCTAATACTATATATAATTTCCTTAGGATAGCATCATCATCTTAGGTAAGTAAGATTTAAATTGATTATGTGATCCTTAATTTAAATTATTCACTTCTCATAAATCTTGTAGGATATCCCAGTGAATTCAAAATCACTAGGTGGAACATGTTAGACTTGACATTCTCCCAGGGGTGTCATAATTATTAGAGCCTTAGGAGATCCTAATGAATCATAAAGTCCCATGTGGAACTTGTTAGAGTTGTCAATATCTTGGGGGTGTCAAAAATGTTAGAACCTTAGGAAATCCTATTGAATGAGAAAATACAACATGGAACATGTCAAACTGGTTAGTCTCCTAGGGGTGTTATAATTATAAGAGCCTCAAGAGAGATTGATGAATGAGAAAGTACCACATAGAACCTATCAAACTTATGAGTCTCCTAAGGGTGTAATAATTTTTAGATCCTCAAGTGATCTTAATAAATGATAATGTTCTGCATGGAACCTATCATAATTTAAATTTTATTAGGGTGTCATAATTTTCATAACCTAGAAAATGAGAAATTTCAACATGGAACCTGTAAGACTTGTTAGTCTCCTATAGGTGCCAGAATTGTCAGAGCCCTAGAAGATCCAGTGAATGAAAAAGCACCACATGGAACTTATCATACTTTTTAGTCTCTCAAGGGTTTTATAATTATCATAGCCTAGGGAGAGGCCAACCAATGGAAAAGTGTCATGTGGAACTTTTTAAACTTTCTAGTCTCTTTGGGGTGATAAAATTGTCAAATCCATCGGAGACCTTGATGAATGAGAAAGTGACACATGGAACTTCTCCCACTTTCCCATCTCTTGAGGGTGTTATAATTGTTATATACCTAATAGATATTAGTGAATGAGAAAGTTCCATGTGGAAATTATCATACTATCTAGTCCCTTGGGGGTGTCATAATTTTCAAATACTAGGGAAAGCCTAGCCAAGTATAGGCCCCCACAAGTCACTTCCATACAAGTCTATAAAAAAGTTCTAATAGAATATTTATTGATATAGAAAGGAAGTATGGCTAAAAATATTAACCAATCACATGCTGCCATATGTCCTTGATAAACAAAAGTAACTAAATCTAATATATAAAAAGATACAGGTATGATGTACCAACCATTCTTAGATGTCATAACCTACAAACAAATTAATAGATCAACAAAAATCACATGACTTAACTCAAGGGTAATAAAGGTGCCATGGGGGATAAATTAGGTTTCCACCTACCACACCCCTTACAATAACTAATTTAGGTAACTAGGCTCTAATTGGATAGTTGATAAACATCCAATCACCATTGTAAAATTTTAACTAACAAATCATTTTTAAATATTAAAATTCATGATATATCAAAGAATGACAAAGTGGATTATTCCACCAACTCAAATTTAAATCATAAAAGGTGAGCCACCAAAATACATTAGTGTAGGGGATATCCATAGAGCAATATAAGTCCTTAAAATAATCAGATTGATTATTACCACTTCTAATTCCCAAGATTTTTTCTACATAATACTTTCTCAAGGTCTTAGTGCTCTTATTCAACCCAAAATTACATATTAATTAATATTGAAAATATTAGTTATGGTCATGTCATATTATAACCCTAAGCTAGAGCCTAAAATTTGAGACACCACTTTCTCACAAGGTCTTCAAGGTAATTGAAGATATACAAGTACCCATCCCCAATGACAATGATTATCAGACTAAGTTACTTGCTAAAATAATAGCCTTGGATATATCATGATTTTATAAGGTTGTAGCCAAACCTTAATTTTTCCCTTGCATAGACCTCATTGATAATCTATTGAATACTTTAGTGCACATTCAACGAGGAGATCAAGACCTAGCCTATTAAGCCAACTCTATAAATATGATTGCAAACATCTCAAGGGATATTTTTAAGTAGTATTACAAAATACTATACTAAATCATCAAATATTATTAAACCATTATAGATTCATGGACCAAAACACATGAAATATATGAGTTTCTTAAGGATTGGGACATTGACTAGGATCAATGGACTAACAAGTAAAAATTGGTGCTTAAGTCATCCGCCTCTTATGAGAATGGGTTCATTTTAGGGTGATAATATTGAACCAATCATTTGGATCCAAAAAAACCATTTATGTAAACATATTATAGGTACCCTTATTGAGTATTATCCTTAAGGGAGGGGAGGTCCCAGACCTAAGAAATGTGATCAACTTTAACCTCATCAACAGTGTCTCTAAGGCTTAGGTTGAAGGTAATTTCTAAAAATTGTCCTAAATGTTTTAAGTGATTTTAACCACCATATCATTCAAAATAATTAAATTCTCACCTAATTTAAGTATATATCTTTTATGTCTACCCAACTAGGTCTTTTAGTTCTCTTTTTAGGATTGGTAGTCTTCTTGTACTAGGTCTATCACCTTAGGTCAAATGGATATTTTACATAAAATATTAATTATAAATATTTTAATTATATTATTTTACTATTTTGAGTATTTTTTAACCCAAAAAATATAATTAAACCTCTCCCTATGCTTTATTTTGTAAGAAAAACACAAACAAGTATGATGAAGCCTTGTTTTGGGCCTAATTAGGTCTATAAAAAAACTCAACCCTTAATATATTTTCCTCTATAAATTTTTATGACCTTAAAAAAATTATTAGTTTAAAAACATGATATTTAAACTACTTTAAAAAATTCATATAATTTTGATGAATCATTTGAAAGACATTCAACATTTAGTGGGATTAAACCCTTCTTAAGCCTTGACTGACATATCTATTGACTATGTTTTGGGAATAAATTGAGCTACATACATATAAAAAAATTTAAATTTCATTAAACATTTCAAAAATATCAATATTATTTTATCCAAAAAAAATCATATAATTTGGGTTAATGATTTTTAAAATATGTCTTTTTTAGTATCAAGAAACAAGGGTTTAAACTGTAACCTATAGGTCTGTAAAACACAAGCATCGATATATTTAATTCCAAGAATTTAAAACACTTATATTATTTAAATAAAATCATATATATATATATTTTTACAAAATTCTAATGCATTTGGATGGATAGTTTAGGATTTATGGCACTTTTTCTAGGTGAAACCCTATCCTTGGGTTTAAGACCAAATTACAAACCCGAGAACACTAAAATTGATATATCTTGAGTTTTAAGGATGTTAAAACGATTATTAAAATTTTAATAGGATACTAAAAATATTATATTACTCTTTCAATAATTAATTATACGTTCAAATCCTCAAAATATTTTAAACTTGTCCTTTTTCTATGACTATAACACGCTAATATTTAGAAATATAATGTTTAGACATTTTGTAGCATAAATAATCATCATAAGAATATAAAACAAGACTAAATAATGAAAAATATTATGTAATAACAAATGTATTTAGCTTTATATTCATCATTAATCATGATAATAAATAATTTTATTCATATTTCTTTCAAAAACATATATACAGTGCCTTGTTACTATTCAGACCCTTACCAAACTGTACATGAAAACATACAAACTATCCTCTCTCAATTCATATTCATCCCTATTATTATCTAATTTATTGATATATTTAAACTATATCCTCTATTAAAAACATATCTAAACTTTTTTTGATCTTGTTTCAAGACCAAATATCTCTCAACAACTTGGGAACTTATCTAACATGCTAAATTTGGCTTCTTTCCTACGTTGAATATCTCTTAATTGGGGATTTTGATAGGTTTAAGAGGAAATGATAAATAAAAAATATTACATATATTTAGACTAAAAATTATCCATATAAGTAGGATCATCCTCTTACAAGACCTTGTAAAATAAGAAAACACTCCTAAAAGGTTATAAAGCATTCAAAATTTTAAATTCCCATTTTGGAAGGGAAATGAAGAACATGGATTAAATGACTAATTATTGAAATTCTAATGATTTTTACCTCATAAATGAATTTATAATAAATTTAACACTTAAACATAACCAATTCAATATAGAGTGAATCATAACAAGATTTTTATTGACCCTACCTGACCTCTTAAACCTTTTAAGACCAAATATTAACTTATTAGAAAAAATATTCATATTGACTTAATGATGCTCTTGCATCACCACCATGGGTTCCCATGTTCTCTATAGTTCATGTTATGTTCCAAAAGTTATATTCTCACCACTATTAGAATTAAATCTATGAAATATGAGTATTTATATCATGTGGTCTACAAGGTCAACAATTAGAAGCTTATGACATAATTTTTTAGGAGATAAGGAATCTACTCTTGCCCATAGGGACCTAATGATATCACAAGAATAATACAATCATAAAATTAGAGGTAACTTATTATTCCCCTCTTATCTTACCCTACTAAGTCATATATCTCCTATCTAAGCAATAAATTTTTGATTAATTGGTCGAGGGTGTCATGGGGTTCTCATTTGATTTCTAACATAAAGCATGCCTAGACTTCCCAATATGAATTCACCACCATGATATAAAAATATTACCTCGCTGTGAAATATGGAAACCAATAATAATTACTATGTCTTAGGAATGGTATAGTATAAATAATATGATCCTCATGGGGGTATCACACCCATGTGCTAAAACACATAGCCCAACTCAATATCAATCACCATCATGATCCCCACAAGGATGATGAAATTTATCTCGACCTAGAAAATAATAATGAAGTGATATCATGGGTTGAGGTGAATAAAAATAATAAAGTGAAGTAGGTCCAATCTATGTTGGTCAATGAGGAGAGGCCTAAGTTACCTCCATAAGATCATCAAATGTAGTAACCTCTATCACAACTATCCCCAAGCCATATTTTGGTGTAATAGGGAGGAAACATTTAGGTGACCATGCCTTTCATATCCAATAATATCACATAATTTTTCTTCTTACCTTCACCTATAAGGACTCTATATCTATTAGTTTCCACCCTGGTGCCTCCACCTTCACCTTCGTAAGTCACTCAGCTACATGTGGCACAAGTCTTACACTTCTAATTTGATAGTGGACCTAAGGTAAGATTGAAAAGGGACAAAAAATAAAAACCATTGGAGATAAATTCCCCTATTACCACCATCCCTTAGTATCCTATGGGACCACCTTTGTGATTCCCTATTCCCACCATTCCTACCCCAATGGGGGGTTCCCTTATCCTTATTTCATTCATTTCCCAATTCCCTTAAGTTCCCTTGGATCCTACCATATTCAACATCATCACTTCCCAAATTCCCCTTTCTAATCTCATTTAACCCATTTGAGTCCCCAAAACCCTCTTCTAGTCTTTAGGTTCTTTGATTGCATACCTACATCCACTCTAGTATTAGGTTCAATATATATTAGTTTTATAGTCTTAGTAGGTCATAAAATCCTAGTCAATTTTAGTTTTGTGATTCCAATGTATAATGTGGATACCACCTCAATAATTGCAATATCTACTTCAGCATAAGTACATGTGTGCATAATTTAGGTTACCCACAACTTTGTTTCCCTTGTGGTCACTTCTCTAGTTCTTCAAGATCCATAATTTTTAATTTCCACTTCAACTAATCCAACTATGATTGTAGTTCTAAATAATTTAGGAAAGAGGCCAAAGAAGAATCCAAAAGTAACTATATCATATCCCTTATTCAAATTATTATTTTTCCCTCTTAACCTTATATTCAATTTGCCTATCCCATGGCTCTATAGTCCTCCTTTTTCATTATCCCAATAGCCCAAGAATTCAATTTTAGCAAGTTGATATCATCATTATTATTAAACAACCTACTCCTAGGTTCCATTGGTCTACAAATTAATATTACCTAGGATGAATAACATTTCTAATTATTCCAATGGAAATTCCCAATCATCATCCCTCCTTTCACTCTAATTCTCTTATTCCTTTACTCCTTTCTTCCATATTTTCCTCTACATCATCTCTTCCTCCTCCTCCCAGACCTCTACCTTCCACTTTAGTCATTTCCAACCCTCACATTACACCTTCCAATACCCTTAGGACATTAAAATGATAAATTTTGGGTGGATGATCGAGTCATTGGGTACACAAATACCATAAATGTTATATTATGGGGACCAAAACATCCTATGGAAGTTATACAAAACATTAGGAAGCATGAAGATGGTTCTCACATAGAAATTCAATCAAGAGGGGAAACTTATGGTCTGGATTATTTATTAAAATCTCTTCTCCCTCATCAAAATTGTGATACCTAGTGGAGAAGATAAATTATAATAAGACTTGGTGTTAGTGCTCTGAGATGTTAATGACCTCACTGAGAAATTCATGGAAGATATGCAGGTTCATGTGCTTGGATTATATGTGTGGATAACTTTACCAATATATCTAATTGGAAATTCTTTGTATGCCTTAGAAAAATTATGTGTAGCCCTTTTAATGGTAATCTAGGCCCTATCCTCAAATAGAGATCACCTCTATCACATTTAACATTATTTAGAAAGACTAACCCATGTGGATAGTAAGTGCATAAATATCACTATAGTAATTCATAAATCCATGTTTCAAGAGCTTAAGATCATGTCTATGGTATACTTAAACCTATATCAAACCTATGATAATAACATGAGGACCTCAATTAAGTAATGGTTATTCATAGTGAAAATAATAATAATGCCTTTAGATAAGGGCAAGGGGAAGATGTTAACTTATTTTAAATGAGTTAACATCATTGTCTTATTTCACCTAGAAGTAACCCTAATAGATAAGTATGAATTTGAGGTCCACTTGGCCCAATTTGACCAATTAATGAAAAAAGGGTGGATAAATACAACCAATTTGAGACCAAAGTGATTCTCAATCTTGAAACTTAATCCATGGCTATAATCAATCAAGTGTTAGAGGTAACAGTTTCCATGTAGGTCCCACTCCAAGCTCTCAAATGGTTGTTAGCCTAGGATAAGATGATATTAAAAAATAAATATATTAATCTTTCCAAGATAGATCAAGAATTAAATTTAGTGGAATCTACACTAGCAATTGAAGAGGCATGTTCTACGAAATTGGAAATTATCCTCCCCCCCAACTATTGATGCTTCTAAATGTACCATAGGTGATCTTCAGTTTTGATGAACACTAATCATTTTAGTATTTTCAAAATCCAAGGAATGAGTTTTAGTTTGTGACAATTCAATGATGTATGTGGTGAAATAGAAGTAGAGTATGAGAACTATCCATAATATTTGTTTGATTTAGTGGTTAGAAGCCACCAGGGTTTAAATCTTTATATATATAATAGTTTTTGATTAATTAGAAGCTAAAATAAATGAGTATTAATAATTATCTTTAAAATAGAGTGAATATTGATAAAAATAAGAAAAGAGAAGGGTAAAGTAAGAAATAAATGTGATTGCAAGTTTTCATCTCAAATATTATGACAAAATCCTAATTACTTTGAGCACATTTGAACCAAATTATGTTATAAAATAGCATAAGCTCAAATTATATCACAAATTAGGAAAAAATCAAATTAAAAATATGAATCATAAGTAAGAACCAAATTTACTTTAAAGATTTTCTATTATGATTTGAATAACCTAGGTACATCCAAATACATATCAAATAAAATAAAGTTTACTTGAGATCTTTATAGTAAATTTAGCATTTAATAAAAATTAAAAAACCTATGACAAAGAATTTAACTTAAAAAAATAATAATCATTCAAATTCAAGATGACTATATAAAATTAAGAGGTAGCATGGACATTCAACAAAACTATACAGATAATCTTTTTAGAATTCCTTAGTTATATTAAATGCTCCTGGTATATAATTGCTCAAAAACTCTCTTACAAATGGTAAACAACTACCTATTTATAAGAAACATAGGTGGTTAACCAATTAAATTAAAAAATTTCCACATGTAGATAAGGACAATTGTCCTTGATATAAGATACAATGTGGAAGGTCAAATCCCAACTTGACAAGAAAGAGTATATGCTAACAGACTAGCATATACTTTACAAAAATAATTTTTTTTTAGGAATTTCATAGGTGGGTCCTTCAATTAGCTCTATTTGAATAAGTATTTCACATTATTATATTACTCCTTTATTAATTCAAAATCCACTATAGGCTTCATTATATAATCCTCTTCTTTATCTACCAACTTGTCAAATTCATTATCAGCTTGAGATACAAGTTCCTCGATACATTATGCTTGTAAAATTTGCTTCCTTATAGAAATGATGGTATCAAGGATCTTTTGGTTGTCCTTGGATGAATGAAATTTTTTTTCGTTGATGCCTTGGATGTGAAAACCAACCTTTTGATTGAATTATTCATCACTAATCAGGCCTATAGTAGTGGTTTGAGAAGGGTTATCCAATAGATTTCCTAGAATTTTCTCAATCTGGGTTACCAAACCTGTGTCTCTCTTGATGAAGTCATTGAAATCATTTCTCTAGGTGATCAAATCATCTTGTTTATCCATCAAAACTAACATGAAGATGTCTATATGTCTAAGTTTGATAATCTTGAAGTCTAAGGCCTACTTTGTCTTATGTACCTTGATGAGACCTTCCATCTAAGCTTGAGAATTCTACCATTGAGTGATTAAGGCTATCAATTTGATGGTTTAAAGCACTCAATCTTAGATTGATGATTTTCAAATTCTCAAATACATCCATCAAAGACTTATTCAACACTTATAATACATCCTCAAGAATTAAAAGAAGGATCTAAGATTATAAATCTTGTTTTTCTTTCTCTAAGTTGAGAATCCTCTATTTCATTCCCTAAATTCTATCCAAGGTCATTGTTGACTGGGTTAGTACCATACTAGCCATATCTTCTTGAAATATAGGATGTTCCCCTGCTACCTACCCTAGAATAAGAGTTAATCCCACAAATGGTTCCACCTTTTAAAAGGTGAACTCCTTAGTACCAATAGTAATCTTCTTAGTCACTATTCTCTCAAGATTTGATGTATTTGGATTGAAAATGACCTGAGAGTTAGACTCTTTTACCTATGGCTATTCAAGAATCTCTACATTTGAAATCCTAGAGGAAACTAGGTGTCAATCCCTTAGATTTCCTTATTGTGAAGGATCTGGATGCTTTTATATGCTTATCTATTTAGAATATCCTAAATCCAAGGGTTGACATTATCCTAAACATCCACGTCAACTCGACTCAAAGCTACTAAAGGAGAAAGAGATGGGATTTTTTAAAACTTCCCATAAATAAACCAATCAAGAATAACTAGTGCATAAATAGGATTCTCATCACTAAAGAGGTCAATTTCACTAGTAGGGTGAGTGAAAGTTAACCTAGGCCTTTTTATTAGATCTAGAGGAACTAAATCCAATTATACCTATCTCTTTCCTCCATCCAATGGAACTAATTATTTTCTTTATTCCCCAGTTGGATCCTCTTCCTTATTAGAACCATAGGACACTTTCCACTATTTTTATAATTTCCAAAGAAATCATGATGATAACCTCTATTGGGGAAGAAGGCCTTGGTGGGGATGCCTAAATTTGGGGACCCTCACTAGGTCTATGCTCTATGCTAGAATCCTAAATCACATCTTTACCTTTTCCCTTTACACTCTTAGGTCACCCAACCTAAGGTGACTTTGCCAATTCTCTCTACTAAGGCTCAAAAGATTACTTCCAATAGGTGGCTCTTGATGTGTAGTCCTAGATGGTACTAACAAAAAATGATAATACAAGGGATGTAGTTTCCATATTTATCTTGAGGGTTTATTATCCCTGACTAGCTTATGTTCTAATTTGATGTTGAAGTTTTTAACCCTAGATAAGAATTATTCAAAGTTCCTTGCCTTTGTATAAATACCATCTCCCACACCTATTTTATGTTTGTACTCAGTCTTTGGGACCTTTTTATCTTGAATATGGTTAGCCACTCTATCATTAGGGTCCCACATCTTAAGATCATCTAGTTGGAAATCAAAAGAACTCATATGCACCACCACTATCTCTAACTATTTCCAATCCTTGATTACATTTTTCCAATATCCAGTGGAAAGGGATGAACTTGATCTTTATTATTCTTATTGTAGTGCCAATCCATTCCCTGGATGATTTTATAAGTAATTTATTTTTCTACAATCTTCCTGGGAACATATATAGGAAATATGTATGTTTGGATCATGATTCCTTCTATCCTTATTATAGTACAATTTGGATAGAACTACACACCCCCCATGGTCTCCACTTGTCTTTTGATTAGAGGATGAAGCTTGGGCATAAGGATACTAGTGATTACCTCAAAAAAGATTGGGAAGATACCATCATATATGAATTACATGTGATTCCTATTTTGGAATATATGTAATTTGGAGTAATGATGGGAAATGGTAGTTCTACCATCAAGGGACCAATTTTAGATGCCAGGGAAATTGATAGAGGCTAAGAGTGAATCCAAGAGGTAAGACATCATAAAGAATTGCTTGGAGGTTTTTCTCTTGATGGATGTAAATTGTTTGGCCAAGAAAAAACTTATCAAGTCTATAATGGGAGGGTTTAAGTTTCACTCTAGCATAAAATAGACATAAGATACCTAAACCTTACTCAAATAAGTAGTAGAAGAGCTACATAAGGATATTTTCAATAAGGTCATAGCTACCCTAACACCTTCCCTAAATTGGGAAATATGAATTTCACCATTACGGGTCTTAAAAACATAGGAACCTTGGATTAACCAACATAAGAGGACTGAATCCAAATTTTGGGAATTTTTCCATTCTCTCAAGGATGGGAGATCAACATGAGGCAAAGGGAGCTTATAGTAAGCCTCACAGGCCATGGGAGATATACATGAAACTTTCTTGATACTTCTTTCATTAATAATCAATTATCCATCTATTCTACAGTCAATGAAAATAGGAAAAAACAAGGTTGATGTATTGCATTACCTCTAGTTTAGCAGCTGCATAATGAAGGCCTACCAAATGAATTGATACTAGGTATTTATATCTTTGGTATACCATAGTATTACTCTTTTCCTCCTAGGAAATTGGTTTAAACTCCTCTATAATTAATAATAGTTTAGACCAATTTATAATTCCTTGCACATTCAAGGATGTTAATCTAAATTTGTGTCTCTAAAGACCCTTCCTTCACCATCTAAAGTTAGGTAAAGATATGCTTCAGTTTTCATTTGGTGCCTACCTACTACCATTAATAACACTAAATTGTAGTTGATGAAAACAAATATCTCACTAAGGCACTTTCTCTAAATTCAAGTTGCACTTACTTTGATACTATTTGATCAATTGAACCAACTTAAGTCCTTATTTATAGAGGGTTTAGGGTTTTTATATTTAATGGCAAAAATATCCAACTCTTGATTTCATACGTGCCTCAAATTTGATGGGACGTCATTCTCATGTCTTCTACATTATCGAGCATAGGATATCTTTCATTTTGATCTTCTATACCTATGTATATCTTATGTGGTAGGATTTCATGCCTTTCACAACAAATTTTATAAATGCTAGTTGAAGGCTAGTCATTAGCTTTCAAAAGTCCTCTTTATTTTGATTTGAAAAACCAAATCTAGGTCCTTGCATTTCATTGGTATCTTGATTTTTAAACTCACTAATTATGCCATGTGTCAAGATCATGAGGCCTTTGAAAATTCCTCAACTGTATCACACTGTTAGATCAAATCTAGTGAGCAAGTGATCACTATTGGATCTTAGCTAGGGCCAGATCATTAACTGCATGCTTGTTTAAAAGGCTTCAAGCTCGATGCATCATGGGATCATATCCAATGAATAAGTGATCACTATTAGATCCTACAAGATTATTACCTTTTAATTAGTTTCATGATTATATGAATCTTAGGCTTAAAAATGTCATTTAGAATTTTATGTTTACAAACAGAAAATGACTTAGGCTAAGATCTTTATATACTAGGTTTATCTTCATAAAAATCTAGGAATTTCTTAAAAAGTTTTTTAGAAATACCCCCTTTGATTAGGATTTAAAAATTTTCTAAGTTAAATTTGATGGGTTTGGTCACATCAAATACATCTTCATATATTTCAAATGATAGGAGCAAACCTATAAATTTAATACAATGGAATTTTTTTAATCCAATAACTAAATGCCATGTGCAAAGCTCTTGAGAGCTCCTAAGGCTTCAAGGATTGTCTATGTTAAATTTTATGGGTTTGGTCACATCAAATATGTCCTCATAGACATTAAATGATGGGATTAAACTTTTCAAATATAATATAATGGAATTTATTGATCCAATAACTAAATTCCACATGTAAAGCCCTCGAGATTTCCTGTAGCTTTGGCTTTAATTTGCACCATTAGATTTAAAACCTCTATTGGATCCTTATTAGGGCCTGAATCATTAACTATATACCTTTATAGAATACTTTATACTTGATGTACCATTGGATTAAATCCAAAAAATAAGTGTAAAGTGTTAGATCTACAAAAGTACATGAATTTTAATTTAAAACATGATCATGCATAAAAATTCCCACTATATTTTCCTATGAATGTTTAAATTCAAACCCCTAGGGTTTACTATTTGGGAACCTTGCCTTCTTCCATGAAACCTACAATTAATCACCTTAAATATGATTATTTATAAACATTAAAAACATGACCATAATAAGATACATCAAAGGTCATGTATTTTTTAAAGATTGGCCTAATTTAAAAATTTAAGATCAAACAATCTTTCACACTAATTATAGAATACAAAGGTTTTGGAAACAATCACATGGGTCCCCTTTTCAAAAAAATAAAGATGGGGGGGGGGGGGTGTTGGTCTCAACACTATCCCTTTAGCACTTTATCTTAGTGGTTTGGGAAAGACCTTTTTCAAAGGATGATAATAATATTCTTCTGAGTGTTATTATAACTAATTCTTGGGGCCATAATGGCCGAGGATGGGAACCTCACACTACTAGGAGATGAATACCATATTATATATATATTATTCTACATTATTTTAGATGGGTTATAATTTTTTGGATTTTAAAAAAACTCTTGAAATTAATGCAAGTTTTACTAATTTTCTCAATGGTTATTTTGTATTAATAGATATTGTCCACTAATTCATATTTTTATGAATACATGTTAATGTTAAATAATCAATAGTGTACTTTTTTACATATTATGAATTTAGTAGTTATAATTTTTTTGATATTATAATTCATTTATTAACTCTATTTATTTCGTTAGGATCATTCATTACTCAATGTGTTTAATACTACAAAATAACTTTGAAGGCCCTATGTGTAATATGTTTTAGGCCCCTTTTATGTGTTTATATTTAGTGAATAGTTTATAGATCAAACATTCTCACTAATATTGATGTGGGTTTTATACACACCTCATAAAAATTATGAGGTAGCCTCTAGCATTTTAGGATTGATGAAAAGTATAGACTCCAAAACACAAGTTCCAAGGTATTCATTTTTTTAAATAACCTATTGGTGGAATAACAATGAGTGAAGTAGTTTATTTACCAAGGATGGGTTGGATAAGAATTAATATAAATTTAATTTATATGGGTGGACTAATGATGGGTCTAAACTAAGGTGGGTAAGTCCAAAATAAACTCAAAAAATAGGGTAAGTTAAGGCATAAAAGAAGTCATGTGAACCACACAAGATGAAACCTTTCTAAGCCAACACTTGAACTAAAGGTTGGATAAGGAATTAAGGATCAATGTATGATATAGGTTAATACATCACACCAACAATCAAACATAGTTATGATTCAAAGGGAACTATAATACAATAAGCTTAAACACATACAATCAAAGGTTACCATGTTTGTAAGATAGAGTTAGCACATCTACAAGGGGGATTATGATTTATATGAAAAAGACATTTATATTAGTAACAACTCAATATGAATAATTATATATTAAAATAGATACCCCATTCACAAAAAAATACTAAAAAATTGAAATTATAGAACTTATTATGCAATCCACAATTTTGGATAAGAATAAAGATTTTCACATCAAGATCAATTGAAAAAAAATTCTCAAAATTTCTTAATAATTTCAATAGCCATTTTTTTTCTCCCTTTGGAACTTGGAAGATAAAAGTATATATAATATTGGTATGGGTAAGGCATTATCTCTCAAGTTAAGTCTTAAAATACATGTCCAAAAATAGAACTGTATATTAATCTCATGAAAAGTATGCATGTGCAATAATGATTAATCAAAATAGAATTCTTCATCTAAAATATAATATATAGATGTATTTTCATTAAGGTTAAAAGGGGGGATTTTTTTAGCTAAGGTCCCAAAAACCTAGGATAAGTAAAACCAAAAATAAGCCAAAGGACCACTAAAGTCCTCAAAAGAGACAAAAATAAATAGAAGTAGAAGTAGCTACAAAAATACCCAAATAAATCCCAAAAATAGCTAAAGATAAGCCAAGAGTAGAAATTAGCTAAAAGAGAACCTAAAACCTACTCCATGTCCAAATTGATTTCAACATCTTACTGAAATATCTTCATTATTTTAAGGTTTGAATCAATTTAGAGGAAAAGCTTTTCTTTGTCAACATCTTTGTAACACCTACTACATTGAACTTGTTTACCTTTGATTTTGATCAATGTCCTAGTGTCAAATAGATCCCCAAAATGATATCTTAGGTTTTCCACATTTTGTATCCCCTCATACATAGCTCTTGCTAAAATTCACTTGAAAGTTAATGTTTTTTTTGAGTTTTTTATTTTCAAACATACTAACCCTCTCTTTAAGACTTTGAATTTGATAATTAAGATCCTTGTCAAGGTTATTTTGTACCAATATTTCTTTTTCCTTCTATTTTTTTTGACTTTCCCTTTAAGATCAATCATTTCCCTTATGAACCAATGCATAATGGAATTTTGTAAGTCAAGTTCCTCTTCCAAATTATCAGTGTGTGTTTCCATTTCAATAATCCAACCAAAGTTTTTAAATCTTCATTTAGGTTCTAGGGTTACTTACCTAAAGAGTCTTTAACTTTCTCCTTGGGATCTTCCTATATCTTCCTTTTCCCAAAATTAGTTTTCTTGGAATGGGTAGCCATGTTCACCCTTTCTAGTTCTTTTTTATTCTTAACATTCTCTTTACCAATCATATCTTCCTCAACCAAGATAGAATCCCCTTTACTATATCCTATTTTACCATTTATACCTAAATTATTATCTAACACAAGTGGCTCCTTAGCTGCACTCCTTAAATGAGTTTTAATACTAATTTATTAAGGTTTAGAAGTATTCTTAACTACATTGGAATATTTATCCTTAGAGGATACACTACTAGTATATTTAATCTAGATTTTCTTAACTATTCTAATGTCCACAAGTTTTCCATCATCTTTTTTTATTTTGAGAATTAAGAATTTTGGAAGTGATCTGGTTCATCCCCTTGAAGTACTTATGAATGATAAAAATAACCCCTTCATGTTTTAGTGTAGAATATTTTCCCTTTTTCTATTTTAGAATGAAGGAATCTAATGAGACCAGAATTGAGAAAGGAAGGATCATAGGGATTGCATGCCTAAAATAGTTAAAAAATATAAAAAGAGACCATCAAACCACATTAAACGCAAATGCAATGGTAATGTGTTGCATCAAATTAAATTCTACTTCTCTAAATGGCCTTGGAAATGATTCTCAATCAAACCCATTATGAAGTATCTCTAGTAATTCACCCTCTAGTAGGAAATTTTCCTTTTCTTTTTTGTAGTCCCAACCCATTTTGTATATTTTGGTTACCTCCAACTCCAAACCTATGACATGTGTTGTCAACTCTTATGTAACATCTAATAAAACCTCATTGATGTTAAGGGTTCTATCCTCCCAATATTTCTCTATTAGCATTGAGATATACCTATCATGGCCTTCTATTCTTTCCATGAACCTTGTGAAACCCCCTATCTATAGAGCCTCCCAAATATCCTTATTATATTTGACTTCCTCAAGCATTTTGGGATCAATTCTAGTTGTTAATCCCATTATATCCTTAATATCTTGACCTCTAAAGTAAGGTAAATTTGGTCTCTCCCAAAACCAAGTGACATATTATCAAAAAGGCCCAGAACAATGCCCTTACTTTCTTTACCATAATAACTATGACTCTATTTTGTGTTTCTTGATGCTATAAGTTTCTATTTACAATTAATTAAGGGGAAATATAAATAAAAATTTATCAAATAAAGACTAATGCAAGGAAATAAAGATATAAAGATCCAAAAGGCTTTATAACAACTTATGGGGAAGACCCACACATAATCAAATGGTATGTTCATTATAAATTAATTCTTAATTAATCCTCTAACTAATGCCCATAGGAATATCATCTATAGTAATCCAATTAGTCAATCCTAAAAAGACCACACCCCTATTTGAGAACCAATTAGCTATCTTATTTCTTTCCTAAAACACATGTTGGATAACCACTTATTAACTAGAATCGAAAATTGAGATATCTTCATCCACCACTTGTTTGATTGACCAACTAATTAAATTTTTACTTGAAAGATAATTAAATATATTTAATTAATCCACATATATAATTAGAATCTAAACTCCTAATTATTGATACAAATTTAATCCCCAAAAAATGGCAAGGGCTTCTACCTAATGATTAGATTTAATTTCCATGTCGCCTGCATAGGCCACTATAAACTTTAATTGATGATCCCTTAATATACCTCCTCCTATTTAGCCCCATAAAAATTAATCTTTAATTATCCTAAAGTAGAGGTTTCCATTTAGTTCTTTTAATTTCATTTATAGGATCACTATTTCCAAGACTAGTAGGATCGATTTGCCAATTAAGAGGTGGTTGATGTTCAAAAGTTAATAAAATTTTGACTTTTTCATTAGGCACTATATTGAATTTTTTGATAATAGACTCATAAATCCTTTTGGAAATTTTTTTACTAGAGTATTTCTTATTTCTAATTTTTTTTGTTGTGTTATCCCCAAATAGCCCAAATGATGTGTGAGAATGAAATCTTCCATATTTTTTAAGGACATTCGGTAAAGGGCTCTCCGAGGCCTAACACAACTCTAATAGAGAACCAACAAACACCCAATTAACATTGAATTTTAGAATTAAAAATCTCTAAAATTCTTGGGTATAGGGACAATCCATAAGCAAATGAAAAATATTTTCATTATCATTTTCACATAGGATGCATCTACTAATCAAGAGGAAACTTATTTTTATTAAACTATCCATGGTTAAGATTTTGTTTTAAACTAACACCCACAAAAGTAAATTGATTTTTGGAATCAAATCTTTATCCCAAATCCTAGCCCAATTAGTAATATTTATTTGGTCTTGAGCCAATAAATTGTAGCCATCTTTTACTTGATATTGACCATCAAAAGAGTCCTTCCATACCAACTAGTCTTCATTGTTGATAATTAACAAGTGAAAATTTATCAATAAATTATTGAAAATGGACATAATGATATCATCCTCCTAAAAAAAAAAATTGATATTCAAATATTTTAATCTTTTAATACCTTTAATAACCTACCAATATTCATGGACCTTACTACTATATTTATTTTGGATGAGCTCTTAAATATGTTTCCAAGGTTCTAAGTGAATAAGAGGATGGTCTAAAATCCAAGAATATTTCCAAAAATTGACCTACATACCATTACCAATCTACCATTTTAAGCCAGAGGATATCAGATCTTTGTTAGAAATCAATAAATTTAATAAATATGAACCCCTAATAAACTGATCATCTTCAAAAATACACATTAGATTTTTGTATTTTAAATATTTGAATCTCAAAATGTTAACCCAAGTACTATTTCATTTATTAAATATCCATACAAACTTTTGGTTTTTTCTTTCACCTTTTCCCTAGGGTGCTAAAGTGTCTAGTTCCAGAGAAGCTAATGCATTGGCATTTCACACAAGATTGATCTCTTGCGTGCTCACCCAAAGAATGTAAAAAGAGACTGGTTCTTATGGGTTATGTTACTTTGTAATACATGTCATATATTGATGCTTATTCATATATCTTAATTATTGACTAAATAGGAAAATAAATACAAAGTTGTGGACCTTGTTTCAATTACATAAACAAACATGGTTATGAAGATAACTTCCATGAGATTCAAAGTGTGTGTTACACAACTTTAAATAATGTATATTCTATTCATTACAATTAAATATGAACCATAGTTGCATAATAAACATACTGATAACTCAATTATGCAACTTAAATAACAATTGTAGTATAACATCAAAACTAAAGTAAATTCTATGATTTACCTATTACCATAATCAATTGTTACATAGTACCAATGTTTAGTAATAAGATACATATCTACACAAAGGTATTTGTACTTGGTTTTACCCAAACAAGTTGTTACATTGATTATGACACTTTTAGTGACTAACCAATGATCTCCAGTAGAGTCATGGTAGTCATTTGCTTGTTTTTCCTTAAGGCCCAAACCTTTACACCCCTATATTCTTATTTCGTGCTAGATCATTCTTGATCTGAATTTTATCCTTCATGTGGGCTATGTGAGACTCATATATGACTAAAGTATATTCTACCCTTGATAATTTATCATCAATTATTTCTTTCTTCCTTCACACTCCTCAAGTATTTCATTTATATACTAAGTCCTCCATTCTTGGGTCCTTTATTTGTTATGCCTCTCCTTTAACTAGGTCTTCTCATTTCATGGTAGTATTCAACATTATTTTTTGAACCATGGTCTTCCCATGATATTCTCATTCTATGCCATGGTATTCTCATGCCATGTTCATTCTATAACATAAGCCAAAATACTTAGTCAAAATTAGGGGTCTAACATCACCCCACACTATGATCTTAATCCATCCTAGATTAAGAACCAGTCCCAGACTCAACCAAAAATTTAGGTCCAACCTTTTCAATTTTTTTATGAGACCTTCCAAATGTGACAAGGTGTCAAACAACTTTTTTATTATTTCTTTGATTATTGATTTCAACATTTTAGTCTCCTTAGGTTGATTAAGATACTTGCCTTATTTACCAATTATTCTAAGGATGTGGAAGCATCCTTTTGGACCTATTCAAGTGTGGTGACCTCATTCACAACCTATCCTTAGAGTGCCACAAAGTTGTTATTCATTTGCTATCGATGCATATTTATTATTTCTTCCATAGTTTCAACATCCTTAAATACCTTAGCATGCTTGGTATGGTATTTTATTAGTAGGGTGGCATCTACCAATTGTTATTTCTAAAACTCTTTTACCTATAATTGAGCTTCCAAAATTTTATTAGGTTGTGCCAACTTCTCAAATATCCCATCTAGGATGGGGATCACCTCCATACCCTATTTTAAGGTACCCCTGCATAGTTCCACCACTCTAGCAAACTATTTAACTACACATAATGTTTCATTTATTTGTGTACGTTGTTCCTTACACTAATTTAATATATCCATAATGGTCTCCAAATTATCAATAAACACTCACTCTAAAGGGACCCGATCTACCAATGTTGGTTCCTAGCCCAGAATAGCCTTACATAAATTCAAAGTTTTAACCTTCACTATTGTGGTGACTTCTAACTAGAGTTTTAGTGCAACCACTTCCTCTTCAAGTTTATTATAAGAAAAAAATTATTATTGTGCATATCCACCACCTTGTCATGTTTTTATTTCATATAGCATGCATTAGAATTTAAAAGCACATTTTGTCATGTTACTTCAAAATCTATTTTCAAGAATGCAATGCTAGTTTGTAAAGGAGAAAGTTGTTGGGGATCAACTCAAATAGGAGTGGGTAATGTTGTTTATTCTAAATATAATAATATGCTATTATGGGTGTTTAAACATGGCATTACTCAGGGTACATGTCTAATAAAAATGACATCTAATGCCTAATGTCTATAGTGGCATCCTCCAAATGAAAATGGAATATAAATATAATAATTTATTAGGAATACCTATCTAATATTGGGTGTGTATGTTGGTGATTACATCGGCCATAGGTAGTTGGACTATGGAGTCATCAGGATGCTTCTCTTTGATGGAATTCCACTCAATAATCTTGACATCTATGTCTTTTGCTTGGGAAGTATTTTTGATTTCCATGCCACTCAATTCTTCTACTTCAAAACCATCCCTCTCTTCACCAAGTGGATTTTTAATGTCCAACTATGATTCTTCAAGGGTGGAATGTTCCTCTTGTGTTAGGGAGGGTATTTTTTCTAAGTTTAACTCTTCCTATTATTAAATTATTCCATTGGTCCTTGGTAATTCCTCTAGTTCTTCCATATTACTATCTTTAGGCTTTTCCTACTCTAGTGGAGTGATTTGTGTTGATGACACTAAGCCTTCTGGTTGTCTTGCTAGTACATATCATTTGGGTAAAGCCCTTGGTGGGGATAATTTTAGTGGTGAAACCATTACTGGTGGTGTTTGGGTAGTGCTTTATTTTTTTGTTGGCTCTAAATATGAACTTGTGCTATCATCATGCTTGGTACGCTTATTCTTTTCAAGTGTTGGCACTAGAGGAAGATTTTCTCTCTCGTGTTTTACACTTCTCAAATATTTCTTCTTAGGTATCAACATATAAAATAGATTATGAATTTACTACCTACCCATATTTAGGTGAACCTTGATGTTAGTTATGTCTACCTCATGATTTTATCTATATGGTTTTTTTTAGGATATCCATACATTTTGCAAAGAACATGAATATTTGAGTCAATTCATTCTACTTCAAGGGTGAGGGGTTGTGCATCATAATAAAATTGACCAAGCTAATAAAGTACCATGATATGAAAGCATAAAGTAGCTTCAACTAAGTAGAGAGCTCTTTAGAGTGGGCCATCCTAATATTCACTAGAGAAAAATGTTGTTTGACAACAAATTTGGCTTTTTCACCAACCTAGATGGGTGAGTCCTTTGTAATGTGCCATTCATTTCCAAAGGCTTACTTAATACCATCATACCATGAATTCATCTTGAGCTTAAAAGTTAGAGTGATATAATTGGGGCATGTTAAAACCTTGTAGTGATCCAAACAGGAATTTTTCTTAAGTGGGTATAACCACTTCAATTCTCCATAGGTGTAATTAGGTACACCGATTTCATAAAACACCATTAACAAAAGGAATACACCCCATGGGAACCTATAGCTAGGTGTCTAGTGGGTCCTCTCCACATCTATTATAATTTATCATTAAAAATAATTGCCCAATTATACTTTAACCTCTTGGTTATTTGGTGAGTGACATATAGGTGGGTCATGTTTATTTCCTTCCATCGATCAATGATGCCAAATTTTATCATAATGATACACACTTCTACTCAGAGGGTAAGGTCTTTTAAGTTATTAATATTCATGGAATGGCTTTGATTTCAGTATTCTAGCATTAAGGTGGTCTTCTATATTTCCTTCGAGTCCTCTAAATGAAATTCAAGGTCTATGCTAGAACAATGCAACATTTATACCTTGTTGATTCTTTTAGATATGATTTTCATTTAGTGCCCAATAAAATAGATATAGTCCTCATGGATGTGTGAAATTAAAAATTTGATTACCTCTACTAGTTTTCTAAAATAAGGGAGGTTAAACAACTGGGAGATCCCTATAGAGTCTAAGGAATTGAAGGTTTTCAAATCATAAACCAATTCACTCTTGGTGTTTTGGCACTCAAATAGGTAATGATTTTGAAGATCAACCTCATTTCTAGGTTGGTGGTGGTTATAACAAATAGTAGTATAAGTGGGAACATTTGATACCTAGTTATATGCATGCAACATCATTTCCATGTATTTCATCTACTTTATTATAAAATGTGGAGATGGAGGTACTTAGGATTTCTTCTTAGTTTTCCATGGCATACTTGTTACTTCACCTTCCACATGATTATTCTATTCTTTAAGTTTTTCCTCTATGATTAATACTACTTTCCCACTAATACTTAGCTCCTCTTTCTTTAGAATAGCTGGTAGTGGGTCACTTCATTAGGCATTTTTATTAGGCAACATCACCCCTAGTGGAGCCTAAAGATTAAGACATGATCATCTAATATTTCCAAAATAATTAATGTTTTTTTATGGAAGTGTCTTAGCTCTCTTACTTTGACACCCGTTAATGGTAGATGATAACCTCTACAACTTGCAATCTAAAAATTTCATTTACATTCTTTTAGTTCAACTACTTCTTGATCATTTAGACAAGACCCCACTTAATGATCAATTAATTGGGAATCGATACTCTAAACTTTTCCTAAAATCTCCTAAACTTAGTTGTTCACTCTTCATCTCTATAAAATCATGTTCAAATCAAAGGTAATGTTTATAATGAACCTCCAAAATTCATTTTATTATTTTAAGGGGGTCACTTGTATTTAATATCCCCTCTCTTTGACCATCAATTCTTGTAATCAATGTGATTAATGGTGTCCTTTCTTTGAATATCACTTCTCACCATAAATGTGATTAACGGTATTGTCATGACATGATGTTGGCATGCTTGTCATAACCACTACCTATTTATATTAATGGCACGTCTTATCATGTACTTTTATCAAAGTGCATGATAGTTGTAAAAACCCTTCAATATTCATACTATTAGTGTAAATATCTATCCTTGGACCCCTTTTCTTTCGCGTGAATTATTATGGAGCATTTCCCAACATATGTAACACCCTTTTCTCCACACTAAATGTGTGTCATGGTCCTATATGAAAACATACACTAAGTTAGAAAAAAGAGTAAAAAATAGAAAGGGGCACTAAAATAAGGCAATGCTTTATTGAAAATAAGAAATACTAAAATAATGACATATGCCTTATTAACACAATTGAATACAAACTCAAGTAGAGAAATATGGCCATAACTAGCTACCATTATAGTGACCAAGAATAAATTGGCCATCTAATATTTTTAAACAACATGCACTAGTAGTAAAAATACTATGAAAAATAAAAGGATAATCCTAGTGAACGATAAGCTTCTGAGAGTGGTGTGCAAACTTGGAGTCATAGAGTAAAACTTGCATTCCTAGGGTAAATGTCTTATGTTTGAGGTGGTGATCATGTCATGCCTTTTATTTGCATTTGTCCACATCTTGAATCCAATGAGTAAGGAAACATTCTTCATCTAATCATAACAAATAATATAAACATAATTTTAATAATGATTCATTGTCTAGTTATCTAACACATGTAATGTGAAGAGAAAGAACCAAAAATTTAACTAGAATAATTGATTCAGTTATAAACACTAGATTGAAAGGTGTACTTTTGTTGAGGTTCTTATAAGTTGTCTAGTGAGCCCAAAGAACTGTAGACACCTAATTGTCCTAGTAGGTATGTCCAATATTACAAATTTTTAAGTGTTGTGCCTAATATTTTGTTGAATGCCTCAATAGTGCCATTATCCTAGGGATGATATGGTGTTGTATTATGATGGGAAATCATAAATTTAATGAGTAATACATAAATTATCTCATTTAGGAAGTGTGTACTATGAGCACTAGTAAAACTTAATGGACAAAAAAATACTTGTGTAATATGTTCCCATATAAATCACATGGCCATTATTGCAATACAATATCATATTAGTGTAGCCTAAATGTAATGCATGAGATATTCAGTTGTTAGGATGATATATCAATAACCTATACATCATCTAGTTGGGTTGATTAGGCCAAAAAAATCAATGGCCTATTTCTCAAATGGTTCCTATGATAGAATAGGATGTAATGGCATGACATCCTCATAATTGAGTTTCCCCGTGCACTGATAAATATCACATTGTCTAACATGCATCTTGGAAAAGTGTAGGCCACCATAGACCATCTAATAATTTTTTTTGTGTACTAACCTCATCGACGTAATATCCCCAGCAATTCCTTCATGATATTCATGGAGTATTTCAAGACACTCATTTTTCATGACATAACATTGAAGGATTTCATCCTATTTAAACTTATATAGGTCCCCTATAATGAGTTAGAAAGGTGTAATATGGAATTCTAGTTATTTCTTAGCCTACAAACTCAAATGATTTGGATCCATGCTAGTAGTTAATAAGGATTTTATATCTTATAACTCCTTAGGAACACATGAAACTTGAAACAACTATACATTAGGCAAGTTATCCTCAATGGCTCATATTGGTTCTCCAAAATCAATTTTGGAAAGATGGTCAGGACTATAATTAGTCTTACCTAGGTTAACCATGATAGAGATTTGAGATTCTTGGAATAACACAATCTAGTGGTAGATGTGATTGTGTAAAATAGGTTTATTAACCATATATTTCAAGGTTTCATTGTCTATATAGAACATAAAAGGAGTTTCCAACAAATGCTATCAAACCTTTTATAAAACATAAACCATGGAAAATGATTCACAATCCATTGTGGTATAATGTCTCTCAGTCAGAGTAAGATTTATAGTTAAAAAGTAGAAGGGGTGTTCAAGGTGGCCCTCCCCAAGATACAGAAGTATCAGACCAATGGCCATACTAGAGGCATCAACATGGACATGAAATGTTTTAGTTTAATTAGGAAAATAGAGAATCATTGTAGTGATAAACTTGTCTTCTAAGGATATAAAATCTTCTTGGAATGAGTGGGTCCAAATGAAGTATTCATTATGTTTTAAGAGTTACTTTAATAGTACATCAATCCTTACATAACCTCAGATGATTTTTTTATAATACCTAGTATGACCTAGGAAGGCACAAACCACTCGCTAGTATGTTGTCAATGGAAGATGAAGGATGATGGAAACCTTAGTAAGGTCCACCAAAAGTCCATCTCAACATATAATGTGGCCAAAAAAATATTTAAAAATGTAGTATTAGGTTGATTATCCTCTATGATCTAGACTTGATAGTACATGGAAAATCCATCTATGAAGCTGTAAATTTCACACCTAGTGACACCTTCAAGGATTTATTCAATGAAAGGCATTAAAAAAGGATCAATAATGGAGGATGCATTAAGTATTTGATAATAAATACAAATTTTGATGTGCCTATATTTATTTATGCTTATAAATATGGGGCTGACCCATTTGGACTTGTTAATTTGAGTTATAACTCTAGTGCATAACATACTGTAAATTTCCACTTTCACCCATGCATGCAAATTTGGATTCATCTTATATGGCCCCTTTTTGACTAAGTGAGAACCTTCAACTATTTTGATATGAATTTTTTCTAAGGATGGGTGAACATATTTAATTTCACTATAATTCCTTAGGAAAACATCTTGGTACTCTTTTAGCAACTCAAACACTTTAGAAATCTCAATATCAAACTAGTAGTTACCCAGAATAAAAAATCTTTGGTGCTTATTCTATGCCAATGTTATATTGGATGGTTTGAAGTGGTTCCAAGTAAGTATGGTATGTATTAGGACTAATATCAAAAAAAATTCAAGTGCCATAGTCTGTGGGGACATCCAAATGATTTAACAATAGGTTAGGTGATTCGGACCCTTCACCTTCATCAACATAGAACACTAGTTTTTGCTTTCCTTTGAAAATTTATACATGGCATGCCTAATGAAGGAGAATTTATGGTGTGGGGGAATATTTCTAGTGGGATAATTAAAAACAACCAATCCTTCTTTCGTTATACCATTTATGTGTCATGGTTAATATTTGATAGGATTGGGGTCACTAAAAACTGCTTGACACATTATTTGTAGTGTGAGGCATAAATCCATCCTTGGGGATTAATAAAATAATCTTGAGACCATATTATTTTTTTAAAAATGCCAAAAAAAAGAACTTAAATGTCTTTCTTCATGAACTTACCATGCTTTATCTCAAGTGCATAAAGTTCCATAAAATGCATGCACTTATATGTACTCTAGCAAGAAATATTATTCAGCCAACTAGATTGTTTCATAGGCTTCTAGGTGTGGTTTTGGTGCTCAGACTCCACTATAGATAATTTTACCCCAAACATAGTTGTCATGATGAAACTATTGATGTAAGGTATAGTGTACTTAGTCCTAATGAAGGAGATGTTCATTATGAGTTCACCACCATATTGATACCATGCCATCAAAAAGGTGAACAAGTGAGTACATACAATCAATATTAGAGTCATAAAAGGCCTCAAGTCACTATATGAAGGAAAAAAAAATATTTTCCCATGAAATCATAAATATTCATGAAGCCTTTCAAGAGTTATAGCCACACCTTTGTCCCTTCATGACTTGTCTAGTGATAAGATGAACAAATAGATGGTGTTTTTGGTACTAATTTGAAATGTCTTCACAACTAACAATGAAACAACACACTCTCCCAATAAGGTCATAGTCACCTTAGGTGTGGAGATTATAGTCATTACTTATAGTATCAAAAATGGATTGTGTGTTTGTCTAGTAAAGGATGCCTTCAGGAGTAGGATCATGATGTTCACCACCTTGAGCTATGACATTGGAAATATGATTAATATCTTCATCCACATTAATAAGTTGTATATATGGGGGCCTATGTTCTTGATCTAATTGGATGATCATTCATTGTTCAGTATTTTCAAAACTAATATATCAATTTTTGAATCTTAAATAAATGTTGTTTACATAGAACCAAGGATGACCCACTAGGGCTAGAAAGTCATTAGCTTCAGCTAATTCTAGAACTTCAAATTGTACCTTGAAAAGTACCCCAAGGATATCAATAATTGCATCTTTAAGAATTACAATTAGTAGATCATAGTTTTTAGTATCCATAAACAACATGTGAGGAGATGGTTATAACATTGGGCTAACCATTTTTTTCCCTGCATCTTTTATGAGGACATTGACCTTAGCACCAGTATTGACTAAAATGTCATAGATCACCCAATCATTGATGGAATCATTTACTAGTATTTCCTTGTCCTCTTGAGGGCTAGGAGGAATAGGATTATCTTATCATTGATCATGGTTTAATCAATGGTATTTAATTGGCCTTAGTGAATTATGTTTAAGATAATTAATTGTGGGATAATATAGTCTTCTAATAGGCACTTTCAAAGTTCTTAGAAGTCATCCTACACTATGTTTTGATGTTATGTGGCTTTTTTCATAACAACACATTATGTGGATTCACTATATTATAGAATTGAATTTTACCTTGTAGTTCCCATACCAAGGTCATAGTATCTTAGAACACATATTTTTATTGCTAAGCATTAGGATACTTCATTGTACAAGGCTCTTCGCACTGTATATTCTCAATGGGTGGAATAGACATAGATTGGGACTATCTATCACTACATGTTGTGATATTAACATATTGGGGTATCAAAGTGCTAGAGTGTGACTTTCAATGTGGTTTCTCAATGCATATCATACCAACACCTTTTTCATTTCTTTATTTTGTTATGTTTATGTACAAATCAAGACATTCCTCTAACCAGTGCTCCTTTTTACAAAAGTCACATATTGGATAGACTAGATAGTCTCATTGATAGTGATGTATAGAACCACACTTATAACACATTCATGGTGAAAAATTCCCACTTCCTTATCTATATCCTCAGCCTCATCCATGATATCCACCATTATCTTGATTATTTGAAACAAATATTTAACATGTGCTATGTGCATGCACCTCATGTATATAACTAATTAGGTGGAAGTCATTTATGTCATGGGTATATGCATCACATACCTTGAAATAATTACACACTTTAGAATGTCTAGCCTGTTTTAACAGAGGACAATAGTGGACATCATGCTCTTTATGGAAAATTTCACAAAACTACTTTAATGTAGTGCAAATGTTCTTTTGAGGACAATTATTTCTATTATAACCTTCAGATGCATAGTTGGTACACCAAAGACCACTATGAGTGTTATGATCATTTTTGGTAGTCAATGTTTCTAACTATGATTCCATTAAAGCTATTTGAGCTTCCATAAAAGGACTAATTCCAGTGTCGATGCTACTAATAGATTCGGTGAAGAAGGTAGCTTCTAAATGGGATGGTAATGGTTTTTTGAGATAGCTTTCATTTAAATAGAAGTAATAATCCTCCCATGAACCATTAGGCCTATTGAGCATCATTAATATTGAATGAGAGCTTAGACAAGAGTGTTTTGAATTATCCATCATACTCACATGTACTTTTAGTTAGCTCTTGTTTTATATCCGTTAACACAATAATACTTTATTGATCAATATTTAGAATATAAAACTATTGAAGAAATGTTATCTTGAGCTGGTCATAATTAATTAATGTTTGATGAGGGTCATACTTCCTATACCACTTGTGTGATTTTTCTAGAAGTGTGGTTGAAAATTGTGTTACTTTTCACTCAGAATAAGTTATACCACATGCCCTCCAAATGAGATCATACTTATGAATATGTTAAATGGAATTTCCCATGCCTCAGTATTTTGGTAAATGAAGTGTCATTTTAGAATACACAGTTGGTAGTTGAGGTACTTTTAATAGTGGCTATCGAGAACTCCCAAGTCTTGTTTCTAGGGCAAGTCTGCCACTTCCTCCTACTCTACCTCTTAATCCACCTCTTGTGCCTCCATCAGCAACACCCAAGACATTGGGTGTAGTATTAGGTTGATATATAATTCTTAGACCATTATTCTACCCACTACTTATGTCAGGTCCACTAGATATACCAAGTTGTGCCATGAAATTAATTTGAAGAGGAAAAGAAAGTGTCAATTCACTATGGGTTAAAACTTGCTTAGTAATAGGTTCTCTTATGGGTTTAGTCTCAAAATCTAAAATATTTGTATCCCAGTTATGTATAAATAAATCATCTATGTCAAAATCATGATTTCACATTATGGTTGGGGACCTGGGTTGGTTTAAATCTAGTTCTTAAATCTTCATTGTCCAACTAGTTTCTCCCACATATGATAAAGATGGTGTTGGTCATGGTTTGAAAGTTTGTGAGTCTTACTTGTACTCTTATACTTCCCTATAGATCCTAACATCACTTCTTGATTCCTCTCATCCCCTTCCTACTCTACTTCCACCTATAACCCTTTTTTGAGCTTCATCATATTTACACTTTTGTAAATCCCATTGACTAGCTACCATTCCAAACCAATAATCATTCACCAACACCATTGCATTACCCTCCCAACTATATTTATCATGTAGGGATAGGTTTATCCCTCCATAGGTAGAGTTTCAAGTCTAGAATCAATAAATAGCTTCTTTAATTCTAGTGGGAGATGTCTAATATACTAACCACATGGTTATTGGAGGAACATGAACTTTTCTTATTTAAGACAAGATTAAGTGGTTAAAACATACTCCAATATATAGATATTAAACACCCCTATCCACCAAATATTAACAACTAATTTCTATGGTGTTTCCAAATGTGATATGACCCTCTAAAGCTTTATTATCCAAGCTTGCCTCTACCTAAAATTTCATGACTGGTCTTGAGCATAGGTTGAGATCCAAACATGCAAATGAAAAGGAACTTTGAAAAATAAAGTTTCATGTGTGTGTGTGTGTGTGTGTGTGTGTGTGTGTGTGTGTGTGTGTGTGTGTGTGTGTGTGTGTGTGTGTGTGTGTGTGTGTGTGTGTGTGTGTGTGTGTGTGTGTGTGTGTGTGTGTGTGTGTGTGTGTGTGTGTGTGTGTGTGTGTGTTTGTGTGTGTGTGTGTGTGTGTGTGTGTGTGTGTGTGTGTGTGTGTGTGTGTGTGTGTGTGTGTGTGTGTGTGTGTGTGTGTGTGTGTGTGTGTGTGTGTGTGTATTTCAACCCATGCATGTGTAAAAACTCTTGGTTTAAAATAGGGAATTGTAAAATTATCTACGACCCTAGTAAGACACTATTTAATATTATTGAGGGATAATCACTCAAACATTTTACATTGCTATGTAACAAGTGTTATGGGTCCTGACAATGGAGCCAAAATGTTTGGTTTTTCTATCAACTTTTCCTTAGGGCACTGAAGTGTCTAGTTCCCAAAAAGCTAACACATTGGCATTTCACACAAGATTAAGCTCTTGTGCACTCACCCAAATCACGTAGTAAGAAACTTGTTCCTATGGGTTTTTTTTTAATAATGTGTCATATATTGTTTTTTATTCATATATCTTAAATACTAACTAAACTAAAAAATAAATACACAGTTGTGGACCCTATTTCAATTACATAAAAAAACATGATTATGAAGATAACTACCATGAGATTCAGAGTATGTGTTACACAAGTTTAGATAATGTAGATTCTATTAAATATAATTAAATATAAACCATAGTTACATAATAAATTTATTAATAACTCGATGATGCAACTTAATTAACAACCATAGTGTAACATCAGAACTAAATTAACTTCCATGATTTTTATATTACCACAATCAATCATTACATAATACCAATGTTTAACAATGAGATAAATATCTAGATAGGGGTATTTATGCTTGTTTTCACTGACCGAGTTGTTACATTAATTATGACACTTTTAGTGACTAGACAATGATATCCAATAGACTAAGAGTCATGGAAAACCTTTATTTGTTTTTCCTAAGGATCTGGGCCTTTGCACCCCTATACTCTTGTTTGGTGTTGGATACTTTATACCAAATGTCCTCCTTTGTGTGGGTCAGTATGAAAATCATGTATGATTAATGTCTATTATATCTTTAATAATTTATCCTCAACCATTTCCTTCTTCTTTCAGTCTCTTTCATTAATATACCGAGTCCTTGATTCTTGGGTCCTCTATTTTTCTGCCTATCTTTTGATTAGGTCTTATTTCACCATGGTATTCTATGCCATTATCATTCATGACATGGTCTTTTTGCACCATGATGATTTCATGCCATGGTCCTCCCCTAACATGCTCATTTTGTGCCATAAACCAAAATACTTAGTCAAAATTATGGGTCCAACACAAACTTATAAAGGATCACTTTATTCATCCAATGTAATTTTTGTAAGCCTGGGCCTCCATATCTTTTTGAATGTCCTTATTTCTACTCATTTTTACTATTTATATTCAAAAGAAATAAGAAACTAAAGGTTAATGGTCAGGGGTTTGTACGTTACCCAGATGAAGTTGCGCACCATATCCAGACATTGTAAGAGCTCCTCTTTGGCTATGGAGGAAGACACTTGTAATGAACAAAGAAAATGTTAGAATGAGATAAAGTGGACTGCCAAGCTATGCGCTTGGTCCCCAAAGCGTAAAGCCCCGTGAAGGATGACAGTCCACTATTTAAGACAAAGAGATTTGAAATAAATAAAATGATAAAAGACTTACAAAAATGAAAAAGGCAAAATGTTGTGTACCTGTTCCTGTAATCCATGAGTCTCAACAAGTTGGTTAGAGGTTGTGTTTGGTCTTTGGGCTGTTTGGATTAGTCTTCTGGTTTGCAGAGTCATCGACGTCGGTTATACTGCCGATGTTGGTAGGTAAAAGATGCCAACATCAGTTATATTACTGATGTCAGTAGGGACAATACATCTTTGGATGAGTTTTAAGGTGTTTCTATGATGGACAGAGGACTTTGGGAGTTTTAAGGTTTGTGAAAGGTTGCAGGAAGGAGAATAAGTTCTGAGGAAGGACAAAAGGTAAAAGGTAGGTGTGAGAATAAGGTAGGAGTTAGAGGAAGGCTTTTCAGCCCTTCCACGGAGGAAGTCAGGTTTCTTTTATAGTATTCAAAAATAGTAAAATAGAAACTAATTACTAAGTTAATCTAGAACTTTGAAATAGAAACCAGAAGAATACTTAGCTTTTTGTCAAAGACCGAAGGGTGTCAAGATGCTTATTCCTGTTGCGGCTGATGTTGAATATCTCATACAATGTTCTTAACCCAATGCCTAGAGTGATTTCTATCGATTTTCTATACCCTAGAGAGTGATAATAGAAATTCTGATGCTTAGTCTTAGAGTGTGCGCATTAGTATGCAAAAGAGTCAGGGGGAGAGACAAAGAGAGAGACTGATTGAAGGCCGTAACTCAACATTAGAAGTTAGTTTATGTAACCGATGTCAGTGGTTAGAGAATGGGAAAAATGGCTAAAAAGCCCATTCTCCATCTGCCAAGTGCATTTGCCATTGAAGAATGGTCAAAAGGTGGGCTTATTACACATGAGGGTTAGTTAGAAGGTTGGAATAGGTCTTAGGTAGTTATGATATGAAGGACTTAGTCATGGGGTGAGTCATAGGGTAAGAAATAGTCTTTGGCAAGGTGTCTAGGCGAGGTGTTGAGGTGAGGGGATAATTAATTTAAAATAAACAACTTATTTTAAATTAATAAAGTGTGGGTTAGGAGTGTTAGAGTTAGAAGGGGACCAGGGGGGTTGACACAATATTAGTGTCTACATTTGCCCCTTTTTGTCTTGTGGTTTGTCTTGATGAGCTACAAGATAAAAACAAGAGTAAATTTCCCTAGTTATGGGATGAGGTATACCCCCTCAAAGTAGGAGTCAAGGGAAGGTAAGCTGATATCGAGTGCTGATTTGATAGGCAATAGATGGATAAGGTGAGGTTTGAGTGTGAATGTTGTAATAGTTGAGATTGCATGTATACCACTTCACGTGATAGGTAGGTTAGTTTATGAAGTTTTTAGGAGGGTTTGGGGGGGTTTTAGGTAGGAAATGGGGGAGCCCTAATTTTTAGGGCTCAGCTCGTTCAGCCGTAGGGCTGAACTAGTTGACGATGCCAATGGGTTTGTTGACGTCAGTTGACCAGCCATCGACATCAGTCACTTAGCTACTGACGTCAGTTAGGTATTTGCCATCATTGGTACCTTAACTAATGTTGATTACTATTAGGCCTTAAAAAGTTTGAAAAATGATAAGTTAGAAGGCCAAATTCATGCCGAGGGCTTCTCAAGTGTAGTGATAGGCATATAGGTTTGTGTAGTTGGTCTATTAGTTAGATGAATGGGCAAATGGCCAAGCTAACCTTAGAAGTCCCCATGTCAACTGAGTGCTACCTACATAGCCCCTATTTTAAGGGCCTCAGGCTGATGTAGTTCTCCTAAAAGGGAAGAATAGTCATAAAGGTTGTTAGTCATTTGTTAACATAGGTGTGTGTGTGTTGGTTTGATGTAAGCAAGGCAAACATTGATGATGCAGGATCATCTCCTAACATTGTTGATGCAAATGCATCAAGACATTACAAGAGAGGAGTGGGCCCACATCACTGCAGTAAGATTGGGTGGGTTGTGGTGCTACTATCAAGTGGCTAGAGATGTTAGCTTGATGGTAGCACTGATTGAGCGGTGGGATCACACCACCAACACCTTTCACCTACCTACTAGAGAGTTGACAGTTACTGTAGAGGATGTGTACCAAATTTTGTGATTACTGATACACAGAGTAGACTTATATGCATGCTCAAGAGAGGCACATGATATTCACATGGTGACGCTATTTAGGGAACACATTACTAAGGTGACTTACCACTCAGCTAGTTTTGCATATGAGCTAGTATATACTGTGGATGAGGATGAGCATCAGTTAGCCATCCTAATGATGATTGGCATCACTGTGTACATGCTACCTGATGTAGAGGGAGGGAGATTCCTGATTGCCATGACTAGGGTTTTGGTGGACATGATCAAGGAGCACATAGTGTTTACATGGGCTCTAGTGTTTTTGGCTCAATTATACAGAGAGCTCTAGGGGATTAGTCAGCAGAGGTGGTACAGCTTGTGTGTAGGCCACCTCCTTCATTATTGGGCATACGAGCACATCATGGTCACACAACCTCTTAGCCATCTAGTGGCTATCCATGATAGGTTTAGAGTTGAGTTCAGGTGATGGCAAGAGGTCATGGTGCAAACTTGTGTTAGGGACATTAATTACTATAGGGGGTTCTAAATGCCCTAATCCCTGTAGACATCATTTGGTGACCATATCTGGTATACCTAGTATTAAGAGACCATGTAGAGTAGTTGGTGGGAGTGCAGAGTCTGAGATGGGTGAGGGGTAGATGAGTTGGTGATCTTGAGAGAGTTTTAGTAGAGAGAGTACGGTACCAGTATGGGCTATTATAGGATGTGCCTCCCGCCTTCCCATTGTACAGACAAGATGACATTGAGGCACCACTCCCATTGCCAGAGGAGATGGATCAGCCTAATTTTGAGAAGATACCTATAGGTCCTGGTGTAGTAGATCTAGGGTGTACAGAGGCCTACTCAGCTTGGTGGGTAGGACAATATGTAGTGGTTTAGAGAGGACCATCGCCTAATCTCCAGATAGTTGTTAGAGAGAGAGATGTTGCGGTGCAAGAGAGAGATGCTGCCATCTAGGAGAGGGATGTAGCATGAGCACAGGTCATCATTTTGTAGGGACAAGTGGTAGGGTTTCAGGGGTAGGTCATAGTTCTAATGGTGTAGGTGGTGGCCTTGACAAGGTAGGTTACCACATTGTAGGGGTAGTTGGTTGTAGCACAGGCACAGGCATTAATAGGGTAGGTTTTTGGAGGGTAGGGCCCTATTTAGCTACCACCATAGTAGTCAGTATAAGAGCCATCTCAGTCAGCATCATAGCAGCCAACTCAGCCACATCCATAGAGTTCATTATAAGGCATGGCTTTAGGGTTGATAGGTCCACCGCAGACTCTTCCTATATCTAGGTACAACACTACATTAGATGAGATCACATATTATGAGGGTGCCATCAGGCAGTTTCCTTAGATACAATGATATTCAGAGATGTTAGTTGAGCAAAGTCGCTAGAGGTCTATGTTGCATGCTACTATCTCAGGTTCATAGAGACGGCAATGGTCAGAGAGTGGGGATGATACAACATCGTCATGGCCACCACCACCACCACCACCATAGCTATAGCCTTGAGGTTTTTTTGTAGTCAGCATGATGTATATACCGGCTTGCGATCTGTTGATGCGAGATGTATATAGTTTTTGAGAAAGAGACATAGTTTACTATTTCAAACATGGATTTATATATATATATATATATATATATATGAGATTCGGGTTTTTATTTGACATGTTATGGATGTTTTATGGATGTTAGTGTGTTTAGCATTTACCATATGTTTAATGATATTTGCTTAATGATGTTATGATGTATGATGATGTTAGGTTGATGTTACAGCCTTTTCCATATTGTGTGATGGTGTATTCTGTAACATTTTTTTGTGGTGTTTCATTCCTAACAATTTTCCATATTGGTGATGGATGTGTGCTAAAAATGAAATGAGTTTATTTATGCTTTAGCACTTTTTCATATTTGTGATGATATATGCTTAACATAAATTGTGTTTGGTTGTTAGTTTCCATGTATATTATTTTCCATAGAAACTAATGTGATTAGTCTATAATAATTTACATAACACAAATCGGTATTTGCATTAAATAAATCATGATGTCATGTTAATGGTTGAGGATATATGTTATTGGTATATGACAAAGTCAGGTTAGAAGTGAAAGGCACGTTGCTCTTTCATTGACAAGGACTATAATGACAACATAGGTAGGGGTTTTTGGAAACAAAAGTCCCATTCATGCATTACATCATTTGACCATTGGATTGTCTTAGAGGAGTATTCATATCACTTAATATTAAGTGAGCTCAAAATCCCTTGAGTATGTTGGGGTAATAGGTGTGTTTAGATGATATGTCAAGATAGGGTAACCTTTTTTAGTAGGGATAACTTCGCCCCTTTTATAGGAGACCCTGAGAACGACTATAGACAAATCCATGACTTTAATAGCTTGTAGACTAATCAATGTGGGGAGTCTATTTGGGGATGTTGCTTTGTTTTATGGTCATGTGACGCTGATTTATGTAAGAAGCTTCTTGAGAGGATGATGTTTGTAGAAAAATTTAGTCATAGCCATCCTTCGAGGGAATGGTCTATAGTGTAATTTATATGTTTTGAGGGCTTTGAATAGCTATCCTTCAAGGGAGTAGTCTATTAATTTCATCAATGATGCAACTGTCCTTTGAGGGAACAGTCTACATTTAGAGTTTATGACCTTTGGATATTTTGGATAGGCATCCCAATTTTTCTTTTTTTTGACAAAATTTTTAGTCATGGATAGGACTATAGAGGTTTAGGGGTCTCCCTTTTTATCTGGATGAAGCATTCATACTTTATAAAATGGTTACATAGTGTTTGTTAGGGAAATAGGGTTGAAAAGAATGAAAATGAGGATGACAAGGGTTGCTCAAGGGACAAGCTCAAGTTAAATATCAAGTGAATGAGTACCTGATTAATAGTAGAATGGTCATAGATGTAAGGCATTAAGGGGCTTAAGTTCTGGCTATCCTTCAAGAGAAGACAGATGATAAGTCTTTGATCCATATTTGTGCATTATGATATAAGGTCTGAGCTAATTAGGAACAAACTTGCCTCATTTGCTTCTTTCCATATTAATCACGTGTTGGTTTTCTTTAAGAATGAGATCTCTAATTTCAAAATCTCACTCTCTCAGATTTTTGTTATAGGCACGTTTGATATGATTTTGATAGATACGGAGATGGTTAAGGGCAACAAGATGATGTTCGTCGAGTAACTCGAGTTGAGCTAACTGATCTTGACAAAAGTCATCATTAGAAAGAATGTCATGCAAAGAGATGCATAGAGAGGGTATTTATACTTCGAGAGGCAAAACTACCTCTATTCCATACACTAGAGAGAAAGGTGTAGCACTCGTAGGGGTTCAAATGCTAGTGCGATAGGCCCACAAAGCGAAGGGAATGTGAATGTGCCAATCCCTTCCAGTGTCGTTGACCACCTTCATTAGGATTTTGGTTAAGATTTTGTTGGAAGCCTCAGCCTGCCAATTTGTTTGTGGGTAGTAAGGTGAGGAGAAGCTGAGCTTGATGCCAAAAGAGTCGCAAAGTTTCTGGATAGTTTTGTTTTTGAATGATTTACCGTTATCGGTGATGATTTTGTGAGGTAGACCAAAACAATAGATGATGTGGGTGTTGATGAAGTCGATGATTTTGTCAACTTTAGTAGAGATGAGGGGAATAGCTTCCACCCATTTAGTGAAGTATTCAGTTGTAGTGATAATGGACTGATGTCAGAGAGATGAATGAGGGTTAATCTCACTAATTAGATCTAAGCCCCATTGTGAAAAGGGCCAAAAATCCTTAGTGACTTGTAGAGTGTGGCTAGGGATGTGAAGTAAGTTAGTGTGTTGTTGGCATTTGATACAATGCTAAACATAATCACTATAGTCTTGATGAAGAGTGGGCCAATAATAGCCCAGGTGAAGGATATGCTTGGCAACTGAGTTACCACTGAAATGCCCACCACAAATCCCATCATGGACTTGTTTGATGGCATGAGATGTTTCAGTGGAGGTTAGACATCAAAGAAGAAGGCCATCAAAACCTCTTTTGTAAAGAAGACCCCCTAGCATGGTATATCGAGTAGTACTCTTGATAAAATCCCACCATGCATTGATAGAGAGATTAAGAGGGATAATAGAATAAGTTAAGTAGTCCATAAGTTGTTTATACCAAACATCCTATGGACTAGAGTTAATGGTGTTGACAAGGTTGATGTTAGTGGAGATATATGAAGGTAATGCCAAATGGTGTACCGTAACATAAATTTTTGATGAAGAAGATGAGGATGGAATATGCGAGGTGAGAGAAGCCATAGTGTCAGCAAACTTATTCATAGAATGAGGAATAGTTTATAAGAGATAATGGCCAAAAGATTCTAGAAGGGTGTCAACACAGTGTTTATACCTTTGCAAAACTTTGTTTTTACAAAGATATGAGCTGTTAATTTGATTGATGACTAGTTGCGAGTTGCCAAAGATGTTAATTGTCTTGATGCCTAAGAAAAGGGTGGTTTGAAGCCCCAAAATTAAGGCTTCATATTTAGCCATATTATTAGTGCATTCAAAGTCAAGTTTAAAAGATAGAGGCATGGGATCACCCTCATGAGGGATGAGAATGACCCCTGCACCCCCACTGTGTTGACATTTAGATCCATCAAAGAATATTGTCATTTGATAGAAAATGTCCTCGATGGATAATGTGGTGATAGATTCATTAGGGAATTCACAGTGAGAGGGTTGATTGTCAGGTAGAGGGGCATCTGCTAGTTGATCAGTGATTGTTTACCCCTTGATAGACTTCTATTAGATGAATTCCAAGTCAAACTCAACAAGAAGCATGAGCCAATGAGCCATACGTTGATTTTGGTATGGCTTGGAATGCATGTACTTGAGAGGGTCGGTGTGGGTGATGACATAAGTTTTGTGATTGAGGAGATAATGATGGAGTTTGGTAGCGACAAAGACTAATGCCAAGAAATTTTTTTTGGTATGAGAATACCGAGTTTCATAATCAATGAGCATTCAGCTTATATAATAAACTGCTTGCTCACAATGTTGTTTATCTCAGTGCATGATCATGGCACCTAAGGAATGATTTGTTGCTAAAATGTAGAGGTAGAAGGGTTGGTCATCTTTTGGTGGAATAAGGACTGGTGGAGAGACAAGATAGCATTTAAGGGCTTCAAAAGCCTCTTGGCAATCCTTATCCCAAGTAAAGGAGATGTCCTTTTTAAGGAGGTGATGGAAGGGTTGACATCGGTCAAATAACTATGAGATGAAGTGACGGATAGATTGAAGCCTTCCTTGTAGACTATGAAGTTGTTTTAGATTAGTTGGTGGTGGCATCTTGAGTATAGCTCAAATTTTAGCAGGATCTACCTCGATGCCATGAAGAGAAATGATGAAACCCAAAAGCTTCCCTGAGAGAACCCCAAAGATGTATTTCTTGGGGTTAAGTCAAACATTATATTATAGAAGGCGAGTGAAGATTATTTTGAGGATGGTTAAATGGTCATGATGAAGTTTGGATTTGCCTAGTAGGTCATCCACATAGTCCATGATTTTGTGGAGGAAATCCTGAAATATGTAAGTCATGGCACGTTGATATGTAGCACCTACATTTTTTAGGCCAAAAGGCATGACCCTATAGCAACATGTCCCCCATGGGGTGATGAAAGTGGTTTTGTGTTGATCTTCTGGTGCAATCAAGATTTGGTTATATCCTGAAAACCTATCCATGAGTGATAGCATCTCATGACCAGCCTTAAGATCAACAAGTTGGTCGATGTTAGGTAAAGGGAAGTCATCCTTTGGGTAAGCTAGGTTAAGGTCATGATAGTCAGTACAGATTCAAATCCCCACAATTGCTTTGGTGATAGGGACAATGTTTGACACCCATTATGGATAATCAATGGGTTGGATAAAGGAGACAAAGAGAAGATGTTGAAGCTCCTCTTTGACAAGAAGTGTGATGTGAGGATGCATCTTGCGAAGCTTTTGCCTAACAGGCTTAGCTTCACAATTTGTAATGATGTTATGGATGATGATGCTAGGGTCAATCCCAGGTATATCGCTATATGACCAAGCAAAGGATTTGCTATGATTTGTAAGGAATTTGGTATAGTCAATTTGTTCCTGTGCATCTAAAGATTGACTAATCTTTAAAATGTGAGGAACATCAGAAGATGGGAGGTTAATGTCAATGATTGATTCATTTAACATAACCTATGTTTTCAAAGGAAGTGACCATTGTATGAAAGAATCATCTGCACCCATGTAGGTGAGAATGGCATCATCATCTATGCATTAGATAGTGTTGATGGTAGAAGATTCATCATCTATCATGTTTGGATAAATGAGAGGAAGAGACCTTGATACCCCACCTAGTTGATAGGTTAGGGGTTCCAAGTGAATGGCATTTATGCAAAAAAAAATTAGGATGGATGGAAACCACCAACTCCATAGGTGAAGATGGGGGAATAGGTGAGTTTGGAGGGGATTGTTCTATGATAGGTTTAGGGAGAGGGTTTTTAGAAGTTTCAGTAGGTTCTTCAAAACCCAGGCCATGTTGTTTCTGGGAATTCTTTATGGCCTCATCATTTGGTGGTTCAACGGGTTCGTGGGAGCCTTATTCATAGCACCTAAAGCCAAAACCTTTCCACACACACCTATAAAGATAGGTGTGATCAAAGTTTGGGTTGCCAAGAAAAGAGAAATCAAACATAAATAGTTGGGGTGATGAAAGAGGATTCCCATCAGTGGGAGCTCAATCTAACCCTCCATAGATGAGATTTGTTTGAAGATTAGGAGGACCATAGGGGATGACCATTCTGATGTGGTGGTCATAGTTGGGATTGTGATGAAGTTGTCCATACTCTTGAGGATTTTGGAACATGTCCAAGGTGAGAAAACAATACTCCCTAAGTGAAAGCCACTTGAAGGTATCTTCCATAGGATGTTTTGTTGTCACTTGAGGAGGTAATGTAGGTGTAACTACCATTTGTGAACTTGTTGAAGCTTTCGATGATGGAGGTGGTGTTTGGGTCAATGTTTTTAAAGGAATGAGAACATCATTGGGTTGATAAGTTGTGTTGCCTGTCTTGAAAGGGGAAGGGTCTACAGGAATGACATGGACTTGACCATCATGTTCAAATTTGACACAATGGTGTAATGTAGAAGGGACACAAGCCATGGCACGTATCCAAGGTCATCCTAATAACATGTTGTATTATAACTCCCCCTCGATGATGTAGAAGAGTTTGGGGATTGTTTGTGGACCAACACAAATATGTAAGATGATAGTGCCAATGGTAGTGGTAGTGAAGTCATTGAAAGATCAAAGAATTGCATTGATTTTAGACATATAATTCTTTGGGAGGGCTAATTGGTCATAGGCATGGGTAGAAATGATATTGATGTTGGCACCCCCATCAATCATAACCTGCTTAACACAAGTTTGATTAACGTAGGCTGTGATAAAAAGGGCAACATCTCGATCTTCCAAGTTGGAGGTAAAAATTTCAGAATCACTAAAGGTAATAGAGGCGATGGTGGGTAATGATTGGACTAAGGTAGCTAGTGGTTGGGGGTTCTCAGGTTGGACCTCCACTGCCTGTAAAGCTTTAATTAAAGCTTGATGATGTTGTGGAGAGCTTTGAATGAGGTCATACAAAGTCATTTTCATAGGATTCTGGTGAAGTTGTCTCACCATAGAATCATGGATTACCTCCGAAGAAGTTGGCTGGGATGTACCTAAAATAGAAATCTTGGGTTTTGGTGGTTGAGCAGGTTTAACAAATGGGTAGGTCCAAGGAATAGAAACCTTCTCTTTTGCCTTATCCTTTAAAGTTTGGGACCTAGTGGCCACATTGATGGTGTTAATCTTGAATAAAGGGGGCGAAGGAGGTAAAGGGACCATAGTCTGATGATGGGATCTCAATGAAGGTGAAGAGGTTTGAGAGACATGAGACGGTGTTGGAGATTTGTTGATAGTATCCTCAATAATAAGGGTGTCTTTCTCCAAGTATTGGCAAATGACAACCTTGAGAGCACAACAATTCTCAGTATCAAGCCTAGGTGAGTGATGATATAGGCAGATTTTAGTGTCATCAAACCAAGATGGTTTTGATCTGAGAGGTTGAAATGGTTTAATAGGTGGGAGAGTGATGCTATAAGTTTGCAAAATTTGGTGTAGAATTAAAGCATATGAACCTACTAATGGGTCCGTACTTGTTGATGCAGTAGATGTTGATGACTTTTTTTTTGTAGTTGTTGAGGGCATTTTTTGTACCACCTTATTGGTTGGTGGTATGGCCACTCATGTAGATGACACTTTCTTTGTGAGAGGTGCCAAATTTTTTGGAGGAAGTATATTTTTGGTAGGTAAAGGGAGTAATGTAGGAAATTTATTTTTATTAGGTGTTGGAGTAGGGAGTACTCCTATTAAGGTAAAAGGATGTGGGCCCAAAATAGAGGGCAGTGGTGATGGTGGAGGAGGAGTTCTCCAACATGATTTAGTAGTCTTTTTTAATACAGTATGAGGACCACTATTATGGGTGGTGATATTCAAATCTACCTTCACTTGTGGGTGAGTGAGGTTTGATATGGGATGAACACCAAGGGATTTAACTTGTTTCGGTATGGTGGATGCCTGTGAGGATCTAGGTTCAGATGTGGACGTTTGAGCTTCTAAAGATTTGGAAGTAGAAACTTTATCCTCATTGGATACTTTTCGAGATTCTGTTGAAGGAGGATCAATAGTATGAGATGAAGTAAGATTTGTAAGATAAGGAGCTTTGAGTTGCTCCCACAATGCCTCATGTTCTAAGTTCCTCAAATGGAGAAATCTTAAGTTTTTAGCCAGTTGAGAGAATGGTTTAGAAGTTGTTGCGTGAGGCTTTATAATTAGTTTTTTAGGAGATTTGGGTGGTTACGAGAGGGGGAATATGTTAGATACAGTGATCTCAGGCCAAAGGCAAGAGAGAGCCATTACTGGATCCTCTTCGATTAAAGTAGGTGAAGAGAAAAGTTCTTCTCTCGGTGGAGAAGGAATTGGAGAATGTGGTTCTTCAAGAGGATAAAGTGCTGAGATGATCACACCTTCTACTTATGGTCAAAGAGTAGGAAAGGTATGGTCCTCCATTGGTAGTAGGAAGGATGACGGTGGGGCTAGTGGCGTTGGTATAGTTAATGTGTCCTCCAATATAAGAGAAGCCAAAATAGACTCCCCTAGGTGTGAAAGAGGAGTCGATGGAGGGATATTAGGAGAAGAAGGATATTCTTCCTATGGTGGAGAGATAGGTTGACTAACCTCTTTAATTTGTGGAAGAGGTTAATTAAGAATGAAAGGCAAGACCATATCGACCATGCATATATTATGCTCTTGGGGGTCTTTGGCTATGGTCTGAATGTTATTTTGACTAGGGGGATAATTAGGGAATGGTTGCCTAAAGATATATATGTTTTGGTTAGTTTCCACATTTGGGTTATCCAAAACAAGATCCCCCTTATCTAACATGTATTGAATAATGTTTTTGAAGGTTTTGCAATTGTTTGTGTCATGACCTTTGACACGGTGATAATTATAGAAGTCATTCTCCCTATACCATGTAGGGATGGCACATGAGGGATCAAATTGAGGTGGTGGTCAAATCTGGGAGAGATCGAGGACTCCCTATTTGACTAGTTTATCTAACATGGAAGTGTATGATTCTCCTATTGGAGTTTATTGATGCTGTATGTATCATTGTTGGAATTGTCATGTAATGCTTTGAGATGTGGAAGGTTCAGATTGGTTAGTTGTGGTAAATGATGATGATATAAGTACCATAGCATTTGCTAATCCCTTGGACTTGGAATTGGAAGAAGAAGATTTAAAAGAAGGGTCATTTGATTTTGCATTAGGGTTTTTACTATGTAGTTTGACTTTATCTTCTTTGACAGCATGGAGTTCAAGCTTTCTAGCCATGGTAAAGGCTTCGTCAAATGTGCGAAATGTTTGGACCTGCAAAGTAGATGAGATGTGCTTGGCACATGCTCTTGAGAAGAGCTTAATGAGCTCAGGTTGAGGTAAAGAAAAGGAGAGTTGGTTGATTAAGCCTCTCCAACAGGCAATGAAATCAGCTATTGATTCATCGTCAAATTGTCTGATAGAATATAGGTCTGTGATGGAGACCTTTTTAGTTATGTTGATTGAAAAGTGGTTGAGAAATAGTTGAGATAGTTGAGTGAATGTAAATAAAGAGTGACTGGTAATAGAACTATACCAATCAAAGGTAGCACCAAAAAGTGACATGGGAAATGTGCATAGTAATAATGCATCATCATGGGATATAAGGTAGGAAGCGTGTCTAAACACTTGTAGATGTTGCTATGGGTCCTCTTTACTCTAAAAATGAGTAAACTTGGAGAGTTCCCACTGACTAGGATATGGTCAGATAGGGACTGAAGGATGAATGGGTTCATTACAGATTTGTTCATATGAGAGAACGCTTCTTGAACCCAAAATAGATGTCTTGAGACTAGACATCTTATCCATCAACATCTTGATTAGATCGGTTGATGGATTGGTAGGTGGGGCACCCCTTAGGTTGTAAGGCATTTGGAAGGTGTTAGGAGGAGCATATGATGTAGTTGGTTGCGCTTGTATAGGCATAACATATTGGTAATTAGTCATAGGGACTGATGTTGAGGTCAAAGGTGGTTGTGTCATGAAGCTTTGAGGCACAACTTGACTTGATGCCACTGGAGGTGGTTGGATGGTGGCAACACTAGACAAAGGATAGGTAGTCACTCTTATATTTATGGGTGCAAGAGTAGGTGGGATGGAGACAATTAAGCTCTAGAATGGTGTAGAACTTTGTTGAATGGTTTGTGGTTGAGGGGGTATAGAAACCCCAATGGAGATAGGTCCAAAAATAGAAGGAGAGGCCACACTTTGAAGATTGGCCATGGTCAGGTTATTAGTTGAGGCAATGGCCTGGGTAACCATGGGTTGAGTAACGGAGGTTGTTGATATGATTGTCATTTCAACTAAGGAAGTTCGCATCCCATAAACTGGGTTACCTGAAGGATCTCACATTTGGATTATCACGAGATAGTGTTGAAGAGCCTTGATGTTAAGGTTAAGGAACCTCTCAAAATCTTGATCCCCTTTGGGAACAATACAAGGTTGAGTTGGGGTTGTTTGGATAGGAGTACGTTCAGTTTCTAAATTATACTTCATTTGGTGAGTTGATATAGAAGGCGAAGGTGGAAGTGGTTGTTGCCTTGCATGGTCAACAAGAGATTTGGCTTGACTACGTGTCAAAACCATCCAAGGTAAAGTAGATTTAGGTTTTAAAAACTATATGTTTCAGCCTCAGAAAAATAGAATCTATTTTTGAAGCAAAAGAGTTGGGTTTTAAGCTTGTTGTTTGAGAAGAGAATTTGTTGACAGTGACCGACGTCAGTGGAAAAACTTATGTCGATTAAGTATGTTTCCAATGTCAGTCAAATAACCAATGTTAGTGAAGATGAGTTGCTGACATCGATGGAAAAATTGATGTTGGTTTTTGTGTATTTCTAAAAACTCAAAATACCAAAATTTTTTGGAAGAAAAAGAAAGTTCTAGGTTATTTCAAGAGCTTAGAATAATGCATCCTTACTAGCTAAAAAAAACCAGACAAAAATAGAAAATTAGATGATGGCAAGCAAAATCTAAACATTAAATTACTAAGAATAAATTTTAGAGTCATTTTGGCTTATGCCTTAGAAGAATATGTTTGGGAATTGGGATTTTAGAATGGGTCCTAAAAGAGGCAGTCTAAAGTTGGTTTCGGGTTATGTTTTGGTGCTCAAAATCTATATTAGGTTCTGTACATGGCTTGGTGCTAGGGGCTTGCTCCCCTCACTTCACAAGCCAAGAGCCAAGCTGGATCGCTTAGCCAATATATACTTTGCCTATAGTTTATACTCTGCTAGAGAACAAAGTGGGTCCTCCCCTTGGTAGTGAAGTCCAAGTAGGATCGCCAGGAAGGGTAAGGTATCCATTAGGTGATGAAATCCTAGTCGAGCCTTGTCTTAGGTATGTTTAGATGTTTAATTTGATGTGCTTGTGGTTTGATAGTGTAACATATGTGCACTATGATTTATTCATAATGCGTTTTTAATTACTAGATGAGCTAAAAATGCATTCAAGCAGGAATGAAATACAATATATTTTTAACCCAAATTGAAATGTTTTGTTCGGATGCAAACAAGTGAGGAAAAGGTTAAGAGTATGAATTTCATTATTCTAAAATGCAAGAAAGAGGTGACAAGAAGAAAAAGAAAGATATTCTTTTTAACTTGTGCTTATGATTTCTTTTCAAAATAAAAAGAAATAAGAGGAAGGATGCAAGAAGAAATCTTTTTCCTAATGCAACTATATGAAAGTTTGCTTTTTAGAAGAAATGAACCCAAGGAAAACTCTAGGGGTCCCACCAGGCATGCCAAAATGTTTCTACTCATTTTTCCTATTTATATTCAGAAGAAATAAGAAACTAAAGGTTAATGGTCAGGGGTTTGTACGTTACTTAGATGAAGTTGTGCACCATATCTAGATGTTGTAGGAGCTCCTCTTTGGCTATGGAGGAAGACACCTATAAATAAGAATAAAACTTTGAATAAAGAAAATGTTAGAATGAGATAAAGTGGACTGCCAAGCTACGTGCTTGGTCCCCAAAGTGTAAAGCCCCGTGAAGGATGATAGTCCACTATTTAAGACAAATAGATTTGAAATAAATAAAATGATAAAAGACTTACAGAAATGAAAAAGGTAGAATGTTGTGTATGTATTCCTGTAATCAGTGAGTCTTAGTAGGTTGGTCAGAGGTTGTGTTTGGTCTTTGGGCTGTTTGGATTAGTCTTCTGGTTTGCATAGTCGCCGATGTCAGTTATACTACCGATGTCGGTAGGTAAAAGATGCCGATGTTAGTTATACTACCAATGTCGGTAGGGGAAATACATCTTTGGATGAGTTTCAGGGTGTTTCTGTGATGCATGGAGGACTCTGGGAGTTTTAAGGTTTGTGAAAGGTTATGGGAAGGAGAATAAGTTTTGAGGAAGGACAAAAGGTAAAAGGTAGGTGTGAGAATAAGGTGGGAGTTAGAGGAAGGATTTTCAGCCCATCCATAGATGAAGTCAGGTTTCTTTTACAATATTCAAAAATAGTAAAATAGAAATTAATTACTAAGTTAATCTATAAATTTGAAATAGAAACCAAAAGAATACTTAGCTTTTTGTCAAAGACTGAAGGGTGTCAGGATGCTTGTTCCTGTTGCGGCTGATGTTGAAGATCTCGTACAATGTTTTTAACCCAATGCCTGGAGTGATTTTTGTAGAGTTTTTGTAGCCTGGAGAACGATAATAGAATTCTGATGCTTAGTCTCAGAGCATGTGCATCATTATGCAAAAGAGTCAGGGGGAGAGACAGAGAGAGAGACTGATTGAAGGCCATAACTCAACATTAGAAGTTGGTTTATATAACCGATAGCGGTGGCTAGAGAATGGGAAAAAGGGCTAAGAAGCCTATTCTCCATCTTCCAAGTGCATTTGCCATTGGAGAATGGTCAAAAGGTAGGCTTATTACGCATGAGGGTTAGTTAGAAGGTTGGAATAGGTCTTAGGTAGTTATGATATGAAGGACTTAGTCATGGGGTGAGTCATAGGGTAAGAAATAGTCTTTGGTGAGGTGTCTAGGTGAGGTGTCGAGGTGAGGGGATAATTAATTTAAAATAAATAACTTATTATAAATTAATAAAGTGTGGGTTAGGAGTGTTAGAGTTAGAAGGGGACTAGGGGGGTTGACACAATATTAGTGTCTACAACTTGGTTTTCACTGACCGAGTTGTTACATTAATTATGACACTTTTAGTGACTAGACAATGATATCCAATAGACTAAGAGTCATGGCAAACCTTTACTTGTTTTTCCTAAGGATCTGGGCCTTTGCACCCCTATATTCTTGTTTGGTGCTGGATCCTTTATACCAAATGTCCTCCTTTGTGTGGGTTAGTATGAAAATCATGTATGATTAATGTCTATTATATCTTTAATAATTTATCCTCAACCATTTCCTTCTTCTTTCAGTCTCTTTCATTAATATACCGAGTCCTTGATTCTTGGGTCCTCTATTTTTCTGCCTATCTTTTGATTAGGTCTTATTTCACCATGGTATTCTATGCCATTATCATTCATGACATGGTCTTTTTGCACCATGATGATTTCATGCCATGGTCCTCCCCTAACATGCTCATTTTGTGCCATAAACCAAAATACTTAGTCAAAATTGTGGGTCCAACACAAACTTATAAAGGATCACTTTGTTCATCCAATGTAATTTTTGTAAGCCTAGGCCTCCATATCTTTTTGAATTATAAATTTTATCTAAGGCTAAAAGATGGATTTTATTCCTCTCTTCTAACCTAGTCCAAAGGAAGTTCCTTTGACTTTTAATGAGTTTATAATTAATACTCTTTGGAAGGATGAAAATATAAAGAAGGTAAACTAGGAGACTCTAAAACACACTATTGATTAACAAGAGTTTGCCCATCTGAGAGTAATTTACATTTCCACCCAACTAGATTTATTTAAAATTTTATATTAATATATTTCAAGTATAAATTTAAATATTATTGATAAATAGAGGCATGCTTAGATAAGTAGAATGTGTATGCTTTATTTATCAGCCTAACATTTAAGCAATTCTATTTCATCTAGCTAAAGGAGTGTTAAAAAAATAGAAATCTTATCAAAATTTACCTTTTGATTTGAAGAATGTTCATACATAACCAAAAAAAATTAACACCTTTGCTTTTTGAATATATGGATCTAGTATTAAAATAGTATCATTCATGAATTATTGATGAGAAATGGATCAAAATGCCTAACTAGTTTAAATCCTTTCATCTCTCCTGAAGCCACTACTTTTGAGATAAATCTTATCAAATATTCTACCATAATGATGAAAAGGAAAGGGGATAGGGGATCCACTTGTCTTAAACCCTTACCATTCCTAAAAACTTTGAGTAAATCAATTCACAAGAACCAAAAACATGCATGAGGATATACAAGATCTAATAATTTTCCTCAATTTATTTGAAAGTCAATATGGTTCATGACACTATCTAAAAAGTTCCAATCAAGTCTATCATATGTCTTGGCCATATCAAATTTTAAAATCATTTTAGAACTATCAATCTTATCCATGGAGTGAATTGATTCATAAACAAAAATAATTTCATCTTGAATTTATCTTCCTATGACAAAGCCCCCTTTCTAGGCTTGAATAATCATTTCCATTATTAGATGAAACCTTATAGAGAATAGTTTAGTGATGACTTTGTAAATTGAGTTACATAAGATGATAGGATAAAAATATAATAAATTCACTACTCACTCCTTCATAGGAGTTAAAATATGGAAAGTATGATTAAAATATTTTAGCATTTGGGTTGAATTAATGAATTTATTAACCACTTCAACCACATCATCTCCTATAATTTCCCAATTTCTTTTTAAATTCAATAAGGAAACCATCCAAACCAAGAGCTTTGTTTAGATTCATTTTTAAAATCACAAAATTGAGGTCATCATTGGAAGTGATTGTTGTAAGAACTTCATTATCCTCTTGCTTAACCATTTTAGCAATAACATGGAGGAAATCTTGTATATATCTAATGTTTCTTCTGAAGTCATTTAAAATAATTTTCAAAAAAAAAATTACTCTCTAGATTGATGTGATCTCTATCCAAAATGAATTGGACTTTAATATCTAAAATTTCCTTAATACAATTGTGAGCTCTATATTTTAATATTGATAAATAGAAGAAGTGTGTGTTTATATCCCCTTCTTTGAGCCAAATCTTTCTAGATTTTTTCCTCCAAAGGCTCTCTTCCCTTGTAGCAATAGTATGGTACTTGCAAAGAGTTTTTTTTTTCTTATTTTGAGTCTCTATATCATATCCATTTCTTTCTATCTCATATTCAATATTTGAGATTTATGATTTTACCTCTTTCTTCTACAAAAAAACATTAAAAAAGCACTTGTTTATTCCACTATTTTATTTTTATTTTAACATTATTCAATTTTTCAACAAAATTGAACATTTCCAAACCATTCACATTTGGAGACCACCATTATAAAATCCTATCATGAATATTCTGGTGAGAAAACCACATGTGTTCCATCAACAAAATATTAACACATAAAATATGGAAACATATTTAGAATAATAGAGCCATACATAGGTAATTATTTAAAACACACTATCTTATTATTTTCACATACTCTCTTAATATAAAACATTCAAGTTTACACACATATATTAGAAAACCATTGGTATATTTATGGAGATTATTTCTCCATTAATCTCTCACCCAAATCTCTTTGATTATGCACACTCCATATATGATATATTGGTGTAATAATATAAACAATATATATTCTAACCTATATTGTAATATTATTTATAAAAATATTAATATCAAATATAACTATCCAATTACTATTTACCTCTCGATAAATACTCAAACTTACATAATGTAAAAGCTAATGCCTAACATCCCCCCAAAAAAAAATTTATACATGGTGTAAAAACATTCACACTCTTATCTACAGTATGCTCACCCATTATAGCATGCATGGCTCATGACCTTGATATAAAGAGAGCCTCACTCCTCCCATGGTTTTATAGGTTTATGACAAACCTTGACATGACTAGAATGAATATAATTGTATGCCACTATATACTCTTGGGTCTACATTCTACTGATGCAATCTTACTACACATGACCACTACTATGTGAAGGAATGCATATTACATTTATTTTATGTGACCATAATGAACATGTCATTAGGGGTCATATTCATTAAGAAGTAAGGCAATCACAAGATCTCTATAATAGCTTCTCTCCTAACTATTGCCAAAACACTGTTCACTTCATGTGGTTTTCTAGATCTCTACCACAAACCCTTTCAAGATTTATGAACCAACATACATTGGTGTTTTTGTCCTTTCACAATGTTTTTACATTAGGTAATTATTTTTATAATTACATACATTACATATCTTGAACATTTATATACCTTTGTTCTTATTTTGAAAACACATAGTGGAAACTAAAAAAGCACACCACACAAAAATGCCACCAAAACATTTTGGGCACTATTGTTGATGATTGATGGGAGGATTTGGAAACTTTCTTACTTTGTGTATCATCTAACCTTTAGTAGGTTATTTATTACTTAGTTGGTATGTATATGCTATTTAATCTTTGTATGTCATTTTTGAGGACAAAACTCTCCCACACACATAGTTGACACATACAACTAAGGACATCAAGTTTACCTGATAATGTATCCATACAAGAGTTTTTTTACTTTAAAAATGTGATAACACACAATATTAAAATGACTCAATTTTGATACTTTTGGATTTTGATAATAAATAACATTTTGATATTGACTAAATGATAATAACCACTCAATTAGTGACATTGTCTTTATTTGATAAAAATGACTCATTATATGACTATAAAAATTAAAGTACTAACCTAAATATAAAATGATTTTTTTAAAAATTATTAATACTAAGCTTAAAAATAGACTTAAAAAACTATAAACATAACTTGACACGTATTCAAATTTAACTCATGAATAAGACACTTTGGAATTATAAATACCACTAAATAACATAAAACTAAATTAATTATAGACCTAAAATTTTTATTGGCATAGACCAAAATAAAAATAAAACTTATGATTTTTTATCATAATATTAGTTTTATTGGAAAACAAAATAAGACCAAACTTGCATTATATAACAAACACAATAAAACTATAAAATTTTTACAGAGTAAACAAAAACAAACTAACCTTTTAGATATGAATTTCTAAACTAAATAGAAATAAAACCTAAAGAGACATGTGACTCTTGGTAGACCAAAACATTAATGTGAATCTACAGAGGAGAGATCAATATTTAGAATGGAAGTCTTGACTATCTGACACAAAATATGTATGTGTAGACACAAAAGATGTATGTGTAGAAGTGGAGCTATGAACCATTTAAATATGTAGATAACTCACACAAAAAATGTGAGTTGAGTAGTCAAATTATGTTTGACTAAGAATAGCCCCTCCTTTTATCTATTCTATTTGAGAGGACACATCTATCTTAATGGTTTTAATATTTATAAGGTATATAATATTAAACAATGCTTCAATTGTGCAAGAGGTACCTTAATAGCTATGCCCACCATACTTATTTCCTACAACATGTGACCATCACTTGAATTTCCTATTTTCCTATTTTTTTAAACAAGATAGGTCATGAGACCCTCTACTGCATCTTTGTTTTGTCACAAAATTGGCTCAAATAAATTAGTTTTTCATTCATAGGGTAAAGCAACAATAAAACTTCCCCTTAAAGAGTCATTGTGCTTCCATCACACACAAGATTATAAACTACTTTGATACCATACGATGGGGTTGGTTCTGATCAGTATAATATTAACACAAAATATGGAAACATATGTATAGATAATAGAGTTAAACACAAGAAATTATTTCAAACACATTATGTTATTATTTTTACACACTCTCTTAATATAAAACATTTAGGTTTACACATTTATATATAGGAAAACCATTCCTATATTTATGTAGATTATTTCTCCATTAATATCTCAACCAAATCTCTTTGATTATGCACACTCCATTTATTATATATTTTTTTAACAATATAAACAATATATTTCAATAATATATATTATAACCTATATCGTAATATTTTTATAACAATATTACTACCAAATATAGCTATCCAATTACTATTTACCTCTTAGTAAATACTCAAACTTACACAATGTAAAAGCTAATTTCTAACAACATCACAAATAAAATATGAAAATGTATAACTATATTTAGAAGGTGTTGATTCAACATTACTAAATGAAGACAACTATAACATAGCCATTGTAAAAGCCAAAAGAGGTGGAATTGGAGTTGTAACTTATATTAAAACTAGAATGAACACTATAATTGAAGCTATGCCAAAAGTGGTCATTAATATAGTTATGTAAATGTAAATTGGTAGTGGCATGTAGGTGAGCCTAGTTTACGTATGCATTAGTGTGTATCTAGGCAATTGGGTACCCTAATGTGTAGTAAGTATGACCATTGCTACTAAAGTTGTTTACTCGGTGGCTTCCATCTATAGATATAACACATGGATTTTATGGAAGTTAATGTCTATGGATTTTTAATGAATAAGGGAGTTTTTAAATTAAATTATTGTGCATTCCTAATGCAACTATAACCACAACATGTAGTGCCTCAGTTATGATTTTATCTCTTGTAAAATTCACTAGTTATAGTATTTCAACATTATTTATATAAATAGTGCCCTCAATTTTAGATCTAAAGCTATCAAGTATTACTCATAGGAGATTTATAAAAATGGGTCTAAGAACCAATCACCCTTATGGAGTGCCTACTTGAGTGACTCTTAAATAGATAAAGATAGATATTGCCTCCCTTTCTTGATTTGAAAATTATTGAATTAGAGCTTGCATCTCTTGATGCCACTCAAGTTAGTTGTCCCTTTTAGAAGCAATGTAACTTTATGCCCATGTATACTTGGGTGTTGTTATTAAATTTAAATGGGAATAAGCAAGATTTTTGGTTACTTGGATTATGAAGTGTAACTTGCAATCAATGTCCTTTATTTTATTAAAAAAATGAATAATATATCCCCACTTGGGTTGGGATGTGTCCTTTACATACCTATTTAAACTAATAGTTTCAAATAATTTCTTAAATGTCCCCTACATTTTGCCCATAATTTTTATAAGAGATTAGATGGCACTCCTTTATGGTGGAATCTGAGTAGGTTGATCAAAAATTTTGAACATCTCTTTTATAACCCCTCTAGTAGCATACACAAAAATATAGGGGTCCTCTATATATCTACCCATGTTTGAAGGATTTACTTTTCTCCATTTTATCAAATAGAATATGCATTCTATTTGTTACAACTCAACCTATTGACCTTCAACAACCACAATTTTTCTCTTGAACTTTCTCAAGGTGTTAGTCTATCTATTGAAATGAAACTTTACTTTGGGTTATCCGGTAATCACTAAATCCTATCTTCTTAATTATTCCAATTATAAATGTTTAATCCATGAAGGAATGTTTAGTGCAACTTATTTCTCTATTTTCTTTGCTTATACTATAGGAGTAGCTAAAGGGATTACCTTGGAGGAAGTATGTACTTAGGGGAAGATGTCCCTAATATAGGAAAGTGAGGTATAACTCTCATCCATCTAGTAACTTACATTTATACTAGTGTATCAATTATAAACTTGGCCTTTCATACTAATTTATGGACTAAAATGGTAGGTAAATCTACTTGAGATACTTTATGAATAGGCATATCTAACTATGTAGTCAACTTAAGAGAGATAGATAGTGTAGAAAAAATTAAGGTGGACACCAGGTTTTCAAAATGTACCTTTTTGTTTTTCTTAGGGGACTAAGGACTAGTTTCATTAAAGAATGAATAGGTCCTTAGGGTGATCCAAAGGTTTTGAAAATGATTAATGATATAATTGTATACATCTCTAGTAGTCATAATAGTAGTGGTAGGGCCCATATTAGTAAGGTAGGCTACGGTGGGAAAAATTGGCATTACAACTACCTTAGGTTGGTTTATTTGAATTAAACAATGAAAATAATGCAAAAAATCTACCACATTGATTATTGTTTTAGTAACTCAGGGAATTGCCAAAAAATGAGGACTTACACCCTATGGAAAAGTAATTACTACACTAGTTTTTGTAGTTAAAAAAGTAGTGGCATGAGGTGGAGAGATTAAGGGTGTAGTTTGGAATGGCCTCTATATTGTAATATATAGTTCTGATTTTGACTCTCCTTTTACATCTCATTATCTATTTGATAGCAATTCATTATTTGCTAAGTTACCATCTCCCTAGTTGACTTCTTTAGATTCTCATAGTAGTTATATTCTTCCTAATTGGGTAATTTTATTAATAATCCATTCATCACCTTCATCTATTTATGTAGTCTCATCAATTGATTCTATTTATTTTATGTCAATCTTTGAGACCCATTCTTCTTCATCTCCCCATTCTTTATCCTCCTCCTCACTATCATAAATTTGAACATGGTCTAACTCTCTTCTACCTTTTCTTCTTCACTTTCCTTGGGAATATCTACTTATTTCTCCTCCACTTATACCTTTTGAGGTGAATTTTAAAGGGTCTTTGGATCCCTTGTATATGTCATTATCATTTTGGGAGAAATAGAGGCTAGAATTATGGAAGGTGGAATGGGAGATGAAGGGGTTGTAGTGCTAGTAGATGGTGAGGGAGTGGGAGGAGTAGTGACCTTTTGAGGTGAATTTTAAAGGGTCTTTAGATTCCTTGTATATGTCATTATCATTTTGGGAGAAATAGAGGCTAGAATTATGGAAGGTGGAATGGGAGATGAAGGAGTTGTAGTGTTAGTAGATGGTGAGGGAGTGGGAGGAGTGGTGACCACTATAGGAATGATGTGTGGGTAATATTGAAATCTAGTGGAATGAATTACATCTAATGGTGATGTTCTTATCATGGTAGGTTATGATGGATATGGTTTCCCAAGGGATTAAGGAATGGTGGAGACAAAGGAGGATAAATAACATGAACTTGGGATAAGAAGTAATGAATACTTACTTGTGATATGGTCAATTGGGGTAGAGGTAACATATAAAATATGTAAATTTCTCCACATGTGCTTATAGGTTCCTCCATAATGTTAACTTATTGACTTTTACACTTTGTAACCTTGGACCTGTTTCAAGACCTACTTCTTAAAGATCAATAAATTTCACTTTAATTTGTATTAAATTGTCTAAAAAGATTTTTAAGTTAAATTTTATCTCCTCAATTAGGAACTCTACTCAACTAATCACTCCATACTGGGAACTTCCAAAAATTGATCTACCTAGGCAAATCTCTATATGTAGGCCAAAATTTACCAATAGGTCTATAACATGATCAATGAGGCCCAAATTCCCCATTTATCATAGTAAATCTAGGACTCCATTATGGACATCAAATACTATTTATACTATAGGGAGTACACTATGATTTGAGTCATGAGCTTGAGATTGCATACCAACTTGTAGAAGGTATTTTTGGCTTTTGTATAGACCACTAGTATGAGGCATGCCCACTGATGCCAATATCCATTAAGCACCATGTTCACAAGACCTTCCCTCCCCTTTAAAAAAGGGTATTCAATCAATATTGATTCACCCTAGGGAGAGCTAAGCTCTAATATTAGTACCCTAAGAGCATTATTAGCGATCACCTAAAGAGGTATTCAACCTACCTTAATATAAATAATAGACACCAATCAGAGGATGGCAATGAGCTCTACCTCAATGTTATGAATTACTAGGAGGTATTTTCAAGGATTATAGATCAAAATAATAATAAAGGAAATAAGGTATATGTGTACCCATTTACTCCCCCTCCAACTCCTACTTCCTTTATAGAGGATCCAACTCTAACTCCTCTTACTATCTCAAAGAGGATTTTATAAAGTATACCACCACCTTATCATCCTCATGTTCTATTTCTAACCCCACCTCTTACAGTAACTCTTGTTCCTTATCTACCACCTCCTTTAGATGCTCATGTACCTCATAATCTACTCCTCATGTTCTAGTTCCTCCTCCTCCTCCAAAATCACCCACTCCTCATGCCTTGGATCCACCTCTAGATCCTCCAATATCTCTATTATCTTGGCCCTAGATGATCCTAACTCATGTTACTCGATGGTAGGTAGCCTCAGTGTAAAAAACTCAACCACTATCACCTCAAACCTGGGTCACACATACCTTGAGGTTTGATGTCAACAAAAGTCTAGAGGTAATCCTAAAATAGGGATCCAAATAAGCACTAGTGTAGGTTCCACCCCTTACACCTCCCATTTCCTCCATCTCCCTTCTACCCCTCACTCATTCTACCTTTTAGATCCTTGTCATGACACCTTCAAGTTTTGATCCCCTTATACAAGCTTCCCAAGTTGTACCTCCTATTTCCCCTAATCACCCCCTTAGTTATTCACCTAGGTACCTTTGTCCTTAATTCTATTGAGCATCCTTACTTTTTCATTTACATCTACCCCATCCATTCCATAACCCAAAACCTCCTCAATGCCTAAATTGGGCATACCTTCATTCCAAGTACCTATAGGCACATATTTATCGACAAGCATGGCTAAAACTATCAAAATTATATATATATATATATATATATATATATATATATATATATATATATATATATATATATATATATATATATATATCGGTATTAACTACCTTGATACCTCCTTTAGTCATCCTAACACTTCATGGGATGGTTTAAAATATCCAAATGCAACCCTCATGGATCTTACTATCCCAACTAGTTCTTGCACCATAACATCTAGAGCTGACTCATGTAAGAAACCCAAGAAAAAATAAAAGGTGACTCGCCATCTAGGTTCAATTTAACAACCTTATACTCTAGTCTAGCCTCTTCCACTAGCCCCAATGATTCCTCCACCCCTAGTCATGATGAATCTTCACATTGTTCCCTAAACCCATCTTTAGAATACCCCAAACACTTAGGAATTTAGATTCAACTATCCAATCTCTTCCTTTATGGTGAACATCCCTCTCTCTAGAGTCATTTCCACTCATGTGGACATGCCCTAGTATAAATGGTAGGCATAGATGTTCCCATGGGCCTCCCCTTTCATCCTTCCTCACTTCACTCCCATATTCCCTCCTCCTCCATTAATTTCATCTTTCACCCCTTCTACTTCCTCCATATCCCATTTACCTCATACTCTACCCTTCACCACCATTTTTCCACTCATAAAACACCTCTTAGAATATATGGCATGGTCCCAAGGTTTCAAGCACCAGAGATGATAATCCAAGGTGACCCAAAAGTGTAGTGGAGTATTGAACAAGCCATGAGAATCATAGAGAGGACTCTAACATGGAAGTTTGTCTAAGAATGGAACCTAGTGGTATGCCAAACCTAAAAGGATTTATTATCCCTCACCAAGGTGAGGAATTTCATTATGGTGGAAAAGGATGGCTGAGGATCTACTCTCCATTCTTCAAAAAACTCATGATATGTCAGAGAAACTCCTTAAAGATATGAAAATATAGGTTTGGATTTTAGAATCCCAAGTGAAGAGATCCTTACCCACCAAGTTGATTGGGAAGGTCAAGGATTATTTCTTACTACTTTTCTTAGTTTTATGGAAGGTGGTGGAGACTATGACATAAACCAATGTGTTTATCCAATAGACTCAGGCTTAGATGGAGAGGATCACATAGATTAATGGGAAGTGTAGAAATTTATTTATGATTATAAAAAAATATATGTTCTTATAATTGAAACTAATTCTCACCTTAGACTTTGGTTTATATCATATGTATGTTAGGAACATGAAGGTAGATATAAAGGAATGTTTGGTTATGGCTCATTATAACAAGACCCTTAGAAGAGGGTAGGAAAAAGATATTGGCCTACTTCAAGGAGGTTAATATATATGTCTTATTCAACTTATATGGTAGCCTATTAGACAAAGGATTATTTATAGTCCACCTAGGTTACTTTGACCAGGTCATGAGGGAGAAGGTCACCAAAATAAATAAGGGCCTCAGGAAGTTCTTGAGCCATCAAACTAGTCCATCATAAGCATAAACCAAGTGTGTGAGATCAAGTTGTTAATGGAAGATCCCTTCCAGGTGTACCAAAGGCTAGTGAATCAATTAAAGGTGATATTAAAAGATCCCCTAACAAACCTTTCTAGGTTGGACTAAGAATTTAACGTCATGGCAATAGCATTGGAACCTAGGTATATAAGATCAAAGTATTTGGGAGATGAATATTTATATCCACCTTCATATATGAAATAGGTGGTCCCCCATATATATTTTTGTGGGATTGAGTGGAATTTATTTTTGGATTTTGAATAATAGTTTCAAATATCATGACTGGCCATCATGGCCTAGGCTGTGAATCTCACACTATTTGGTGGTGAATCCCATCCTCATGTATAGAAGACAAATATGTATTATAATTTAAGGGTCAATCAAAATTTGATTGAAAGTGTTTTTAGATTATATCCATGATTTAAATTGAATTTTCCTTCATCTTTAGAGTTGGCCATGATTGATTGTTGTAACAACACTTGATTTTTTTTATGAATAGAATTTCAATTTTTTGCAAAGGGATTGTTCTACATCTTAGTTATCTTTCATCTCCATATTGAATGTTTTATTATTATATATTAATTATACTAATACATTTATATTAAATATATGATATGGTTATGATGTGCTTATCTATTATAATCACTTTGTAAACTCTCTTGTTTATGTTTTTTCAAGTCATATTAATTTGTGTGCTAGTCTACAAGTTACCATTGGATGTTTGTGTGTAGTTTACTATAAACTCTTAGTAATTATATTTCGTGACATTAATATTTTAATAATTCTCAAATATTTACTAAAATTCTTCCCACTATGTGTTCTTGGAGGTATAAATTTTATTGAAACTCAGTCTACATTGGTATAACTATGGCAAGGATACTTGGTTTGATGGTTGATGAATTAATATCATTATGAATATGGAGTATATTTATTCTTCCTTACTCTCCACAATAATTTTATGTTTGGTTTCAAATATTGAACTACTCTTTACTCTCTCTTTTATAGGATAAAAGAGCACAATACATGAAATTAAATAATAACCTTTGATAATTAGATTTGTATGCAATAAATTCATATTGAACTTTTAGTGGTGGAACCACATCTCTTGGAGAATATTCATGTAAAATCCATAGTGAATTAAAATATCCATATACATGCCCTGGGTTGATCCCAAAATCAGTCCTAAAATGGAAGATTAAATTCCATTATTTTTCCCATCTTCCTCTTTGGGGAATACCCAATCTCATAGGTATTTCATAAACTAGAATTTAGAACAAACAATAGCTAGCACTATAAGGATGGTTGAGTACATGTATTTCAAGTTTGTAATTTCTCTATTAGTGTGTTAAAATTATGATTATTAATAATAAGGTAATAACCACTATTTTATTGTGGAACATCCTAGAGACTAGTTCACCTATCATTAGGGCTAGGTCCCTCTAGGTTTGATTGGTAATTTTCTCTAATTTTCCATAGAAAACCTAGGCTCAAAAAACATAGACCTACCATTATTCCAACTATATTTTCCCCACAACCTATTCTAAATTTATAGCCTAAGATTGCCTGGTTGGTTGGCTCTACCATTAACATCCCAGGGGTTGTCAATAATCTACCTAGAAACCCTGAGACATATCTCCCATGTTTCACTCCTATTATAGGATGGACTACTAAAGAGAAAATAAATTCTTATAAAAAATCCTTGAGTCTCCTAAACATATAACATGAAGATGTAGTGTGTAGATTTTTCCCCTTCACATTGATCGACTCAACTTATGATTGGTTCCTCAACCTCCCTAAAGACTTTATCCCCAATTAGGACCATTTTAGTACTACCTTCCTTGAAAAATTTAGGTAATTGATATATCCTAGTGTCTTATACCAAAAATTTTCTTGTATTAAAATGGATCATAATCAAGCTATTAGGAATTTTAATTCTAGGTTTGAAAATATATACATTCAAGTCACTATGATTTATTAGCCTAACCCTCAGCTAACACTTGAAATGTATAAGAATTCTATAGACCTTTGGATGGTTATGTTCCTAAAGAGATATGTGACCATAATAGACATATCCCTCATTTATATAGGATCCATCAAGGTATATAGGCAACTTAACTCCCAAAGCCACATGATGACCCTACTCTTATTGTGCTACCATAGATGCTTATGTTGAGATTCTTTCCCAACATTAATTAGAATGACCTAATGCTTTAGCCACACTTAATAATGCATCAAATCCCCCCAGGTCATTCCACTTCACACCAACAACTAGGTTTTCTTAACCTAAGGAGCCAAAAATTAACTCCTTTGATACCACACCAGGTAATGTTTTAAGTAGTTAACAATACCCAAATTATAACCTAAGAGTCTATAAATAATGATTTAGATGCCATTCAACGAATCATAAAAAAATCAATAATAATTTACTTTAGCTATAAAGGTAGGTTAGTAACTCTAATGTAGATAGTGATAGAAAAAAACTTTGCATATCAAAGATGGAGTGGGAACTAAAACTATCCTCATAATACCTTGGAACCCTCACCCAATAGGCTATTAAAATTAATATCTTTGAGATAGCCTTACCTAACTAGTGTTGGGTATATAATACAAAAGCTCATGGGGAACAAGACTACACAAATTTTGATTCCACTTTTTATATCTTTGAAAAGGAAATGGAATAATATTAGGTGGTCCCCAATTACCCTAAATCATCCAAAATGATTAAAGACCCTAGCACTATTACGGTATTAGAGACCATGGATTTCCCAAACCAAGAAAAAATGAGCTAGAGGAAGGTATTAGTTAGGTGTAAGAATTTCAACAATTCTATAGGAGTAATTATGCCCTCAAGAATAAGTAACTATAACAAGCCCTTATTACCTCAATTCTACTTAACAATGGTACAACCCCACCTACCCAAAATACTAGGAATGATCTGCCACCTCTGAGACCTCAATAACCTAAGTCACCCATGAAAACCCTATGGTTCCAAATTAAAAGTGGTTATAACATATTAAATTTTATGAAAAATATCAAATCCAACATCATGTTTCATGATCTTGCTCAAATCATTGAGCAACATGATCTGCTATTAAAATATTCTACTCAGAAGGTGACCTAGCTAAAACCAAGATTAACACACACCAATGTGATCATTAAAAATAATAATATGGAGGTTCCCCCTTTCATATTAACCATTTGGATTTTTGGAAATAATCTAAATAATTTCTTAGTAGATTGAGGATCCTCAACCAATGTAATGCTATTAATCATATGTGAGAAGCTTGAGTTGGTCATTATAAATTTAGATAAGGTAGTGTTCCATATCAACAAGTCAAAATTGAAGTGATAGGGGAAATACTAAATTTACACATAAATTTGGATTCTGAGCCTAAGATTCAACACTTCATATACATGCAAGTAGTGGATACTCCTAAAGCTTATGACATGCTCCTCAATAGAGATTGGTCTAAAGTCCTAAATGTGTATATGGCCACATAATTATCCCATATGTGGTTATCATAGAGTAAATTATCCAAATAAATATGGGTAGATAGATAAACTCACATGAAACACACAATATCCAAGTATTCCATTAATGATAAGGTAAACATAGTTTCCTTGGACCTAGGGATCTACAGATTGAGAACAAAGCCACCTAAAGACCAAGCTAGTCATTGACCAAACCTTATTAACCTATGGTATCTCTATATAAGAATGTCTCATTCCAAATAAGGAAGTGGGGATAGTGTTATACTCATGATTACTCTAGGGAGGAAACATTTATTATTGTATCCTTGCATGAATAATTTGGTAGAGTATGAAGAACTAATCCTAGGATTGTAATTTGCATTGAAATTTAAAAAAAAAATTGAGAGTATTTAGTGACTCTAAGTTGGTGGTCAACCAAATCAAAAATAAATTTCAATTCAAACTATCATACCTTAGAAGGTATAAACATAGGGCTTGGGACCTAATCAAGATGTCTAATGCATTTAATATTATCCTTATTCTTAAGGAGGAAAACCAAGTAGTTAACTCACTAGAATCTACAAAAACAAGCCTAACTCCCATAAATGACACTAAGTTGAAATAGTTCTCTATGTAACTCATCCCATTTCCCTCTATCCCTAAAAATGTAAAAAAAAAATTAGGTCTTTGAGGATGACTAGTAGATCATCCAATTTATCCATAATGAGGGAACATTTGAGACCTAAGTTATAGACAATAAAGATAGAGACAACGTAAGGAATGAGGTAGATAATGATGGGATCCTAAATATTCATGAGAATCATATCCCAAAAGGAATGACCTCATTATAAATAACATTTAATGATTTATACCCCACCTCCAAGAGAAAAGACCCAAGTTTGAGGATTAAAAGTGTTGACTCATCAATATCGGTCTTGTAGAAAATTCCTAGATGGTTAATGTAGGTCCTAATTAGATGGACTAAAAATTAGAGTAGTCAGAAAGATTACTAATGAGATATAAGGATGTAATTTATTAGGCCTATGGAGACCTTAATGTCTTTGATCTAAGAGTGATCACTCACACTATTCCCATCAAATCAAATTATAAACCATTTAGACAAAGACTGATGCCAGTAAATCCAATCATGAAGCCCTTAATACACAAGTAATCTATAAGTTACTTTTTGCATGGATAAATCTCCCAATTCTCCACTCCACTCAGGTGGCCAAATTGGTGCCTATGTGAAATAAAAATGGAAAAATCCACTTTTGTGTGGACTTTTGGAATTTAAATCAATCCTTAGATAAATATAATTACCTATGGCCTTCTCTTGATGAAGTAATCCAAATGGTGATTGGGTATCAAATGATGTCTATTTTTGATGACTTTCTAGGATGCAACCAAGTCTTAGTCAATTCTAAAGATAGGACTAAGACTACTTGAACCACCAACTGGGGCACATTTGATTATAAACAAATGCCCTTTGGGTTGATAAACATTAGCATAACTTTCTAAGGATAAATGGACTTTAATTTTGAATGACTGATAGGTAAATGTATAATAATCTATATAGATGACCTAACTATGTTTTCAAATTATAAGTTATATCATGTGTGTCATTTGGAGAAAGTATTTTAAAGATGCAAAAGGTATGGTATTTCCCTAAACCCAAAGAAGAGTGGTTGAGTATCATTGAATATAAGATTCTCAGTCACATTATCATAAAATAAGGTATTGTTATCGATACTAAAAGGGTGGATGTAATTTCTAAACTACCTCTACCTAACAGTAAGAAAGAAATTAAATCTTTCTTTGGGAAAATAAACTTTATGTATACGTTTATTTCTAGATTTGTTGAAATAGTAAAACCATTAAATGCAATGTTGAAACAATATGTGAAAGTAGAATGGCATGATGAATTAAATAAATACTTCTAAGATATCAAAGATGCCATTATGTAAGCCTTGATTCCCATCATCCTAAACTATATAAAAGATTTCTATATCTACCCCTTTGCCTTAGAACACACCATTGCTACTTGCCTCACCTAGAGGCTAGAGGGAGAATAACACCTCATTGATTTTATGAGTGCCAATATTAAGAATGACAAGATGAGATATTCTACCTTGGACAAGCATGCCTACACCTTAGTCAAGGTAGTGAAGAAATTCAAACACTACATTCTTAGGAATAAATTGCACATAATTATCTCAGACCCAACAATAAAGTAGATGTTGGGGTAGAATGAGTTAGGTGAATTTAGAGATTTATGGATGAAAAAATTACAAGGGTATGATTTAGAAATCAAACTAGACAAGATATTTATAGGTTAGAGCCTCACCTAGCTAATAAATAAGATATATACAAGAATCATGATGCACCAAGTGGACCATTGGAGAATGCCATAATCATAATGGTATGCCTTGATCATGCACTTCCTACTTTATATAAATACACCTCAGGGACTCAACCACACATAGAAGAGGGCCTTCAAATTGTAAGCTACATAACATATGATAAAAAATGGTGTTATCTTCATAAGGAACAATGAAGGAATCTACCTCATGTGTATGTTCAAAGAGGAGTCCAAATAAATAATGGCAAGTCTCCATGAAAAACTAGGATTCAGTCATCCTATAGTAAATGCCATAACCCATAGAGTTCTTTGGTTAGGATACTACTGGACCACCATATTCAAATATATTCATACCCATGTTTAATTTTTCCATAAATGATATAACTTGGCTTAAATAGAAATCCATGAGGCAATATCACTATAGCTCATCATGGAGTCTACACTATTATCTAAATGAGGACTAGATTTCATTAGGGTCATTAACCCCAATTCATCAGTCATCCAAGTTTATCATCATAGGAATATACTATTGAATGAAGTAGTTTAAGGTAATTGAAACTAAAATAATCACTACTATCAAAGTTATCAAGTTCCTAAAAAACACCATAACCACTTATTTTTGGGTCCTTATCTCTTTGGTGTGTGATAACAGTCCTACCTTCCAATTGGTATATTTCAAAGAGTGAGCCTATGAAAATGTAATCACACTAACATTATCATCTAACCACTATCCACAAGGGAATGGATTGGTAGAGTCCACTAATGATAATTTAATAGACACTATTGAGAAGTCAGCTAGAGAGAATCCTCAAGAATGACACTCATTGATAAAGTTCACTTTATGGGTAGAATATATGAAGCATAAATAATCCATCAGAATATCTCATTTCCTTATATTTTATGAAATGTATCAAATCATGTTGGTCACACATAGGTCACCAACTTATATATTCATGAAGTAATTCATGGAACCAAATTATAAGGAGAATTCTAGACTCCTAGAAATAATTTAGTTAGAGGAAGCCTAGGATGAAGCTCTATTAAGCTTAAATAAACATCATGATACAATTAAAAGGTGGTTTTATAAAATATCTAAGATTAAGACCTTTAGAATCTCTATCATATTCCTAATGTGAGATAAGGCTCTTGAGAAGAAAGGCTAGCATTCAAAATTTTATCCCCTCTAGAATGGCACATACCAAATATCTAAAATCCTAGGTTATAACACATTTTGTCTCAAGGATATTGAGGGAAAAGAGCTTCCACTTATAGTAAATGGATAGTTATTAAATAACTATTTCTTAGTTGTCCCATCTAGCATAATCTCTGAGTAATCTAGGAAAGGGTCGGTAATGTATATAATAGATAGTTTTGATTTTGTTATGGTTTACTTTCATCATGTGTTTGATTTTTATTTTTGTTTTGTCCCTTCAATTCACACCTTAATTTTTTGGTGTTCCTCTAATGTCCATCCATGTTGGTATCCACTCCAAGTGATGGCCAATGCCTGGGAAGATTTTTTGAAAAGTAGGAAGACCTAAGTTAAGTTTTTGATCCAAACAAGTTGGGGATGGAAATTGAACCCTTTTTTACATTTAATATTTGGGAGGTCAATGATTCTCAAAGAAAAAAGTATATTGAATAAAAAATTGCATCCTAATAGAACCACTAAGTTGTACTTAATGTGACGTCCCAAGAAAATAGAAGATTATTCAAGCTAATCAAAGATTGGTTGGGTATTCAAGTATTCCTCATCATACTTTTACCTTTGGATTGGTCTAAAACCCTTAATGGATTAGAATAATTAAAAAAAATTCACAAGGAATCTTGGGAAAAGATAAGAAAATCATACAGAATCCAAAGTTAGAGTCTTCCTCGAAAGGGGTATATAGACAACCTCCATTATAGGATTTACAACCTAGTTGGTAGTGGGTCAAGGCCTTGGACAAGACTAGAGTTATATTTTTGGGGACATGGAAACCTATCTGTTAGTAAAGTAATGTATGAGCCATCCCCCTCTAATATATCAAACCATTAATGCCCTTGAATGAGCTTAATACCTAGTCCAACATTTATTTCTTAAATAGAATAAAAATTGGAGAATAAATTATTACACACACTAGTGGCCATATATAATATGAAAGATAAATATGCCACCTATTATTATAATACTTTAGTGCCTTCTCTTTTTTTCTATGTGTGAATATCTCTCTTACAATCTATGTTTTGTGTAAGGGGAGGAAAAATTAATTTTTTGTGTTCTAGGTGCTTATCATCATTTTCCCCATGTAAGTTAAAAAAATTTGTGTTCAACACACCCCCTTTTCCTAGAAATGAGGAACCCCTCTTCAAAAAATTATCAAACCAGAGCCCTTGGGTCCATTTAGTTATTCCAACTGCCTTCATCTAAACTAGGCCCTTAAAATATTATGTCGACCTGTTTTCCCCAAGTAATGTCAAGCCTTATTTAATTTATGATTAAGGTGGGCTTATTATTTTTAATGATTTTTGGTGTTAACCTTGTAGGCCATCTTTAAAAATAAATTCCCAAATTATTGTTTCTTCCCTAGAGAAATAGATCTGACATCCTTCATGATAAATCAAAATTGTAATGGAGGTTGGGTAAGTTATTAATGGATTATGTGTATTTTCATTTTAAATTATTCTTTTTCATGGGTTTGGTAGGAATAAATAAACCAATCAAAAAGCACCATGTAGAAAGTTGTCGAAGTGTCCAGTCCACCAAACCTATAAGAGATGTTAGATCTTAGGTCACTCAAAGGGCACCATGTTGAACCATGTGAGATCCTAAACTAAACTTGTCAGATATGTTAGATCCTAAGAGATCCCTACCCATTCATAGGGCCCCACATTATACCATGTTAGAGCCACCAATCCCTTAAACCTATCAGAGACTAGGATATCCCAACCCACTTAGAGGGTATCATGTCACATCATGTTGGAGTGATATTCTCCTAGACCTATCAAAGATGTCAAAGCCTAGGATATCCCAACCCACTCAGAGGGTACCACATAACACCATGTTAGAATAGCTAGTCTTGTAGACCATTCAAAGATGTTAAAACTTGGGAGATCCCAACCAATTTAGAGGGGACCACATCATACCATGTTAAATCAGTCTGTCCCCTAAATCTATTAGATGTGTCAAACCCTAAGAGAGCTTGACCCATGCATAGGGTTCCATATCACACCATGTTAAGGTGGCCAATACCCCACACCTATTAGAGATGTTAGATCCTAAGATACCCTAACCCAGTTAGAGGGTGCCATGTCGTATCATGTTAAAATGTCTTGTACCCCAAACATGTCATATATGTTCGAGCCAAAGAAAGCTTGACCCACTCAAAGGATGCCACATAGCACACCGTGCATGGAAGTAAGTGGCCACCTAAGGCCTAGTATATATGGAGCTTAAATAATAATCAAAGGATGCCACATGTCTTTAAGTGACACCTCACCCTTTCTAAGGGTATGACATAAGGTAAAAAACTATGGTTAGGTGTTGATCATTAACATAGGGACTAATAAGTATATGACACATGGCATAAGGTAAAAGTTAACTGTGAGGAATCAAAGAGATGTGACCACATGCATAGCATGCACTAGACATTAACAAAATATAATGTTGGGAGTGATTGGATAATTTAAAAAAAATTCATCACCATTACTAAATTTGGTAGTTGGTGGAAGATCATGAGATCTGAATTTAACTCTAGATTGGGAAATAAAGAGAGGAGATCTAGTTTCCAACTCAAATTTGAATTCACAACAAGTGACCCACCAAATGCTATTAATATAGGGAGATGAATGTATGATTTTATAAATATCCTAAATAAATATCACTAATAATTATCATTGTATACCATCAAGGGTAATTCAAATTCTTGATTTGCAATTACCATTACATACACCTACATTTTTTCCCCTTGCACTCAATACCTTGCTATTACCCTCCATCTTGTTATAATGGTTAAATCCTCTTTGAAGCCCAATGTTGATCCTAAGTATCAGGAGATCTTATTCTTAGAATACTTGAACTAGTTCAAGTAATATAATGACCTATTGAAAATAATTAAATAGGAAACTAGGTACTTGGGATTTAACAATAATGAATAGGTAGAGTTTAAGGATGCCATTTAGGATTATAATACATTGTGGTCTTCATAAGGATGCATCTAAAGTAGAAGTGTTCCCTTATGTCATCAAGGAGGACATCAATACATACATAGTATATACTTTACAAGATGAGGTTCAAGTGGATATGATTCTATTGAATTGATTTTTTGGGGCCCATGACTATTTGTACATTGACAAATTATAGGTGTCTCTCTTCCATATGATCCTCACTAGATCCAAATTTATAAACATGAGGGGATGATAAACTTAAAGTTGGTTAATGCCATAGTAGATGCCTAGGTTAAAGGGAATTTATACATGATGAACTACCTTGTAGATGTCATCTATGAAATGTTCACTTTCAATCCATCCAATTTTCCTACATAGGTTCTTAGGGGATCAACAATCCATATAGTATTTTATAAACTATATATCCATAATTACCAAAACTAAATATAGGACATATGTGAGCACTTCTACCTGATGGTCTACAACATGATCAATGAGGCCTTAATACCCCATTTATCATAATAAATATAAGACTCCATTTTTTCCATAAAATACTATTGGTAATAAATGGAGGACACTATTATTCAAGTCATGAGTGTTCTCAAGTAGGCCCTCCACTTGCCATACTTTATTTTAGATTGCCTAGTAGAGTAGGAGATCACATACCAGTTGGTAGAAGGTATTTTATTATTTTGCATAGGATACCAGTGGAAGGCATGCATGCCACTCCTAATTTTCATTAGGAACCATGTTTATGAGGACTTCCATCCCCTCCATAAAATGGTGGCCAAGAGGGAATCCTTCACCTTATGGATATCTGAGATCTATCATTAGACCTTGAGGGAATTATCAAGGCTCACCTTACGAGGTATTTGACCCACCTTAATATAAATTATGGATAGAATTCAAAGGATGATGATGAGCTCTAACTCAATGATAAAAATGACGAGGAGGTATTATTATAGATCATAGGTTATAATAGGAAAGGAAATAAGGTCTAGTTAAGCCTATATGTTCCCCCTCTAACTCATGATCACTCCATAAAGGATTAAAATCTAACTCTTACCATTATTTCTAGGAGGATTTTTTATGGTATACCACCATATTAACCTCATGCTCTAGATCCATCCCCTCTTATAATATTTCTAATGCCTCATCCACTACCTCTTCAAGTAGCTCATGTACCTCATCTACTACCTCCTCAAGCAGATCTTATTACTCACGCTCCTATTCCTCCTCTTATTCCTATAAAGACACCTAGTCCTTGGGTGTTGGATCCACCTCCACCTCCACCTCCTTCATTAGCTATGGTATCCCAACCATAACTGAGCTAGACCTATATTACTTGGTGTTAGTAACCTAGGCATAGGTGACTCAACCACTAACACCTTGACCTTGGGTTGCATAGACCTTAAGGTTTTATGTCACCAGTAGTCTAGAGGCAAGCCTAGAATGGGGTTCTTAATAAGCACTAGTGTAGGTTACACCCCTTACACCTCTTATTTCATTTATCTCCCTTCAACCCTCACTCTTACCACTTTTTAACTCCTAGTCATGATACCCCTAAGTTTTGTTCCCCTTTCACAAGCTCCCTAAGTGGTGCCTCCAATTTTCACCATTACACCCCATATGTTGTTCACCTAGTTACCTTTATATTTAGTTTTCCAAAGCATCCTTACTTTTTTGTTTTTTTCCACCCCTTTCATTTCATAATCTAAAACCTCCCAAAGGTGCCTTTATTAGGCATTCCTTCAGTCTAGGTACATGCAGGCACATATTCATTCATAAGAATGGAAAAGCCATTAAGAGTGTATCTAAAAAGATAGGAACTAACTTAACACCCCCTTTGATTATCCTAACACCTCTTGTGATGGTCTAGAAAATGCCAAAATTGATTATCCTAGATAGTTCTTTTCTCATAACCAATAAAACTGACCTAAGTAAGAGACCCAAACAAAATATAAGGTGAATCACCCTCAAGAATCAATTCAAAGACCTTTTTCTCCATTCCAACCTCCTATAACAACCTAAATGTTGATTCCATCCCAAATCATAATGACTTTGCACATTATTTCTTGGATCCCTCTTTCCATTTCCATAGGTGCCTAGGGATTTGGATATAATTAGCCAATTTATTCCCTTATGTTGATCACCCTAATCCTAAGAGTAATTTAACCTTAGGTGGGTATGACCTAGGAGAAATGGAAGGAACAAATATTCCCATGGGCATCCCCTTTCATCATTCCTCCCTTTACCAAGTATACAATATTGAGGTGTTATATAACTCATAAATAGTGTCTATAATGACATCATATATCTTTTTTACTAAATATGGTCTTATCTATTTTAATATATTATAGAATATTTATATGGTTGACCATATTCCCCATACATAATTTTTGCATGAAGGATATTTTCATTAACTTTATAAGATGCTACATATGACTAGTTATTGAACTGAATTGATAATTATAAAACTACTTAGTAATGTCTAGAAGACACATTTAAATCTTAGTTTAGTTATGATACTAAATCAAACCTCCTATATCAATAGTTTACTAGTTTAAATAGGCAACCAAATGAAATTGAGGAGGTTTAAAATATTTCATACCTAGGTTACACCCACTTATATGTATAATGTAGTTTTAATCTTAGAAATGTATATAAATTACCTTAACCCAAATGAAACCCATTTTTGTTAGGTGTAAAATAAATATAACCATTATTTCCATAGATTAGTTGAGGTCATAAGTGTAGAATACTAATTAATGACTCAAGGATATTACCCATTTCATATTTCATTCATAAATATTCCATAAAACCCCTTGCCCAACCAAACAAGAGTGATTAACCAACTACCATTACAAAATATATTTACAAATCCACATCCAAGGTAAATTTTATATAATCATCTAAATGTAGCATAAGGTAAAAAAATACTATTTTTTTAGCTATTAATAATTATAAAAATTTACTAAGAACCTCAATTAACATTTAATTTCATAGAATCTTAGGATGGTCTAAAAATGAAGTGTTAATATCATAAACCTACAAAAATATGTATTAATTCTAGTCCTAAATATTTAGGACAAGGTTTCACATACTAGAAGAATAACTAACCATGTAATAATATTAACTCACCAAAAAACAAAGAACTAAAAAACTGAGATTCATTAAGAAATAAGTTGACTGAGATAAATATTTACAAGTTTTCATTTCCAAATTGGTGTCAATTATACACCATCACACTACACAACATGTTACATTGTCCATAATTGTACCTGTCATCTAATTTTTTACTTAAAATAATGGATAAATATGAGGTCATATATAATGAGAATATTTCCCATAGTCCCTATAATAATAGCACTCTTATGGTCTTACAAACCTATGAGTTCCCACTTGAGGATGAAAATCAGCCTAAAGACAATATTGATAAGGTGCATGCATTTCAAAGATATAAAATAATTATTCCTTGAGAAGTGACATAAATAAACCCATTGCCACCTTATTTTCCCTAATATTAAATAAGACATTTCTAATCCCAAGGCCAAAAAAACCAAAAATCACCTAAATGAAGTGACTAATTGGTACTTTTTGAGTGCTCAGTCTCTATAAAAAGGAAATATATAGTATTATAGAGGACATAGAACATAAAAAATAGAATATCACTATTGTTTTAACTAATTTTGGATGTGGTGGTATAAACAAGTTAAAACCTTTTGAATAATTAGATTGTATAAGGTATATCTAAACTATAGAAATCTAAGTGTACTATGATTTATTACACTTTAATATTAATATAAATATTGAAATAATATGGTTTTATATTATTTAATATATTTTTATGTTATTCTTCTTTCATAATTTTAAAATATGCTCTATAGGGATTTTGTGTTGGCTCAGTTTAGGAAACAAACTAATGGTTCTTCTCAAGATACCTCTTGTATTGATTAGATGCCTATGGTAATTAGATATGTATACTATTTATCAAAAATTTATAGGCTGCTTACATTTTTTTGATAGGTTATATTTTTTTCATGTGTTTGTGATTGATTTATGTGTATTTAGATACCTTCAACCCTAAAAAAATACCTCTATTTTTATTATCTTTACTTCAAACCTTATATTTCACTCTTGAGACGCAACTAACCTAAACAATGGGTTAGCAGGTTGGTTAGACTAACCTTAACCAATACCCAGTGATTAGTTGAGTATTCTTTACATTCCTAATTACTTAGAAGAGGTCTCAACATGGATTTAACTCTCCCACTTTCATGTGTGTGTTCTAAATCATGTGAATGCAAGTCTAAATTAAAATGTCCCTAGGTATTCCTCTAGTAAAAGAATGTAAATAAATTTATCATTTATAATCTTTAGAGTTTGAATAGAAATAATATAGTTAGATCTATGCTTTTAGTCTTCCTCTATTAATCTATGATTTTTTATCCTTAAAATAATCCTAAGGTATTAATATAAATCAAGTTTGTAAATTTGAATTTGGGAACTATTTTCACACATCTTAAAAAATAATATCTAAAAGAGTGATTAGAATTTCCCTAAAGGGTGGTGTGTCCCAAAATTGACCTAAAATATATTCTATTTTTTTTACTAAATATGAAAACTGCTAGTATTTGGATGTATCTATTATTACCAAAAATGTCATAAAGAATTTTTAAATTTAGAGATAATATAAAAATAATAGGGATCCATGTGACAAAGTTAAGAAATATCAAAAAATCTCAATAGAAGACTTTGTAGTCAAATAAAATGGAAAAGAAGATATAATACTTAGATAGATGTCATAGTAAGTGACCTATTGTCCATTAAGAGTCTATATATGTAAATTAACATGAAAATAACTATACAAAAAAGTCTTATAACAAATTTGGGTGCATAAAAATGGCCCCCATTTAATCTAGTATTTATATCTAAAGATACGTACTAGTTTAAAGGGATAAAGAGAATATAATCATGTGTTATTAATTTTTAATTTTTAATTATAATTTCCTTATTTATTAATAATATATATATATATATATATAAAAGAAACATTTTCAAATGTTCCATAATCAAGACAAGGTAGAAAATAACAAGTACACTCAAGTAATCCATGTGGTAAGAATAAAAAGTGAAGTATTGTTAATTATGACTATAATTATTTTAAATTAAATATTAAATTATATAAGTATGCACATATTTGATCATATATATATATATATATATAGTCATAATTAACAATACTTCACTTATTATTCTTATCACATGGATTACTTGAGTGTACTTGTTATTTTCTACCTTGTCTTGATTATGGAACATTTGAAAATGTTTCTTATTTATTGGCCTTGGTGCCCTAATTTTTATTTATTTGGTTTGCATAAATTTGAACATGACCTCTCCTTTGAGTGTGTGGCATTTGAATATCCCTCTTATTTTTAGGCTTCCTAGAAACCCTTTGTGTGACATTGAGTGATTGTGTGTGTGCTTGATTATTTGTTGATCTTGTCTATGTTAGTTATATATGTTACAATAATCCATATCATGTATCTAAGGGATTATTATTTTTAGATAATATGAGATTAATTAACAAATATAATTGTATATGATTCCATTATATTATTCTTTACTATATGATTGATACATATATTTCATGTTTATCTTGTCTTTTTGAGATAAGGTGACTATCATATAGTAGTCCCATCATCTCAAAAGGGGGGGGGGCACATATTAGTTAGGGAATGTCATAGAAACATAAGTCCACATACATATATTTGGCACAATTAGTAGAATTTTATATAGCTACATGATTTAGATATACACCTGGGTTAGAATATTATGCACTTAACATCAATTTTCATAGATTTGGTACAAAAGATTTTAGATTTGTGACAAATATTATACATAGTTTAAAAATTAGAGGTTAAATTTTGACATATATTTCATCTTGAGACACATTGGAAGTGTATATGCCATGAAAATGCATAAAATCATAGACACATATTCAAATCATATACACATCTATGTAGTGATCTTAATGATATGCACTGATTGATATTTGATTTATCTACATAATTTGGCTCCCTTGAGTAGTATGATTGAGATTAAATTCACTTTATGGCATTGGAACTAATTCCATTTTTTAGGTTGAGATGTTTATAACATTTGACCTAGGTGAGATTGGATATATTATGTATACATTTGAGTTTTGAGATTGAGATTTAGCGATCTTGATGGCATTGGTAAAAATCACTCTTTTACACTAGAGTTAGGGAATGATTACCCTAAAATTATCCTCTTCACATAGTTAAGGTTTAATTGTGAACTTATCTCCAACACTTCATCAAAGAACTATCCTTACCAAGCAAAATACAAAGGGGTAACATGGTTACATCGATACACATCTATACTCCTTATTTACTCTCTTTTCTTTCAATAATTTTAATTATTCAATTTTTAGATTATATACACTAATAACATCATGACATGATCTTAGTTTTAGGTAATATTCAAATATTAAATTCAAACATGATTTAAGTAAAATAAAGGTTTGTTTTACACACCATGATACACATTTTTTTGTCTTTAACCTAGTAAATTCATCCTTATGCATAAATAAATTAAACTAGTAGGGAAAAATAAATTTAAATTTTATATCTAAATTTTACATGATAAACTAGTCTTGTAAACTTGGAAAATATCATTCATGGCTCAACCATTCAACTCAAGACCTTTCCACTACCACGAGGCTCATGTTCATAATATTACTATGTAGATGTTTATCCTAGAGTCTGACCGTAATATTTTGATTACCTAATTCACTTGTATCCCATAGTATACTTAAAAAATTATGTGTCTTACACTATAATTTACAGATATTTAAAAACTCTCTATACTCTTATATAATAACATCTAGGTCAAGACACTAACATTGACACTAGTGTCCTAATTATAACACTAGTGTATACATCTTACAAACACTCAAATTTTTAAATAATTGGATATGTATATGTCAGCCTATTTTTCTTAATTAACACTCATGTGGGATGATTTCAAAAGTTTATGTATAAATATAAAACAAATCCCACTCACTATAGGCATCTATCAATTACTAAACAAACACCTATCAAGCTCACTTAATAATTTTTACAACTAAGTTCTGCTACCCTATTCTTCCCTATTTCTAAATAAATCATAGGAACAATATTTTTATAGGTCTAAAGAATTAAAATATCAGCCCATTAGTAATATTTTTTAGTTTACAAGCTAGATCACTACATACACTAACATATAGAATATTGCACAATTATTCTAACACAAGCCTACACAAGGGGAAGAACTACATAAGTTTGAGGTCATATTTTGAGTATTATCTATGAATTTAATCCTTATTAGTATAGGAGTAATTTATTTCATATCAATCAACTTAAGCTTGCTAACCCCTATTTTTCAAGGTGTCATGCCCTAATTAGAGGACCTAGGGTTTTGAGCTACACATTGATATCCAAAACATGTGCACATGAATCAACTAGACAATCTTCAAGGTGATAGTGAACCCTAATAGGTATAGGAGTAATTTACATAAAAGGATAATTATTCTATAAATGATATAAGTTTCAAGTTTTGGATGGAATAATTTATGCTAGTGTCTTTATTTCAATGGTAGTGTTTAGGCTTCTAGAGATCTAATTTCTAGAAAATGATGAATCATAGTTGAGCATCATCTTGACTATTTTTTCACCTGCACTTCCTAGATCTACTTTTGCATAATTTAATAAGATAATTATTATTATTTATTCATGTTTAATCAATAAAATTACTATTTTTCATTACACTTTCTATATTTATCATAATTCCATAATTCAACACTATATCGGAGTGTATTATGAATATAGATTATTTGATTGGCTTGCTTCTAGGATATTGTATTCCTTATTTTATTATGATATTATCTTTACCCCTATTTCCAAAAAGGGTTAACACTTATTAATATGATGGGGTATAAATATCTTGGTGCATATAGAGTGTAGTTTCACTATACCAATAACATTTCATAATACCAATATTTAATTCTATGATTAAAAATGGATTTAGATTATGGGGTAAAAATATTCCAAGTAATTAATGACTAAAATTTATTCATTAATTAATAAGTATAAAATTTTACTAAAAAAATCTTACCTTAATAGGTACAAACACAAATTCTAGGATTTAATCGATTACTTCAATGTATTTAATATTATCTCTTTTCCAAGTGGAAAAAACTATGTAGTAAATTCAATATTATTATTTTTATACTTTATTACCATTAAGTGAATCCATGTTTCATGAGTATTTATTTATTATAATCACTTGTCCCTCTATCCTAGATAACATGTAGCATTTATAGATTTTCTCTAATTAATATCATAAACTTCAATTTATGAAAAAGCATAGATGATTCCTAAGCTCAGATAATATATTAAATTGATAATACACACTAATTTCAAGTGTAGTTGGATGAGACTAGGATATTTTATCTAAAAACCAATGAAATCCACAAAATGAATGATTTATATTAAAAAGTTGTTTGACCTAAATTTACATTCATAAAAATAGAACCTAAAAAATATAGACACTCATGCATCACAAATAGTCAATTTACACACCAATGATAACCCAAAATATTTTAAAATTAACGTACATTTCTTAGTCAATCCTTTATATATCTTCTAATTAAAATGGGCCAACCTTCCATTAACCCATTATTTGGGAAACCTATGAATTAGGAAGGGTTAAGAGAATACTTAGACCCCCTAGGGGACATTGGTGGAATATTTTTGGAAATTTTAGTTGAGGAAGATGAAACCCTAGACTGAGACATAAGGAAGTTGAATAGGTCAAAGTGGAAGGCAAAAAATAATGAGGACATGTACCATAAAAACTAGGAATATGTGGGAGGATCAAATTATATTGAGGATTTAGATATTTAGAATACCTTAAAGTTAAAGTATGTGAACATGGTGTCTTTAAAATCCATGATTTAATGGATGAGGTCATACCTATTTATAAGGGTTAGAATGTGATTGAGAACCTCACTTATGATCTTAATCACAAGGATTAATTGGTCAAGGCAAGGTTGGATAAGTTTGAGATGGTGATTAATAAGTAGGTGGTATTGATTAAAGATATGGTCTTAGTATATATAAAGATGAAATAGGTTATGTTGGACATTTAGATTGAAGGAAAGAGAAAAGATGTAGAGTTAAAGAAGAAACCTCTTGGATTGGTGAATCCTTTGTTATAGGATATTCTCAAGAAGGAGAGACAATGGGGAAATTAATTCCAAGAAGATGAACATGGATAAAGAGTAGAATAAATATTTGGGATTGAAGGACATTAAGAGAGTGGATCTAATTAGTAGGATGGTGTATGAAAATCTCAATAAAATACTTGGTGAAGATATAAATTATGGTCCAAGAAAAATAACCAAAGTTAATAAGAAAATTAATGAGGCCAAGAAAAAGGAGAACATGATTGAATCTAAAACTAGAGAAAGAAGTCCATAATAAGGTTAAGGATTTACCCACTATTATGGTGGAATCAACTATATACGTGTAGGAATTTATTCTATATTTATTTTTCTACTGATCTTTGGGTTAATTATTTATAAATTTTAAGTTGTAGTTTGTGTGCTCTTTGTTTTCCTACTAGATATATGCATGTTTCTAGGAGCTTCATTGTTATATATTATCTATATGTAAAGGTTTTGGGATCCTATCAAAATTAAATTTTTACAATTACCTATAAAATAAATTATGCATAAAGGAAATATTTGAGATACATGCTTTTCCTTATTTTATATTAATGATATAAATAATTATGAATATTCAAATCATATAAAGTATATCTAAATTATATAGATATGAATGTAAAAAATGGTCAATTATATTTTACTATTTATATAAATTAGCAAGAATACTAGGGTACTGAGCTTATTTTTATTACGATATGATGAAAACCTATGTATAATCATAAAAACAACTCAAACTAGATCTAGAGTCACTTGGATCTAGAAACTAATTTTATATACCCATTAGATGAATATGATACAATAAATTAATATGATAGTTAGATCTATCTTCCTTTTTTATTTTAATTTATCTATTCCATTTTAGGTTTATACACCTTCATATTAAGACTATTCTCATGAAATATTAAATCTTCAATCATATATGTAGATTAGAATCTTATCTCCTTCACGTTGAAACCATAGATCCACTTTCCAAACTAGGTTTAGTTTTATAAATGGGTTGGATATTATGGGCTGAGATGAACCGAACCACCCCCCATTGATTGTCTAAGAACCACATATGCTCCAATGCTATAAATAGGGTTCAAATAACACACATTTATCCCGGTTATGTGTATGTGTGAAATAGTGATCCACTAATTTGGATGCAATATATAACCTATATGTCAACACTTGAAAATATAACATATTGAATTTGATTTAGGTTCTTTATACTTAGATAAGGGTTATCCTTTGAGAGGTTTCTAATTTTGAATATTTAAGGTTTTTCCTCTCAATGTGTAAGTGTTAGATAAGTACTTTCTAGATAAGTTCTATATAGATGATATATATGAATAGGCTTAGGGTAACTTTTTATAAATAAGTGATTCTTCAAGTAAATTTTTATTCCATTAAAATTCAAAATGTATGGGCTAACCTATGAGAAAAAAATAAATTTAGGAAAATTACTATTATAAGGTGTGTAGATGGATTGGGTACAAGTGGATAAATCTATACTTGGATTGATCTAAATATAATTGGAGGCATCTAAGGAACAATAAATAGTGATATTATTATTAAGAGATAATATAATAATTAGATTAGGCATAAACTAGGAAATTATTTTAGGTGACTAATAGTAAATTGAGAAGGATAGGCCCATAGATATGTGAATAGCTAAGAAAGAGTGTGGGAAAGAGTATTATGTGTACATATAAGTCATGTATGGTATAAATATATCAAAACTGACATTATCACATGTCTAATACTAGATTTTTTGTGTCTACACAATAATTTAATAATTATTAAAAATTTATATAAAAAAATATCTCATAAAAATAAAAATAAAATATTCAATCTATGTAAATATTTTTTTTCGATGAAATATATCCATATATTAACAAACTATGTCAATATTTGAGTTAATGTTTGTATGAATTATTTATTTAAAAATAGGCAAGGATTTGTCGTAATATTATACATCCCTTATTTATATCAAATTCTTCTTAATTTAAAAGTAATAACCTTATATAAAATGGATTTTAACATCCATTAGGCCAAAATAATAATAATAAATTACTTTTATTAAATATTTTTTTGATGGGCATCTAGTTTTAAGATAAATTCTCCATGTTTTGTTTGATTATCTTGAATTAAGAATTCATGTAAAATAAATAAAAATGTTATTTTGTTGGTAAAGAAAAGTTTCGCCATGGGTGTTTATATTTAGGATAAAATATAAACAATTTTGGTTTTTTTATATTAACATTCAATTATTTTAAATTTTAAATTTATGTGTAATCATTCTTAAAATCATTGTATGGTCGACAAGTTGAATGTAATTTTTTTAATCTCTCACTTCATTTAAATTGGACAGCTTATCAAATATTTTTCACAATATATATTTGGGTGGGTCAATAAACTTTTATTTGTTTTTTAATTTGATTTAAGTTAGTTATTAGTTTTGAAATCATGATTTTCTATTTAATAATGGGTATTCCATGGCTAGGTGGCATAGTCTACTCTAAGGTTGATGGGATTATTATATCACATATTTTAATTATTTCATTATTCCAAAGATTGATCATTATTTTAGTTTATATGTTTAAAGTAATCATAGTTAACATATGTTTGTATAACTATAGACCCCTAAAAAATTCCATTTTTATTTATTTAGAATTATTTTATAAATGTTAGTGAATTTGTTTATGTATAGTAATTTGGTTTGAATCATATGATATTTCTCCTCGTATTGACTTCAACTTTTCAAAATTTTCATATCTTATCTTTTCTTACTCTTTTTTGTTCTTTAGATCCCCTTTAGTTGAGTACACCCATCTCCCACATTCCTCATTTTTAGGTCCTAGTAATTGGAAATAATCTTGGGTGCCAATATAATTGGTTTTTAAATTTATTATCACATATAAATAGATAATTTTGGAAGTTCATTTAATGAAATAGGTATTTATTAGAGAACTAGTTATTTCTTAGCTAATATTATATTGTGGAAAACTTTTGGTGAAAAAGTTAAAGTTATTTATGTTATTCCATTTTATTTTATTATTATATTTCTTCTAATCCAATGGGCCTATTAAATTATAAAATTATTATAGCATATGTCACCAATTTGATTTCTTTGACACTTTAGATTAAGTGTATTTTTCCCTTTATAATGTGACAAAATTTGTAGTGTGAAAAATTAAACAAGGGAATGGAATATCATAAAAAAATAGATCAATAACATCATTTTTCATGTGGAAATGGTTTATCAAGAGAGATTTCATGATCTTGAAAATATGTCATGATAATTTGTAAGATATAAACATCTTTCCCCAATTATTTCCATATTTTAAGGTGACATGTGTCATAATTTTAGGAGCACATTTCCATGACTAAATTGCAAATACATATTTATGACATAATAAAAATGAGATAAGAGTATTTTATTTCAACTTTTTTACATGTTTATTATCATAATTAATTATAAATTAATTAACATATGTTTACATGTATCATGTATTCTCAATGTAATTTATTCAAAACCTAAACATTAAAAATTATAATTTCCCTTTATTTTTCTCAAAATGAATTTATCTTATCTAATATTAAATGATATCTAGGTTGGATTGTTCTAAATTATTATATTATAAAGTGATATAATGAACTTTCATTGAGATTAGTTGATTAAGGTTCATCCTTAACTTTAATTCAATCAAAATTTTGAGCCTCAAATTCAAGGAAAATAACTAATACCTTCAACTTGTAATTAATTAAAGTTTTTTCATACAACAATGGCTCATTATGTCTCTTACAACATTTATAAGTACAAATCTAATTTAATTGATTTTATTAATCCATAGGTTACTAAGGTACAATATCAAAATTAATAATTGATTATTCAAATTTGATTATATGTATTATGACCAACACACCCCATTTCCATAGATTAAAATAGGGCCATTTATCCTTAAAAGTCCTATGTTTTTATCCAATCAAAATAGAAATTGACCCTATAATGAATTCTAATATATACATACCAGATCCTAAATTTTATCATTTATGAATTAATTTATAAATCTTGTCTTAAAATTGGGGAATCAGTTAGCTAAAATTATGGTTGGAGTTTTAATTTGACTTATTTGACTAATTGAGCTAATTTTTGGTGACTTAGGCTACACCCTAGTTGAAATTAAAGATTTTAAAGTCCTACAGTCAAACCTAGTCCAACATAGGAATGACCCTAGGCTATGGGTTATCTAATTTTGGGTCAAACCTTTAAGGTTTTTAATGCGGCTAGCTCCTCAAATATGACAATTTGAATCTCTTTTCCTATAACTTAATTTATTGGGATGAAAAGGGGGATAAAATACATGAATTAAAATTTAATTTAAGTGTGGTGATTCACCAAATGTTCAATGATCCACTCTTAGCTTAGACACTTTCATGACTACTAATGAATCCAATAGAGACAAGAATTGATTAGATTCAACAAAAAGGTTCCAAACATGAGTATTTTGTATGAAGGATGAAAAAATACCTTCAAATTAAAGGAAAAAAATATGTAGGTCTATGCAAGACACTATGGAATTATGACACTTGAAGAGAAACCTCTCTAGATAACACTTCACACAACCTGAAAGAAACTAGTAGTCTTGAAGCAAGATACATGAAAGACACACAGGTGATGAATAAGCAACATACACTATATAAATAAAATTTAAATAAAGTACACTTATCATTCAACTAGAATATGAAATTTTCTTATATTGGTTCAAAAAAATTTACAAATATATTTTAGTAGAGGTTTTCTATACCCAACCAAGGGATGAAAATCAAGAGCTTAATGCCTATATTTATAAGAAGAAAAAAAATCTAGGGAGGGAAATTTTGGTGATCAAAGGGTAATTAATGAGATAAATTCCACTTATAATATTATTTAAAACTACCCTACATTTATGCTCCTTAAAACCTTAGTTGATTAGGGCGACCTCAAAAAATAGTTGTAACAATTACACCATTCATTATCCCACTTCTCCCTACATTAATGCTCTCTTAAAATCTCTTGATTGATCAAGATCTAACATAGATAACACTATTTACAAAAATTTCAACCATACCATATATTTTAGACACTTATCATCATCTCATTTTCCCTTGAAAGTTTACTTTCAATGTTGGCCATTGATCCTTAACCTGGGCTTCAATAACATCATTCAAAATTGAAATATCCATTCTAGTTCATTTTAGGATCATACTCAAACTCCACTCTATGCATTTGCCCCTAGGCTTGGGTCAAAAACCACCTCATTGACATCTATCATAAATCTCTTGGGCTTGAGTTTGTTCATTGGTCATCGATCATTGATTTGGGCCTATCAAATTAAGACACTTGGTAGCCACATGCTTGATCTAAGCTCTATTGACTTATTGGCCTTACTTGCACCATTGATATTTATCTATATGAATGAATGAAATCCATAGATATTCTACTATTTTAAAATGATTAAGATACTTTTCATGCACACATGTACTTCTAAGATATGCTAACCTTTTGACCCACTGCTCACCATTAAATCTTATTTGTATGAATGAATGCACTTCATTGATCTACCTAGACCCACTAATTCTATCTTTACCCATGCAAAATTGGATATAATATGAGATAATGAGATCATTCCACTTGGAGTCCTCATATTTTTTCCCAATAATTTTTGAATTCAAATGGCTAATTTATGAGGCCCAAATTTGACATCTACATGCACATCCCAAACTACTAGTTTAAATTTGAAGCTTTATATCTTAAGATAGAAAAGACATCAAGTTATGAAATTTGTAGAGGATGATATAGTAATTAAATACATCATGTCCATACAATATTTTTTCTTGAGATGATTTCGAAATGAATCTATTAAATGCATAACCAACTTGCTCTATTTATTTGTGAATGATATTTGATGATGGCCTGGTTATTCTAGGCTTACTTAAGTCATTTTTTGATCATCTATTTCAATCAAGAATATACTCAGATAATATATCCAAGAAAAATATTATCATGTGGGCCAAAATGGTCAACATTTCTAGTGACTCAACTAGCTTGACCAGCCTATTGGTCATGTAACCTAGAATTTGATCAAGTTTACTCATGATGACTGGACAAATGAAGTATTACTTACAAAATTATTCTAATTCACTCTTGGAAACACTTTGAAATAACTATAGACACATGAAAAAAAGGAACAAAATTAAAAAAACACACCAAATAACTACCTACACAACATAGAAATAATAAATAGAGCAATGTTTAAGAGAACTTGGAGGTAAAGATAGACCTATCTACCTATGTACATAGATCATGAGACAACACTAATATTAGAATTTAATATACCTCTCATTGGTAGGTATGGGAAGGCTCTTTAAATTAAATATAAAAATCTCAAAATCATTTCTCTTTATGCATCTTGTGATAACATAAGGCCCACTCTAAAGACTATCAAACTTAGAGTGTTTTCCTAGTTTTGCATGGTCCTCATCCCATCACGTTGTTGTAATGTATTTGAGTATTATATCTTGTCAAATGAACTATTGAATTTGTGATAATTAGACCAAATGATGTGAATAATAGTATATCTTGTCTCTTTCAGTTGTATTAGTTCATTTAACCTTATCTACATAGCATTATCCTCAAAGATCTCAAGTTGGTGTGCAAGCTCTAATACAGGTTATTCAAGAGAAAGAAGAAGTTTGGATTATTTCCCATAAATAATAAGGTATGGATAATGTACAATATGTTTCTTATGTGTCACTCTATCTACCCATAGGGTAGTCCTCAATCTAGTATGCCACTCCCTCTAACTATCTTCCATAGTTCTCCTGATAATCCTCAACAAGTTATTATTTGTAGACTCTTCTATTACATTGCCTTATGGGTAATATTTAGAGGATTCAATGAGATAAATTCAATTTAAAATATCTAAATCACATATATTTTTTCTATTCAAGGTCAATGCATTGTCAAAATGATTGTAAAAGGCACACCAAATCTGGTCACAAGGCTATAATAAAAGTCTAAAATAGAATCTTTATTAGCTTCCTTGAGGTAAATTACTTAAACCCATATTGTAAAGTATTATATAGATATAATAATCCATTTATGTCCTTTACTTGAATAGGGTTGTATAATCCCTATGAAATCTAAGCCCCATTTCCTAAAGGGTTGTTCTACTTATATGGGCTCTAAGGGAAGGGCATCTCATTTCTACTTGCTAATGAACATTACACATTTTGAGAATTTCCTTCCCCAAGAGTGTGAATCTATAAACATTATGGGAAAAAATACCCATATATAATGATCTTATAGGTTTTGGTTTTGGTAGCAAAGTGCCCACCAGCTAGACCATCATGAAACTATTCACGTAACTTGTCTATTTGGCATGTTACCAACACCTCAAAAGCATGCCTATTATATCTCTCTTGAAAATTAATCCATATATTAGGACATAAGGCATACTTTGAAACCTGAAGTGCATTATCTTGGCTCTATCTATCCCTATAGGACATTGACTTGACTCAATAAATATGATTATATCATGTGTCTAACTGAAAGATATGTTGTCTACAGCTACCTATTGGTTGTCATAGACTACAAACACTTGGTATTTACCTTGTTTTACCTCTATTTTAAGGTTATAATATAACCCTTTACCCCTTATAATATTTGTGATTCTAGCCTCAATTTCATACTCCATGCATTTTGTCACCCATCTAGCTCTTTTCTCATTGAGGTTTCTGTTGACTATGAACTCTTTAATACTTGGGTGTACCACCATGAGTATGATCTTACTATTAGAGACCATGTACCTAAAATTCTTCAAACCTCTCACTACTTCAAGCACATATTTTAATACATATCTATACCTCTATTCATACCCCTCTAAGGCCTAAGTAAATAAATCAATAGGTTATTCCAAACCTTACTCATTATTTTGCATCAACATGGCAGAGATTGCATCCAATGTAGAGAAGGCATACAAGTAGAATTGTTTTTTAAAATTAAGATTAAGAATTGTAGGTGCATGAGATATGGCCTCCTTCATGGCCTCAAAAATCCTCTTACCTTCTTTGTTGAATGTAAACTCTTTGCATTTTATTAACATGTGAGTAAGTAATGACCCTAAAATATATCAAAATAATAAAATTACCAATAGACCAAGATCTAAAAAAATAACTCAGAATTGATTCATATTAAATGACTTCCAATAATTAAAAATCCAAACCATTCTTAAATAAGCCTCAACTCATAATTTATATTTGACATAAAAAATTCTAAAAAAATAAAATCTAAAAAAAATGTCTATTTTTAGTAGTTGCTATTTATAGTAAGTTTCACATGCAAGTATGCATGACTCTAAAAATCTCTTGAAATACCCTAAATTATATAATTATCTTATGGGATGAAATTCAATTGAAGTTGACATCTAGTTCTAAAAATATATAACTTGTAAAAATAGAATATTCCTAAAAAATCATTAAATGTTAATTTTAGACCCTTAGATGATCAGGTTTAGCCTTTAAAAAATATAAAAATCAAATCTAAGGGATTAGAGACACTTTAGGTAGAATCTTAATTTTTGATACAATTGTTTTGGCATGTGTAAGAGCTCAAATGGAGTTATGGGTTAAATTTTATGGACTTTGGAAGGTTGATCTATTTTTTTGCATCATTCTCCTCTGGTTGAAAACAACTAAGCTCCTATGAGTTGGCCTAATTGTACTACTTCCATTTTTCCTTATAAATTTTCTTCAACTCCCATTATGTAATCCAAGTGTTGTATTCTTGATAAAATCCTTCCCACTTCACCAAATACCTTGCCTTGTGCTCACTATCTTCATATCCAAAACTTGCACTATTTTTTCATTCTTCTTCTTTATAACTTGTTGCTCCCAATTTACTTATTCATATTTTTCATCTTCACCATATTATCCATGAAATTAATATAAATATAAAAAATTAAATACTAGATATATATCAAAATTCTATGGTAAACTCACATCATATGCATTATTATTGATTTTCTTCATAATTTTACATGGCCCAATTTTCTTGTACTTCAACTTATTGTACATGCATTTTAGAAATCTTTATTTCCTTAAGTAAACCATTAACAACTCTTCTTATTAAAATACCTTGGATCTCTTTCTAACATCCATTGTTGCTTTATATTTCTCTTTACTTTCCTACAATTTTCTTCTTACTCCTTGCAACTATTGCATATGCTTCGCAAATGCTTCTGTATCATCACTAATTCAATCTACAATTGGTAATTGTACCAAATCTAAAATATCCATAGGATTTCTCCCATAAACAATTTGAAAAGGATATTTTTTCTTGACCTATTCACTAAAATATTATATGTAAACTCATCTTGTGGTAAAACTAAGTCCCGTTGTTTGGGCTTCTCTCCCACTATGTATCTCAATAAATTCTCCAAAATATTATTCATAACTTTTGTCTATCCATATATTTGTTTGTGATATGCACTCCTAAATTGTAGCTTAATACCCATATTCTTCCACAAAGTCCTCCAAAAATTACTTATAAATTTCATTTCCCTATTTAAATTAATAGTGTTTGGAACACCATGCAATCTCACAATATCCATAAAAAATAATTCTAAAACCCTAGTGTCATCATTGGTTTTCTTACATGCAATGAAATGAACCATTTTATAAAATGTCTACAATAAAAATTGAATCATTACCACTCTATGTTTTTTTCAATTCCAACACAAAATCCAAACTCAAATCTATCTATGGCCCTCTTGATATCAGTAATGGTATGTAAAGTCTAGTATTTTATGCATGTCCTTTAGCCACCTGACATATTCTACACCTTGAAACATACCTTGTCACATCTCTCTTCATCTTTGGCCAAAAATACTTTTCCTCCACCAAAGTTATTGTCTTCATATTACCAAAATATCTATCCAAACCACCACTATGTAATTATTTTATTATATTGTCTCATAGATACCCAATTGGAATGCACAATTGTTTCCATTTGAAGAGATAACCTTATTTTATAAGATACTCATCATGAATAACATCTATCCCACTTGTTAATTGATTCTTGCACTTCTCAACTACATTGCTAAAATATGGATCAATATCATATAATTCTTTAATAGATTCATATCTAATTACTTCACTCACCATAGTTGTTAATAATTATACCCTCTTGTTCAATCATCAGCCACCTAATTTTATTTTCTTGATTTATGATTCAACACAAAATTATATCCCTACAAGAAAGAAACCTACTTTGCATGCCTACTATTCAACATCTTTTGTGTATTCACATACTTCAAAGCCTCATGATCTATAAATAGTATAAACTCCTTAGGCACTAAGTAATGTCTCCAATGTCTTAATGCTTGTACAATTTCATAAAGTTCAACATCATAATTAGAATACTTTATTCTTACCTCATAATTTTTCACTTAAATAAGCTATTGGCTTTCTTTATTGACTCAACACAACACCAATTCGCACAAATGAAGCATCATAATTAACCTTAAAGACTTTATTTAAATTTGGTAATGCTAAAATTGGCCTTTCTATAATATTCTTAAAAAATTCAAAGCTTTTTGTGGCTGCTCTAGTCCATGTAACTTATTTCCCTCTCATGCAATCTATTATTGGTGCCATAATACTACTAATTTTTTTAATAAATTTTCTATAAAAAGATGCTAAACTATGGAAACTTCTTAACTCTATAATACTTCTTGGAATAGGTCTCTCAAAAATTGTCATTATATTTTCTCCATCCATTTTCACACTATATATTGAAACTATAAATTCCAAAAAACACCAAATTATTTTGCATAAACCTACACTTCTTCAAATTTGCATATAACTTTTCTTTTCTTAATAAATCCATTACCATTCTCAAATGTTGTAAGTATTATTCTTTAGTCGTACTTAATATCAAAATATCATCAAAATAAACAATCACAAACTTATCAATATATTCTCATAGAACTATATTCATCACCCTCATAAATGTGCTAGGTGCATTAGATAATTTGAATGGTATCACCATCTACTCATATAAGCCATCCCTAGTATTAAATATAGTTTTACACTCATCTCCTTCATGAATTTGAATATTATAATAACCAATCCTTAGATTAACATTTGTAAAATATTTTGATCTTGCAAGAACATCCATCATATCACCTAAATGAGGTATAGGAAACATATGATTTATTGTAATTTTATTAATTTCTATACTATACACACACATTCTCCATCCTCCATATTTATTTGGAGTTAGCAAAGCTAGTGTTGCACATGGACTCACACTCTCCCTTATCACCTTCTTATTTAATAATTTATTAACCTATTTATTTAATTTTACATGTTCTATTAGACTCATCCTATGAGTTGCTTGATTGGGTAGAGTTGATTTTGGAAACAAATCAATGTGATGTTGTATATCTCTCTTCAGTGGTAAACCATTTGGTAACTTATTAGGCATAACATCTTCATATTATTTCAAAACTTTTATTTCTTTTATTGGTTTTGGAACCATTTATGTTTTTTCATTCTTTACTACTAATGCATAAGAGCAACCTACTATCTTCATATATTTAATAAATTCTTTAGTAGAGAGCATGTTTTGTGTCTTTTCTTCTTCTTTAAGAGGTAACAAAACTACCTATGTATAACCTTTCCAAAAAGTGTACATGTTATTCTCTCCATCATAAATTACTTTCCTATCAAATTTCCATGGTCTTCCTAATAACACATGACATGCATCCATTAAAATAACATCACACCATATTTCATCATTATAACTCTTTCTTATAGAAAAGTTGATTAAGCACATTTTATCTACTGTAACTTCATTCCATTTCTTAAACAATGAAATTAGATAAGGATTAGGATGCTTTTCAAATTGTAAATTTATTTTCTTAATCATTTATTTAAAAACCATCTTTTCACAACTACCACCATCTATAATTACTTTACATACCTCTCCACTTGAGGTACATCCTGTTTGAAAAATATTTGATCACAACCATGCATCACCATATTATTTATTATACACTTGATCCTTCCTTGAAATTATCATGGTTTTTCTCATCATGATATTATCTCCAACATTTATTGGTGTAACATCAGTATTATACTCTTTTATTTCAGCCTCAACTAGAGTTACTCTTAAGTGATCTTCTTACCTCCTTTCTTGATCTTGATAGTGTGGACACTCAAATTATTTGTGACCTTATTATCCACATATATAATAGACATAAGATCTATTCTCATTCAAAAACCATCCTCTAACACCACCATAACATTGTCATATCTAAAATACTCTTCCTCTTTGTTGGTATTGAAATCCTTTCCTATTATCATCTTGCCTTTTTTCACCACATGACAATTTTTTGTTGTTGGAATTAAATCAACCTTTGGTGGTATTAAACCAAAATCATAACATTATTGGAGGAAATCCACCTCTTTTTGGACCAAGAGATGTCCTTTTGAAATTTTGTCTATTTTGTTTTTATTTTTCCTTCAAAGCTAATTGATAAGCCTCTTCCATGTTAAGTATTTTATGCATGCTTAATTCATATTGAATATAATTTCAAACCATTTACATACATTATATCCATATACTATTCTATTTCATCATGATCCACTCATATGGAAAGCTTATAAAATTCATCTATATACTCTTGTATATTGTGATATTTTTGCCACAAAATTTGAAATCTTTTGTATAGGGTTTGTGCATAATCTATAGGAAGAAAATTCTCCCTCGGCTTCTTCTCCATATTTTTCCATGAATTAATATTCTCTTTACCTTTTCTCTATATATCTTTTTGTAGGTTATCCCACCAAATCATTGCATGACCTTTCAATTTCATGCATGCAAACTGTACTTGCTTATCTTATCTCATAGTCTTTCACTTGAAGAACTCCATTTTATTCATCCAATCTATCAACTTCTCTAGTTTTAAATTGCCTCCATAATCTGGAACATTAACCTTAATTATTTCATTTCTTCATTCTAAATCCTAAAACATCCTCTCTTATATTGATGGTGGATACTCTTGTTCTTCTTCTTGTTGAATTTATTCATCACAATCTATGTCTTCCTCATCATGATCTTGTCTTCTCTACTAATTGGTGATAACCTTTATTAATTGTTAAAATTTACTCTATATCTCTTGTATATTTTGTTTCATCTACACAACACCTTCTCATCATTTTTCTATTATTTACTCTTCCACTTGCTATGATACTAGATAATGAACCCAAAAGCTATCAAGACAATAAAATTACCAATAGGCTATGATTTAAAATAAAAAATCAAAATTGATTTGTATTGAATGACTTCCAATAATTACAAACCCAAACCATGATTAAATAAGCCTCAAATAAAATTTTTGATTTGACATGCAAAAATTCTAAAAATCTAAAATCTAAAAAAAAATCTATTTTTAGTAGCTACTATTTATAGTAAGTTTTGAATGCAAGCATGTGCGGCTCTAAAAATATCTCAAAATACCCTAAATAATATAATTATTCTAAGAGATGAAATTAAACTAAATTTGATGTTTGGTTCTAAAAATATACAATTTCTAAAAATAGAATATTCCCAAAAAATCATTAAATGTTAATTTTAGACCCTCAAATGATTATGTTTAGCCTCTAAAAAATATTAAAATCAAATATAATGTGATATATCCTCTTAGGGAAGAACCAAAATTTTTGATACGATCATTTTGGCATGTAGAAGAACTCAAATGGAGTTATGAGTCAAAATTTATGGCCTCTAGAAGGTTGACCTATTTTTTATGCATCAATAAGAAGCCTAACTAGCTTTACAAAGCCTATGATAAGCCTTCTTATAAAATTAATCTTTCCCAAGAAACTCTACAGACCCTTCTTATTCTTGGGAAAGGGTAAGGATAAGATAGTCTCAACTCTTTCAAGATATATGGAAAGATCGTCCTTGGAAACTACATGGCCTAATAACCTACCCTCATGAACACCAAATATACATTTCTTAGGACTCAATGATATGACAAACTCTCTACATATTTCAAATACTAACCTTAAGTGAGTAATGTGATTAGTTGGGTCCTTTGAGAAAATAGTTAAATTATCTAGGTAGATGAAAACTATTTCATTGATCAAACCTTCAAAGGCAACATCCATTGCCCTCTTGAAAGTTACCCTATAATTAGACAGTCCAAAGGACATTTTCAAGTATGCATAAGTGCCCCACTTTGTGGTGAAGGTAGTCTTATGCCTATCTTCTTCCTTGACCATAATCTAATTATAAACAGAGTAGCCATCAATAAATGATAACCTCTAAGAACCTACCACCTTTTGAATAATCTGATCCATTAAGGGCAGTGGGTAATGATATTTTAGGGACACCTTATTGAGGTCCCTAAAATCAACACACATACATATTTCTTAGTTCTTATTCCTTACTGGCACAAGGTTGACCACCCATTAGGAATGTTTAATGGGGAATATTATCCTTGATTCCATCAACTTAAATATCTCCCTTCTCATCAAATCCTCTACTTTTATATTGGTAGGCCTTTATTTCTACCTGACTAGTTTTGCATTGCTCTCTAGTTCAATAGTATATTGTGCAAATTTGGGATTAAATCCCTTCAGATATATGTATTCTCATGTAAATAATATTATAGGTATAATAATTAAGAGGGGGGTGAATTATTGATGAAATATAATCCAATTCAATCCCTAAATCTATAAACATTTAGCATACATCAACTTGATTAAGCAACATAAACATGAAAGCACCTACATCCAAAGCATAAGCAAGATCATACATAGCATGAACACATCATATATGTGGGAAACCCTCATGGGAGATAAAGCCCATTGAACCCTCTAAGATGAAATATATTTGTATAAAACAAGATCTAACATTTATACCAGTAACAACTAATCAAGTAACACCCATCCCTTAGTTTAGTGAGACACCAATCCCACAAGGAGCTACTGCCTCTATCTAACTAAGCACCCACAACAACTAGACCTTTAGTGAGCTTTACCTTGAAAGGAGGAACCAAAACCCTAGGAAAAAAAGCACCCACTCAGATACCTTGAAGATATCATTTTAAACACCTATTTATAATCTTCAATTGATGATGACCACTTTTGTTTTCACTCTTCACCTTCACTCTTTCACCCAAATAGTTTAAAGGGCTCACTCGTTCAATCTGCCTCTTCTAGATTCATTAAGTCAAATGACCTATATATCTAATTACATTAAATTAATTAAATAAACTTGAATAATATTATTTTCTCTTTAATTTTCCTCACTAACCTTTACCTTCTCTTTTAAATCTTCTCTCCTTCACTTGAATCCACACATCACAACTAGCACAATTAGTCCAATTAGACCTTATACTTATACCACCCTTTTACCCATCTCGGTCAACCAATATTCTTTACATATTTAAAACACATTTAAATAAGGTCCTCATAAATTTTACATTTAATAACCACACATTTTTTAGGTTGGTCATTACCTCATTATCCTCAAACCACCATTAGGTCTTGGTGAGACCTAAAGTAATTAGGCCTTCACACTCATACATTACAAATTCAAATATTTGGAACACCTTCATCATTTACCAATGATTAAAACACATAAAATATATTTATAATATCCCCTTTCCTACTCCCATATGGGTCCATGCCACCTAGAACACAAACTCAACACTTGAACCTACCAATTAGGTCTCCTTGCACTTTAGGCCTTCATACACAAAAAAATATAGTCTCAAACTTTTAAACCAAACACTCAAGTATTTCACATATCCATATTATTATATCACATGGTTGAAGAATTTATAACCTTTGATACACCTATATATTCCTTATACTTTCCAACATAGGCTCTAAACACTCAAATAAACTCTCTCAGAATGACCACTTAGATTGGTCATATATAGTCAAAATGTAATTGAGCTATTTTGACTCTCAATATTTGATTAGGGGCATAATATGAAAACCAATACCTTATCATCAATATTTTAGACTTCCTTGACATCTTCATATGTATTTATTTCCTCAAATCTTCTCATAACACCTTCACTTACCTCTATAGAATGGTCACTCAAACTACTAGTGCAATCAAGCATAGTCAAATTCTAGGCCTTTGTTCACACTGAATATGGATTGATAAAACCTAAAAAAACCATAAAAATACTATTCATGGAGTATACAACACTCTCCAATATTTATATCATATTAAAAAATCAAAATACTATCAATAACAACTCAATTATCTTTTTTAGGTTACTTGCAGAACATGATCAAACACATAGTCAAATTTGGATCTTAATATCTTTGACTGTAAAAAAATTAAGATATAATAAAATTTTATAGATTTTAATCAAATTAATTTACAAATTTTATTTTTAAAACACCTTAAAATTCATCTTATATCAAAATATATAATAAAAATACTGAGCATAGGTTTTTCCTTTGTTAAATTTAAATGCCAACGATCACCGTGTAAATGTTAAACATCAAACACATTAACCTTATTTCATGATACATAGCAAAATTGAAAAAATACACACCATAGATATCCTCAAAATTAGTCTAGTATTTATCTTTAAATTCTCACCATTGAGCTTTGATTTAATCTCCCATGATTGTGCCACTTGGCACCTCTACATGTCTTATGCACACCTTATACCATTTAGTTAATGTTCTTGTGCCACATGATAGTTATTCATGAAATCTAAGAATCCTTTAACTTATTGACTTAAGGCATTCTCTTTATCTCTAACTACATGATCACATGCTCACTATTGGATCTTTTTATGATATATTAGACACTCATCGTTAGATCTCTCTATGATTATACATTCATTGTTGGATCCTTATTTGGTTAGATAAAACACTCACCATTAGATTTATGATCTGATTAAATCTCACCATAAATATCTTCTTGAAAATTTGGCTAAGTATGTGAACTTATTAAACTTCTTCCTTGAAGGCCAACTTTGCACCTTAATAACTTTTTCTATGCTCAACCTCATGACCTAAAATTTGAACCATACGATCTCATCAGATAAGGGAATCTATCCATATATAAATATGATCTTGAAACCTTAACACATGTGAAATATGACATCATAAAACTAATTACTCAGGTTTATCTATCAAGATGACTAATATACCCTAGACACTCAATTGACTGCTTTGATTAATTCCTTTCACTTCTATAAGAACTCTAAGCACTCATAACATCTTATAGGGTATTTGTCCATATCATCAATATAATCCATCAATTGCCTCATTAATTCAAACATTATCTAAACCATCAATTTGATCACATTCTCATTAATTATATAGTACCACATAATCTCTTTGACATCAATGATAGCCAAACATCAATGACTATGCTTAACAACCTCCCCCTTTGTCATTGATGGAAAAACACCCTCATAATGACTTCTTACTCATTTAAACTTATTCATTATGATCTTTCTCCCCCTTTGACATTAATTATAAAGGGTCTCTTCTTCAATATGCCAAAAAACATTCTTTAATATCATGTATGTATTTAAATGCTATTTAATATGCTTAGGATATGTACATATTTTTAAGCATATGAATCAATTACTCCCCCTTTGACATGCACCAATTTTAACTTGGACTTGTTTGATCCTTGGACCTAAAAAACTACCCACAAAGCTTAGAAATCTCCACCTAACATCAAGCTCTATCTCAGATCATTTGATATTTGACATACACCAATCTAAACTTGGGATTCTCTGATCCTTGGACTTGTGTACCTAAAAAACTCACAAGTTCCCTTTGCTTATACATAAAGATTCAATATATTATCAAAACATATGACTTTGTTTGATCAAGTCATCATATCAATCTTCTTGAATTCACAACTATAGCAAACTTTTTTATATCTCAACCATGACTAGAAAATCTCAGATATGCTCTCCCTCACATCATGCATACCTCTTCAAGCCTTTCAAACTATCTGGGTTAGCTCTGCCTAACTCTATGCTTCACTTAATTCATTACAGCTTTAACAAGTCTTCCCAATGAGCTAGATCAACCAACTATTCTTCAACATTGTCCATACATCCTTGATTAGACACCTAGATATCTACATTCTCTGCCTATAGACCTTCAAAACCAATAACTTAATTTTTCACCATCTGACCAACTAGACCATCCTTCATATTTGATCAAATCTTTGACTTTAGGATCACTATTTCTAAAAATATCTTATTATTTCCTTCTATATTAAACCAACACATCTTCTTATGACCTCTCTTATGATACAAACATCAACCAAAACTCAATTGACTCCACCATGCTTCCTCTTGTTGTCAAGTGTATCTTTGAAACTTAGATAGAGACACCCTAACCCACAATGTCCTAGAAAAATGTGAAACTAGAAGTTTCCCACAAATCCTCATATTATTTCTCCTCCTTGGTCATATGATATTGATAGTTCTTCTTCTTCTTAGTCTTAAGAGAAGCAACATGCTCATCCACTACAATATTCTCCTTTTATTTTAAGAAAGAATTGAAAATACATGGACATAATAACTATTCATGACATACCTTTTCATATGAATAAATAACCTCATCACTAGGAATTGATAAATAATGTTCTTTACATGAAACTTTCTCAATAATAGTAAGATGTTTACTTGTATCTATACACACCTAATAACTAGCCTCAACTAGCATCTTGGTCTTTTCTTTGAGCCCAATTTGAATTGAATTTTGATTCTCCTTTCATATCTGAATAGATGACACATTATCTTAGCATTCCTAAACATTCTTCATATATAATTCCTCTTTTACTTTAGCAAGAAATCCACCTTGATCTTTCATCTCAATTCAATTAGTTTTCTTAGTCTTCACTTCCTTAGGATTCCATACCAAGGATTGACCTTTCTTGAGCACACTAGGATGTCCATGCACCTTCTTATGACTTGATAGCTTTCTTATAAAATATCTTGTAATATGACCAATTTGATGATAACTAAAATAAATAACATCATTCATACCTTCTACTTGATGAATATTATGAATCTCAGCAAACATACCATCTTGTCTCTTAGGTTCATTATGCTCAAGCTTGATTGTCTTAGGTCTCCATACTTTGGTTAGTCTTTTCCCATGCATTTTGGGGTAAAATATAGAAATATGTCCCATGTTATGACACTTATAACATAATACATTATCCATACCTCTAGCTAACTAGATGTTCTTTCTTATATAGTTTCTTTCCTTATGACTAAACATGTGACAAGAATAACAATTACTATTAAAATATCTTTCATACCTCATAACACTTGGTTTCTTGATGGATATTTTCTTGTTTATCTTGGTGCTTACATCCTTATTATCTTGAGATGACCAATCTTACTCTTTCTCATCCTTATTTACCTTGACAACAAATTTCTCATGCTCATCCTTCATTGAATCTATATTGGTTTTCAATTGAATTATCTCATCCTCTTTAGCTCTCATACTTGAAATTACAACCTCTAACTAAATTCTGAGAACTTATATAGTCACTTTATCCATCTTAGCTTCTTTAGCCATGTCATACTTCAATATACATGCTTTATCTTCAATAACATTTATAGAATGAAGATTGGAATTCAACTCATCATGCTCACCTTTCTTTGAAATCAACTTGGAATTTGTCTCTTCTAACTGATTTTTGAGATGTCTACATTCTTCCTCATTTGAACTCAGATTTATCTTTGTAACTCTTAATTAATCCTCAAGAATGATAATTTTGTCTTTATCATATTTTTATTTTGAGTTGCCTTCAATGATTATAGATCCTTATTAATATTTATGCACTCATACATCATATCCTTAAATTTTGAGGCCATGATCTTATTCTAAGCTTCTTCTTGATCATACTCTCTCATCTTACCTCTGTACTTCTCAAAAAGTGCCTTGAGCTGATTGCATTTTCCTCACTTGATTTTAAACATGTGTAAGTAACCTTTAATTGAGCCTTTAATTATTTATTCTCTTTCTTCAATTACATAGCCATATTATACCATGGATCACCTTCAAGTGGTTAAAAATAAGGTCTTGTTCTAATACTAATTATTAGATGTACAATCACTAAGATTGGGGGTGAATCAATTATACAAGATAATACATTGCAATCCCTACCTCTTTAAACATTTATCATACATCAACTTGATCAAGTAGCATACACATGAAATCACATAGATCCAAAGTATATACAAGAACATACATCACATGAACACATCATATATATGGGAAACTCTCTTGGGGGATAAAACCTATTAAACGTAGTAAGATGGACTATAGTAATATAAAACAAGATCCAAAATTTAGACCAGCACCAAATGATTAAGGAATACCCATCCCTTATTTTAGTGAGACACCAATACCCCAAGGAGATAATTCCCCTATCTAGTTGAACACCCACAATAACTAGACCTCTAAAAATATTTACCTTGTAAGGAGGAACCAACCCACTAAGCAACCAACACCAACTTAGCTAATTTGAATAGATCATATTAAACACCTATTTTTTATCTTTAATTTATGATGACCACCTTTTTTTTACTCTTTACCTTCACTATTTCACCCAAATAGTCTCAAGGGCTCACTCGCTTAATCTATCTCTTCTAGGCTCATTAGGTCCAATGACTAGTGTATCCACTTACATTATCTTGATCAGATAAACATGAATGATCTTATATAATTTTTTATGGTCCTAATTTACCTATACATTCTATTTTAAAGGAACTCTCCTTGTCTTGAATCCACACATCACAACTAGCATAATTAGTCTAAGTAGACCTTGTACTTATAACACTCTCTTCCTCTTACCCATATTGGTCAACCAAGATACTTTACATATTAGAACCACCTTTAAAATAGGTATCATATATGTTACATGTAATAACCACACATTAATTAAGTTAGTCATTACCTCATTATTCCTAAACCACCATTAAGTCTTGGTGAGACTTAAAGTAATTAGGCCTTCATACTCATATATTACAACTTCAACTCCTTGGGCCACCTTCATCCTTTACCAATGCTTTGAACACATCAATTTTTTTTCCAATAGCCCCTTTATTACTCCCATATGGGTATGTACCACCTAGAACACCAAATAAACACTTGAACCTACCATTTAGGTCTCCTTGCTCTTTAGGCCTTCATACACATAAAACATAGTCTCAAACTTCTAAAGAAAATACTCAAGTCTTTCACATATCCATATGATTATATCACATGGGTGAAAACTTAATTACCTTTGATACACCTCTATATTCCTTAGACATTCCAGCATAAGCTCTAAGCACTCAAATCAACTCTCTCATAATGACCATTCAAACTAGTCAGAAACAATCAAAATACAATCAAGATATTTTGATTCTCCATATCTTATTAGGGGCATACTATGAGAAAAATACCTTATCATAAATAATTGAGACTTCCTTGACATATTAATATATTTTTTCCCTCAAATATTCTTGTAACACCTTTAACTTACTTTTGAAATATGGTCACTCAGGCTACTAGTGCATTCAACAAGCACAATCAACTTTTAGGCCTTTGTTCACACTAAATATAGATTTATAAAACCTCCAAAATCCATACATATAGTATTCATATAGACGAAAACACTCATAAATATCTATATCACCTTAAAACATCAAAATACTATCAATAACAACTCAATTATCCTTCTTAGGTCACTTGTAGAACATGATCAAACACATAATTAACTTTGGAGCTTAATATAATTGACTTTACAAATATTAAGATCTTATAATAAAATTTGGTGGATGTGCCTTGAATTATTTGATAAATTTTATTTTTTTCATAACCTTAACATTCATCCTAGATCAAAATATATAAGCAAAAAAAATTAAATGCCAACGATCACTGTGTAAACATTAAAAATCAAATGCTTTAACCTCATCTCATGCTCCCTAAAAATTTTGAACGAATATGCACTATTGATCTCCTTAGAAGTAGTTTGGTATTTATATTACAATTATCACCATTGATTTTTGATTTGATCTCCCATGATTGTGCCATTTGGTATCTCTACATGCCTTCTGCACACCCTATACCATTTATTCAATGTGATTGTGTCATATGGCAATTCTACATGTAATCTAAGCATCCTTTAACTTATTGACTTAAGGCATGCCATTTATTTTTAATTTCATGATCACATGCTGACCTTTGGATCTTCATTTGATAGATTATATGCTCTCTATTTGATCTCTATAAGATCATATTCTCACCATTTGATACTTATCTAGTTAGATTAAATACTCATCATTAGATCTGTGATTTGATTAAATGATTGTCATATATCTCTTCTTATAAATTTGGATAAGTATGGGAACTTATTAAACTTCTACCTAGAAGGCAAAATTTTCACCTTAATAACTTTTGCTACGCTCAACCTCATGACCTAAAATTTGAACCATATGATATCCTCACATAGGGGAATCTATCCATATATCAAGTTACTCTTTAAACCTTGACATGTGTGAAATATGATGTCATCAAAATTCTTACTCAACTTTATCTTTCAAGATAACTACTTGAACCTAGACATTTAATTAACTACTCTGATGAATTATTTTCACTTACATAATCACTCATAACATCCCATAGGGTCTCTACAACATGTCCATATCATCAATATGATCCATCAATTGACTCATTAAGTCAAACACTCTCCAAACCATCAATTTGATCACTTTATCATTAATGAACTAGTACCATATGCTCTCTTTGACATCAATTACAACTAAACATCAATGACTATGATCAAGAAGTACATTAAATAATTCCTAACATAAATTAACAAATATAACTCTCTCTTTTATTGTGTTGATCTTTCCTAACTTCAATAATTTATCTTTAAATATTTAATTCCTCTCATAATGTTCCTCCTTTGCTAAGATACATGCATTATCTCTTCTTACTTTGTCATCTTCATTTAAGATGCTTTTCAATATCAAAATCCCCTTAGGAATCTTGTTAGATCTTAGCTACACTATTTGATCATCTTACTGATGTTTGAATTTGTTTTAAATCTTTTGCAAGAATTCTACCTCCTACATTAAAAAACATATAATTTGATCATCATTATCAAACACTAACCAAATCATCTCATTATCAAGTATAACTAATCTTCATATGACCTTGACCTTATCTTCACTTTGGCTTCCTCTGAATCCTTCCAGAATTTCATACTGAGGTCCAATGATTACAATCCTATCTGTATGTCAATTTTCCTCTCTTGGTATAGACTATATATTGAATACCAAGAAGTCCTCTATGATATCCAAGACATGATGATTGTAATATTTTAAATGATGGTTCTTGACCACACTTATGCCTCTCACTTGGTTCATAATGATATCACTATCACCATTGACTTGAATAAGTTTGACACCTCTTCTTTTGACCTCTTATGAACCCTATAGAAGGGCTTCATATTTAGCTATGTTTGAAGTGTAACTAAATTGAAATCTTGTAGTTGAATAGTACTTCTGATCTGAGGTTGAAACCAACATGACTCTATCTCTACTACCATTATTTAACCTTGAGCCATCAAAGAATAAAGTCCATAGACCATCTTCCTTTTGAGTGGTGTTAGTTAATCAAGGTATAGCAATACCCCCTCATGTATAAAATATGCCCTTAAGTATACTTCTTAAATATTATTATAGGGATCAAACTCATTATTTTTATTTTCCCACTCATCTGAGTATAGGTATAAAATAACTTTAAAATGGTCATGAGGCTCTTATTCACTAGCATTTTCATCCTCATAAAATATGGTATAGTTGACATTTGTAAGGTTAGGCATATAGGGCTCTAGATGGAACCTAGAGATAGGTTCTGATCTAATAGTGACCTAGTCCCATATCTGGTCCTAAAAAACATGTATGACTAGTCAAAGGATAAATACCTCCTAATTTTTATAGTAAAGTCCCTAAATAGGCATAGGGAAAAATATAAGGGTAGGTTTACAATCATTACATCTTAAGTGATAACACAATTTGGGTAAGCTACCAATGTGATATTAAGATATTTTAATATACCTACTATTTTAGTGGGGGAACCATCCAACTAGAGAATACCTTTTTCATTAGGAACATATTTAAGCTCAAGCTTATTTGCTATGGCTTTAGGAATAACTAAGGTTGAAGAACCTAAATCTATTATATAATTGTGCACTAAATAGTCCCCTATGATGACTGAAAAATATAATGGAGTGGGATTAACAACCTTAGGGGGATGAACAAAAATATGAACTTGACTTTGACTAGGATTTTTAATAGGAACTTGAATCTGACTAGGCTAACTATTATTTGTAAAAATAGTGTTCGCCTTATCAATTATCTTATTCACATGAGAAAGCTTGGAGAGATCTTGCTAAAGGATATCTTTATATCTTAGAATAGATAGAGTATCATACATATACATAGTGACATTAGCATTTTCCATACGATACACAATATTGAAAGGAAAACTAGTACCTTTGAACTATACCTTAAAAGTAGAAGTATCACTCGATAATTGAGTGACATAATGAAAAAAGGAGGCTTTTGTTGTTGTTTATGATGTTAAGATATTTTTTTTAGTTACAAGAGCTTTATTATCTATATTTTAAATGGTAATATGTTGAATAACTTATGGAGGTGTTAAAGAAGCCTTAGGCTGCCCCAAATTATCATCCAACATCCTCCTCTTAGTCTTTGTATTGGCTGCAACTAGTTCATTTTCCCTTTGTGTAGTCTACCCCATGTTTACTACTACATTTTCAAACATATAATTCCATTCTTAAAATTTTATGCACATGGTGTCGTCTTGTGCCTTACCCATGCTCCCTTGATGTTTAATTTGAGCTTTTAATGATCTCATCATAGCCATATTATCTTGATTTATTGGAGGTCCTTGTGGTGGAAGGGGCACTATGTCATGGCCTAGGAATGAAGGAACATGCTACTAACTAGGATCTTTATATATTTATCCACTTATATCCATTGCCATCTCATTGGACTACCCTCTTAATTACCACTGAGCCTCTTGTAAAAAGTTGTTTTGTGTGGGGAACAAGGCTCTTGAGATACTTACAACTATAGGATTGTAGCTATTATAAGATTTACCTTGATTACTTTTTCCTTGGCCTTATTGGTTTGATGGATAAGGGGGTCTATTATAATATTTATCAAGGCATTGGGATTGGAAGGGACCTTAGTATGGCCTAGATGAAGTTCGTTGGTGTCTCTCTATAGCCACTAGCTTGTTGTTTTGTGCTTTCAACAAGTTTTCAATCTTTGTAAATTTGTCTACTTGACTATAATTAGGTTGAGATTGATTATTTAGAGTGGTAAATAGATCAATGGTATGTGGGGTTAGTTGAATCTTAGGAAAAAGTGGCATGAGAGGTCTTGGCATGAGTTTCCCCACTTGTATCAAATAATTTTCTACCCTTATAGATATCTCATAAGCCTTAGGTAGAGTTTTGCCACCCATAAATTCAATCATGATTTCAATGTCTAAATTATATGCTCTCAAATAGTAAATAAAATCATAATGGGTGTTGGATCCTATCCCAAGTTTTTTATAATTTGTAGTTGAAATTATCCATAGATTCTTGGGATGCCCTCCTAATTGAGTTGCATTATTCAAAAAGTGATACATGGTTACTACTATCCTCAAAATACTTATATAAGCACTCACTAAACTCATCATAGGTGATGAGATCAAAATATGGCTCATTATTGACTTGTTATTCCTCTCAATTCATCTCTCTAAGGATATTATCTTATGCAAATCATAGATTGTTAGATAGTTATTACATGAAAAGTAGATACTTGTCATGTTTATATTGAACCAAAGACTAAACCTTTAGTTTTTCATTAATTTATAATACATAGCATGTTTTAGTGATTTTTTATTGTGAAGAATGTGCAAGAAGAAGACAAAGGTGATGTATAGTGAAATTTCAATTTTGATCCAACAAAACTACAAACTAGCATAGAATGTTTCTACAGACTCCGTAAGCTTGTTTCTACAAACTCTACAAGCTTGTTTATATGGACTCCATAGGCTTCTCTCTATGGACTATATAGGATTATTTCTACGAACTCCATAAGCTCATTCTTATCAACTCTACAGGTCAATTCTATGGATTCTTTAAAGATAAAGCTATAAATGGGGAAGCTGGTGACCAGATAAGATGAGAGAATCATTGTAGTTGGAGTCAAATGAGGAAAATACTCACCTACTATTTTTTAGCATTTGGTTTTGATAAAGTTTTATATATTTAGATCTTAGGAATATTATAGGATAGTATATCTATTTCATCAAAATAATTGGATCTCTTGGAAATCTAATCTCCTATTTTTGGATGAGTGGATCAACCAAGGAATCCTATCTCTTTGCATCCAATTTTGAGTTGATTATATTAGTATAAAATGTAAGACTTTTATTATTAAAAGGATAATAGATAAAATATACGTACAAGCATATTATAGGTTTTAGATAGATTGTAATCATTTTATTTTTTTATAAATTATCACTTCAGTTTCTAGCATTGATTAATCTTTGTTCTCGAGTCTGAGAGGAGAAAGGGCCCACTCTCCTTGGAACCAAGAATTGTGTACGGTATTTATGTTATGTTATATTAACTCTTTGTTATAACTTATCATAATCTTGCTAATTTATTCATTCATTCATAAAACATCAAAACAAATTCATTTTTCAAAAGGCATTTCCTTATTCCAAAGTCATTTCCTTTCTAAGCAAAGTGTGTTTTCTTTTACAACAAACATGTGAAGCAAATTTCTTTTTTAAGTTAAACATTTATATTTCTATACAAGTGTAAATAGGAGTGTGATTTTACTTTCAAGCAAAAGACTAGATTCATTTAATTAAATAGTTATATCTTTTCCTTTTTAGCAAAAGAGTGAATCAAGTAATTTAAGTCACATTTATTTCGTTAGTCAAAGTTATAATAGAACCATCAAACACCCCCACAAGTAGACTTCTAGATCTACCATCCTACACCTTACTACAGACAACTTTGAACACTAGCCTTGGTTGATAAGACATCAATTGAACATTGATTAAATGAGGAGTTAAATGACACTTATTGCTAGGTACTGATCAAAATAGGAACTAGACCCCTATACCATTGTAGGGTTTTTCCTTTCAAAGATTTGGTTATTAGTCTCATGGATATATTCTCTTTTGTAATGTTATACACTAAGAAAAGGTTTATAATGTTATATATGTGCTCTATAGGAGTGGTAGAGTTTTCTCCTATAAAGTGTGGTATACTATTTAAAGAGGAAGTAGGGATATCATCATGTTGTTCAAGGTTAAGAGGTATACCACCATTGAAGGGTACAAAATCTTGAAACCTAGGCCTTGTCATCTGCATTTGCTTTGGTGGACTTTTAGTGGATTAAGTATGATAATATTTTGCAAATTTTGGAGATGTGGGATATTTAAGGGCTACTAACTTGGGGTTTGAAATATTTACACTCTTCCTTCTTAAAATATCTAAAGGAAATTTAGTGAACTAAATTTACTTACCTTTTGAAGTAGACCTGGTGGATATTTGGTGTATGAATTTATCCTCTAGTCTATTGATGACGACTCCAAGATTTTCAAATGTCCTTCCACACTATCAATCTATCCCAAGTTGATGTTTAGATGCCTTGATTAAAGTCCCATTGGGCATGCCAAAACTATTAGTAACTTAGGCTGCACCCTAGCTAAAAGTATAATTGTTCAAGTCCTACTCTCAAACCTAGTCCAACATGGGAATAACCCTATGCTATGGTTACCTAATTTTGGGTCAGACCTTTAGGGTTTTTAATGAGGCTAGCTTCTCAAATATGATAATTTGAATCTCTTTTCCTAAAAATTAATCTATTAGGATGAAAAGGGGAAGAAAATAAATAAATGAAAACCTACTTTAAGTATGTTGATGCACCAAATGTTCAATGATCCACTCTCAACTTAGATAATTTCATGACTACTAATGAATATAATGGAGACAAGAATTGATTAGATTCATAACAATGTTTCAAACATGAGTATTTTATATGAAGGCTAAAAGAGACCTAAAAATTAAAGGACATAAAGAGATAGGTCTAAACAAGACATTATTGACTTATGACACTTTAAGAGAAACCTCTCTAGCTAACACTTCACACAACCTACAAGAAACTAACATTCTTGAAGAAAGGTACATGAAGGACACACAGGTGATGAATAAAAAACATACACTCTATAAATCAAACTTTAATAAAGCACACTTTACATTCAAATAGAATATGAAATTGTCTTATATTTCTTCAAAGAGTTTATAAAGTTATTTTAGCATAGGTTTGATATACCCAACTGAGGGATGAAAATCAAGAGCTCAATACCTACATTTATAGGAAGAAAGAAAAGCTAAGGAGATAAATTTTGGCATTGAAGGGATCATTAATGAGCTTAATTCCACTTAAAAAAATAATTAAAACCACCCTAAATTTATACTCCTTAAAAACTCTTAACTGATCAGGGCCACCTCAAAAAATAGTTGCAATAATCACACCATTCATTCTCACACTTCTCCCTACATTGTTGCTCTTTTAAAATCTCTTAATTGATTAGGATCCACTATAAAACACACTATTTACAAAAATATCAACCATACCATATATTTTAGACACTTATCATCATCTCATTTCCTCCTAAAAGTTTGATTTTAATACTAGACATTGATCCTTTATGTGGGCTTAAATGGTGTCATTCAAACTTGAAATATCCATTCTAGTTCATCTTGGGATCATACTCAAACTTGGCTCTCTGCATCTATCTTCCTACATATAAGTTGAAAACCACCTCGTCAACTTTCATAATAAATATCTTGGGTTTGAGTTTGTTCATTGGTCATCGATCATTGGTTTGGGCCTATCAAATTAAGACACTTGGTAGCCTCGTGCTTGATCTAAACTCTATTGACTTATTGACTTTGCTTACACCATTGATCTTTCTCTATATGAATGAATAAAATCCATATACATTTTTATAATTTAATGTGCTTAAGATAATTATCACCTGTGCATTTTTCTTCTAAGATCCACTAACATTTTGACCCATTGTTCATTATCAAATTTGATTTGTATGATTGAATGTGTTTTATTGATCTGCCTAGACCTGCTAATTTTGTATTTTCTTGCACATTGTTGGATCTACTATGAGCTTACAAGATCATGGCACTTGGAATCCTTATGTTCATTCTCAAGAATTTTTAAATTAAAATGGTTACTCTATGAGGCCCAAATTTGATGTTTGTACACATGTCCTAGATTGCTAGTTTAACTTTGAATCTTTATAGCTTGAGATTAAAAACACATCAAGATATGAAATTTTTAAATGATGATCTAGGCATGAAATACATCATTTCCATGAAATATTGTGGCTTGAGATTATTTCCAAGTGAATATATTAAATTCATAACCAACTTGCTTATTCATTTATGCATGACTTGATGACATCTTAGTTTTTTTAATCTTGCTCAAGTCATTTCTTGATCATCCATTTCAATCAGGACTCTACTCAACTGATCTATCCAAGAAAAATTCTAGCATGTGGGCAAAAATGGCCAACACTAACCATTTGATTGTCTAGTTTATTAGGTTTTATAATTCAAAATTAGTGAATAAGTGTCTCTTATTTGTTGAAACTTTGAGGCTCATAAAAATTAATTATACTTCAAGTTACTTTTGTCATGTTGAGTAAATGATATCCTTATAAGTGTATATATCTTAGTGTGTCATTGGCCTTTAGTATAAAACTAAATTATGAAGTCCTATGACTAGCTAACTGCTTGAGATTTGGCTATGCATCTTTATTTTAATTACATCACAACTCTTAGTCTAGAATATTGATTCAAAAATATTAGTGACCACCTAAGTAAGAAATATTAATCAATGTGTGTCAATCTCATTTAATTATATGGTTTGGGTTATAAATCTAAGTTACAAATATAGGTGACCAAGTTACTGAGCAAGACCATTCCACATGTCATCATCTCACTACATAGAGGCTAATAGACCAAGATGATATATCTCAAAGATATAGACCAAGTGAAAAAATGAAAGGACTTCATGTGTCATTATTTTCATAGTCAAATCACGTGTCATTTATCAAATTTTCCATGTTTCCCATTAATGATAGTCATCTAACATGTGTCATGCCACCTTACATAACCTCATTGTTTTATACACTGACATGAGCCAAAAATGTAATGATAGGTATAGATCAATTGACAAAGAAAAAAGATGCCACATATCCTAAAATTGCACATTAAGCTATAAATAATAAATATAATTGTCATGATTTAGTAGCATAGTGATAAATTTAAAGTAAAGGAAACACATTAAACCTTAAAAGTTTGACTAGGCAACCAAAGATAATGACAAACCACCGTGTGTTAAATAAACCTATGAAAGCTTACATCATAAAATAAAATTCAAAATTGGAATGTACTAGTTAAAAATACTTTACTACACAATTAATTCTCATGCATGGAAGATTCGAGAAATGAGTTCATAATTTAAGCAAATGGGCTATGTGATATATTACAAAGTCAAATCAAATTATGTTTTTCCAAATTTTAACTTGTGAATTAATATCTAGAGATTCATATTGATTGAAATCCCTAATTTTTTAAATTAAGCATAGAGATTAGTTTTAAGTTTTAAGGACAAAGTTCAAGGACAAAGTAAAAATAAAAACTAGTTCCTTCTATGTTCTGATTTAGAACCAAACAAGAGTTCAAGGACATAAAATTTGATAAGGCTACTTTTAACAATGTATTATAATACTATTTGGCCATTTATGTAGAGGTTGAGGCCATTAGACTATATAAGGATGAGGATAAACTAACTCTTGATGAGAGAGAATACAAAGATGGCTTGTTGTCATTCAAAGCTATCAGGCTTCACAAAATAGTGGCCAAGGTTGAGGTATTACATAGGCTTAGTTTATATTAAATTTATAATAATCATATGTAAAAAATACATTTTTCATAAGAATAATAGTAAAAAACTATTAGCATGTGTGACTAGTTTATCCTTTGAGAAGTTCTATAGACTACTAAAACTAGACATACCTTACAACCATAAATATTTAGTTAGTGGTTTAAAGATAATAATTTTAGTTGTAACTTAATAATATGGTCTCAAAATCCTAATAAAGTATTTATGAATAATAATGCCTCAATTACCCAATTTATACCCAATGTCATAATTTCCATGGACCTATTGAATGTGCTACATGAAACCCTATCTATAACTCATGTGTATGAGGTCTAGGTCCCATTATATCTATAATTTTAGAAGGAAATGGAATTAAACCATTTGATTAAATCATAATATTTCATTTAACAACCCAAAGGATCATGCATGATTTAGTAGACATTAACGTTTACATGTTTTCATATTTGGTAGATGCCATTTATGGGACTATAACCCCTATTAAGATCCCTACCCAGGAGCTAAAAGGATAAACAAATGATCTATGATGAGTTTGATCATATCCATATCTAAAAATATAGTAACCATGTGTAGAGGATAACAAACATTTTCTATGCCATGGTTTACAATGGAATAAATGGACATCTAATACCAAGACTATCTACAAAGATCAAGATATCACTAAAGTCAACAAGTGACCATTGGTTCTATATAAACCATATAATTATCAAATTTGAAGGTACATGAGTAGATAATTTATATCTACATGGTAATATACCTAAAATTTTAGTTGAGCAGGAGATATATTATCAACTATCTAATAGTTTAGATGAAAATTTGAGTAGGGATAGATTGTCTAAGTATTACAAGATGCCCCTCAGCAATGGGATGCAACCGTTCCAAAATTAGAAATAGTTGGCCAAGACCTAACAACAAAAAGGTTATTTAAAGTTTATTCTAGATAAATTCAAATCAAGGAACCTATTCGCATAATAATGAAACAAATAAATAGGTTTCAAAGATAATTAAAGAAAATCTATAGATATTGTGAGTATGAGCATGATTTGATCTTTTTTAATCTTGAGGATTATTTTGAATTATACATAAGGATTAATAATTTTTATATGTCAATGAGGATTGAAAATATGATGAAATATAACCCATTCATTACAAGGGAGGATGTAGCCATGATAGATCAAGAGGGAAAATCCCCTAAGCAAGCAGAGAAACCTCTGATAGAGGAGGAAATAGAGGAAAAATTTGATGAACAATTTAAATAAAGGGTCTTAAATAATTTTATAAAGTTAAAATATGAAATGAAACTTGATATAGACAAAATTACACCCTTATTACCTAAATTCACATTTGCATTTACATTGGCAATTGCAACAACTCCACCACCTCATGTTCTAGTGATCAATTATTCACCTTATCCTCCTTAAGTAAACATTTCAACTACTTTAGTTTCTCCTCATGTGGTAAATTATGTAATTAGGTATTATTATACCATGATAAAAACCCCTAGGTTCACACAATAATAAGATATTCCAACCCCCCTACTCGATCATATCCCTAGGCATGCCTTACTCTAACACAGAAGATGACAATGTGAAGAAATATTTATCATAAGAGTATTTATATGATTTTATAAAATAAAGGAATATATGAAAACTATGAAGATGACCCAAAAGGATAAACTACATTTGATATTTACTATAAGGTTCCTCCACAAGGAACCTTTGAGACTTCAAGAACTAAACCTCTTCATACTCAACATACATAGTAAGTGTAGATTAGAAAGGAAGACCAAGATCCTTATATGGATAAGGGTGTGGACCAAACATTCAAAATATTTAACATTTCAGTGATTACATAATCCCCTCCTATTTTTCCTCCTATGATCATCCCAAAATAGTCAACATGTGTATGTATCCCCTGCTTCATTTGTTACTCTAGTTACTCCAATTGTCCCTCAAATTACCACTACTTTGATAGACTCTAATGGTATTCCTATTAATAAGTATATACTCTTGAAATTATCTCAATTTTGGATTCTCCTGTTAATTCCATTACTAATTATATCACTAACCCTATGATTTTCACCTATACACCCATTGCACAATTTTTTCAATAATTAATATAGGCTAGTATTATTGTTGTAACTTGGATTTGCACCCTTTGAGGAGATTTCAAGGCTCTCCTCATCTAATTGTCACAATAACATCACCTCTAGGCTTATGCGAAGCCTAAATAATGAGGTGAGTCTCTATATAGGGCTAGCTCCTTCGATGTACCATTTAAGATTGTAACCAAGACTAACTTTAGGGAGTGAAAAAGGAGAAAGATACTAAAAGCAAAGATAAACTAATGGAGGTGATACACCAAATTTACTAATGACATCCAACCATATGCATATTACACTTGAGATCAAGCAACAAACCAAACATACACTTTCCCAATCTATAACTTCACACATCAATGTTACATTGTGAGGTCAAGATGAACATCTAAGATATGAGGACTAGACAAGAGTCATTGAATGGAACTAAAAAAGGGATAAACTCAATTAATCCTTGACATATCCAAATAAAACTTCACATGACCTCCAAGAAGAAGTTTTCCAACTGCAAATAGGCTGTAATAATGAGATAACATGCTAAGGAAACAAGAGTGTCACTTAAGAAAAATAAAAAAACTCAAGTAAAAACACTAAGTACAATCATGTAAGAGGTAAAACTTAGTAATTTTATTGATCAAAAGGTATACAAATGATCAGGTCTTTACGATACTCAGGTGAAGCATCTCATACAATGCCAAAATGGCTAACTCTTATAGAGTTTGAGAGAGAGAGAGAGAAGAAGAGAAGTCCAAGGGTCACAAGGACACTTTTAAAGCTAATGAAAATATATATCCATGCATGAAAATAAATTATGGGTTGAACTATGTAAGATTAGGAGCTACAAGTGTCATCACAAATCATCAAACTCTTGTAAAATGGCTTAAAACTCCTTTTATTGCACATAAAATTGCCTTCATGATTAGGCCTATTTGAGTGACTTGTAAATAATAAATGGAAATTAAAATTATTTTGAATGAAGTTGAGGATATCATAAATTCCTTTCCATGCATTAGTTTCATGCCTAGTCTTCTGGAATCACTTAGAAAAGAACCATCATCACTTACACTCTAAGAAACCTCCTTCTCATGTACCTTGCACACTTAGACTCAAATTTAGAATCATTTTAGAATTTAAATACATTAGATAAGTTTAATTACAAGTTTATAAACCCTTTATGGCCTTATAATCATCAAGCAATCATAAAAACTAGTCCAAAAGAAGCTTTTCATCCCTCTCACTAGCTTGTGCATTAGGCTAGTTTTGACTGACTAAATTTAAGGAGTTTGTTTACACAATCAAAATATTTTAATTGTAATAAAATGTACATAGGGATATATTTAAATTCTAAACATTCCATCCAAACTTTATTTCATCCTTAGACTCCTCTTTTAGCATGCAAAATACACAAAATACTAAAGAAAAGCTTGTTCTAACATGTTCATATAGTTCCATAAATATAATTTCCATTTGGAGTATCTTGAGGGGGTATTATCTAAGGTTAAATATGTTTCCTAATCAAACCATTCCCCTAGACCATATTCTTAACCCAATTTTCCCAAACTAATCACTAGCAAGGGTTTTAGGCTAGTTTGACCTCTTAATGATTGTTCATAAAGTTGGGACATCCAACTTGAGAAAAAATTTCAAAAATATGGACTATAATACCCCTAATAACACCCCCTAACTCCTTTTTCTCCCATTCATAGCTTCATGAAATATATGAGCATTGGAAAATAGCCTCTCGAGCTCTTCCTTACACTTTACATAGGTTTGAGTGGGTTTTTTGAGCCAAAATGGTTTATTCTTGGTTTTATCTATTCAAAAATATTTTGAAAACCTCTATATAATCCCAAATAACATTATATAATTCATATTAATTTTAATATAATGATATAAATGTGGGTGAATCCTCATTACTCAATAGGTTTAGTCCTTGCTGAATGGGGCTGACTATACTCTTAAACCTAGAGTGATCTCTGATGGTTTCATTTTCCTCTAAAATGTTAAAAAAAAATTATATAATCCCATTAATTTTTTACAATAGGTTTAAAATCTAATCTCATTCCAAAATTGAAGATGATCCTCCATTTGGCCTCTAGGTTTAGTCATGCCTAGTGGGCCTATTTGCAACCTTTGATGGTTTGGACTAATCTGCTCAGCTTCACCCCTATGTGAGGTTTTATCAAAATTTTACTATAAATTTAATATCTTTAAAAACCCTCTTTAAAGGTTAAATCATCTCTTTACCTCCCCTCATCACCTTTCTTCATAAAATTGACAAGGTTTTTGTATGGGAAAAGTACTCCCTATCTGAGACAAAACAAGGGGTACTTTCCCTATTTATCTAGGAAAAAAATTCATTGAATGAGCTTATCTAGGTGGTTATTACCCTCTCCATAAATTTTATGCTCATGGATACATGTATAGATCCTCAAACCTCCTCAATATTTAAGGTAAACTGTGTGTAGGGCCTTTCATGAGGATTGTATATTACTTATTTGAAAACTCTTTACTACTTGATGAATCACTATGAAAGTTCTATTTACCTTGTCAAAGTCATGATATAGTGGCTCTCTATTTCATTCAACACACTTTACCTTCACGAATCACTCATATTCTTGGATTTTCAAGATTAGGCCTTTCTTCTTGATTGTGTTTTGCAAAATATAGGCATCAGTAGGTTAGTTTGTTTTGCCTAGAGCTTGTGAGGTTCAAAATGACTATAGTGGAGATGCTTGTAGGGTTTCTCATTATTCAAAATTTATTCATACCTTCTACCTACATTCCAAACTCATAAAATAGGTATTTCCCTATCTGACTAAGGTACTTTGCCTTTACCTTGCCTGTAAGTTACTTGTACTCCTTTAAGACCATGATCATAGTGTTAAGGAATTATCCATTGAATCATGAAAATGAGAACCACTTGAAAATTCTTATATTTTTTACTGCACCTACCAACCTCTTGGGTCCATATCTAAGTTTCCTTTCACATGACTAAGACATCTCTTATCATATGTGATCCTTGTTTTAGATTGATCATGGTTCTTATATACTAGGGGATATAAGGTTAGCCAAGTTATATGTTTTAATCACTTTGAAATAAAATAGTATGAGGTCCTTAAAACCCTCTTAGGCCCCTATTTCACTCTTTTAGGGACAAGATCCTTGAGCATTGTCATTTGACCCTTAGGGTGTGATTTTCACTTTTATTTATCCATTTTAGGTTTCAAGCACGTAAATATGGCCTCTTAAACACTCTAAGACTCCAAGGGAGGTATTTACCTATCCAATTATTCCATTTAGAATTCTCAGCCCTCTACTAGGACCAACTATAGGTGAACATCTCTTATGTCTATAGGTAGTAGATCTCTTGAATGGTCTCTCCCTCATCTTGAGATTGTTTCATACTTTATCCATGATTGTTAGGACACCAAGATCCCTCTACAATGTTATTGGAAACTCCAAGTTAGATATACTTATTTATGATCATGTTTCTAACCTCATCAGTACATTCACCTTCATATGCAAATAGTAAAGGGGAAATATGGGCACTAAGCATGGGGAAAAGCTTCATGAACTATTCAAAATTCCCTTCAATTATGAGCATGGATATTCTATAATTTTTAAACACTTGGGTCAAGTAAAAAAATATGTATTTCAATGTATTATTCCTTTTCAAAACTATGTAGGTGCTCATTATAATGTGCATCAGATAGGTAGACTATGAGCATATGTATATATGGATATAAACCATGAGGCATTGCTTGGAGCAGGAGGATGAAAGGATAAAGTGGAAGTCAAGGATGCTTATAAAAATTAAAAATAATATAACACAACCTCTTGGAGCCATTAACAAACTTGAGACCCTAAGAATTGGAAGAAACTTGCCCATTTCACCTAAAAGAGACCAACTTACAATTCCAAGATTATTAATTGATAAAAAAAAAATTGAAAATTGAAACCAAGAATTGGAAACATAAGGAGACATGACCAAAATCCTCTGGATAAAATATGATTAACTTTTTTGTATGAATCTATTCAAACCAAGAGAAAATTGTTAGGGTGCATAGATGAGTAAGCAATATTAGAAGCTAAAATTCAAATGGATGATTAATAAAGTTCAAGACACCAATATTAAATATCCATATATGAAAATTAAGGTATAATAGTGTATAATAATATTTCTAAATAATTTGTCTTGAAACTACCTTTGCTGACTGTACCAATTAAGAACCTACAAGTCACTTCTCTATGCTAGGAAGGGTGCAAAAGATTTTGAAGCATTTTGAGAAAGATATGTTAGTTTCAGATTAAAAAAATGTGGATTTAAGCATGGGAAAGGTAAAGAGTCACATTTACACATTTTTCAAGTGGCACACTTCCCAAGGAGGTCATATAAGTGACACTTTCTCCCTTTTGGCCAAGAAAACTACCTTTTCTCCAAAAAACCTATCATATTTTAAATATTTTCAGTTACTTAAGACTTTTAGTGACACATGGGGCATTAAATCATCTATTTACACTTGCACATTTCCCAAAAAATCCATATAAAGCATTAAATGCACCATTTTTTACCCTTAAAATGACTTAAAATGATAAATGGACTTAGAAACTAATTGACCAAAGCTATTACAAAATTAATTGACATAAAATTACCTATAAAAAACCTCATGAAAATACATTATTCCCCATTATAGGCCTAAAAATCAATTTTTTACTAGTGGTGCCCCAAATAGACTAAAAAGTCAAACTTGGTCAACAAATTAGAGACTCATAGTGGTAGTATGTCTGCTATACTAACTGGACCAATAGCCTTATTAGTCCATTGGGATTATGGAGTCATCTAAGGACTGAGACAAACTAAAAACTTTGACTATTGACTCAAATTTGATCAAAACAAGATAATTAATGACTACCTCAACCACACAAAACAAAAGCACATACAAAACAAGACAACAAACACACACATGTGCTCAAACAACTTAGGATAAGCAAAAAAAAAATACTATGTACAACCTAAAAATAATAATACCTACCTCCTAGATCAAATGGGAAATCTCTTAGGTTTATTTCATGACAAGAAACCTCATGGTGCTAAAATAGTAGTTTATTCAAGTAGACACTTTATGATTCACCCTTCTTTTTTACCACCTTGATTGGCATGTATTCAATTGTATCAAATTCAAACATATATACAACATATATGTATTCCTCTTACTCTTTAAGACATATCTTATGCTGATCCTTTATAGCTCATTAATGTATCAATGGCTGTAAATTTATCTTTGTAAGGCCAATTTGGCTCATGTCTGTCTTGGTATGTGTCTTGAATCAACTCATCTTTATCTATTTCTTTAAGAATATTGACAAACTAATCTCTAGCTTCTTCATTGATCTCTTGAGTAAGGGATTCTAGTTTGATGTTGCAATTAGTACAATAGTCTTATAGTTCATCCCAAAATGGATCACTTGCTTATTCAATCTATTCATGGTCTCCTTCCTCAATATCAAAACCATACCAATTTGATTGTTATTCTTATTGATCAAATAATAAGACATCATCTTGTTCATGAGAATCTTTTTCGAGCTCCTCATCATCACCTTCCATATATTTTTCACCATCTTCATCAAAATAAAATGGAAGATCATCAATTAGAGACAGTGAAAGCTCATCATGTCTACATGGATTCATACCTACTACTTCTCCATTTAGATTATCTTATTCACCCTTTAATTATACAATTTTATCCTCCACCTCACATAATTCATGTTCTCCTTTATCAAAGGAGAGGGTGGGAGGGCAATAAATTTCCTTGACTAAGTTGAAGCATGTTATAATATCTTTATTCTCCTTTTTCCATCTTACAACTATCATATCAAAGTTTTGAAAATTTTCATCATTTAAAACCACTTCAAATTGAAGGATAGTAGAATGACTTACCAAATCTGCATTTCCATGCATATGATTCTCATCAACCTCTTGTTTATTTTCCTCTTTAGGTTGTGTTTGCATTTGAAAGACATCCTTCCAACATGTGAAACCAATAGGTGTAGCTTATTCCTTCCTTTCTTCTTCAATATTTTGAACTAGTTCATGATGAATACTCCTATAACTTAGATTCTTGACATTATAAGTCTCCTCTTGATGATAGGAAGCAACTTTATTCACGTTCTCAAGGTCTTGATCTAGCTCATGATGAACATTTCTCTAACTTGGGATCTTGATATTAGATTAAAGGGCTTGAGGAGGTTGATGGAGACTAAGAAGAGTTTACACATGCATAGGAAGAGTTGTTTTAAGATATATGTGTTGGTTTCCATGAGGGATGGAGACTTTCCTCAAAAGAGAGCTCACAATTTAGGAAATTGTAGTAGTTAGTTTTCATAGAAAGCTGCTCTAATCTCCTTTGGCATTAGATTGGAAAATTCAAGAGATTAATAGTAAGAGGAATTTGCTTTGGCATAGGATAGGATGAATTAGATGGGCTAGTAGACTTATTCATTCTTCTTTGATGAGGAAGTGTTGCTTGGAAAAAAGGATTTGAAATGAGAGAACCTTAAATAAGTGTAGAAAAAGATGCTTTGTGTGCACTAAAGTTTGGCTCATTTTATCTTGGTGAGTAAGTGACATTTGATAGAAGGGATTTGGGGTATAAGGATGCTCACTTGGTGTAATATAAGGTTATCTTGGGATGGAATAAGGCACACAAGGTTAATTACATTGGGTGAGTTGACTCCCTCATCTTACTATTATCTCTTTCATTAGATTGCATGACTTGAGCTTGCCTAAACAAGAACTCCTCTTTATACATTATCTCTTACTAATATCTATTGTACTCATTCAACCTGTCTACATCCATCATTTTCTTCTCATATTCCAACATTATCTCTCTAACACTCTTAGATTGACTAGGAAAAGGATAATGAAGAGAGCTACTTGAGGTGATTCCATGAACAACATGAGCTTAATGAAAGACATGTGAAAGAACATAAGATCCATATTTCTCAAAAATAGGATTATACATACCAAAATATGACTTTTTGATGTACTAGGGTTGCTTGACTAGTTGATTAAACATGGAGTTTCCATTGGTGTTGATTGAGATGCCTCTAAAAGGCTAATTGGTTAAAGAACACACCAAGAATACTCTAAATGCTTAGACAAATAGTCTCACTAAGCATGCCAAAAATTGTTGTCACTTGGATTTGTACCATTTGAGGAGATTACAAGGATCTCCTCATCCAAGAGGCATAATATAATCACCTATAGGATTGTGTTTAGCCTAAAGAATGAGGTGAGTCTCTAGATAGGGATAGATCCCTTAATGTACCACTTACGATTACAACTAAGACTAAATTTGGGGAGTGAAAAGGGAGATAGAAACTAAAATCAAATCTAAACTAATGGAGGTGATACACTAAATTGATTGATGAAATCCAACCATATGCATAATACACTTGGTATCAAGCAACAAACTAAACATATGCTTTCCCAATCTACAACTTCTCACATCAATGTTACATTATAGTCAAGATTAATATCTAGGATAAGAGGACTATACAAGAGGCCTTGAATGGCACTAACGAAGAGACAAACTCACTTAATTCTTGACATATCTAAATAACACTTCACATGACTTGCAAGAAGAAGTTTTCCAATTGCAAAAAGGTTTCAAGAATGAGCTAGCATGCTAAGGAAATAAGAGTGTCATTTAAGAAAAATAAAACGTTCAAGTACACACACTAAGTAAATTCATGGAAGAGGTAACACTTAGTAATTTTATTGATCAAAAGGTATATAAATGAGTAGGGATTCACCATACTCAAGTGGATCATGTCATAAAATGCCAAAATGGATAACTCTTATAGAGTTTGAGAGAGAGAGAGAAGAAGAGAAGTCCAAGGATCACAAGGACACCTATCAAGATGATAAAATTAGTTATCCATTCATGAAAACAAGGTAATGGTTGAACTATGTAGGATCATGAGATACAAGTGTCATCTCAAATCATCAAACTCTTAAAAAGTGGCCTCAAAACTCCTTTTCTTGCATATAAAACTACCTTCATGATTAGGCATATTTGAGTTATTTTTAACTAATAAAGGGTGGGTATAGTGATTGAAAAGGAAGGGGAGGATCTCATACATGCCTTTCCATGCATTGGTTGCATGTTTGGTCTTCTGGAATCACCTATAATAGAGCCATCATCACCTACACTCTAGGAAACCTCCATCTCATGTACCTTTCACACTTGGCCTTAAATTTAGCATTAGATTCCCATGAAAACATATAGGAGAGGTTAAATGACAAGTTTCAAGACCCTTGATGGCCTTAAAATCATCAAGTAAGATTTAAAACCAATCCAAGTAAAGCTTTTCATCCCTCTCACTAGCTTGTGCATTAGGCTCATTTTGACTATTTAAACTGAAGGAGTTTGTTTTCACACTTAGAAGTTTTCCTAATCAAACCATTCCCCTAGACTAGCTTTTAGACCTAATTTTACTAGAATGGTCACTAGCAAGAGTTTGTAAGGGTTTTAGGCTTGTTTGACCTTTTAACGATTGTTCATAAACTTATGAAGTGAAACTTGAGAAAAAATTTCACAAATATGGCCTATAAGACCCTTGATAACACCGCATAACTCCTGTGGCTCTCATACATAGCTTCATGAAAGATTTGAGCATTGGAAAACATCCTCTGGAGCTTTTCCTTGCATTTTGCATAGGTCTAAGTGGGTTTTTTGAGCCAAAATGGTTTCTATTTGGGTTTATCTATACAAAAATAGCTTGGAAACATCTTTATCATCCCCAAGAACATGCTCCAGTTCATAGTAATGTTCATATCATGCTAGAAATGTGGTTGACTCCTCATTAGGTTCAGTCCTTACCTAATACGATTGACTATACTCTTGAACCTAAAATTATCTATAATCACTTACTTTTCCTCAAAAATGTTAAAACATCTTTTATATAATCCCATGAATGTGTTATAATATGTTTAAAATATCATCTCCTTCCAAAATTGAAAATAACCCTAAATTTGGCCTCTAGGTTTAGTCACGCCTAGTGGCCCTGTTTACAACCTTTGATGGTTTGGAATACTATTCTTAGCTTCACCCATATGTGAGGTATTCTCCACATTTTCATAGATATGTTATAGCTTTACAAACCCTCTTTAAAGGTTCAATCATCTCTTTACCTCCCCTCATCACCTTTCATCTTCAAATTGATAGAGTTTTTGTATGGGGAAATTACTCCCTATCTAACACAAAATAAGGGTATTTTACCTATTTGTATAAGAAAAAACTTCATTTAATGATATTATCTAGGTGGTTGTGACCCTCTCCAAAAAAATTTAGCTCATGGCTACATATATAGACCTTCAAACTTCATCAATATTTAAGGTAGGCTGTGTGCATGACCTTTCATGAGGATTATGTATTACTTGTTTGAACCCTCTCATATACATTTTGAATCACTTTAGAAGGTATATTTAACTTGTCAAGGTCATGATATATTGGATTTATATTTAATTAAACACCCTAGACCTTCATGAATCACTCATATTTTTGGGTTTTCAAGATTAGGTCTTTCTTCTTGACTATGTTTTGCAAAATAGGGGCACTTGTAGGTTAATGTGCTTTGCCTGGATATGTGAGATTAAAAATGACTATATTTGAGGTGATTATATGTTTTATCATTATTTAAACTTTATTCATACCTTCTACCTACATTCCAAACTCATAAAATAAGTCTTTTCCTATTTGGTTGATGTATTTTGCCTTTACCCTACATGTAAGTTACTTGTAATCCTTTGAGACCATGATCATAGTGTGAAAGCAATCCCCATTGAATCATGAAAAAGAGATCCACTTTAAAATTATTATATTATATACTTCACCTACCAAATTATTGGGTCCATATCGGAGTTTCCTTTCACATGAATGATACATCTCTTATCTTATGTGACCCCTATTTTAGACTAAGCCTATAGGTTAATGTATGATTTAGTTTGGAGAAAGGTGTTTGAAACCATTTTTACTTCCCTTATATTCTCCTAGCACTGATTTGGTTTCAATTTTTCACCTTAGGTCAATGTAATGCAACCTTAGGTACCAATCTTTTCTTCACTACCTGACTATGTTTTCCTCCTAACAAGATCCATGTAGGTGGTTATTCCCTACTAGAAAGACTTTGGTCATGTTTTAAGACCCTCTTTAGAGCTTGAAAACATCCTAACATATGCTCATATCTATATCCACCTTGAAAGGGTTGAAACATCACTAAGACACCAATTTTAATTCACCATATGGCTACAAAGTTATAAGTGTTTGTAGACATCATAAATTTTCACACTTGTGATTCTTATTATCGAAGTAGCCCTAAAAGTACCCCTAGACCCTCTTAGGAACAAACTACAGCTATCAATCCTAAACCAACCAATCTATACTTAGTTTCACCTAATTGAATAACCCAAACCTTTAGAAACCTATCCCTTAGGACCCTAACCATTGACAATCAGAATGACCATCAACGGTCAGCCTTGGGAACCCTTGACTGTCGATGGTAAAGATACACCTTTTAAACAAGAACATGTAATCTCTATCAACCCATATCTAAATATAACCTTGTATAATTTATGTTTTGAGCCTTTACATGCACAAATTATATTTATATGACCCACTTACGCCTTCACTTCTACCTCTTGTTTGTGCCTATAAGAGAGAGAGGCTTAGGAGGTCAAATCCATCTACAATAATTGTGAGGAGCTCAAGCATCTAGGATTTTTTTTTGTAGGTCAATCAGGTCAATTAGCATCATTAATGTTATCAAGAATTATCAACCATCTTATTAAGAGCTAAATTTTCATCATCTCTCAACCAAGATTTTAGATACCATTAATCTATTAGAATTAACCCAGATTTCACCAATAGGATAACTATGTTAACCACCCTCCCAACTGACTTTTAGTAAGATAAGTACTTGTTTGTCAATATTCACGTGCTTTTATTCCTTTTTCAATCAATCTATCCTTTGCCTAACTCTTAGAACTCATTTGTGAAATCCCATCATCTTCTATTGAGCAAGCCCAAAATTCCATAGTAAACCACTGACAGTTGGACCGTAACCATTGATGGTCAAGATAACTACCAATGGTCACCTGTGGTATAAAAACTAGCAAGCTAATTTGACCCACCCACACCCAACCAAATCCACTTTTCTATGTTTCTAACCACTCACAAGCCCTTTTCTGATTTTTTGAAGTATACCTCAACCCATTCGCACTATATTAATTAGTTTATCACTAATTAGATCATCTCTAGTCCACTTTTCTAGCAAGATTTCTTGTATTCAATTTTATTACCTTTTGATTATTGATGTAATACCTTCTTTCCAGTTTATCAACTTGATTATTCACAATGTCTGGATTGACATCCTCTAAATTAGCTCTCACTTTTGGGATCTAGCTAAGAAATCCACCCAACTATCTATCTAAAAAACAAGTTTTCTTTAGTGTTTTCTTATCTACAGGTCTTCCTCCCAAGCCAAAGAGAAGCTCTTCATAGTCTTCTAATTCAATGCACGCATAAAAAAATAGTTTTTTAACCATACCCATTTTGAGTTTCTTTAATTCCTTTCTTAGAACTAAAGTTGAAATTTTGCATGAAACATTTTGGCATGCCTGATGGGACCTAGAGTCTTTACTTTCATTTTCTTTTCATTTATATGCTCTCCTCTCTATTTGTGCTCATAATTGAAAATAAAATTTATTTGGGGCTTAAAATTAACTACATCCACTTCTTGATTTTAAACATTAGTTCACTTTGAATTAAATCACAATAATCTTATTGTAGCATCACCTTTGTTTCATACACTAGCCATACCACTTTCATCAATCAAACATCAAATAATTTGAGACAAGGCCCAACTGGGATTTCATCACCTAGCAGTCACCTTACCAATTCTCGACAATCCTACTTGGAGGTCATTACTAGGAGGAGAACCAACTCAGATCTCTAGTTGAGTATAAACTTTGGACATCAATATATATTGGCAAAGCCCCTGATACCCTTATCATTATGGGATTATGAAGTGAGGGGGTAGGCCCCAATATAAAGCCACGTATTGATTCCAATATATATTTTTTTGAGTACTTAAAATAACCTAAAACCAACCATAGATTGCTTTTATAGTACCTAATATATAAGCCATATTCTATCATACATTCTCATAAACTAAAACATAAGCTAAAAGTAGATTAAAACTAATCTCTAGGCTTAGACATACTTCATAGTGTGTGTCTTGATTACCTTGATCATTTTCTTATCTTATTCTTGTTTGAGTGGTGATGTTGTTCTTGTTTTCTACCCCCTTTTTTCTTGTATGGTTCTCACTCATTATTAGAGAAGAGACCTAGTAGATCAAAACCCATCACTTAAATTAACCTCTTCTACCTCCTCATCTATGGAGTACATCTCTGAGGTAGAATATTCACCTCATCCATTGGGAAGCCCTACTTTCCCTTAGGTATTTCCCCAAAGAGACATGGAATTTACCACTTTTCTACACAATAATTTAGTTGTCTTTCAACATTATCTTAACAACTCTCCCCACTATATCCCAATTTCAACCCCACCAAAAGATCCCCCTTATGGCATGCCATCCAACCTTATGGAGGGTATCCCTATTGTTTTGGTCACCACCAAACCTTAAGCCACTTAGGCATCTTCATCTAATAACCCATTTGATGGTACAATTGAGAACTAACCACTACCCTCACACCTTCCACCCCTACTAATGACTCCTCTACCTTGGGGACAACACAACCCTTGACTCCCACTTATAGCTAGAGCACCAATCACTAGCATTACCAACCTCCCTTTTGTCAAACATAGCCCATCATTTAATACCCCTTTACTAGGCTTAGGGGTATATATCCCTTCCACCTCACCATCCATTAACACAAAGGTCACTGCCTCCCTTTTTATTACTAACCCAACTACCACCCATGCCTAATCCATAGGGACTTTTCAGTAGTTACCCATTTTACCCAATCTAGGATACATCCCTAACCCATAACGATATGTACCCATTACCCAACCACCATCATCTACCTACCCTAACTAACCTTTAGCATCCACATTCCAACTTGTGGTAGCCTCTCAACCACCAAACAATTACCAATATGTTGCCCAACCTCAACCACAATACCAACCTTACAATCCTTTTAGTGCACCACCTAAAACTAACCTAATGAAAATGCTCATGGACAAGATGACCAACCTTGAGTCATCCATTTTAAGATCTCATAACATCCTATCCTATGATCAAATTTATAAATAACCTATTCACCCTTATGTTACCATCAAAACTTACCCTCCTCAATGGGAGCTTCTAAAATTTACCAAATTTCAAAGAAATGAGGACCCCTAGGAACACTTTAGGGATTTTAGGAATGCATGTTACATGATTTCTTATGATAATTCACTTATCCTTCAAACCTTCCCCATGTCTTTATCTAGCCCAACACTTGATCAGTATAGTGCCCTCACCAAGCATTCCATCTTCTCTTTCACCCAAGTAGCACAAGTCTTCTTGGATTGCTTTTCCATTAACATTTCCAAGGTCTCTATCGTAGACCTCTATTCTATTAGGTAATTTGATGATGAGTCCATTGCTGATTTTATCACTTTTTGGAAAATCTTGATTAATCAGTTTTCATTTTCCTTACCTCAACCTGAATTTATCAAACTTTTTTCTTGATCTTGCACCAAACATATATCTTCTACACTATGTTTCCAAAGATTTAAAGCCTTTGATGAGGATTTTACCATGGCATGTAAGCTATAAAACTAGGCCATAGATGAGGGTAAATTGAAGTTATGAAATAAGAACTCTACTTTCAATATCAATGAAACCTCTTCCTCCATACCTAATAACCAATCTAATACCAAAACCAAGAAAAGAGGAGCCATAAATGTCATCATCCTTAAAATCACCCCTCCACTTAGTGTCAATCAAAAAAAAATTCCCATTACCTCCAATCAAAATGATAGGAATTCAAACCAAAGAAACAAAATTTAATTCACTCCACTTGGATAATCTTACACCTTAGTTTTGGAAAAGCTACTAAAAGCTAACCTTATACAACTTCCACCTATCAAACCTCCCCAAAACATTTATTCTTCTCATCTAGTACCTACTTGGTACAATTAGAATGACCTTTGTGCTTTTCATCAAGTAATTAGACATAATGTCAGTCAATGAAATACTTTCAAGAATATTATTCAAAGTATTATTGACAAAAGGGATCTCATGTTGGATAATCCCAATGACCCTAAAAATCAAGCTCTTGAAATCTTCAAGAAACCTTTTCCCAACCATACCCCTATTAAATCCGAGGACACACATGATGAGTTCTCTCATAATGCCCACAAAATCAACATGGTTCATAATACACCTACCCATGAGGACTTAATTAGCCAATCTACCCATTCCTACCTTGCTTTGCTTACCAAGGTCATGAAGTCACCTTACCCTCATTTGGATATCCAAACCAAAGAATTTCCTTTCTCCCTAAATACCCTCATAGAAGTTTTGGAATCATCACATACTACCTTAAATAACACATCTAGGCAAATCAACATTATTGATTCACCACCACCACCAACTGCCCAATAAACCACTACTCCTATGGGTATTATCCCTAAAGGATGAGCATTTATACCCATGTCTCCCATATATGAGCCATTTATATCAACCTTTCTTCCCTCACCTCAAGAGATTAACCAATATACTAAGCATCCTCCCCTAAATACAAGTCTATCTATTGCATCCACTACCCATAGATTAAGACCAGTACACAAAACTTTTTCCACATTAATATAAAAATTATAATTTTCCTTAAAACTAGACATGGATTGAACCACTTTATACAAATAGTTAAGGATCCTCTCTATCAACAAACCTGAACCTTCTAGCATGCCTCTAACTAACAAATACATCATCTATCCACCACCTCTTAGACCAATTACCCCTCAACTTCTCAGTCAAGTAAAAAAATCCACCTCCTCACCGACCAAACCTTTAAAAACTCTTGGGGCCTTCCCTACTCAAAATATGTTTCACCCATCCTTGAAATTAGACTTAACTTTACTCAAGCCTATACCTAGGTCTTGACCCACACTGACCAAGAGGATGAAAGCATTAAAATGATACATGACTAAGCCTATAACTACCTCTACCTTACCCTCTATCTTAGGGCCTCACCCATCCACTTTGCTTAAAAATCAAACCCATTTCAAGATATGTCACCCACTACCATTGATTACATGAGCACAATTATTAGTCAATGTGCTAGTCCTTCCTAGATCACAAGCAATTAAACCACTAAATTTAGTTGCCTCAACTATCAAATATACCTAGGCCAGAACCATCCACCTAAACCACCTTACCTAAGCCATCTCTCACCTAGCTTATTACCACCCACACACTCATCTTAGAAACCAAAACTAGGAACCCAAAAGTCCATGTAAATTTTTTAGCTTTAGTTTTAAGAAAGAAAGAAAAGAATCTCAATATGGGTATCATTGAAAAACCTATTTATTTGTACATGCATTGAATTAGAATAATATGAAGATCTCCTATTTGGATTGGGAGGAAGACCTATAGATAATAAATCACTAAAGAAAACTTATTTATTAGATAGATAGTTGGGTGGGTTTCCTAGCGATAGCTAGATCACGAAAGAAAGAGCTTCCTTAGGGGTTGTCAATCCACACATTTTGAACAATCAAGTTTATAAACTATAAATAAGTTACTTGTATGAATAATCAAAAGCTAATAAAATTGAATATAAAAAATCTTGCTAGAAAAGTGGAATAGATATTATCTAATTAGTGATAAACTAATTAATACTAGTTTTAATAGGTCAAGGTATGCTTCAAAAAATTAAAAAGGGGTTTATGAGTGGTCACAAACATAGAAAAGTGGATTTAGTTAGGTGTGGGTGGGTCAAATTAGCTTGTTAGTTTTTCTACCACAAGTGATCATCGATAGTTGAGGTGACCATTGATGGTTATCTTGACCATTAGAATTTGGGATCTAACCAGTAGTGGTTGACTATGGAATTTTAGGCTTGATCAATAGAATATGAGGGGATTTCATAGGTTAATTATTAGAGTTAGGTAAGGGATAAATTTATTATGAAATGGAATAAAATCACATGAATATTGATAAACAAGTACCAAAATATTTCATGTAAATTTTTAGCTTTAGTTTTAAGAAAGAACTAAAGCTAAAAATAATCCCTTGAGTATTTCCCCAAGGAGACATGGATTTTATCACTTTTCTAGACAACAATCTAGTTTCCCTTCAACATTATCTTAACACCTATCCCCACCATATCTTTATTTCAACCCTACCTCAAGATCCTCCTTATGGCATACCATCCCACCTTAAGGATGGTATCCCTATTTCCATGATCACTACCCAACCTTTGACCACCTAGGAATCTTTTTCTACTAACTCATTTGATGCCATGACTAAGAACCAACTTATTCAACCAAATGTTACGCTCGTACCTTCCACCCCTACTAATGACTCCTCTACCTTGGGTATAACCCAATCATTTAAACATCATGTCCCACTTATAGTTAGAGCACCCATGATTGGCATTACCAACCTCCGCTCTATCAAACCTAACCCATTGATTAATACCCCTTTACCAAGCTTAGGGGTATTTATCCATTCTACCTCACCACCCATTAGAACAAAGGTTACTACCTCCCCTCTTATCACCAACCCAACTACCACCCATGCCCAATCCATAGTCACTTCTTAGTAGTTACCCATTGCACCTAATATAGGATACATCCCTAACCCACAAAGGTATGTACCCACAACCCAACCACCATCATCCACCTACCTTACCCAACCTCTAACATCCATATTTTAACATGTGGTATCCTCTCAACCACCGAATAATTACTAATATATTGCCCAACCTTAACCACAATACCAACCTTACAATCTTTTTGGTGTACCACCTCAAACTGACCTAATGAAAATGCTTATGGAAAATATGACCAACCTTTAGTCATCTATTTTAGGAGCTCATAACATCCTATCCTATGATTAGATTTGTAGCAAACCTATTCACCCTTTTATCCCTATCAAACCTTAGCCTCCTCAATGAGAGCTTCCAAAATTTACCAAATTTGAAAGCAAGGAGGACCCCCAACAACACCTTAGGGATTTTAGGCATGCATGTTACATGATTGCTTACAATGATGCCCTTATCCTTCAAACCTTCCCCATGTCTTTATCTAGCCTAGTACTCAACTGATATAGTGCCTTTACTAAGCATTTCATCTTCTCTTTCACCCAATTATCACAAGTCTTCTTGGATCACTTTTCCATTAACATTTCCAAGGTCTCTATTAATGACCTCTATTCTATCAGGCAATTCAATGATGAGTCCATTATCAATTTTATCACTTTTTGGAAAAGCTTGATTAATTAGCTTTCATTTTCCCTACCTCAGCCTAAACTTATAAAAAAAAATTGTTTGAGCTTGAACCAAACATATGTCTTCTACACTATGTGTCCAAAGCTTCTAAAACTTTGATGAGGCTTTTACCATGGCACATAAGCTATAAAATTGGGTAATATATGAGGGTAAATTTAAGTTATCAAATATTAACTCTACCTTTAATACCAATGAAACCTCTTCCTCCAAACTTAGCAACCAAGCCAATACCGAAACCAAGACAAGGGGAACCATTAATGCCATCATCCTTAAAACTACCCCTCCACCCAATTTTAAGAAACAAAATTCTCCCATTACCTCCAATAAAAATGCAAGGAGCCCAAAATAAATCACTCAAAAATAATTCACTCCACTTGGATAATCTTACACCTTAGTTCTAGAGAAGCTACTAAAAGATAACCTTATACAACTTCCACCTATCAAGCCTCCCCATCAATTTGATTCTTCTCATCTGACACCTTCTTGGTACAATGAGAATGACCTCTATGTTTTTCATTAGGTAATTAGACATGGCATTAGTTGATGTAATACTTTCAAGAATATTATTTACACTTTTAACAATAAAGGGGAACTCATGTTGGATAATCCCAATGCCCCTCAAAATCAATACTATTTACACTTTTATCAATGGCATCTTTAGGAAACCTTTTCCAAACCATGCCCCTCAAAATCAAGATCTTGACATCTTTAGGAAACCTTTTCCAAACCATGCCCCTATTAAAGCCAAGGACACATAGGATGAGTTCTCTTATAATGCCCACACAATCAACCTAGTTCATGATATACCTACCTATGAGGACCTAATTATCTAATCTACCCATTCATCCCTCACTTCACTTACCCAAGTCATGGAGTCACCTTACCCTCCTTTGGATAGCCAAACTAGAGAAGTTCCTTTCTCCCTAGCTACCCTCATAGAAGTTTTGGAATTATCACATACTAATTCAACTAGCACATCTAGGTAAATAAACATTCTTGATTCACCACCTCCACCAATTACCTAACAAATCATTACTCATATGTGTATTTTCCCTAAAGGAGGAGAATTTCTACCCATGCCTCCCATGGATAAGCCATTTATCTCAATCTTGCTTCCCTCGCCTCAAGATATCAACCAACATACCAAGCATCCTCCCCAACCTACAAGTCTATGTATTGCATCCACTACCCATAGATTAGGACTAGTACATAAACCTTTTTCCACATTAGTACAAAAATTATAATTTGCCTTAAAACTAGACATGGATCAAACCAATTTCTAGAAATAGTTAGGGCTCCCCTCCATCAACAAAATTTAACCTTATAGCAAGCCTTTAACCAGCCAATCCATCATCTCTCCACCACCTCTTAAACCAATCTAAGCCTCCTACAAACCTCAAATTCTCAATCAACCAAAAAAGCCACCACCTCACCAGCCAAAGCTTTCAAATCTATTAGTGCCTTCCTTACTTAGAGTTTGGTTCACCCATCCTTGAAAGTAGACTTAACTTCACCCAATCCTATACCCAAGTCTTGACCTATACCAACCAAGAGGATGAAATCATTGAAAGGACATATGGCTAAGCTTATACCTCCCTCTACCTTACCCTCTATATTAAGGCCTCACTATTCCACTTTACTTAAGAAATAAACCCCTTTCAACATATGTCACCAACTACCATTGATTACACTAGCACATTTATTAGTCAATGCACTAGTCCTTCCCAGATCACAATAAGTCAGACCATCAAATTTAGTCACCTCAACTACCAACATACCTAGACCAAGACCATCTAGTTGAACCACCTTACCTAAGCCATCTCTCACCCAACCTATTACCACCCACACACCCATCTTAACAACTAAAACTATGAACCCAAAGCCTTCCTTAACTCTAAATTAATCTTATATAACCATTCTTCAAAGGTTAGTGTAGACCTCTTGCCTCTTATTACCTCCCATTAGACCTTTTGATCCTCTTGGTTTGAAGCTAACTTGGTACAATGACCATCAAATCTTCTCCTATCATAAGACACTTAGGCATGACACAAATAATTCAAAAGCTCTCTAGGCCATTATCCACCAACTCCAGATCCATCCTTTTGACCCATATATATCCATATCTATCCCTTTAACCCATCTTGAACTTGTGGGAGAAGATTCTCCTACCATTAACACTATTTAGTATCAGGTTGATGATGATTTTCTCACCTACCTTAGTGCATCAGATTCCTCCATCCATAAATCTTTACCTCTAAAAACCTCAACCATGTTGAATGAATATACCATAGACATTAACATAGGCACTCCAGATAAGCCACACATCATCAAACTTGGCCAAACTCTCACCTCTAAGGAACTCAGGACTTCTCTACCTTCCTCCAAGACCATAGTATTGTATTTGCCTAGTCATATGCCAACATGCCCAGTATTGACCTAGCAATTTCCACCCACAACATCATAACCAATCATGACACCAAACCTATCAAATAAAAACTTTTTTGAATGCACCTTTGTATAGATCTCGTTATCAAAGAAGAGATTTAATGCCTCATTTTTGTCAACTTTATTCAAATAATTGATTATCCCTAATGGGTTTCAAACATCATATCTATCACTAAAGCCATAGGGGGACTATGTATCTATGTGGACTTTCATGACCTCAACCTCACCTACCCAAAGGATGACTTTTCTCTACCTAGAATTGACCTAATTATTGATCTTATGCAAGCCATATGATGTTATCACTCATGGATGGATTCTTGGGTTATAATCAAATTTTGATTGCTCCTCAAGATCAACACAAAACTACCTTATAACCCCATGGGGTACTTTCTATTGTAGAGTCATGTCCTTTAGCCTTAATAATCTTGGAAAAATCTACCAACATTCCATGACCTTATCCATAAAATCATTAAAGACTATGTGGATGACCTTCTCATGAAGTCCAAGATTTGCAAAGACCATTTAGCCAATCTCTAGATTATCTTTGGATGACTTATCTGCTATCATGTATACCTCAATCCCAAGAAATGTATTTTTGGGGTCTTGTTAGGAAAACATCTTGGCTTCATCATTTCCCTTTGAGGAGTCAAAGTTGATCTAACCAAAATCAAATCCATCTTTAAGATGTTACCTCTAACCAACCTTAAACAACTCTACATCTTGTAGGGGAAACTTCAATCCATTCATCACTTCATTTCCTAGCTCTTTGATTAATGTCAACCCTTCCACCACCTCTTGAAAAAGGATGTCTCTTTCAAGTGGAATGTAAATTGTCAAAAGGCCTTTAATGCACTCAAAGAGTACCTAATATCTCCACCTGACCTTCCACCTCCTAAATATGGCTAACATTTATACCTCTCTATCTCTACCATAGACCACTCCCTAGGGGTGATGCTTGTCCATCATGATGAACAACACAAGGAGAAAACTATATATTACATTAGCTACACACTTATTTAATATGATATTTGGTACACACATACTGAGAAACTATGTTTGGCCCTAATCTTTTGGCCACCAAACTTTTCCATTACCTTCTTAACCACAAAACTTTTGACATAACTAATACTGACCCCCTAAAATACATTCACTCTAAACCATATCAAAACTAATGTATGGCTAAGTGGCTCATGATTTTAGCTAAGTTTGACCTTGATTTCCTCCAATAGAAATCACTCAAGGGGTAGGTCATTGTTGACTAACTAGCTGAGGCACTTCTAAAAAACAACCAACCTCCCCCTGTCTATCATAGGCCTATCTCAAGAAAATTTAACCAATTAGGTAACCATGTTTTTTAATGGTTCCAAATATCATTATGGTGGGGGAGACAATATCATCTTTGTCTCCCTTATTGGTAAAACACTTCCTTTGTCATTTAAACTTGACTTTGAATGCACCAATGATATGACTGAGTATGAATCCCTAGTAATAGGTCTCTAAATTTCCTTAACCTTAGGAGTCATAAAAATCAATATCTTTGGTGACTCCTAACTTATGGTCAACTAAGTCAATAGCATTTACCAGTGTAAAAATGAAATGATGCAACTATATAGAAAACTAGTCATAGATCTCCTAGCCTCATTTAAACACTACCATATTCAAACCACCCCATGATATACCAATAATTTTTCTAATACCATGGCTTCTCTTGACTCTTAGATCTTGTTAGCACCCTCAAAATCCAAACTATTAGTCATTATCCATCACCTCACTGAACCTTCCTACACCAAATCATAAACTCCAACCATCTTTAGAGTGGAAGAGATTCTACCTAACCTTTAGTATTATCAAACCTTCAACTACCTTCAAATTGGCATAGTTCCCTCTGGCCTCTCTAGGAATGCCCATCAAGCATTTATTCATAACACCTTCCATAACACCATTATGGGAGGAATTATTTTAAACATGGTTTTGATGGCCTTCTATTATGTTGTCTTCATGGTTTAGAAACCTTTCATGTTATTAAGTAGACACATGAGCATATCTATGGAGGCCACTTTAGTAAAGTCACTATGGTTAAGTGCATCCTCTACTTGGTCTATTACTAGCCCATTATTAACCAAGGTTCTTGTGATTATGTGAAAAAGTGTGTCAAGTGTCAATAACATGCTAATTTACATCACACACCTAACAATAGTCTTCGTATTTCTATGAACTTTTGGCCCTTTTCACAATAGGGTCTAGTCTTTATCATTGAAATCAACCCCTACTCTTCACAATGACATAATTTTATCATTGCTACAACCAAATATTTCACCAAATGGGTGGAGGCTATTCCCATTGTCTCAATAAAAGTTGAAAAAATTATCAAATTTATTACCCATCACATCATCTATGATTTCAGTGTTCCCCATAAGATCATCACTGACAATAGAAAATATTTCAAAAATAAACAAGTCTATGGCCTTTGTGATGTATTTGGTTTTAGACTTGGATTTTCATCACCATATCACCTAAAAGTAAATGGACAAGCCAAATCCTCTAACAAAACCCTTAACACAATACTTACCAAAATGGTAAATGCCTTAGGTTGGGATTAGCACTTCCACATCCCTTTTGCCTTATGGTCATATTGCACTAGAATCCAAACTCTTATAGGTGATATACCTTTTTCTCTTGTGTTTGGAGCTGAGCTTGTATTGCCTCTTGAAGTCCAAATACCTTCTCTTAGCATATCTTTGCATGACTTTGTTTTAGAAAGTGATTATCATCAACAATGTTTATCTCAACTGGAGCTACTTGATGAGCATCATTTGGCCTCTCTTTCCCATCTTTGTATCTATTAATAATGAACCAAGAAAGCCTATAAAAAATATCAAAAAGTTTGAGAATTAAACATTGGAGATCTTGTACTCAAATAAAACCAACATGTAACAAATATGGAGAAAAGCAAAGGGGAAAATTTGCTTTCAATTGGATTGGACCCTATATTATTACCCATAAGTATAGATCAAGATATTATCATTTATCCTCTCTCAAAGGAAAAATAGAACCTAAGCCTCTCAATTCTTCGCATCTACATCCCTTTTATTATTAGATAGGGATCAAAATCATCATTTTTCTAACTTAAGCTCATCCCTTGCAACCACATTCATTTTCCTCTTTTTTAGGGGTGAGAAACTAAAATTGAATCATGTGATTATCCATCACAATTATAGCCTAATATTAAACTATGGATACCATGGCTTTATCCATAACATGATTTTCATAGTAATTACCATCTCTTTGAGATCAGTTCTTATGGTCATTTTCACCTATACCTCTCTTCCACCTACTAAACCTTCATGTCAGCTTAGTTTTTCCTTCATAAAGGTAATCCATTGAGAATGTATGACCAAGTCTATGTCAAGAAAAATAAAATCAAAACAAAATAAATATAAAATATCAAAAATAAATCATGGGTCATTCTTAGCATTCATAGATTACTCCCTTGAAGGACAACTATCAAAAGCATTTGAACTAAGCACATAAACATAAAACACTCCATTGAAGGATGGTTGAGTAAAGCATTAGTCAACACTATAAATTTCTATGAAGCTTTCCACATTGATAAGCTTCCCTGTCCCCTAGCAAAAATAAAAAAATCAAAATCAAAATAAAAAAACAAAAACAAAAACAAAAGCCAAGCAAGAGCAAAAGAATTTTAAAATCCACAATCAGCTTTCATAACAGTAGTAATCTTAGAAAATTATAATCAGATTTCCTTAGTAGACTTCCCACATCGATCATTATATACTTTATATATAGACATAGACTTATTTATACTACCTCTTTGGACACCTACCAAAATGTATACTAGTATTGCTAATGGTTTTAGTTTCACCCATTCTCCCTCCACATCTTATATGCATAAGACTGTGAGCTTACTTGACATAATGTTATCAAGATCTCTAAATATAAACTTAAGCATACTAATGCAAATCATCTAAAAGGCTTATTTTCAATAAGCCAATCCAATATTTGGTTTTGTGTTGTTATTTACCAATAAAAAATCATCGTGTTCTTTTTCTTATCTTTTATTAGTTTATGTAAGCCTATCACTATAAACATGAACAATAAACATCACATCAAAAGCATGTACATCATGAGCTCTACCAACAAGAAATGACATATAGCTATCAATGAGACAAAAATAATGTAAACATATCATAGAAAACCATGAATATTAATCACATCATAAAACAAATAGTTGAGTTAAATACCAAGGCATATAACATTTACTATTTCACCTATATAACCATAAATAATTCCATAAAATGTATCCATCCATTAAATATCCTATCATAACCATAAGCATAATCAGAACATTACATGCCTAAGCTATTGATTATGACATCATAAACATAAACCAAAGCCATAATCCATAATCACAAACCATAAGAACCTATCATATATAACATTGTAAGCATCTATCATATACATCAAATCATCATAAAATAATACATGTCACAATGTGTCATCTCTCTCTCAAAACATATACATCTTGATACATCAACACATAGGCTAGTATCAAAATAATACATTAAAATAACATATCTTAAATCATGGGCCTACACCACTACCACTAGCCCCATTTGTGCCTACACCTATATTTGGTGGTATTCCCCTTGGGACCCTTATTTGTCTTAATATATAAGCCCATTGACTCAGATTAGTTGTCAATGGTCCATCAACCAAGCTCGTTATGTACTCTACATACATCATAGCCTAGGGTAAGTGGTCTAATACCATCACATCATAATATCTAAGCTCCATAATAGTAGTTAGATAGCATGCTTGGGGCATTATGTCTAATGGCCATCTTGATACTACTACACCTAACCTAGCCCTCTACCAAAGTATATCTCTCCCCTATAATGATGGTGAGATGACCTTGTAATTCCTAAATCTAACCCTATAATGTGGCCACCTATCCCTATAGATCTTGTACCTAAGCCTAAGGTGTGGCCAATGCTACCCCTACCTATCCACCTTAGATAGATAGATATATAGTCCTCGATGCCACCCCTCTATCATCCCCACCTGCATCCAAAATTTCATATATAGGATAGTACTAAGCCATATATCCATCTATATACCCTACATCATCTATAGAAAACCTAATAGAAAACTCCTTAAACCCACCATCTAGAACTATCTAAATAGGTTAGGGCACTGATAATTGAACCTCTAAGTCCTACCTCCTATATCATGGATGTGGACCTAGTATACCTTTTAACAAGATAAACTAGTGCCACACCCAATCAAAGGGAATCAACTCAACCTAACCCTCTTAATGTCCCACAATCCACTTATATCTCTATATATCAAGGGTCTCCCTCCTATAGCCTAGCTAGATAGGAAACTATAGGTATGGTCTCCATGTGATGTTCACAACTACTAATCCACCTAGGGCATCCTTAAACCACTCAATGTCATGTGCTCCACCTCTAGCCCCTAATGCAACATAGTCATCCCTCCACCTCATAAATCCCAAAAGGAACTCTAGTTATGTGTACCTTACCCATGGAAATCTTATAGGCCTTAGTACCTGAATGTGTTCATATGCCTAGTAGTGTGGAACCATACCCACACTAATTCCATACCTCTTATAGTGCCTGAATCCCCATAAATCTCTATAAATCTGAACAAGAAACACTAGAACCCACCCAAATATGGTCTTCCCAATAAATATCTCAACCAAAATCCACAATAATACATAAAGTAATCTCCCATTTCTAGAATCTGAGCCCAAATCAAGTAACCATGATCATCAACATCATCATAAGTCTCCTCTCTTCAAGATCCCTATCATATAATGTTGTTTAACTAAATATTTTAGAGTGCTAGTGGACCTAGTCACTATCATCTCCATTTGGTAGATTACATTTCCATGTAGTGGGAGCTGATTGATCCTTTAAACATCCTCTAGGAAAATAGTCATCTCCCTGGTTGATAGTAATAAAGTGTTAGTAGCAGGATCACATCTCTTGATGAGTGCTACTATCATAGATGCATCCCTAGGCATTTACTGGTAGTGCCTCATCCCTCTTAGCCCTACCACCTCTATATGGGCCCAATAATCAATAGTCATCCCCTTGAGTAGTGTAGGGAAGATTTTTAGCACATGGTCATGTATCTATATCTACTCTCAAGCTTGTACCAAATCAAAATGCTTTGCTTAGACCCTAACCAGTCTCATCTACCCTATCTTATAAAAAATAGTGTGCCCCTAACCCTAACCTTTTTGACCTAATCATATCCATAACCTATTTACCCCTTTTACCTAACCTATTGAGCCAATATTTAGGTCTAACCCTTACATTTTACCCTTAAACCATGCTTAAATCCTTAGCACCTTTTCAATAATCCTACCTCATCATGGCTAATTACCAGTAGTCATACTAACTATCAATAATTGGGGACCCCTAATTCTTAAGGTGTTGACCATCGACACTCAGACCTAACTATCGATGGTTACCTATAGGCATTCCATGGCTAGAATGCCTAAGCCTACTAGGACCTAAACATGGACCCAATTCAATAAACACCTAACTAAAGTACTCTACCTAGCTATCCTACAACCCAACCAACCTATTAATTTCCTATTTTACCCACCCTATTTGACCATAACCGCCACAACCCTACCTAGGGCATGTAGGCCCAAAATAGCTATTTTATAGACCTTGACCCACTAGGCACACATAAATAATAGTAAAATCACACCTAGTTCTCAATTTAGTGCACCCCCTACCTCAATTTATAACATCCTCCATGGTTTATGCCCTCAATCCTAAACCGATAGAATCAATCATGTGATTTTAGCTAATGAACAATGTCCACCTCAGCATACACCTCCCTTGTAAAGTGCTAAAATCACCTAGAGCTTAGTCAAATAATGTAATGTGATATTTTGACAAATTACATTTTGTGTTTTTACTTGTACCCTTTAGACTTTTTAGGGTTTCCCCTAACCATTGATTATTAGGGTGACTATCGATAATCACTTTCTGGGGAACTTGATCATTGATAATTAGGTTGTAATCCAAACCTACTTTTCCCCTTTTTTTGATAATCTACCCATTTCATGCCATTTACACCAAGCTCTTGCCTACTTTAGAGATGTCTTTCTCCCCCAACCCAACCACCTCATCATTGCTCTATTTTCACCCATGTAACACACAATTTTGTGACACTATTTCTTGGTCCTTTAATAGTAATGACAACATTTCCATATTGACCCTTTTACATTTTGTACCACCTTACACATACCAACCCATTTATGTCTCACTGGGAGAACTTTATACATTAGATACCTATGACACTTAACCCATTTATGTTTTCCTTGGGAGCAATTCTTGCCTTAGATACCCATTGGAAACATAGAAATCACTTAGGAGACTTGTGTTTATGAGTGTTCCCAATTGCCACACCTATAATCAATCTCATATTTCACTTGTCACTTGTCCTTCTTAGCACTGACCCTTATTTTTAGAAACATTGGAAACCTAGTCTATGCATGGTCTTGGTTATCACTCCTTTTGTTTAATTTTGTGTGCATAGTTGTGTCTCAAATGCCCAACCTCATATCACCACCTATTGATTCACCATCTACCACTTATCAAACCCGAACCCACTTCAAATTAACCTCATCAAAACCCAATTTGAGGGTGAACACCTCTTCCCACTCTCAAGGCAACTAGACCCATGACATGTACTCCATTTTTATTTTACATCTCATTCATGCAAGCTACACAAAAAAGGGGCAAAATGTAGACACCAAAAAATCTACACACCTATGATTTTGATTATTGGAGTATCCTTAAAAGTATCCTTAGACCCTCTTAAGAGCAACCTACACTTAGTAGGCCTAAACCAACCAATCTATACTCAATTTCACCTAATTTAAAAACCCTAACCTTCAAGACCCTATCCCTAGGGACCCTAATCATCGACAGTCAGGGTGACCATCAACAGTCAACCTTGGGAACCCCTGACCATCAACAGTCAGGATCCACCTTTTAGCCAAGATAATGCAAGCTCTACTGACCCTTTTCTAAATATAACCTTGTCTAATTTATGCTATGAGCCTTTGTATGCACAAATTATATTTAGATGACCCACTTAAACCTTCACTTCTACCTCTTTAATATGTTTATAAGAGAGAGGCCTAGGAGGTAAAATTCATCTGGAATAATTATCAAGAGCTCAAGCATTTAGGAGTTTTTTTTGTAGGTCAATCAGGTTAATTAACATCATTGGCATTATCAACCATCTTATTGAGAGCTAACTTGTCATCATCTCTCAACCAATATTTTAGATACCATTACTCTATTGGAATCAAGCTAGATTCCACCAATAGGCTAACTATGTCAACCACCCACCCAATCAACTTTTGATAAGACAAGTAGTTATTTATCAATATTCATGTGCTTTTATTCCCTTTTTTAATCAATCTATACCTTGCCTAACTCCCAAAATTCATCTATGAAATCCTATAATCTTCTTTTGATCAAGCCCAAAATTCCACATTTAACTATTGATAATTGGACCCCAACCATCGATGGTCAGAATAATCACCAACGGTCACCTCAACCATCGATGGTCACCTATGGTAGAAAAACCAACAAGCTAATTTAACCCACACACATCTAACCAAATCCATTTTTTTGTGTTTTTGACCACTAATATGCCCTTTTTGATTTTTTTAAGCATACCCTGACCTGTTAGCACTAGTATTAATTAGTTTATCACTAACTAGATCATCTTTAGTCTACTTTTTTATCAAGCTTTCTTGTATTCAATTTTAGTAGCTTTTGATTAGTGATGCAAGTACCTTATTTCTAGTTTATCATCTTAATTATTCAAAATGTTTAGATTGATAGACCCTAAGGAAGATCTCACTTTTGGGATCTAGATATCACTAGGCAATCCACCCAACTATCTATCTAACAAACAAGTTTTCTTTAGTGATTTCTTATTTGTAGGTCTTCCTCCCAAGCTAAAGAAGATCTCTTCATAGTCTTTTAATTAAACATGTGCACAAATAAATAGGTTTTTCAACCATACCTATATTGAGTTTCTTTTCTTTCTTTATTAGAACTAAAGCTAAAAATTTACATGAAATAGTGTCAATTAGCCTTGTGTATGGACTGAGAGGTTTGATTGGAGAGTTAAAAACAAGGTACCATTATTTCATGATGATCTTTATGCCATAGAATACCACTTGAGTAATTTTTAACCACCTTCATGCATTGTAAAGTCTTAATTTAAAACTATAGTCTTCTTTAGCACTCAGGCCTGTAGGATAATATTGGTTGTTTTAAGTGATTTAAGGGCATCTTTGGATCTCTAAAAACCTAACCTCTATTTGATTTTTGCTCCTCAAACTTGGCATGGTTCCTTTATATACCAGGGGCTACAAGGTTGGCCAAGTTTATGTTTGAATCACTTTTAAATCACATTATATGAGGTCCTCAAAAACCTCTTAGGCCCTTGTTTCACTCTTTTAGGGATAAGATCCCTGAACATATTCATTTGACCTTTAGGGTAGGATTTTCACTTGTATTTATCCATTTCAAGTTTCAAGCATGTAAATATGGCCTCTTCAACACTCTAATACTCTAATTTAGGTCTTGACCTATAAAATTATTCCATTTGGAATTCTCAACCCTCTATTAGGAACAACTATAGGTGAACATCACTTATGTCTACAAGTAGTAGATCTCTTGAATGGTCTCTCTCTCATATTGAGATTATTTCAAACATTATCCATGAATTTTAGGCACCAATATCCATATCCAAAATTATTGGAAACTCCAAGTTAGATATACTTCTTAATGATCATGTTCCTAACCTCCTTAGTACAGTGACCTTCATATGCTAGCAATAAAAGGGATATATAGGTACTAAGCATGGGGAAAAGCTTCATAAACCATCCAAAATTACTTATAATTATGAACATGGATATTATATAACTTGTGAAGACTTGATTCAAGTTAGAACATGTTTATTTCAATGTATTTCTTTTCCAAAACTCTATAGGTGTTTTTTAATGTGCATCAGATAGGCAAACTATGAGTATATGTATATATGGATACAAACCATGAGGAATTTCTTAGAGGAGGATGATGAAAGGATAAATTGGAATTAAAGTAGAACTATAAACATAAAAAATGATATAAAACAACCTCTTGGATCCATTAACAATCTTGATACCCTAGCAATTGGAAGAAACTTGCTCATTTCACTAAAAGAGACCAATCTACAATTTCAAGGTTATTAGTTAATCAAAACAAATTGAAACTTGAAACCAAGAATGGGATACATAAGGATACATGACCAAAATCTTTTGGAGTAAATATGAGAAATTATTTTGTATAAATTTGGTCAAACCAAGAGAAAACTAATAAGGTGCATAGATGAGTAGGCAATATTAGAAGCTAAAATTCAAATGGATGATTCATAAATCTTAGGACACAAATATTTAATCTCCATATATTAAATTTAAGGTCTCCTATTTTATAATAATCTCCCAAAATTATTTTTCTTGAAACTTCTTGTGTTGACCGTACCAAGCAAGAACCTATAAGTCATTTTTTTATGCCAAGAAGGGTGGAAAAGAGATAAAATAGTTTTGAGTAAGAAATGTTAGTTTCAGATCAAAAAAATGTGAATTTTATCATGGTAAGGTTAAGATTCACATTTACACATTTTCCAAATGGTACACTTCTCAAGAAGGTCGTACATGTGCCACTTTCACCCTTTTGGCCAAGAAAATCATGTTTTCTCTAAACAACCTATCGTGTTTTTAAAATTTTTAGTTAATTAAGACTTATAGTGACACATGGGGCATGAAATAGCCCATTTAAACTTTCAAATTTCCCAAAAACCCATAAAAAGCATTAAATGCACCATTTTTGACCCTTAAAATGACTTAAAATGATAAATGGACCTAGAAACTAATTGACCAAAGCTAGTACAACATTAATTGACATAAAATGACCTATAAAAAACCTCATGAAAATACATTATACCCCATTATAGGCCTAAAAATAATTTTTTTTAATAATATAATGTGTTTAAATAGAGTCACCAATAGTCTCAGTCTATGAGTCTCCCATCCTCACAAAATGTGTACCCAAAAATACTCTATGGACCAAGATGTCTAAAGGGAATATGGCCATCCCACCTTTATGATAACCATAAACATATCCAAATTTTAATCCCTCATTATATCCCTTCATCCTCATGCCACATACACATAAAAACTCATGCCCTTACCATTCAAAACTCATCTCAAGACTTGTTAATGATTGTTGGAGGTTCTAGGTTATACCCTAGCTGAGGATATGAGTGTTCACATCCAAACCTCAAACCTAGTAAAACATGGGAGTGATCTTATACTATGGGTTTCCTAGTATTAAGTTCACACCTCTAGATTTTATGGGGATATCTCCCCTAATTTTACACTTCAATGCTCTCTATGACCTAAACTTATCACAAGAAAAAGGGAAAGAGATATGAAAATTAATGCAAGGACCTGCTCTAAGTGGTGATGTAACAATTGATGAAGGATCCACTCTTAATCATTAACTTTTAAGCTTATTAATTATCCTAATGAGTAAAATTATTTATCATGTTTCTTTATAGTGTTCTAGTATGAATATTTTATATAGAGGTTTGATAGGATCTACAACTTGAAGGGTAAAAGACATAGGTCTACTCAAGACACAATGAACTCATGCCACTTAAATAAAACTCATACTTGTTAAAAATTCATAAAACTTGAAATTAAATCAAACCTTAATTCAGGTGTATGAAAGGACCTATATATGACCATACAATGCATGCATTGTATAAATTAAACTCTCAAGTAAGCATGCTATCTTTCAACAAGAATATGCAAATGTCTCTTATTGATTCAATAAAATTACAAGGCAATTTTGGAAAATATTTGATACACCCAACTAAGGGATGCCAAGAAATATCTCAATTCTTGATTAAATAGATAATATGAAAGATAAAAGAGAGAAATATGGGTGTGGGAGAGGCCATGAATGAGGCTAATATGGTGTATGATAGTTACACAGACCTGTATACTTCCTCAAGCATTGACATATCTTTAATGAGTCCATTTTGGTGTTGTGGAGGTTATAACTACCCAAATTTAATTTATTCAAGCCTTTTACATTCCTAAAATAACTCAATATTAGCTTCTTTTGTAATTATGAAATGCACATGAAGTATTGATAGACCTCTAAGAGGCATTAGGCAGCCTCATTTCAATGTACATGAAGAATGGTCTTTGAAATTAACTTTGACCTATAATAATGGTCTACATGTTTGTGTTTTTATCACATATATTATAGTTACCATGATTTAATATGGTCAATCAATGTTCTCATGCCACCCTTTGCTCACTAGACTCTTCCATTTGTAAGATAAGTAAGCATGTTTGCTTGATCTTCAACCTTATGATCATATACATTGGTTACATGTTCATATAATTGAATTAGGCTCTCAATTCACTTGATATGACTTAGATCATACTTGAATAACGTCTAGTATAATGACATTGATATATTTCAAGTGTTCTTTACTTGTAATTACATGTTAGCTTTGCATGACTAGGCCAATTAGACTACCTCATAGACTAGTAGTTTAGGTGGAGATATTAAGAACAATTTCAATCAATTCTATGAACCATATTGGAATCGATTGAATAGAAAAAGTCTTGATATTTCCCTCTCCATTGTTTAGAATTTCTCCTTAGGCTCTACAACGTAATATTTATCTTAAAACCTATAATTTTGCCTCTTTAAGAGATGTCTATATAGGTTTTATACCATCCAAAGCCATGGACATGAGCCCCTCTGATTTGATGACATGATTCATGTGTTGAACAATTAACTTATAGGCATTTGAATGAAAGTTTCTCTAAACCTCTCTATATGGGTAACTATTAGGGTCTAAAGGAGTTATAGGGTTGTTTGGGAATCTTAGGCATGTTTAATAGAGATCAAATCTTAGATCTCTAAAATAGCTACACCAATTTCAGTCTAGTAGGCCCTCTCACCTTCCATGAATGGTTGGGATCTCCATGCATACTCCATCTTTTGTTATCACTAAAATATTCTCTTTATGGGAAGAACATGCTCTCTAAATGACTTTTATATTCTTTCAAGTATAAATATCCACTTTGATGACTTATCTAGGGGCTCGAATTAGCCAAAGGTATTTAGAACACTATGATGACCCTCAACACTTGGTTAGAAATGTTCACATTTCCCAAATTAATCTTTGTTTCTCCTTTTGATGGCATAGTCCTAGTGTATCTTGAGGATTGGTCTATCTTTAGACCTAAACCATGAACCTTGAACTCAATATTAGGGTTATGATCCATTATTTCATTATGTACAACTTGAGAAACACCTTAGATACCCTATAAGGTAGCATCATTGACTTATTATGTCATTTGTCTTCCTTATGGATGCATACAACCATACATTCTAACATATAAACCTCTATAATTGATGAACCAATCATGAGGGTCAATATGAAGGATACTAAAATGTTTAATAATATTATTTAGGAGTCATTATCCCTTATTAAACTCATTATACACACAAATGCTCCCTTTATCCTTGCTTTTGAACTCAAACTAGCAATTTCAGGTCCCTTCTATATAAATTTAATCATGTATGTGCCAACCAATGGGTTATTTTGATTCTTAGAGGATTTAGAAGACATTAAATGTCATTTCATGGCTAAATTTCCTCATTTTAATGGGTTTTGGGGTCAAATTCCACCATTGAGTCATTTCTAGGGTTTGTATAGGGTTTGAGACATCCACCATCTTAACAATGGTTCATAGAGTATGGATGTCAAAATTAGGAAAAAAACATGGATGTTTAGGTAACTTACCTCCTTATTTTTCATGAATGGGTTGGGTTCCAATGTAGAGGGTCCTTAGAGATATGAACATTAGAAGATGAGGTTAAGGTTATTTTCAGGCAATTTTGAGTGCTTATTTTCTTAGCATTCATTCATAGAGCCTATCCCAAAATTACAATAAATATTTCATGTGTCTTTAGTATATATGGAGACTTAAAATTCCCTATGATCTTTGTCTTTAATCATTCGCGTGATGGAGTAGGTGAGCATTTGAAGATGCTCCTCAAACTACCTATGTGTAGAAGGACTGGCTCAAGTTGGGTTTTAGGACACTTGGATAAAATTTGTCACATATTAGCACTTAGAACCCCATTTTTGTGTCTTAAAAACCATAATACATCTTTCATTTATCATAAAAATTGTCACAATATTATTAAGGGGTCTTAATATGGTGTCAGGGTCTATGTGCAAGCCTGTGCACCAAACTTTGTTAGCCCATCTCTAAGGATCTTGAGTGAAAATATAGGTGTTAGATTATTGGATTGGTTTTTATAACCCTTAAACATAATTATTCACTTAAAAAAAACCTTTTATATGGATTTATATTATTTATAGACCTTATATATCATGGTTGCACCTTCAACTCACTAAGTGACTATGATAGACAAGCCTTGGTCTAAGACAAAATAATAAGTATACCCACTATTTTATCAACCAAGTAAACATATGAATCAATTTAATAGGTTATGATTAGAATTATTACTAATTTTGGGGATTTTTATATACTTTTAAGGGTCCTAAACCACCATTTTGGCCAAAACTAGTTCCAAACTACCTGTTAATAGTGCACTTAGGCATGGAAATTTTGAATATGTCTTGTAACATTATTTTAAGAGGTTTTTATGACCATGGGGGTGATTATCATGTGCGTAAGGTCATCATCATTCCCAGGTGATATTTTTCCAACATCATTTTCTTTTATACCCTATCCTTCATTCAAACTTGAGTCTTATATTTGCATATGTCTATGTAGTCTCATGACTATGTAGGTGTCATTTTATCTCCTCAGTGGTATTTTCCATATATTTCACATTATCAATAATTATAACATTGATCCACCTAATATATAATTTTATTATTATCTCAAATAAGATGGAAACACTGATGTAGGCTATGATATCACATGTGACCATTTGTAAGGATGATTGTCTATAGGGCTCTATTACCCAGGCTATATAGGGTGAAGATGATTTGAATAGTGATTGAAATTTATGGTATAAGAATCTAATAATAGTATGTAATAATTTATGATGCACCAATATTCATGCCCTAAATGGTCAATAGAGTGCTTCTTGGGACCCTACTATAGTAGCCCTAAAAGGGATAGTTGTAGGTACACATTTGCATTGTCAAAGTACTATATGATCATATAGGTCCAATACCTAACAATATCAATGATATTTATGGTTATAATTAATTATGTAGGTTACCATGACATGATAAAACCTTAGGAGTAAGGGTGGATGAATGAATAAGTGTGGCAGTGGAGACATATGGAGTGTAGGGTATGGAAATAGGGGTAACATAATGAAAAGGGCAGTGAAAACATAGTGAAAGCATAGGATCATGAAAATGTCTTGGAATGAATCCCAAGGACCCTGCCTATACAAACTAGATGGATATTGGGGAACCTCAGACATATAATTAATCCATCATGAAACTTTGGAGGCATAAACACATTATATATAGCCTTAAATTGAAACATAAGACACTCAAAACAACCTTAACTTTCACAAAAAACCTTAAAATTTTATAAAAGGTGACTGAGTGAACTTGTAGACATAGAAGTTGTTTTATAGGCCTATAAATCCATCATGAGGGATATGGAATTTGTTTTCAAAGTCATGAAGGTTATCCACCATCAATTACAACCTCTCTTTTTCATGTCCTTAGATTGCCTTAGATCTCTATATGTACCATTCATTCACATAGATATAGTCTATCATACAATGGTTTTGTAAATATTCACAAGCCACTCTCCTTGAGGTATTATTAGGTAAAAATGAGGGTTATTGAACTTTACATCTGATTAATAAGGCATTGGAAGCCTTGAAACACCTTTACAAACTATTTTATCCTATCTATAACCTCTGATAAATGCATCAAAACTCTATCCTTTACATAAACTCATCTACAAGTCACACACAAGAATAAATCTTTATACAAGTTATATAAGCTCGCACATGTGATTAAAGTGCTGAGAGTTCCATGGATGGATTTTTAAAAACTTGAGGAAATAAGATTCATGATTAGTTTGAGTAGGCAAAGAAAATTCCTTTAAAAATCATTTAGTTCAAATGGGCCTGTGTAGATGAGAGGGGCATAATTACTCCTTAACTTCTTAAGGAATGTTCATAAAGGATAGGAGGCCAATCCCCAAACAATTTTCCATGGGTGGAAGTTTCCTGAGTCTAATTTTTATGGTTAAGATCTTGGTCCCCCATTTTCTCTTCACTATATGACATGAGTATAAACCTAAAGAGTTATTTGAGTCTATAAAATAGATCAAAGGAGAGATGGAATGGTTTTGAGATTCTAAGACACTGAGAAGCACTATTCTCTTCACCATATGATATCTTTGACATCCCTTTACAAAATCATTACTCTACTTGGGTTGGTTCGTATAGTATGGATCTTTAATATTGAAGAAACTCCTGTAAACTATCATTTTTCCTACAAATTCTCCTTTTTTAAAACCTAAAACACTACTATAAAGTGTTGTGGATGGAAATAGGTTAAATACAATGTTTTAAACTTGGTGAAACAAATTGAGGGAGTTGAAAAGTCATAAATTATCATATGTGGGCCCATTTTTGGAAGAATTGGCATTGACTATGGTGTTAGTTGATCTAAATTAGGCATGAAACCATTTTATTATGGCTTGAGGAAGCTAATGAGGTCCACTAGAGTCATGTGGGGTGGTTTAGTGGTCTATTAAGACCAAAAATTAAATCTCATTATGACTAAAACCATTGACCTTACATATATGAGCTTAAAATGAGATATATCAATTAAATTGTTATTTTAATACATATAGAATACCTTCATGATCAATGGAACCTTAATTTAACCTTATGACCTATTATACGATGTTTCTTAAAAGCTTGAAGGGAGCATACCTCTAATTATAAGGCCAACACCAAAGTGATTATAGCATTTATCAAAATGCCTCCACAATTTATCTTCACCATTCATCTTTTACATGTTGAAAACCCTTGAAAATAATCAAGGGTCATCTAGGCATGCTTGACCATCATAATCACACTTAAATCAAAATTTAAGGGATATACAAAGGTATATAAGGACTGCCAAGGTAAATTTATGACATGACAAAATAGTGAACTAACTAAACAACCCTCTCAACTCATGATATGATTGAAAACCATAGTATTAAATGTGGACCATGACTTTAAGGCATAATATTGACCCCTTTCTAGGTTTGGGACTAGAAATTGGTCGACAATGACTCTCACATGGATACACCAAATGCAACAAGAGTAATCAACTATACAAGACTTAGTTATCAACAAGGAACCTAAGCTAACTATATAATTTTATAAGACCTCAAAAAAATAAAAAGAGTGAGGAGAATAAAAATAATGGTATAAAAGTGCACCTAAGTTATCCTAATGGTGAATAACATGTGTTCTAAAAATGGAGGTCACATGTTTTAATCCTACAAGGGGTAAGGCATGCACACCTTCATGAAAAGTATCCACATGTAAAGGGATAACTAGATCAACGTTAAATGCAATGAGGTTTAGTATGTGTTTTTAAACTTATGTTAAATGTGATGAGGTAAGTCCATAGTCCATGGTTAGGGATACTATTCACTATTTGTTTAGACATTCTAGTTATAAAAATTTCAATACCCAACATTTCATCAATGAGATGTGGGTGAGTTGGTAAAGTGACTTAGTTCTTAAAATCACCACCCAAGTTCAAATTATAATATGGTATTGGAGGCGAGTTATGGTTGATCATTGGTATTCTTGGGCTAGTTGTGGTCATTAATGGTATTCTTAGGCTAATTATGGCCATTTATTAGTATTCTTGGGCTAGTTGTGGCCATGTTGGTAATTTTGGTACTTGTGATAAATGATCACTTAGGGATTTGGGCCCTTGATTGTGTCTCAAACTAGTTGGATCTCTAGTCAAAAGTGTATAGGGTAAGGATCACACCAAAATTAATAACTATCAAAATAATAACGGTAGGAGTGAATCCAATTGAGTTTATAAGAGAAGATCTCTTCTCACAAACAAAGAAGAGGAAAAATAGGCCTAAAGAGGAAGATGAGATTTAAGTGGATCTAATTTTCATATTTGATTCTATAGGAGGAATCATAAAGAATATGTTTTTTGTCCTAAAATAAACCAATAAAATATTAGAGGTATAAGGTAGAATATATACCCTAAAATATATATTGAAAAATGTTCAAAGTTATTTTAAGACCCTTTATAACATTTTATGTTCTATGCATCAATTAAGGACAAAGACACAAACACAATGTGGAAATGTTGTGAGTTTTTATGAATCTATAACTATCTTGGATGACAAAATTCACTTCATTATCAAGGTAGTAAGACAAAAAACATATCAACATCTCAATCTAATATAACTTTTAGACATCACTTTGGCACAAAATTATGTGACCAATAAGAAGGATCATCTAATGGAATGCCATAATTAGATGTAAGAGTTGGTTGTAAAATTAAAAATTTAAGAGAAAAAGGCCATCCAAATAATTGGAGATATGTGCATTACTAGCATGTACACACCACTTTAACATGTAGTAATTAGGCCATTCTTTGATAATTTGCATTAGATTACCACCAATAATTTCAACATAGATGTTGATAATATAGTCTTTATAAGTAAAAATCAAGTTATCTAATTTATAAATTTTGAAATGGATAAAGTAGAACAATTATACGAATTTAATTATTCATTTAGGGATTCTTTGGTGTTTCATAAGAGACTAATAGACCAACTACTATTATTATTCAAATTATCTTTTATAAATTTTGAAAACATAGCGATGGATTTTTTAGCATGTATGACTAAATATGAGAAGATAATGGAGTAAGAGGAGTTGACCTCCTAGTGGGATATTCATCTTTACAATCTTAAACTTTGATGACTGTATCTTATTTTCATGTATATAATACAATCTACACTCTAATAGGTCTTTTATTTATTACACTTCCTTTCACTACAACTTATTTGAAATGGCACACAAACTTTACTAGAAAATATAGTAACATCTCTAATTACTCTAGTCCTTATAGAATTGCAGATACCATCCATGACAATTCCCAAGTGAGCATTCTCTACTTTGATTACTTCAAGTTAAATATTTACAATTGTAGTCTAATCTAGTTCAAGTCCAATCTCAACTAAAAGTTATATTCAAACTCAGTAAAGTGATTATTGAAGTCTAATTTTGATAATATTATTTATATACATGTATAATACTCTTTTATTTATAAGCATTGTAAATCATGCAGAGTCTACATGCTAGATTAAGAGTCAGGCTTATTTTATACCATGTAAAATTAAATAATATTTGAATATGAGGCAACCACATCCAAATTTATCTATACATGTTTTTACTTATTATAAAGAGAGGATAATTTATAGACTAATTCAAGCAAATAAATTTATAAAACTATTTTATGAGTTTGTGTGAGTGTGTTGTCTCTTATAATTTTTCTTGTTTTATTGAATAAGTTCCATTGACTTAACTGATATGTGCCGATGCACAATGCATCTCCATGCCTCACAGTTACCAGACTACCTGCCATGTGTTCCAATCAAGAATTGCCTCGAGTGTCCTCAAAATAGCCATATAGTGGTCTAGAAGAGGACCCAAATCATTCCAAAGCTTTTGGTGTGATGGCTAGTCCTTTATTGGTATCAAAGCTAGGTCTTGAGGTCGAGACCCACAGAAGCTCGTGGGCATGATCCACATCCCTTATTAGGGATACATCTCCACACTAAGGTGATCATCACATGCCATGTGTCCAACTGAGAATCACCTTAGGTGCTTTGTGGCTGGCCATATAGTAATCTAGAAGAGGACCCAGATCACTCTAGAGCTTTTGGTGTGACGGCCAATCCTTTATTCTAATAAAGGACTGGCCATCACACCAAAAGCTCTGGAGTAATTTGGGTCCTCTTCCAAACCACTATATGGCCAATTTGAGGACACTTGAGGTGATTCTTAATTGGAACATGTGTAGGTAGTCTGGTAACTAGGAGGTGTAGAGACACATCATGCATCAGTACAGATTAGGCCCACCAGTTTCCACAAGACTCGACCTCAAGACCTAGCTCTGATATCAATAAAGGACTAGCCATCACATCAAAAGCTTTGGAGTGATTTGGGTCCTCTTCTAGATCCCTATATGGCTAGCCACGAAGCACTTGAGGTGATTCCTGGTCAGACATGTGGCGTGCGATGATTGCCTCAGTGGGGAGACGTGTCCCTGAGAAAGGATGTGGATCATTGAAAAATATATAGTAGTATGTGTATTTTTTTATTTCTAGTTGTTGGATTTATAATTATATTAATATCAATCAATTATTTTATTATAGGTCATAATTATAAATTTTTAGTGACATTGGATGTACATAGCAATATGGTATTAATAACATCTAGATTTTAATTAGTGACTTATTATATAATTATTTACTTAGGATATTTACAATGTTTGATTGTGTTTTGTGATTACAAATAACCCACAACAAACATTATTCCATGACACACACTCAGTCTAGGGTAGTTAGTCATATTGGAAGGGTTTAATCTTGAATTGGATAGTAGAGGCCCTTCTTTTCTACCCTATGTTTCCATCCTTTTATCTTTTGTTGGGTCAAATTGACCTTAGTTTAGATCCATATATCCACATAAAGTATATTTTAGAGTGATTTTTAGACATCCATCATATATGAACCATCTAAGGTAAATAACCATTTCACTCAATCTTATTCCACTATGTGTTTATTTATAAAATTGAGACCCACAACTCATGCCTTGGAGTGAAGTTTCACCAACCATAAAATGTTAGGGATATTATCTTAAGAATATTTGGTGTGATTAAAACCCACATAAATAGTTTTTATTTGGAAATATAATGAGGTACCACATCAAATATAATTTTTTAGCTTTAAATATCATTCCAAACACTAATCATAATGTCATGACTAATAATCAGAACCAATTGTTCACTTAGTTACCTTTAGCACATGTTATACAAAAATAGAACCTAAAATTTATAAATAATTATGTACACATGCCTAATCCACATAATTATATCCAATCCTTGGTTCCATTTAAAACTTTTACCATATAAAGCATAGCTTTTGTTTCGACCAAAATAGAGTTCGATGTTATTCAACATATCATGCAAAAAATTAGCAATAATTTTCTTAATGTGTAGAAGTGATTATGGAACACATTAAGAGAAAAAATAATAGTAATTTAACATTCCAAAGGTATAAAATACCATTTAAAATACCAAGTAAGAATATATAACCATCACCCAACATATCCATTGAAATAAACATCTACGAAGTAACTTTGCTCAATTGGTGTAGGGTTAAAAAAATGACACAACACGAATAATTAGACTATACATAATTTTGTATTTCCTATGAAATATTACAAAAGGATATGTATGTTCATTATATATTCCCTAAATAATATGAAACATCTACACCAAGTACACCTAGTTCTTCTAATACTGTAATGGTGCTTGATAACTATGACTTCACATTTTATATTGAGGATGAAAATGAACTTAAAGAGAAAAAAATGAGATTCATGCTTTTTACAAATTTAAAATAAATAATTCAAATATGAGAAACAATAATCCACATCGTGATACTACCTCTATGCCTTCAAATAATAATGTAACTATTCCTCCCAATCCAAAGACCAATAATAATCAATCTCCTCTAAAAGGAAATGACTAGTACCAACATGTTGATCTACCTAATAAGAGTGGATACAATATAATCAAGGACATGAATAAAATAAAATAAAACATTACGCTTCATAAATTGGATCAAATTATAGAACAAAGGGAATTTTTTCTTAAATCTCTAACTACCAAACCATCTACTAACAAGTCAAAGGTTGCACATGCCAATATGATCATTTATAAAAATAAACATGAGGTCACATCTTTAATACTGAATGTCATATTATTTGGAAAAAAAACATGCATAATTTCTTAGTTTATTTAGGCACTTTAACAAATGTGATGCCTAAAGGTATTTTTAATAAGTTAGGTTTGACCATATAAAATTCAAGAAGAGTGCTCTTAAAATTAGACAAGTCTCATGTCCTAGTTAGAGGGGAATTATTAAATGTCTATATGTAACTTACTTTTGAACCATGTGTCCAATAAAAAAATGACATCCTTTTATTTGACATTCATTACGGTTTAATCTTTATCTATGATTAGTCAAAAACATTGAATGGACATATGGAAATAGAATTATTACATATGTGGTTACCTTGGAAAGGAATGGCCAATAAAATTAGGGTTGATAGAGAACCAAATATGAAATATGAAATCATAGACTACAACTCTAAAAATGAGAGAGTTAACTTTGATTCATCACTTGTAGGATTTTACACTTTCATAATGAAGCATAAGAATAATTAACTATAATTTAAATGTATTTCATAATTATGGACCTTATATTTTGATAGGTATCACTCCAAACAAGGATCTTCTATAGTCAAATTTGATTGAACCTAATGGGAATTAATACCTTACTACTTCCAAGCTATGTTTTCTATCCACCAACAATCATGTAAAGTATGAAGCTTTGATTTTAGAGTTACAATTATTATTAAAGTACCATATCATACAAAATTTAATGTTTGGAGACTCAATTTTGGTTTTAACTAAGTTATGACTAGATACTAATGCAAGACATCATATATGAAGAAATATAAATAAAGTAGCTTGGGATTCAATTGACTCATTTGAATTTTTTAATATAAAAACAATCTAAGGAAAACAAAACTAGACATCAAATTCTCTGGCCACTTAAATAATAAATTTGGCCCCACTTCAAGACTCTAAAATGTATAAATTATCTATAGAATTAATACCATGTCCTTCAGTCCCTAACAATGATGACAATTTTTAAATATTTGATGATGACTAGTAGATCATATAGTTCATGGGAAATTATGGTTATTTTGAGTCAGAGATTAATGATGAAATAGATTTTGTTCTAATGAATAAAGAAAAAAGTGAATATGGTATCATCTAATTGAAATAAAATATAATACCTAAATAAATTGTATCATTAGAGCGAGTCTTCAGCATGGACCACAAAGATAAAAACTAGAAGTAATCTAATACAAGAAAATATTATTTTTCCAAATTGAATCTAGGAACAAATGAGTATTCATAGCATGTAAACATTGGATTGAGATATTTTGAGAAATAAAAATATAGATTGAAGTAATTATTGAAAAAATGCAAAGATATGAATGCCTACACTTATGAATATTTAAATATATTTTGTCACAGGATTATCACACATACTATACCACTTAGAGAGGGTAATAAATGTTTAAGGAAAAGATAAATACCAGTTAATTCCATTCTATAATCTCTCATTTATAAATAAGTTAAGAAATGATTGGATTCCAAAATATTGTTTCTAATTAGAAATTCTACTTGGGTGGCTAACCTAGTCCTTGTGAAAAATAAGAATGGTAAAATTAGACCTTACATGGATTTGATAAATATTAATTTAGATTCATAAAAAAATATAAATCTCTTACTCTCCCTAGATGAAGTGATATAGATAGTTCGTGGGATGATGTCTTTTCTAGATGGATTTTCAGGATACAATCAGGTGTTGGTATAAAATTATGATAAAATGAAAATCTATTTCATTATTAAATTGGGATATTTTACATACAAAATAATGCTTTTTGTAATAACCAATTTAGGTTCTACTTTTCATCATTCCATGGACTTTGATTTTCAAGTAATCATTAGTAAGTGCATCATTATTTACATGGATGATCTAACTATCTTCTTTAAGGATAGGTCAAATCATGTGGTCCATGTGTAGAAAGTATTTAATAGATGTAGTACATATAAAATCTCACTCAATCCTAATAAAAGTATTTTTGGAGTTATGAAATGTAAGTTAATAGACATGTGATTACCAAGTAATATATTTATATTAACCCTAAAATAATTTGAGTTATTTTGAAAATTCAATATCCTAAGAGTAAGAAGGAACTCAAGTATTTCTTTGGTAATATAGATTTTATTGGAGATTTGTCATGATGATGTCATGGTGGTGTCATGGAGATGCTCTGGTGAGTGGATGAAGTGCCTTGATAGTCTATGTGACAATGATAAAGTGTGTAATGTGCATGTTCTAAGTATGCTTGAATGTGGGTTAGTTTATCTTCAAATTTTGACTAATCAAAGGTATTCAAGGTTGAGTATGGTGATTGGAGCATATGAAATAATTACATAAGATGTTATATATGATTTAAGAGCTTGTGTGCACAATTTTAATTCATCTAGTTGATCATAGTTCTCATCTAGATATTTTGGGTTTAGTGGTAGAAAATTTGAGTAGGCAGTTTGATGATGTCACCATTACCACATAGGAAGGAGTCAAGGGGAGATGGTCATATAGTTATGATAACATTAGTCCCTAGTTATTATGTACTAGATATAAATTAATTCATTGAATGATAGTCAAATATTTGAGGGTGCAAAGTTGGATTCTCATTTAGAATTCATTGTTTTCTCATACTTAGCCAAATTTGTAGATTGGCTAGAAAGAGCTGAGTAAGCATGTTGATGAGGTTAGAATTCACATGTATGAAGGTTTAAAGACAAAATGATCATATGGGTTTATTGAATTTTGGGCCTAGTTTATTTTTACTAATTTTTAGATCATGCAATGTAGTTCATCAAAATATATGCATATGAAAAGTTGGGCTCCCAGGCAAATTGACTATGTTTTTCCATACTTAGCCAAATTTGCATAAGGCAAGAAAGAGTCAAGTGAGAATTTTTATGGTGTTATATATTTCACATGTGAAGGTGTCAAGAGAAGATAATCATATGGATTTCTTCATTTTTTAGCATAGATCATTTGTGATAAATATGAGTTCATACACTAAAGCACATTAAAAGTTATGATTATTCAAAGTTAGCCTCTCATGTAGATTTGGACATAGTTGGCTTTGTGACAAAAGTTTTTGAGAAGGCACTTTAATGAAATTATATCTAACATTCATGATAGTTCTATGATCTATTTAATTACATTTTTATATTATCTTAATAAAGGATATTGTTAACCATAGTTTGCCCAACAGGCCAAAAATTGGTCCCCTTCTTCCCCTGCTGTTCTAAGCCAATTCATTTTTTATTTTGCACAAGTCTAGGAATTTCTACGGACTCCATAGGTCTATTTATATGGACTCTAAAGGTATTTTTATGTGGAATCTATAGGTGAAGTTTCTACAGATTCTACAAAAAAGTTTTTCTATAGACTTTGTAGGTTAGTCTTTTGGCGAATGAAGAATCAGTTAAGAGAGTGTTGGGTTTTACAAGGCTTCTTCAGGCTCTTGTCGAAAGAAATCCATAAGGAAAGAGAGATAAAGTAGTGCAATGACATGATCTTTCAATAGAGTTAATGACTTTAAACCATTGAACAATTGAACCGGTTCAATGCCTTGGTTCATCACTTTGGTTCAATGCTCAAGTTCAACAGCCGAGGTTTAATGCCAAAGTTCATCTCTTGGTTCAAAGGCTTGGTTCAATTCAGTTGGTTCAATGCTTCAACAAAGTTCAACACTTTGGTTTGATGGTAGAGTTTAATGCTTTGGTTCAAAACTCAAGTTCATCGACCTTGGTTCAAAGCCTTAGTTCATCGCAACAAGTTCAAAGGCTTATTTTAAAGTTGCAAAATTCAAACAAATGGCGTGCAGTGTTGAATCATTGAACCATTGAACTGTTGAACCATTTTTGGTTCAAGTGGTTGGTTCAAAGGAATGGTTCAAACACTTGGTTCAAGTAGTAGGTTCAAATGGCTCAGTTTAACAAATGAGTGGTGTGCAATGTTGAACCATTAAACCATTGAACCATTTTTGGTTCAATCGATCGGTTCAACGGCTTAGTTCAAGGGACCATCCTAAAGCTAGAAGACAAGTGACCTTGTGGAGGGTAGTTCTGAGTTTAAAAGCCCTTGCAGAGGGTAGGGATCACTTCAAAGGTAGCTGAAGGTTTTCAAAAGTGTGCAGAAAGTCGTAAGGCTTTGAATTATTTTGGACTTTTATCCAAAGGAATTCCTTCAAACAAAAAGTTTGAAGGAATTAGAAGGAAGTTTGCTAGCACAAAGAAAGGACCTAGGGAAATCTAAGTGACCAATTCTCATGGACTTTTTATCTGCGAGAAAAAATCCCATAGGAAAAAACCCATAGAAAAAGCCCACAGAAAAGGCCTGAAGGAATTTGCCAAGGATAGTGACATCTCAAAAGCCATCAATTTCAAGGAGACAAATTAGCTGTTGACTTTTAAAGTGATGATAGGTGCATGAACATCATATTTAAGATGGTGAAATAGTTGTTTGCTTTTAAATTACTTGAGTACCAACCATGAAAAGAGCCCAAGGAATGTAGTGACCTACCAGAAGATAGCCCCTGAGGGCTGAAGGAGCCAAAAGGAGACAAAGTAGGAAGAAGACAAGGTGCAGAAAGAGACAAATCAGTTCAAGTGGCAAAGAGGTGAGTTATTGCCAGATGGTCACCAAACGGCACGACCTATTTTTTTTCTAGTTTACATTTATAAGCAAACAAACCATGCAAATGCCTTGAAAAGAGTAGTCTATTTCCAGAAAAGAGGCACGGCCATGTTTTTCACATTAATGTGGAATGCCAAATTCAAAGTAGGAACTAACAATCAAATGGCTCCCTCTTCCCAAGGCTCAGAGCGCACATGGGCCAGCCTACAAAAAGAGTGCCAAAATATTTCCCAAAAAATGCCAAGTTCTCTTCCTCTTTCTATATACTGTAAAATTCTCATTTTGAGAAGGATGGACTCTCTTATCCTTAAGGCAAAACTCTACCAAAAAATCTCTCGGGCTTGTAAGGCAGAGCTCTGCCAGTTTTTACCTTAAATCAGGACATAGCATTTTTTACCTCTATCTGGACTTACACTTTAAAGTATATGTCTGTTTTCTTCTTTTGTGTTATGTCATTATCTTTCATGCTTTTCACAAGTTAATTACAGCATGTCCAGTGCATTGTGAAGTCTCCTTTTCTGTAGGTCTGCCAGAAGTGTTCCTAAGGGAATGTAGGTGCCTATGAATAGGCTGCCATAAGTGTGTTTGAGGACACCTCTGGTAGTTTTCTTCCTCCCTGTATTTCCACGAACCCCTAGTTGACTATTGAAAAAGAGCTTCCCACTTTAGATGAAGTGTATGGGTGATTATTTTTGGTGAAAAGTGTATATTCGGGCTAGGTGGGTCACATTTTCTAGTGTATCACCTTTTCCTTTTTAAGCTTAGGTTCTATTTTTAGCATCTCTCTCTCTCTTTTCATCCCCCCTTTTTTCTTTTTATTTATTAGCAGTAGGAGAAACCAGGGCCTAAAAGATACATCAGAGGGAGCTAGCCCTTGTCTAGAGACTCTCCCCTCCAGCTTCACCAGTCCCACAGGCGAGAGGGGAGTTTCCATTGTTGCATGTGGAAGGGCAGGAGCTAGGCGTCCTACCCCTGGGTGTAATCCACTGTGTCAACAATTTTTGGCATGCCTGGTGGGACCAACTAAGACAAGTTTTATCCAAAGAGTTGAAGAACTTTTGGTATGTTCTTCAACCAACCAGCCTTTGGAGGCTTTTGCATCAACACCAATGGCGACTCTGAGTTAAATCAACTAGTTAAGTAGTTTTGGTGCCATCAGGAAATAGTATTTTGGTATGTATAATTCCATCATTTAGAGGCATGGACCCTATTTTCCTTGGCTAGCATGGCTATGATCCTTATTAGCCTTATGCCCAGTCTTCTCAATGTGTCACTTCTCCCACTCAACCTAGTCTCTTTGCCAATCAACCTGTTTCCACCTTCAAATGAGCACTGCTGGGATACAAAAAGTATGTAATAGATATTGACACCAGAAGGGGATGTGGCCAAGAAATTCCTGATCATGTCATCCATCATGTGAGAAATGCACTGGATTAGGTTAAGAGTAAATGGGCTCCTATTGAGAGAACCAACTGGCAAAGGCTTACAAGTGAGATGATGGATGTGAGTGGCATGATTGCATCTTTGGATGAGAAGCTGAGTATTTATGAGAGGTAGCCTTACCAAGTCTATCAACCTACATACTTGCTGCCCCAAGTATCATATCAGTCATATAAAACCACTGCTTATGAGCCAAGTCAAGCCTGTCAAAATCCTTTCCCCAATCATGTTGAGGAGAGTTCTAAAATAGTAAATCTTGTGTTTTAGACTAATCTTGATAGACAAATCAAATTGACAAATATTCAAATGTATCAGTCTATCTTGGTAGCAAGGGAAGTGGAATATAAACCCTCACTACCCTCTCACATTTTGGCCCCATCACCCCAAAAGGAGATGCCCAATCTAAATATCTTGAGCTAGAATAAAGTGATTGAGTCATGAACAGCAAGGAAGAGCTGAGTATTTATGAGAGGTAGCCTTACCAAGTCTATCAACCTACATACTTGATGGCCCAAGTATCATATCAGTCATAGACAACCATTGCTTATGAGCCAAGTCAAGCCTATCAAAATCCTTTCCCCAATCATGTTGAGGAGAGTTTTGAAATAGTAAATCTTGTGTTTCAGACTAATCTTGATAGATAGATTAAATTGACAAATATTTAAATGCAACAGTCTATTTTGGTAGCAAGGGAAGTGGAATATAAACCCTCACTACCCTCTCACATTGTGGCCCCATCACCCCAAAAGGAGTTGCCTAGTTTGAATATCTTGAGCTAGAATAAAGTGGTTGAGTCATGGAACAACAAGGAGGAGAAATACATTGTCTAAGAGTGTGAGGTACAAAATGAAGTTAGTCCTTTTCAGTTCCCTCTCACCCTTCCTCCAGAAGCCTCTTGCATTTCTTGGTAACCTTCATGCACTCCCCATTTCTATGATGATTCTTATGAGCTCTATGAGGTACAAAATGAGGATAATAAGGCTAAGCAGATTGAAGAATTAGAGAAGAAGATGAGACTACTTAGAGAAGGAGAGATGGAACTTCTAGACCTTGTGGAGGAGCCCCAGGACCTTGGAGAAAACAAAGTTGCTACCTATTTGCAGGAGCAAAATTCTAACTCTAAGATCCTGAACTGGAAGAAAATAGTAGAATCATGGGGCAAGAAGGAGGAGAAGAGAGGTTTTGCATAAAACCTTAAAGAGGATGAGGTTGCCCCTACTCATGAAAATTCTGGCGACCTCCAAGAGAGGTGTTTCTAAGAGGATATAGCCTAAAGAATTATAGAGTTGGAATCCAGAGAGAGATTCCTCAGCCAAGGTGTGATGGATGATTCAGACCCAATGGCACATTCCATGTCTAAACACACCTCATCTACACACCCCCAAGAGAGCTATCAAGCCACACCTAATATTGATGAAGTGCTAGCTAGATGGAAGGAGGAGAATCGTTTGATTCTAGCTCAAGGATTGCCTCCTCTTCCACATGTTTTTTCCACTTCATCCCTTCTCAAGGAGGAAACCATTCTGTAGGAGGTGAGTGAGGAGCAGAAGATCTAGTTTTTAGTTCTTTAGGAGGCTATCATGAGCAATAATGAAGAATAAATCATCATCAATTCTCCTTGTGAAGACCTCATCAGCAATGGAGAAGACACAAGGCATGTATAAACACAGATGTTCCAACAATATGAGGAGGAACATAAGCATGGTGAGCTCTCTCACCCTTTTTTTGATGAACTTCCTTGTTGTTTCAATGAGGAGGACTACTATGCCAAGGAGCTTGAGTTGGAGGAAGATCAGGAGAATATCTTTGAACATCTAGAGACCCTAATCTTTGAGGAGGAAAAGGAGAGGTCTATCTACCTTGAGGAAAGCCTTAAAGAAGAAAGCTTTGAACAAAGAAGTGATGTTCTATGGGATGAGCAATCATTTTGTGAGTCCATTTTAGACATCACAATAGTCACCCTTCTTCAAGAAGGCAAGGAGGGAGTAGAGGATGAGTTTGATAGGATCTCCAACAAAGCAGAAGGAAACATGTCAAACCATGATGCATTGCAGAGGGATTGTGTAGATCAAAGGTCTTATGGTGATGAGCCAGTAGCCATAGATTTCTTGGTGAAATGCACCAACATAAAGGACCAGTGTTTAGTAAGCTTTCAAGAACAAACAAAGTACGTATATGTTGGAAGCATGTTTGAATTTGATCCACTTAGAGACAAGCTGATTAAGGTGACAGGCAAGAGGAGCAGGTCACCAAATCTCCTTTTCATTCAGCCACTTGTCTGGTGCCATAAGTCTTCTTACCAAGAAGGGGACTTAAGAAGTTTTCCCTTTGATCCAAGAGGGAGGCTTTTTTCTTGGTTAGCTGTATATAGTAGTTTACTTTCAGTTTCTTTTCCTACTTTTCCTAAGTGTAGTTTGCATAGGTAGTGTTTTTAGCCTTGTGTGTTTTCCTTTGTGTGTGGGGTAAAAGGTTCATGTTTGATTCTTGGATTTGTTGGGTTTGTTAACTTTTTTCAAGCTACATCTGACTCTGTGCCTAATGGACTACAAGGAAACTAGTCTCTAAGCATAGCAAGCATGCTTCCCCTGGGAGTGCCAATTTGTTGACCATTTTTTGCCCAATAGACCAAAAATCGGTCCCCTTCTTCCCCTGCTATTCTAGGCCAATTCATTTTTGATTTTACACAAGTCCAAAAATTTCTATAGACTCTACATTTCTATTTCTACAGACTCTGTAGGTCTTTTTCTATGGACTCTACAGGTGAAGCTTCTATGGATTCTGCAAAGAAGTTTTTCTATGGACTCTGCAGGTTAGTCTTTTGGTGCATGAAGAATCAGTTCAGAGAGTGTTGGGTTTTACAAGGCTTCTTCAGGCTCTTGTCTAAATAAATCCATAAGGAAAGAGAGCTAAATCAGTTCAATGACATGATATTTCAAAAGAGTTGATGGCTTTAAATCGTTGAACCATTGAATTGGTTCAACGCCTTGGTTCAATGTCGTAGTTCATCGCTTTGGTTCAACACTCAAGTTCAACAGCTAAGGTTCAACACCAAAGTTCATCACTTGGTTCAAAGGCTTGGTTCAATTGAGTTGGTTCAATGCTTGAACAAAGTTTAATGCTTTGGTTCGATGGTAGAGTTCAATGCTTTGGTTCAAAACTCAAGTTCGTCGACCTTGGTTCATCGCAACAAGTTCAAAGGCTTGTTTTAAAGTGGCACAATTCAAAAAAATGGTGTGTAGTGTTGAACCATTGAATCATTGAACTATTGAACCATTTTTGGTTCAAGTGGTTGGTTCAAGTGGTTGGTTTAAAGGAATGGTTCAAACACTTGGTTCAAGTGGTAGGTTCAAATGGCTCGATTCAATAAATGAGTGGCACACAATGTTGAACCATTGAACTGTTGAACCATTTTTGGTTCAATCCATCGGTTCAATGGCTTCGTTCAAGGGAGCATCCTAAAGATGGAAGACAAGTGCCCTTGTAGAGGGTAGTTTTGGGTTCAAAAGCCCTTGTAGAGGGCAGGGAACACTTCGAAGGCAGCTGAAGATTTTCAAAAGTGTGTAGAAAGTCTTAAGGCTTTGAATTCTTTCAGACTTTTGTCTAAAGGAATTCCTTTAGACAAAAAGTATAAATGAATTTGGAGGAATTTTTCCAACATGAAGAAAGGACCTGGGGAAATTTAAGCAACCAATTCTCATGGACTTTTTGTCTTTGGGAAAAAAGCCTGCAGGAAAAAACCCATAGAAAAAGCCCGCAAAAAAGGCCCAAAGGAATTTGCCAAGGATAGTGACATCCTGAAAGCCATCAATTTCAAGGAGACAAATTAGTTGTTGACTTTTAAAGTGATGATGGGTGCATGGACGTCAAATTTAAGATGGTGAAATAGCCATTTGCTTTTAAATTGCTTGAGCGCCAACCATGAAAAGAGCCCAAGGAATGTAGTGACCTACCAAAAGATAGCCCTTGAGGGCTGAAGGAGCCAAAAAGAGACAAAGTAGGAAGAAGACAAGGTGTAGAAAGAGACAAAGTAGTTCAAGTGGAAAAGAGGAGGTGAGTTATTGTCAGGTGGTCACCAAATGACACAGCCTATTTTTTTTCCAATTTGCATTTATAAGCAGACAAGCCACACAAATGACTTGAAAAGAGTAGTCTGTTTACATAAAAGAGGCATGGCCATGTTTTTCACATTAATGTGGAATGCCAAAGTCAAAGTAGGAACTAACAATCAAATGGCTCTGTCTTCCCAAGGCTCAAAGCGCACATGGGCCAGCTTGCAAAAAGAGTGCCAAAATCTTTCCCAAAAATGCCAAGTTCTCTTCCTCTTTCTATATATTGTAAAATTCTCATTTTGAGAAGGATGGAATATTTTATCCTTAAGGCAAAACTCTACCCAAAAATATCTTGGGCTTGTGAGGCAGAGCTCTGCCAGTTCTTACCTTGAATCAAGACTTAACATTTTTTACCTCTATCTGGACTTGTACTTTAAAGTATATGTTTGTTTTATTCTTTTGTGTTAAGTCATTGTCTTTCATGATTTTCACAGGTTGATTATAGCATGTCTAGTGCATTTTGAAGTCTCCTTTTCTGTAGGTCTGCCAAAAGTGTTCCTAGGGGAATGTAGGTGCTTGTGAATAGGCTTCCATAAGTGTGTCTGAAGATGCCTCTGGTAGTTTTCTTCCTCCCTGTATTTCCACAGACCCATAGCTAACTATTGCAGAAGAGCTTCCCACTTCAGATGAAGTTTATGGGCACTTTTTTTTGGTGAAAAGTGTATATTCAGGCTAGGTGGGTCACATTTTCTGGTGTATCACCTTTTCCTTTTTAAGCTTAGGTTCTATTTTCAGCATCTCTTTCTCTCTTTTCATCCCCCGCCTTTTTTCATTTTATTTGTTAGTAGTAGGAGAAACTAGGGCCTAAAAGATACATCAAAGGGAGCTAGCCCTTATCTAGAGACTCTCCCCTCTAGCTTTGCCAGTCCCATTGGTGAGAGGGGAGTTTCCATTGTTGCATGTGGAAGGGCAGGAGCTAGGCGTCCTGCCCTTGAGTGCAATCCACTGCATCAACAGATATCATTTGGTCCGAGTTTGAGATCTTGTATTGAAGCAAAAAAAAGTTATTAAGGATAAAAAATGTCTACTCAAGCATATTGATAGGCTCCCCATAATTAGTCATTTTTGAAAGTGTTAAATCTCAAAGAAAGATCAATGATGCATGTTTCTCTAAGGAGTTAGGAGGTAATGAGATGAGGACAAGTGGATGATGTTTAATGACTAAGAAAAGGTATAGGTTAATGATCCAATATTGATCAATCATTCATATAATTGATCAAATGATGAGCATTGATCATTAAATACCTAGTTGATCTATAGGGATTGATGAATTTTATGGAGTCAACATTTCAAGGATGCATGATATGTGGTTAAAGTGATAGAGGTTTAATGATTGAGCTTTGCTTCCTATGTATTAAAGATGGATCAATATTGATAGAGTGTATTTGATCTGATGCTAAGAGGACATGAGATGTGAGGATAGAGTTCAAACTTTAACTATGACTATTTGCATTTGAATATTTGAATTTGAAAAGGAAAGATCAATGTTTGATTTTTGGACCATAGCTTTTGATAAAATTTAAATTTGATATTGTAGTAAAAATCAAAGTGGTAAAGGACTCCAAGGCACATCTAGATATATGGATTTTGAAGATATGTGAGTGTGTATAGACAAATATATTGAGTTCCAAAGTTGATTGTGTTTTTGTATATGTTCTACAAGTGAATTGAAAAGGATATTTAAGCTTATGTAGATGTTTAAATGTTTTATGGTGAATTAGATATTGGGGAGTATTATAGACTTCATGAGGATGCTTTAAGATTATTTTAGAGGTGTGATCAATCTATCTTAAGTATCAACAATGCTTAAGAAGTTGACTGTATATTCATTAATGGAATTCATATGTATGAGGTCACTATTTGAGTTATTTGAGCATATGCAAAGATAAACTAAGATGATTGTGATATTTTGAAGATGTCTTAGAGGACATAAGGAGTGGACCTATGTGTTTGTAAATGGTCTTGAGTTCTTAATTTTCTTAAAGATATATGAATGTGAATGGGTCTCCATAGGACCTAAAAGTGACTTAGGCATATTTTGAAAGGGGATTGTGCTTAAGGTTGACCCATGTGAGATGCCTTAAGGGTGAAATCATGTATTTTGGCTAACAAGGATTATTATGGAATTGTTATTTCATGATTTATATATATAATGGAACCAAATGTGTTATTTTATGGATTTTAGAGCATGAGATTGAGGAGAGATTTGTGAGAGGATTATGTGTGTGGTTTGTAGAGTGAAGGATATGTAGTGTGTCTATTGGTGGAGTTAACTAGTAGACTAGTTAGGTGCCTGTATGTATGCCCTATAGGTCATATTAATTATGTTAGAATAGTGCTCTTTCAATTTGTGGATATGTGAAGTGGTTCAAGTGTGCATGTGTGGACTATGTGTATGACCATCTAGTCATGTTGTTGAAGTTGTGACAAATTTGTTGATAAAAGTATAGAAGAGTGATATCCAGAGATCCATCATTAGGTGTTGAAGACATCACTTCTAAGGTGGAAGTGTTCATCTCAAGGAGGGTCTAAAGGAATTGATCTTCCTTAGGGGTAGTTTCTCCTTGTGAAATAGGGTTTCACTAAAGACATTTGATCATAAAGACTTGATCAAGGTTGTAGGTCATAAAGACTTGATCGAAGGTTTTTTATCAGAAGGATGATTAGTATCTTGTTTGTGATCATATTATAGGATAGTAGTCCATATGTTTGTAGGCTTGAAAATGGGTTTTATTCCCTAAGAGGGTTTCCCACGTAGCTCTTATGTTGTGTATGTGATCTTACCTTATGTTCATTGTTCACTATTATGCATTATCTTTATGTTTCATGAATTCTTAAGTTAAATGCTTAAGTAATTGAAAGGGTTTGGAAATTGTACTTGATTTTTTGCCACCACTAATTCAACCCCCGCTCTTAGTGGGTTGTACCTCTAATTAATTTCATTTGAAAATTTATTGTAGGATTTGAAAAAAATGTAAAACCATTTAATTATGTGTTAAAATAGGAGGAAAAAGTAGAATGGAATCCTGAAGCTAATAAATCATTTGAAGATATAAAAAGTTCCATCACCCAAGCTTCAATTTTGATTAGCCTAGATTTCACCAAGGATTTATTCATGTATTCATTTTCATCATAATACATTATATCAGTTGTGTTCACTCAAAATTTTGAATATAGGGAACATATTATCACATTCATAATTAATAACCTAAAAGATGTAGATTTAAAGTATTATATGATTAATAAACATAATTATGATTTGATCAAAGTATTGAATAGATTCAAACACTATATTTTGTACAACAATATATATGCTATTATCCTAGACCCAGTGCTCAAATTTATACTTGTAAATAATGAGCTAGGTGAATGGAGAAGAAAATGGATGGCCAAATTAAAATATAATGACTTAGAAATAAAACCTTTAAATTAACTAGAGGTGATTGGCATATTTAGACTATTCACTACCTACTCATAAACACATGTTCTTCTAAACTAAATAGAGAAAAAAAGAGAACACCTAGGCTCAAATTAGTATACTATATGATTAAAAAAAGTGTAACATATAAAAAAAATTGAAGTCATATATTTAAGGTGTGTTTCTAAAGAATCAGTTATAGATATACTTAACACTTCCATTAGAATATAGGTAGCAAGAATCCCTCAAACAATGATATAGCTCATAAAATACTAAGGATAACATAGTATTGGCCTACTATTTTCTAGGATGAACATAATCATATTAGGACTTGTCACGAATGCCAAATATTTGAGAAAAGATAAATATATGAAGTTATGCCTTTGCAACATATTATTGAATGACACCATTTTGCATAATGGGGTATAGATTTTATAGGTGTCATTAATCCCAATTCATCATATAGACACAAGTTTATGCTATCAAATATATATTATAGCATGAGATGGACTGAAGTAGTTTATACAAAGAAATCTAAGGCATAATATGTAATCAAATTCCTCAAGGATAATATTTTGGCTAGGTTTGGAACATTAATTTAATTAGTGTGTGATAATTGTCAAACTTTTCAATCTATATAATTTATTAAATGAGCTTATAAAATTCATATAATTATTAATTTTTATTCAAATTATTACCTAGAAGGAAATGGATTTGTTGAATATACCAATAATAATTTGATTGATGAAATACATAAGTCTATAGAGAGTAAACCAAGAGAATGTCACCTATTACTAAAGTGTGTATTATGGGTAGACAAAACCAGACATAAACAAGATTTAAAATTATCACATTTCCTATTTTTATATGGACACCATTGTATTTTACCCATCACTCTTAAGTTTCCAACAAATCATGATGATGGGATTTAGTTTAGGCTGCTTGACATTGTTCAAATGGAGGATGCAAGAACATAGGTTTTATATAATCTCAATAAACATCAAGGCATTATCAAAAGATGGTTTGATAAAAGATAAAAGTTTTTAGGGTTTTAGACTTATTCCTCCTATGGGATAAAACACATCAGACTAGAATTTATTATTTATTAGTGTGAGTAGATTAGATTTTCTACTTTATTAGATTATATTTCATGCTTTCCTTGACTATATATCTTGATTTTATAGATTAAATTTCTTGCTTAATGAGATTTAATTTGATTTAAGTTACTTGTGTGTTTCAATAAGTTCATTTTGACCACTTCCAGATGGATTTCTAAAATTTATCTAGAAGGAAATTAATCACACTTAAGGATATGCATGGACTTATTCATGATAAATTTGGGTCTTAGAATTAAGGTACACATCATGATTAGTTGGAAGGTTTTATTTGAATTAAATAAATTTATTATATTGTTGGAATTTACCTTTATATTTTTATGCAAAGTTTAGAAAGACTCTCATTTTGAAAGATCAACTACACATTTACATACATAAAATGTGTTTAAGGGATAATAAACATTGTCAATGATAAATATGAGTTCAATATCTAATATAAAATTAAAAAATGTTATATATCCATTAAATGGTGGTTCCCAAGTCTTCTTCCAAGACATTTCTACAAAAAAATTCATGGAAGAGGGGTGATTCGAGTAAAATCTATTATGGTTATGTATGTTTGGTTAGTAGTAGAGTAATGATTAAAGTATAATTAAATTTATCTATCTTGGGGATATATATGTCTAGTAGGTAGTAGAGCAATGTTTGAATTCCCATATATACATACTTAAAATTTAATTTAACTTGAGCTAATAAAAGGCAAATAAACCTAAAATTTTGTGTAATATTTGATAAAAATATCATAACAAGGATAGATAAAACTCACATAATAACACATGATCTAAAAATTTAGAAGGGTTAGTATGTTGCATGACTATGTTGAATTATTTTTAAGTTCTCTAATTTTTCTGTTTCTTCCTTAAAAATAAAAGTTATGATATGATAGTCAAACTATAAATTTTGGGTTCTCAAATGCTCAATAGTATTTCCCCATTAAGTCAACACTTTTTTTGACCAACATGTCACATTTTAAAATATTCAAATAGAGACACTTTAACCTTGAAAATCCCAATTTTGGTTTCCATCAAAATATAATTTGACCCTAAAACAAATTTGGACCAAAACATACAAAAGCCTAAATTTTATCATTTATGAATTAATTTATAAGTTTTGGCTTAACATTAGGGCATAAATTATCTAAAAGTATGATTTGCATTTAAATTTGACTTATTTGACTAACTGAGTTAACCATTCAATTTTCAATTGTTTTGAATTTTATAGGTCAAGATTGGTGAATACATGTCACTTTCTCACTGAAACTTTGAGGGACATAAAAATGAATTAGACTTAAAAAATACTTAAGGCATGTTGAATAAATGATATATTTTCAATTGTACATATCTTGGTACATCATTTTTATTTGGAAGAAAACTCAGTTATAAATTCTCACAACTAGTTAACAACTTGATATTTGGGCATGTGTCTTCATCTCACCACATCACAAATCTTAGCTCAAAATTATGAGTCAAAAATTGAAGACAACTTGAGTAATTTAGATTTCTCTAGGTGCCTCAATATAAATTTATCACATTCTTTGGGGTAGAAATCTAAGTTCAAAATATAAGTGACTGTGTGACTACATGAGAACACTCACTTATCATCATCACATTGTACATAAGATGATAAACTAATATGATAGAGATCAATGATACATACCAAGTGATGAAATAACATGCCTCCACATGCCATTATTTATAAATTCATCTCCCACATTTCATTTAATGATTACTCTACATGTCCATTTCATGATAGTCATCTACCATGTGTCATGCCACATGCCATCACCTCACTAATCCTTACACTAACATGACCTGAGAATGAAATGGCATGTATAAATAAAATGATAAAGTGAATGAAATGGCATGTATAAATCAAATGATAAAGTGAAAATACACCATGAATCCCACAATGACATAGTTAGCTAAAAATAAAAATATAAATGTTGTGATTAAGTGGAATAAAAAAACTTTAAAGGTAGACCAACACATTAAAACTTAAAGGGATTACTAAGAAACCAAATATAATGATAAATCACCACATTTTAAATAAACCCAAGAAAGCTTACATCATAAAGTAAAATTAAATTAGAATATATGGGTGATGGATACCATTACTCTACAATTAATTCTTGTTGATGGAGGATTTGAATAATGATTTCACAAGCTATGCAACTGGGCTATATGATATATTATAAAGTAAAATAAAATTATATTTTCTAATTTTTAACTTTATAATTACTATCCAAATATCTATATTTATTGAAATCCCTAATTTTTGATATTAAACACAAAGCTTAGTTTAGTCAATAATGGAAGCTGATAATCAATAACTAGCTCTTTTAATATTCTACTTTGGAACCAAAAAAGGGCTGAAGGACACATAATTTGATCAAGCTAATTTGAGAAATGTGTTCAACCACTATTTGGCCATTTATGTAAAGGTCAAGGACATTAAACCATACAATGATGAGGGAAATCTGAATATTGATGAGAGGTAATATAGAGATGACTTACTATTAATAAAATATTTTAGGCTTCATAAAGTAATAGCCAAGCCTTAGATATTTCCCTACATAGACTTACTTTATAATATATTAATAGTAGACACATGTACAAAAGACATTTTTCATAATAATAATATTACATATCTAGCCTCCAATTTGGCTTTTTTATCCTTTTATAAGTTATATATACTACTAAAACCAAACATACCTTACAACCAAAAAATAATCAGTGAGTGGTTCAAAGATAATAGTGTTCGGGTTACCTTAATAATATGGGCCCAAAAAGTATTATGGGATGGAGTGAGGAGTGAGGAATGAAGATTGTGGAGAACATGAATTTTTTTCAAAAAAAGATTTTGAGTGGGAAAAAGGGGATGGGGATGGATTTATTGATCAAGTTTAGATCCCTAGTCCAGGTGTGGGTTATTCAGTTAGGGATAATAGGTTATGTGATTTGAATAGACCAAAATTAATAGGTTTTTATCATTTCTTGAAGTAAGCGAATAGTAAAGATCCAAATAATTGACTCTTAAAAGGATGTGTTCTAAAAAATTCAAGAGAAATATTTCATGCCAAGAAGAAATCCATCCCAATTAGGTACTCCCTATATTTAAGTTTGATAAATGATTAAAGATATAAGTTCCTAAATCATTGATCCATAGTGCTTTAGAAAGAATGATAGATGTTTAAGTGGGAAAGTTTATGGGAGTTAGACCCAATATGGATGTGTTCATATAGTGTGTGGAAAAAAAGTGTATGCTTAAAGGCCATCTAGAAATTTCAGCCATGTATAATGTATTTTTTTATTTAGTTCAATAATGAGGAATATTATAACCATATAGTTGTGGGGCATGGTTTTTAGGAAAATCAAGTTTATTCTTGAGAAAATGGAATCCAATATTTAATCCAAACAAAAGGGACATTAATATGATTCCTATATGGGTCAGGTTTCTAGGTTTACCCTTGGATTTTTTGGAAGAAGATCTAATGATTATAATATCAAATAAATTTGTATATCTAATAGCATTTGATGCATCCACTAAAGCTCAAACAAGACTGATACATGCAAGGTTTTATGTCAATGTTGTTATCAATCAAGAGCATTCCAACTTAGTTTTCCTTAGGTTATCCCAAGGGGAAAGTATATAATGTATTAAGTATGAATATTCTACCCTCAAATGTGTTAATTATCTCAAACTTGGTCATAGAACTATATTTTATTCAGATGTGAGAAATGCCTAGAATAATAATACAAAGAATAATCATAGTTTGACTAAAAATGAGGATAAAAAGAGAATAATTTAGAGTAAGGGATTGAAAATATGAAAGAAAATTTTGGTCCTAATATTGGTAAGGGGACTAATGTCTCTAGGAATTATAATAATATGGAGGGAACCACTGAAGCAAAACAAGTTTAGGATTTAGGCTTAAATGAGAAGCAAATTTCCACTATAATTAGTGATCACAAAGTATTTGGAGAAAATTATTCATATTTTAATTTTTAAAAGGAAATAATTAAGGTAGATATGAATATCCCTCATCAATACCCTTAGAAATAAGAGGACATGGAACCATTGACTCATAAGGCTCTATATTAGAATGAACTAGACGTTAAATTTTAGTAGAAATCACCAAAAAAGGTAAGGGTTCCTTTTCCAAGGAGGAATTTAGTTTAAATAAAATTTCATGGAAAAAGTATCAATTTTTTTGTATTATAGGTATATATCATTAATATTTAAATTATCAAGAACTTAGGATTTACTTAGTAGAAGAACTGGGTGAAAAGGTGACCTCTTTACAAGTAAAAAAGGTAAAGATGTTAAACAAGCTCTCAATGTAGCCATTAGATCAAGTAGTAGAATAAATGATGTAGGAAAAATTAAAATGAAAGGTATAAACTATTAAAAAGAGAACAATAGGAATAAAACTAATAAGGATATTGTATATGTTCTACAAAAATGTTATTGTAAGTAGTAAGATTTAACTTTTAGTTGATAATGAATATTATTAGTTGGAATATTAGAGGTTTAAATAGTTAAAATATACATATTATTAGAGGTATAATAAGTAATATGAGGGTGAAATAGTGATGAAATAAATTCAATTCTAATTCTAAAACTTCAAAATCTTAGCCACTCAATAAAAGCATTCATGAAGCACATAAACCAATTATTGTAAAGAATAAAGGAAGCTATGCAATATCAACACACATAAATATGGATTATGGGGGAAACCATCATGGAGGATAAAACCCACTCTAAATTCTGTAAACAATTGGACTACAATCCTATAGGGGATTTACAAACAAGAGTCTCTAGTGAATCACCCACTTCACAAAGAGCATCAACCCCTAAGCATAAACAAGCACCCAATTATCCTAGATGTTGAGTATGCACATAATACATTCTAGTATAAACACCTCTATAGGTATGATTTAATTTAAATATAATGGATAAATAATTAACAATAACTCTCTTTAACCATTCACACTATCTCAATCCTTCACACACAAGCAATGCATCTAGAACAACCTTTTGGATCACTCTACACCTCTTCGCTCATCCTCAATATTTTACCCTAAAGGAACATTATTATAATATTATAAATATGACCTATATGTCACAAAAATATTAATTACACTAATATAATCTTCAATCCATCCACCAATCACTCTCAAACTTCTATTTTATTCATTTGTCAACACTAGAAACCTTAATCTTTGTTTATGCTCTTTATAGAGCCTTCATGATCACCATCTACTTAGTCAGCCATAAGATATAACTTAACCCTTAAATATTATATTAAAATTAGAATAAGATAAATTTCACCCACATATGTCATTCATATCTTTAATATATCACCCTTAAGTAATATCACTTTTAAATTAGGCTTTAAGAAGCCCTTATAGGTCCATGGAGACCTATTCATCCTTTTAGCACTTCACTAAGCAAAAATAAGAACATAAGACCACTTCAAAGAACATATATCCTCTCTATATTACACCTAAGATATCCTATAGTTATTACATACATCACTACACACCTCTCAATATACAAAACCTATCAATAATTTACCTTGTACATGAAAACACCATGAACAAACCAAAAGTCAAATTGTAAGAAATTATTCATACTAAAGATGGGTTGGTCAAACCTAAAAAATCCATAAATATTATGCTTAGGGATTATAAAAAACTCTAAAATATATAATTCACCTTTAAACATCCAACCACCATCAATAAAAACTCAAACATCCTTCTTAAGTCACTTGCAGAACAAAGTCAAACCCTCAATCAACTTTGGACCACAATACATGCAAGTGCACGGCCACTCAAAGCTCCAAATCATTTTTATTGGATTTAAATTGAATTTATATACCAATTTTATTTTTATACCACCATAAAATTCATCCATAATCAAAATTTATTAACAAAACATTGTAGACTGGTTTTTCTTTATAAATTCAAATATTTGACTTCCAATAGTCACTTTTTAATGCAAATTTGACCAAGTATGGAAAATAGTGAAATTTGCCTAGGAGACCAACTTTTAACTACCATTAATTTTTATATACATAATTTCAAGACCTTAAAATTTAAACATATTATATAGACACAAATCTTAACAAACCCATGTGACCACTTTCTTCTGACATCTTCACATGCGCAAATGCTGACATCTTCAATCTACTTACTCAAGAAGTTATGCCAAGATGACTAGGATAACTTATATCTTCACAAGACTATTCCAAGGGATTCCTTTCACTTCCAAAAGTACAAAAATAACTATTTAACCATAATATTACTCCTCAAACACGGTCAATACATTACCAACATCCATCACCTTGCCTAACCAAACAAACACTGCAAGGTCTATGCATGCTCACTAAAGCAAACTTTGTCATTCTAAACCATCCATAGAAATAAACTCATGAAAAAAAAATTACACCTTATGGAAATAATTTAAAAAACATAAAAAATATCCCCATTTTTCATTGATGTCAACACTTGTAATTTTTTTCAAATCCAACAACAAAGCTTATGCACATACTCTTTTCCCTCTACAAACACTTTCTCCCCCTTTGACACAATGACAAAGTGGGATTAATTTATTATATTAAATACCTATAAATGTTTTAAAATCTAGAATCATGAAGTTATCTCATCTTATAGATGATATAAAATCACCCTATCATTGTGCATACCATTTCTTACCATGACTATCTCAAGCCTGCTTATTGACAACAATCTTATTTGACCATGTACTACTATATGAATAATAAAATAACAATATGGATAAAATAAGAGTGATCACATATTTATAACATTGATAGGGACTCCCCTTAAATCACCTAAACTTGGGCATCCCTTGATCATCTTTAAACCATCTCCAATCATGATAAAATTTCATAGTTGCCTTCAAATTTTCTCTCATAAGTCACCCATAAAATGAAGAGTGGACATTAAATATATTTATCAAACATATATTATGAATAAATTAAATTGATAAAAATATTTAGGTATAACTATACCTTTGTATTTTGAATAAAATGACTAAAAATTAATCTTCTTCACACTAGCCTTGCCTAGAGGCCTAGTAGCCCTACTTGAACCTTGAAGAGCCTATAACTTTATGTATATGGACTCTTATGACTTGAAATTTAATATTTAATTAAAAATAATATTACCATTCATCATTTAAAATAATAGTCATCCAAATCTTCCTCTACACCATATCCCCTTCACAAACTAACCTATCAATTAGCCATCCATTTCCATAAAAGCTCAACCATAGATCAAATTATACACTTTAAAATGACTATAAATAAATTTTTGAGTACCATTTTTACCATTTAAATATATAAATTATCCTTAGAATTCAAATCCTTTGGGATGGTCACTCACCCATATGGTACAAAACCTAGGGCATAAAAAAGAAACAAGGTCAACTTACCACCTTCTGATCAATGCCAACTCTTGAAACTTATTTCACACCTAGAGGTCAATAATACACAATTATATACCAATTTTTGAGATATTAATCATTTTATAACCCATATAACCATGAAATGATTTTTGACCTACTAGCCCTTAAGCAAGGACTGTCATACCCAAGAGCCTTCAAAATTCTTCAACTTCCCCTCAAAAGACCTTCAAACCATGAAACCACCTAGATCATAATTTTATGAGTTAAACACACCTTTATATGTAAAAAATCATTTTAAACACTCACTAAACTTCATTTGACATTTGGAACTAGTCATACTATGTGTATAGACCCTATGTATACAATAATCACTATGATAAAACACCTTAGAATGATCATGGAAGCCTTCTAAAATATCCTCAACACCTTTTTCACATGGACACATCAAATCCAAGTAGAATATACCCTTTCTTAACTTCATATACCTCAAATGCATCAATTTTTCAAGATGAACACATATTAGGCAATGAACACTAAACAAAATGGTCAAACTGAACAAATGGTCATGAATGACTCTTTTGACTAGCTGAGCACATTTGAACCCATGAAATACACTTGGAAAAGTCTTCTCCACACTCCATATCAACCTTACCTTCATTATCATGATTTAAGCTTCTAAACAAAGCATCAAATTTTGACTAAAACTTGGTTTTAGGACTAATGTCCCTGAACATATTTCTTGAAATTTTTTATCAAAAACCTATGGAATAAGCTTATGAAATTGTTGTTCCCCCTTAATCAATGACCTTATATGATCAACATAAGGCTTAAAAACATAATATCATCTAATCTCATACCATAATGGCATTGGTATTAAATATCAATCAATAACTCTACATAGCTTTGTATTGATTATAAACTCGTGTACATCTCCTAGAGCACACACACTTTATTTTACAAATGAAATATGTCTCTTACGAAGCATAAGTAGAGACACCCACATATCATAGAGAGACTAAATGTCCCAAAACATAGGATACTCCCACATCTCTAGGCTCCCATTTGAATTGTAGTCCTACCTCATCATCAAATTGACTTTGATTGGGTTATTAACTTTATTCTTTCCTTTTGATTCAAAATCTTGCTTGATCTTCTTATTTCCTTGGGTAGATAAGGCTTTTTCTTTGACACTTAAAATTTTGCCTTTCTCTATCATGACAAATAGACCATTTTTAACCTATTTTTCATTCACCTCCTTAGGTATCCATTCATTATGGATCCTTTTCTTTGTGTTATGATGGTCATTATTTGAAGTAGAATTTTGACCATTCCTACAGAACCTTGCTATGTGACATCTCTCTTGACACTTGAAAAAAATGAAGTTTATCTGATTGTGCATAATTTTTGTATGGGCCATATCATGATTCCTTGAAGTTTCATTATCCCATTTGTTGTCCCCCACAAATATCACTCATTTTTGGGACAACATTTGAACTATTTTGGGTCCTATAGACCAAAATTGTCTCTTCCCTTTTCAAAATTTGTCTTGGGCATTCAAATTCCTCATTTTTCAAGCTTCTCAAAAATCTACGGACTCTACAAGCTTAAATATATGGACTCTGCAGGCTTAAATCTATACACTCTACATGCTAAAATCTATGAACTCGACAGGAAGAGAAAATCTATAGACTCTGCAGGCCAAGTTTAATGGGCTTTACAGGTTGATTTCTATAGACTTGATTTCTACAGACTCTATAGGTAGGTCCATTTCTATAGGTTCAAAGGCTTCTGTAGGCGAGTTCAACCAAAAGAATTAGTTTCTAACACTTGGTCATTTTCAAGATTGGTTCAGTGCCTTGGTTTAATCAAAAATGTCTATCGGCAAGTATTCAAGCAAAAGAGGCTTGAACCATTGAACCACTTTGGTTCAAAGGTGTAACGAGTTCAAGGTTTTCAACACTTTTAATTCAATGATGGATTCAATCAAAGGAATGGTTTAATGGCTTGGTTCAACCAAGTAGTTCAATGCTTTGTTTCACTCGAGTGGTTTGTCTGCTTTGTTTCAACATTTTGGTTCATCCTTTGGTTCATCAATTGGTTCAAGGCTTTGTTTGAACCATTGAACCAAATCATTGTTCAACAGTTGGTTCAAAGTCTTTTGGTTCAAAGGCAGGTTTAAACACATGGTTCAAAGGCTTCGTTTGAACCGTTGAACCAGAACTTGGTTAATGATTGGTTCAAACAAATGGTTCAATGACTTAGTTTATCCACTTGGTTCAAAGGCTTGGTTCATTCAATTGAACCATCAGCTTGAACCATCAGCTTGAACCATTTTGGTTTAAAGCTTGGTTCATCGGCTTGGTTCAATGTTTGGTTCAACCAAACAGTTCATTGCCATGGTTCAACGAAGCGGTTCACTATGATGGTTCAAAGGAGTGGTTAAAATGTAAAAGTTCAAGAGAGATTCCTAAAGGATAAGTTCCCTTGTGGAGGGCACTTGGTCGATAAAAATACCCTTTAGAAGGGTCATTTTCAAAGAAGGTTGCAAAGGTAAATTCTTTCAAATTTTTGTTTAAGGCATTTGAAAAAGTCTAAGGCATAATTATTTCAGACTTTTGTTTGAAGGAATTCCTTCAAAAAAAAATTCCAAAAGAATTCAAAAAGTGACTATGGGAAGAAAACCTCAAGGAAATTATCAAAAGCATATGGAACAAAATGGAAATTCTATAGACAATTTGTCCGCAAGAATAATACCCATGGAGAAAGCCCAAGAGACAGTCTGCTAAGGAAAAGGCCATGAGAGAAGTCTAAAGCGAAGGCCATTGAAGGACCCTAAAGGGTAGGTGCCCTTACATGGGACTCTCAGCTACAAAATTGAAGAGTCACCTTCCCTTCGAGAAGATGTAAAATAAGAAGCCTGAAGGAATTCAAAGACCGCCCAAAGGGCAGATACCTTGCAAGGGGCTCTTCTTGACCTAAAGCAGATCATTTCTTAAGACCCAAAAGGGCATGTTCTTTCAAATAAAGTGCCAAATAGAAAATCCAAAGAAGGACCAAGGGGTGATGCACCCGAAGACGTAAAATTCAAGACAATGAACTAGCCGTTGAAAACTTGGTGACGGGTGCACGAACATCAATTTCAAAGCTCATAAAATGGCCATTGATCCTTGTAATCTACAAACTCAAATGCATTCATAGGCTTTAAGGCCAAGACTAGTAGAAAGCAAGTAAGGAACAAAATAGCAAATTAAATCTAGGACCTGATTCAATTAACCAAAAAAGGAGGAATGATGAAGGTAGGATCAAATCACCAGGTGGACATTGAAAGTTGCAAACTTTCAATAGCATGACTTGTTTCTCTACATTGATAAAATCAAATGGATAAATGCCCCTAAGTTCCAACCTATCTTCTTAATATATTATAATGCAACATGATGTGTTACTATTATTGAGTCCTTCTTGAAGAGGCTATATAAGGGTCTCTCTTCTATTGTAAATGGATCTCTTTTTGACAATCAGAACAAAACTCTACCCAAATTGAAAGGCACTTCTAAGACTTTGAGCTCAATTTGTTGATCATATTTTGTTATTATAATAATAAATCAAATGATTTTTTAGACTTTGTGCTGTGATATCTTTGTTGTTGGGGAATTTTTTTTATGTCTTTTTCCTTAATATATCTTTTATTCCTTTAATTCAACAAGCAAAATTAGTGATAACAGTCACGAAGGTGTCCTAAAGAGTTAACTATGGAGAGAATTTATGCCCCCATAATTGTATTTAGTGTGTTTTCTTGTCATTCATGTGTAAAGGACCTTGGGATGACTTTGTTCCCTCATTTTCCTTCGTATCTTACTCTTGAGTAATTCAAGTGGAGACTTTGTGCTGCATCTTGATTTGCTGGTTATTACATTTTTTGCTACATTTTGTTGTTACTACCTGGAGTATTCTTGTGGCTTGCTAAATAGTACTTCTGAAAGAAGAGAAGTGCTTTCTATCATTTTCCTTGAGTTTCTCCTTTGATCTACATGCATCACCTCAGAAGAAAGAGAGATGGATGGTTTGTCCTACCCTTGAGTATTATTTTCTATATATATATATATATATATATATATATATATATATATATATATATATATATATATAGCATACCTATAGGGAACCTCCCCTTGATGAGAGGAGAGATAAATCCCCTTCTGATGTGGTAAATCTACACATTTGGATGATTAATCTTCCTACTTTGGCTGATCAGACCTATTTTGTTTATCAGTACGCTGATCGACAAAATATTCAACCAACAATTTTTGGCAACTCCACTGGGGATATATCCATTATCCATTTATAATCTATCCATTCAATTCCACACTAACTAGGAAAGAACGTACAGTTTAAATCCTCAAGATTTAATTGAAGCAAGGTCAATTCTTTTCCATTTTTGTTTCACAATCTAGCAGATTTAAGGTATACACGAAGCCAAAGGGCTAAAGGGATTGTTGACCCTGTATTGAAGTTGGTACAGCAAAGTGATTTTGATCTATTTCCTTCACCATCTCATCTCCAACAAACCAAGAGCTTTCCTCCTACTAAAGTCAGAACTCCATTTCCAAAAAAAGTATCCACTTCTGTTATTGATAAAGCTTTGCCTGTAATTACCCCTCTGAGATTTGTTATCCCTCCTTTTCATAATCCTACAATGGTAATTAAAGGCCCCTAGGGTAATGCTTTTGGTCCTCTCCATCTTACTCCACCTCTACATGACCTTCTACATAGTTCAAGGAAGAATTTCCCTAAATTCTATGGTGATGGGAAAGTTCATCCTAATGAACACATTGTAACCTTCAACATAGCTTGTGGAGTAATTGAAGTAGAATTTAAAGATGTAGTAGTCAGGGTTTTTGTGGAAACACTATAAGGTGCTACTACAGACTAGATTTATCATCTACAAGCTCAGTCAGTAACTGATTGGAGTACCCTCAAAGTTAAGTTTGAGGCTAGATTTAAACATGCAAAAGATTCACATGTACTTCTGGCTCAACTTACACAGATGAAGAAAGAGGCTTGTGAGCCTATGAGAGACTTCATAGCCAAATTTGACAAACTAAAAAACATAATTCCTATAATAGCTTGACCTATAGCTAAGAATCTCAAATGTTTCTTCATTAATTCTTACTTACCTAAAGTAAGTTTTCTCTTGAGACGTGCTGGTCAAATAGATCTTGTTGCAGCTCAACATTTGGCCACTAAAATAGAAGATGATCTCATCTTAGTAGGAAAAATAAGAAGAAATCCAAATTAAAATAGAGCTTCATCATCTTCTGAATATGCATATATAGGCACTATAGATCCAATGGTGCAAAAATTGGCAAATGAGTTGCTTGCTCTCAAAAAGAAAATGGCTCAAGGAATGTCTTCTGCTCCTTCATATAAAAGGACATTCCCAAATCAGTCATATCAGGGAAATGCTACCAAGAATCAAGGGAAACAAAATTATTCCTCCCCCATAAGGGAAACTTGCCATGGAAGCTCCTCTAACTAATTTAGCAATGGGATATCTTGAAGCAGAATCAAAATTCTCTTTTTAGCCTAAATTAAATCAAGAAAATGATGCTGACCTCTTTGAAGACAATTAAGAAGAATCAGCTGGCGACTCCTACATTAGTTTTTTGAACTATCAAGATGAACTTGGAAGCAAAGGAGAAGCTTTTGATGGATCATATGCAGTGTTTACCAGGTCCAAGAACCAATTAGTCTAACAAGCTAATAAAGAGAAGATAGAAGAGCAACCACAACCAGTAGTAACAATTGTTATGCGTGGAACCACTATACCTTTTTAGTCAAAGGATCTGATAATCACCTAAAAGGCAAATACATAAATTTCACCTTCCCCTTCTACTTCAAATTTACAAACCAACCCACCTCCCATCCCTCCTAAAACTCAAAAAGTTGAAGTACCTTTCTTTGTACCTAGCTCAATTCAGCAATTTGACATAATAGATCATGTAAAAAAGACAAAAATACAAATGTTTGAGTTTGAATATTTGTAGTCCAATCTTGATCAATTAAATAAGCTAGTCCAATATGCCAAGAACCAAACCATCTCTATAGGACAAAAGGCTAAAAAGGTAACTCTTGATTCTCTAAAGAACACGCCTATTCCAAATAATCTAGTCATTACTCCCCCAGCTACTCCTAGAAAAATATAACCTTTCTATGTTTCCCTGTTAATTAATGGCCACAAGCTGAGTAACTATATTATAGACTCAGGCACATCTGACAATGTCATTCCTACTAAAGTAGCTAAGTCTCTTGGTCTCACACTGACCAAGACATTTGGGATATGTTTCTCCATGGAGAATAAGCAAGTACCATTGTTGGGGCAAATCAAAGATGCCCAATTTGCATTTGTAGCCTTTCTAGACAAGAGAATCAAGATGACTATCTTGGTGGCTGATGTCCCAGCATCCTATGGCATTTTACTTGGATGAAATTTCTGTAAGGATGTGGGAGGAGAACTAACCATGGATATGTCTGAGGTAAGAATCCCTATCTAAGGCATAATGAAGAGGTTGCTCCCTAAAAAGGAAACAAAATATGTGGTCACCCAGACATCAGCCCCTAAAGCTCAATTTTTTTTAAAATCCGTAGGTATGGGTAACTATTTTCTATCTATAAATGAAGTGCATGAAACACCTGATATAATTATTGAAAGTATCAACTCAAAAATTAGTTCAACAAAAATAGTAGAAAAACTAGTAGGCTGCAATACAGACCAAGAAGGATCCTCCATCTCTGATGAAGGAACGTCTAAAGAAAAATTAGTATCAGATGAGATATGGACTTTGGAATTTGATGGTAGTTGTTCCTCTACCGGTTCAGGAGCTAGAATTGTGTTGATATCTCCTCAAGGAGATATGTTTCCTTCATCTTACAAATTATAGTTTAACAACACTAATAATACAGCTGAATATGAATCTCTGTTGCTTGGCATGAAGGCTACTCAAGAAAAAGGTATCAAGTTTCTTCATGCCAAAGAGGATGCTAAATTAGTGGTTTGTCAAGTGAATAACTTATACCAAACCAAGAATGAAAGATTACACCACTACTATAACTTAGTTTGGGACCAAATTGAAAGCTTTGATGTTTCAACAATTATGCCATACCCAGAGAGTCTAATGACAGAGCTGATGCACTTGTTGTTTCAAGAAATCTCTTAGTTCCTCATTCAGATTTCAAAGAAGATAGGTATACTATTGAGTTAATCTGTAGACCAAGTGTTCTTGACAATGCTGATTATTTGCAAGTATTCAATGATGATCATCAAATCAATGCTTTCCTAGAATGAAAAGACAATTTTGAACAACTATACTTTGAAGGTAGTGAATCTCAGAAGAATAAATCAGCCTCTAAATCCAATTTAGATATAAATGAAGAATTATTATAGATGAAAGGAAACAAAATTACCAAAGGCCTAGTTTCTCTTGAGAAGCTATTTGACAAGCATGATAGATTCATCAAATAATAGCAAATAGACTCGAGTTTCTCTCAGGGATTTGATCAAGTGAACCTGACTACTGAAGAAAATCCCAAGATGATCAATATTGGTAAGTGCTACACCCTTGAAGAAAGATTCAAGTTCACCTCTTTACTCTATCAATAAATAGATTTCTTAGCATATTCTTATGAAGACTTAAAGTCTCTCAAACCAGATGAAATCTGCCATGACATTCCTCTCAAGGCTAACTCAATGCCTTATAAGCAAAAATCTAGATAGTATAATTGGAAAATATCAGGTACTATTCTATCTGAGATACAAAAAATGTTAAATGCTAGAATCATCTTCCCAATCCATCATTCCACATGGATTACAAACATAGTGCCTGTAAGGAAGAAGAATGGTGAAATTCACATTTATGTAGATTTTAAGAATCTGAATCAAGCATCTTTGAAAGATAATTACCCTTTGCCAATTATGGATCAAGTGCTTCAAACAGTGACAGGTTCAGAGATGTTATCAATGTTAGATGGCTTCTCAGGATATAATCAAGTTGAAGTTGGTAAACCAGACCAACACAAGACTGTATTTACCACACCTTGGGGTACATTTGCATATAGAATAATGCCTTTTGGTTTAATAAATGATGGTGCTACCTTTCAGAGAGAAATGGATCTGGATTTCAAAGATGAGATTGGTAAATTCATAGTGGTATACCTTGATGACTTGACTATCTTTTCAAAGCATCGATCTGATCATGTACGCCACTTATAATAAGTGTTGGAGTGCTACTGCCAAAATGGTATTTCCTTGAATCCTAAAAAGTCTATTTTTGGAGTAACAGAGAGGAAACTCCTTGGACACATTGTGTCAAAGAAGGCATAAAGATTGACTTAGATAGAGTCAAGTCTAATCAAGAACTTAATTTGCCTACAAGTAAGAATGTTGTTCACTCTTTCTTCAAAAAAGTGAATTTCTTATGGAGATTCATCCCTAAATTTACTGAGAAGACTAGACACATTTGAACATGATGAAAGGGAAGACCATCTTCAACTAGACTAAAGAAGGCAAATCAACATTTTAGGATATCAAAACTACCATTGCTCATGCCCCTACCTTGGTTTGTCCAGATTACAACAAAGATATCATCATATATAGCTATGCATTTGAACACACTCTTTTAGCGATTCTTGTTCAACAAGACAAGGAAGGTATGGAATCTCCTATCTCTTTCATGAGTTGCCCTCGTAAAACCCATGAAATGAAGTATTCAAATGTAGATAAGCATGTTTATGCATTGGTGAAAGCAGTCAAACATTTCTGCTTCTATATTCTAAATTCACATATTACTACCTTAGTTCCTGACACTATAGTCAAGTCTATATTAACTCAGCAGGAGTTTGGCATGAAAAGAGGTAATTGTATTACAAAGATCCAAGAGTTTGATCTAGACATCAAGCTGACAAAGTTGGTCAGAGGTAAAGGCCTATGCCAATTAATTGCTAATAATAAGCCAAAAGACACACAGCGTGAATAAACTGAAGTGGAAGAGACTCCAATAGTCCTTTTTGTCTCCACTACCAATGAGTGGTATTTAGGTATCACTCATTTTCTTACTTATGGTGAATGTCTTGCTCATTTTTCTTACAAAGAAAGGAGGACTATCAAGTTGAAAGCTGCCAATTTTGTCCTTTGAGACAACTTGTATAAGAGAAGCATAGATAGAGTATTCTTTCACTGTGTAGATAAAGAGAAATAAAGCCAACTTTTGAAATATTTCCACAATCTGGCCTATGGAGCACATTTTTTTGCTCTTATGACTACTCATAAGATTTTGTGAGCCAGGTATTACTAGCCAACTCTTTTCCAAGATGCACATAAGTGGGTGAGAAAATATAAACTCTGTCAACAATTTGTTGGAAGACCCAAGTTAGCTGCTATGCCTCTCAAGCTAGTGATCATAGAAGAACCTTTACAACAATGGGGGATTGATTTTATTGGGACAATAAACCCATCTTCAAGTGCTAGACATGATTATGTCCTTACATCAATTGACTATTTCACCAAGTGGGTAGAATCAATCCCAACTAAGCATGCTACTTCAGAAGTTATATGCAACTTCCTCAAAGAGAATATCATTTCCAAGTTTACATTTCCAATCAAAATCATTACTGATTATGTAGCTTGTTTCACCTCTTAGGAGATTACACAATTCTATTTCCATTATGTAATTATACTCTCTCACTCTTCTGATTATTTTCCACAAGGGAATGGACAAGCTGAATCTAGCAATAAGAACCTGGTAACTATCATCAAGAAGCTAGCAGATGACAATCAAAGGACATGGCACAAAACATTGGTTGATGCTCTATGGGTAGATAGAATCACACCAAAGAGGGTAATTGGTATGTATCCTTTTCAACTTCTTTATGGTATCAATGCTGAGATACCAATCACCTTAGAATTACCAGCCTTGAAATTGGCAAAGGAAATTGAAGATCAGACATATGAAAGCTCTCTTGATAAAAGAATCATGTGCTTGACTGAGCTAGAGGAACAAAGAACCATGGTGGTGGATAGAGTTGCTACTCACCAAAGTCTGGTAAAGAAACTCTTTGACCAGAAGGCTAGAAATCATGATTTCCAGATTGGGAATCAAGTCTTGCTATGGAACAAAAAGAGAGAACCAAAGGGGATGCATGGAAAGTTTGACTCCCTTTGGAGAGGCCCATTTATAATTCATCAGCACATTGGTGAAAACAAATTTCTGCAGAAATATCAAGATGGCACACTCTTTTTTCTACCTCACAATGGGTAGCATCTGAAACACTTCAACTCTTGAAGTATCAGATCATTGCATCTGTATAAATGTATATTTAGATAGTTTTTAATTCTATTTTGTTTTGTTTGTTTCCATTTTTGATGCCTTCCATTTTTGGGTAGCATGACTCCATAGCCCAATGGTACACATGAAGACACTGGAGATTTTGGATTCTACTCACTTCAATTCTTTTTGCAATTGATAGAAGTTCCCTAACTGGAGCCAGTTGTTGTCCCCCAAAAATATCACTCATTTTTGGGACAACATTTGAACTATTTTGGGTCCTATAGACAAAAATTGTCTCTTTCCTTTTCAAAATTTATTTTGGGCATTCATATTCCTCATTTTTCAAGCTTCTCAAAAATCTACGGACTCTATAGGCTTAAATCTATGGACTCTGCAGGCTAAAATCTACGAACTCAGTAGAAAGAGAAAATATATGGAATCTACAGGCTAAGTTCAATGGACTTTATAGGTTGATTTCTATAGACTTGATTTCTATGAACTCTGTAGGTAGGTCCATTTCTACAAGTTCAAAGGCTTTTGTAGGCAGGTTCCACCAAAAGAATTAGTTTCTAACACTTGGTCATTTTCAAGATTGGTTTAGTGCCTTGGTTTAATCAAAAATGTCTATCTACAAACATTCAAGCAAAAGAGGCTTGAACCATTGAATCGTTGAACTATTGAACTACTTTGGTTTAAAGGTTTAATGAGTTTAAGGTTTAATCAGTTTAATGCTTTTGGTTCAATGACGGGTTTAATAAAAGGAATGGTTCAATGGCTTGGTTCAACCAAGTGGTTCAACGCTTTGTTTCACTTAGGTGGTTCATCCACTTTGTTTCAACATTTTGGTTCATTCTTTGGTTTGATCAAATGGTTCGTCAATCAGTTCAAGGCTTTGTTTGAACCATTGAACCAAAGCTTGGTTTAACAGTTGGTTCAATGTCTTTTGGTTCAAAGGCAGGTTTAAACACATGGTTCAAAGGCTTCATTTGAACTGTTGAACCAAAACTTGGTTCAACAGTTGGTTCAAACAAATGGTTTAATGACTTAGTTCATCCACTTGGTTTAAAGGCTTGGTTCATTCAATTGAACCATCGGCTAAAACCATTTTGGTTTAATGATTGGTTCAACCAAGCGGTTCATTGCCGTGGTTCAACAAAGTGGTTCACTATGACGGTTTAGAGGAGTGGTTCCAATGTAAAAGTTCAAGAGAGCTTTCCAAAGGATAAGTGCCCTTGTGGAGGGCACTTGGATGACAAAAATACCCTTCGAAAGGGTCATTTTCAAAGAAGGCCGCAAAGGTAAATTCTTTTGGATTTTTGTTTAAGGCATTTGAAAAAGTCTAAGGCATAATTCTTTTAGACTTTTGTCTAAAGGAATTCCTTCAGACAAAAAGTCCAAAATAATTCAAGAAGTGACTACAGGAAGAAAACTTGAAGGAAATTATCAAAGGCAAATGGAACAAAATGGAAATTCCACAGATAATTTGTCTGTGGGAATAATACCCATAGAGAAAGCCCAAGAGACAGTCCGCTAAGGAAAAGGCCATGAGAGAAGTTTAAGGTGAAGGCTACTAAAGGACCCCAAAGGGTAGGTGCCCTTATAGGGGACTCTCGATTGCCAAATTAAAGAGTCACCTTCCCTTTAGGAAGATGTAAAATAGGAATCCCAAAGGAATTAAAAGACTGCCCAAAGGGTAGATACCTTGCAGGGGGCTCTTCTCAACCCAAAGTGGATCATTTCTTAAGGCCCAAAAGGGTAGGTTATTTTTGGGAAAGTTCCAAATAGAAAATCCAAAGGACCAAGGGGTGACATGCCTGAAGATGTCAAATTCAAGACAGTGAACTAGCCATTGAAAACATGGTGACAGGCGCACGAACATCAATTTCAAAGCTTATAAAATAGCCATTGATCCTTGTAATCTATAGACTCAAATGCATTCACAAGCTTTAAGGCCAAGACCAGAAGAAAGTGAGGAAGGAACAGAACAACAAATTGAATCTAGGACCTAATTCAATTAACCAAAAAAGGAGGAATGATGAAGGTAGGATCAGATCGCCAGGTGGACATTGAAAGTTGCAAACTTTTAATAGCGTGACATGTTTTTCTACATTGATAAAATCAAATGGGTAAACACCCCTAAGTTCTAGCCTATCTTCTTAACAGATTCTAATGCAACATGATGTGTTACTATTCTCGAGTCCTTCTTAAAGAGGCTATATAAGGGACTCTCTTCTATTGTAAATGTATCTCTTTTTGACAATCAGAACAAAACTCTGCCCAAATTGAAAGGCACTTTTGAGACTTTGAGCTAAGTTTGTTGATCATATTTTGTTATTGGAATAAGAAAGCAAGTGATTTTTTAGACTTTGTGCTGTGATATCTTTGTTGTTGGGGAAATTGTTCTTATGTCTTTTTCCTTAATATATCTTATATTCCTTTAATTCAACAATCATAATTAGTGATAGTAGTCAAGGTGTCTTGAAGACTTAATTGTGGAGAGACTTTGTGCCCCCATAATTTCCTTTAGTGTGTTTTATTTTCATTCCTGTGTAAAGGACCTTGGGATGACTTTGTGCCCTCATTGTCCTTTGTATTTTACTCTTGAGTAATTCAGGTGGAGACTTTGTGCTGCATCTCGATTTTCTAGTTATTACATCTTTTGCTACATTTTGCTATTACTACCTGGAGTATTCTTGTGGCTTGTTGAATATTACTTCTGAAAGAAGAGGAGTGCTTTCTGTCATTTTCCTTGAGTTTCTCCTTTGATTTGCATACATCATCTCTGAAGAAAGAGAGATGGATGGTTTGTCCTACCCTTGAGTATTATTTTCTATTTATATATATATATATATATATATATATATATATATAGCATACCTATAGGGAACCTCCCCTTGATGAGAAGAGAGATCAGTCCCCTTCTGATGTGGTAAACCTGCACATTTGGATGACTAATCTTCCTACTTCGGCTGATCAGACCTATTTTGTTTATCACTACGCTAATCGACAAAAAATTCAACCAACACCATTCATATACCTGATCATACGATTTTCTAATGAAGGAATTGTAAGACATTTCAATATGACCAATCCCTTGAATCCTATAATACAATATGTCATGCTTTCTTTGTGTACCAGTTGACTGTCTTGAGTGATGACATTCTTCATGCTTGTCATTAGCTTGTTCATAATTTAATTAAAATATCTTACTAGGAGATTTTGTCTTATAATCAATGATCCTATGTCCAGATTGATGATAGGAATACAAATAACCATTAAAGGAGTTATCATACCTCAATGCATTGGGTTGCTTGATTTGATTTGAAATTTTGTAGATTTTGAAGTTATCCTTCTTATTCATATTTTCATTCTTATTTTCTTTAATAGTACTCTCCTTAACATGATTAGTCTCCTTATCTATCATCATTATCTTCTCAATATTCTTATCCTTTTGAACATCTTCATGGAACCTTAGGCTTGAATTTTCATTTGATACCTTTTGACTACTGAATAGGGCATTAATATCAGCTATACTTTTCTCAAATTTTTGATATGTTTTAAGCTTGCTCATAGTTTGATCTAGTTTCATATATAAATACTCCATCTCTGATTTGTATTTATCACATACTTCATCCTTACTCTTTATCTCTTTATCAAGGGTACAAACCTAATTTTCAAGATGTTGAGTGATCTCATCATGCTTTTTGACTTCATTGCTCATCCTTTATTCAAAGAACCCAGTTTTCTCTTCATAGGTCTTGATCAAGGATGCTTGATTTTTATTCTTGCCTTGTAGAAACTTCAACTCTTCCAAGGTATTCAAATATTTGTCTTCAAGAATGACTTGCTCATCTTCTTCCTCTAAGCTATCTCCACCAAAGATATATCTACCTAAGGAACATTCACCTTCATCATCCCCAAGAGATATGAATAGTGTCTCCTTGTCCTCATCATGAGATGAATCATCATTGTCTGATGGATTTCCTTCTTCTTAAGTAGATGAGTTACCATTTTCTTCATGGTAAAGACTCTTAATACCTTTGTATGACTCTTTTCGATTTATCCTATTTAATAACTTTTTGTACTTGTTAGGACACTTAGATTTTTTTATGCTTATCCTCATGAGATTTATTATGTGCTTACTTATGTTCATACTTACCTCTATTTGGTCACTTAGCTACAAATGACCAACTTTACCACATGAAAAATATTTAAAAGGAAGCTTACCTTCATATTTACCTAATCCTACTTTCAATTTTATTGTAATCATGGATTCAAGCTGATATTCATTAAGATCAAAGTCTTCAAGGCTTAACTTTCTCTTCTTACCTTTTGTCTCCTTGATCACCTTGAAGGTTACTTCCTTCTTTTGTTTTTTGTCCTCATTGATTATCATCTCATACAAAGTAAGGATTCCATGCAATTCATCCATATTCATCTTATTGAGATCATGACTTTATTCCACATTAGATATTTTTTAATCAAACTTGAAGGTGAGAGACCTCAATACTTTTTGTACTACATTGGCTTCTTCAATATCCTCTCTAAGACCTTTTATCATGTTCACCACCTCATCATCCATTATAAGACAGGATGCCATAGTAACTTCATCCTTCATTTTGAGGCCCTCAAATTATCATCAGTAGGTTTTTAATTTATCCAACTTAACCTTTGCATCCCCTTCATAGATAATATACAATTTGTTATATATTTCCTTGGTAGACTTGAAATGTATTACCTTGATGAACTCATCCTTTGACAGGCAAAAAATTATAGCATTCATATATTTATAATTATTCTCAGTCAACTTCTTATCAACTACACTAGTTGGAAGAGTAGGGGGTGTAGAATACCCATCCATAATAGATTGACAAATATAAAAACCTAGAGACATAATGCATTTATTCATATTTGAACTCCAAAAATCATAGTTGGAGACATTTAACATTGGTGCTTTCTTAGTAGAGAAACCACATTGTATTTGATGACTACCCATTATACCTTTAATCACCTTCAAGTGGTTAAAATTGCAAAGGTGTGTCTCTGATACCAATTTTTGGAGGTATAATCACTGAGGGGGTGAATTAGTGTTGTAATTAATTTAATTCCAATTCCAAAACTTTAATCTCTTAGCCACTCAACAAAAGCATTCATGAAGCACACAAACCAATTATTATAAAGAACAAATGAAAATATGAAAGATCAACACACATACACATGGATTATGTGGAAAACCTTCAGGGGGGATAAAATCCACTCTCAAGTATTAAAAAAAGTGGACAACAGTCCTATAATATATTTACAAATAATAAACTTTATTAAAGCACCCACTTCATAAAGAGCACCAACCCCTAAGTATGAATAAGCACCCAATTATCCTAGATGTTGAGTACCCACACAACACCTGATAATATCAAGACATACATATATCTAATTTACTTTCAATATAATGGATAAATAATTAACAAGAACTCTCTTCAACCCTTCACACTATCTCAAGCCTTCACACACAAGCAATGCATCGAAAACAACCTTTTGGATCATTCTACACTCTTCGCTCATCCTCAATATTCAACCCTATAAGAACACTTTTATAATATAAAAAATATGACCTATAAATCACATAAATATTCCTTACACTACTCTACTCTTCAATCCATCCATAAATCACTCTCACACTTCTCTTTTCTTCATTTTTCAACACTAGAAACCTTCATCTTTTTTTATTCTCTTTATAAAGCCTTCATGATCACCATCTACTTGGTCAGCCATAAGACATACCTTAAATCTTAAAGATTATATTAAACTTATAATAATATAAATTTAACCTACATAATTCATCCATATATTTGATATATCACCTTTAAGCAACATCACCTTTTAATTAGGCCTTAAAAAGACCTTATAGGTCCATGGAGACCTACTCATCCTTTTAGCTTTTCACTGAGTAAAACTAGGAATATAAGACCACTTCAAAGCACCTAATTCCTCACCATATGACCTTAATATATAATAAAGTGATTGCATTCATCACTACACACCTATATAATAAAGTGATTACATTCATCACTACACACCTATGAATATGCAAAACCTATCAATCATTTGCCTTGTACATGGAAAAACCATGAATGAGCCAAAAGTCAACTTGTAAGCAATTGTTCATAATGAAGATGGATTGGTCAAACCTCCAAAATCCATAGAGATGATCCTTAGGGACTATAAAACACTCTTAATTATTTAATTCATCTTTAAACTTCCAAAAACCATCAATAAATACTCAAACATCTATCTTGGATCACTTGCATTAGAAAGTCAAACCCTCAGTCAACTTTGGATCACAATAAATGCAAGTGTACAACTAGTCAAACCTCTAAATCATTATTATTGGATTTAAATTAAATTTATCTACCACTATAAAATTCATCCATCATCAAAATTTATTAACAAAACATTGCAGATTAGTTTTCCTTTGTAATTTCAAATATTTGAATTCCAACAATCACTTTTTAATACAAATTTAACTATGGAAACTAGTGAAATCTACCTAGCAGACCAACTTTTCACTACCATAATTTTTTATAAAAATCATGTCAATACCTTAAATTTTAAACATATTATCTAGGAATAAATTTTAACAAACCCATGTGACCAATTTCTTTTGACAACTTCACACATGAGAATGTTGATGTCATCAATCTCCTTACTTAGGAAGTTCTACCAAGATGACTAGGATAACCTAGACCTTCAAAATACTATTCCAATTCCAAAATTACACAAAGAACTCTTGACCCCTCATATGACTCCTAAAACATGGTTAATACATCACCAAAATCCATCACATTGCCTAACCAAGTAAACACTGCAAGGTTCATGCATGCTCACTAAGGCACACTTTTTCATTGAGAACCATGTATATAAATCAACTCATGAACACTCTTGGCCAAATTAGGGACACAATTTACAATAATTCAACACATGTAACCTTAATATATTTGAGAAAGAATAATATTTCTTTTATTTTTATCCTTCAAGAAACTAAAATGGATGATGGTTTATTAGATATTATTAAGAATATGGTTTAGAAAGACTCCTCTATTATGAATATTAGCTCATTTGGGACCTCAAGGGGATTATCCATTTTTGGTTAGATATATAGGTTAAGGGAGTGGCCCTCTTCAAAATTCCCTCTCATATGGCCATGCTTTTTACTCATAAGGAATATGGAACTATGTGGATACTTTCCAATATATATACTCCTAACACTCATGTTAGGCACTGTAAGATGTGGTAGGATCTCTCTTTATTTATATATAATTTTGGAAATATAATATGGAGGATTGCGAGATAATTTAATACACTTCTATCCCGATGGAAAAAAGGTGATAGTTAGGTTATTTCAAATTATATGGAGGTATTTTTTGACGTTATATCCACTCATAGGTTATTTGATATATAATTAAAAGGATCTTCATTTACTTTGTATAATAAAATAATTATGGAAATCCTAATTCAGGTAAGGTTGGATTGATGCTTGACTTTATTGGATTGGATTGGATTTCTACACAAAAAAATTTCTATCCTCTTTACCAAAAATAGGCTTAAATCATAACCCATTGTTCTTAAGTATAGAGTCATCCAAAAAATAGGAAAGTACACCTTTAAACTTTGAACACGTGTTTCTAACATCCACATTTTATCAACATAATTAAATAATTATGTCAAGAGGATTATCAAGGTTCTACCATGTATGTTTTGGCTAGGAAACTTAAAAATATTAAGGAGGTTATATTATGGAATTAAAATGTTTTCGGAAACATATTTGAGCAAAATAATGATATTAGAAATAAATATCTTAGTTTAAATAATTTATGGTAGATCATGGGTAAGAATATATTTCCCTTTCATGGATAAAGGATGGTGAATACCATAACAGAGTAGCCAAAGAGGAAACCTTTTGGAGACTTAAATAAAATTAAATTTGGCTAAAATAAGGGGAACATAACACTATATTATTTCATATGTCAATGCTTAATCATATTAATCATAATTAAATTTAATAAATTTCTTTTGAAGGAGGGGATACAAGTTCTGATCCATTAATCACTAAAAGTGAGGCTGTTTAATTTTTCAAAAATGTTTTTATTGTAAATTATATTGGGAATGAAAGTTTTATGGAGAAATTCCTTTGTAGCATACCTCATTTGATTAATTAAGAGTATAAATTGAATCTTCTTAAACTCCCCAATCATAATATGATAATTTTTCCAAAACTATCTTCCCACCTAATTCCATCATGTTATAGATATAGAACTGCATTAACATCAGAATAAGCTAAGTAATTATATTCTTTATCATTTTTATATCTATCATAGTTGTAATTTCCATGTTTATACTATCTCAACATAATAAATTCAATATATGATTATATATAATCTTATAATTTAATTGGCCTCCTATAGACTTGATTATCACCTTTGTACCATTTCATTTCTTTATTCTTAACCCTGATATTAAAGTGAAATCCATGCACAACATTTCATTTTAGATTTGAATATTTGGTGAAATTAACATATGTGAATGCATTTTTTTCTTATTCCTATGGTTTTAGACCAACTAGGGTTTTAGGTTGTTATAGTTTTAAATTTCCCATTTATACTATTTTGCATGAAATTTAGGCATATGCCTATATTAGGGGTGTGTCTATTAAACATATTGAACTTCCCCTCAATGAATTGAATATTTATAAAACCAATGAGGGATCCCATACCTTGGATCATGATGATACCTATGTTGACAATGAACAAAATTATGATATGGTTGTCATAGAATAAGATTTTGATAATGAAAATTTAGGAACAAATGAAAATGAACAAGTAGACCATGATATAGTGGATGTAATTGCATTGTTTCATGACCACATTCAAAAAAATCCTAAATATCTTGATAATATCTTAAAAACTATACTTTAAGCCATAAATTATAAAACTTAAGAGGGCATATCCCTCCCCTTGAACATGATACAACTAAATAAATCTAAAGGGGGCACAAATAATGTGTGTAAACCTTTGTTCCCTAAAACTACTATTGATACATTTATTATGGACTTCCCCATTGTTTCAACAAAAATACCAATTTAAATGCCTATTAATACTCAAAAACATGTTTTCATCCCCTTTGGTGAGTACTCAACTTGCTAATCTAGCTCCTAATAGGACTATAGTTCAATCATTCCTTTAAGATATAAAAACCTTAAAAGACAAGATTACAAACATTGAAAAAAAATATTTAAATTCCCCTCATGTTATAGATGCACAATATGTATTTCATTACCATATTTCACTTGAAATCTCTTTGTACCCTTTTCCAACTAGATTTATTTTAGCAAAGTTCACATTTTATGATGGCAAGGGTTATCCTAAACAACATCTTCTAACCTTATATGTGGCATGCCTTGAGTATTATTCTAATGATAAAATTTTGACCGAATTATTCCCAAGAAGTCTAAAGGACTATGTTTTGAGTTGGTTTTATGATCTAACTCTCCAATCTTTAAAATCATTCAAACCTATTTCAAACTAATTTCTAGCACACTTTTCTATTAATATTTTAGAAACAGTTTTCTACACCCAAATTTACAAAATAAAATAAGGAACCAATGAACCTATCAATGAATATGTCTTGAGATATAAGACAATGCTAGTCAAAATGACCAATCCTATGGAAAACAAAAAGTTACAAGATATATTCAAGTAAATTTTATTTTATCCTTTACATGATTCCATTATCTTTAATAAGTTTCAATATTTTGATGACTTATGCCTTGTTGTACATGACCATGAAATGAAACTTATGTCATTAAATAATCTCAAGTATGTAGTGAACACACCATTTGCATATACATGTAGTAAAAAATTTAAAATTAAACCAAGTTATAAGGTAAAAATGCCCATGACTAAAAAATAAACAACCACCACAATTAACATAGTTGAAAAACACCCTAATAGGTTTGTCGTATCTAATGAACCAAGGAGACAATTCACAAGTTTACCTGAGTCCCCAAATTCATTACTCCCATGGTTACTAGAGTGTCACCTTTTATCTCTCACTCATCCTATTGAGGTTGATATGCCACTTCTACCCAAAGGATATAATGTGAATGCTTATTATGATTATCATCAAGTACCAAGAAATTCTATGAGTAGATTATTTACATTGAAGCACAAGATATAAGATATTATTGATGACTAAAATATTTCATCTGAGGATCCTTCAAAAGAATTAGGTTTATAACCTAGTGATCACCATAAAGAGAAAATATTTTACAATCCTTTGTAAGACCCATACAAAAAGGAACCAAAATTTTAGATCTCATATAATGAACATCCTCCTCCATCACATTACACACACCCAATAGATGGGATTATTGGTACTTACACACAACATATACCTCATATGGTTTAAAGACCTATTTCCTTTGATGATAGTGAAATTAAGGATGATGAATCTAGTATTGATTCCCTATTCATTCAAATATACCTTGATAAATATCCCATTAGTAGTGTTATGATTGATAATAGTACAATTGAATTTTTTTGCATCATGACATTTCTTACTCACTTGGGTTATACTCATCATGGTTAACACCCCTCTACTAGATCAATTAGAACATTCAATGGGACCTCCTATAATGTTCTCAGTAGGATTTACTTGCCTTTATAGGTTGGCCATACATATATGGTTATTAACATTTAAATTATTCCTTCCACATGAATATTTGATATGTTATTGGCAAGACCTTAGATACACACTCTTAGATTAATAAATTCTATAGTTCATGGGTGTGTAAAATACATTTATGCCAATCAGATAGTTATAATTTTTATAATTCCATAAGAGCATCCTCTTAAATAGAAGAAACTTATACCTAGGAAACTAGTTATCAAGCCTACTAAGGATAATCCAACTCAAAATAGTAAGCAATAGGTAATCCCCTTTACTAGGTGGTTAGTACTTGAAAGACCATTACATCAAAGACATATAGTATATTCCACAAAATCCAAATACTCTACTACACACCATGTTAGATATCTAGAGTAGCTACACATGTTTCTCGTATTACTACTCTGGTGAAACAAATAAGCACTCAAATATGGGTTCCAAAAACCCCTACTTTGGTTACTCCTACTATTGCTTCACAATCATAAAGTCTTATTTTACATGCACAGAGCACCATCGATACCACATTGATAGATTGTATACCTATATAAGCTCCTTAGTTGTGTACATAGAGTATTACACTAGATTTATAGTGGGGAGATATATATTACCATCAGTTAGATGGAATCATAGGATGATCTTTCCTAATTCCAAAAACTTCCAAATATACCAAAAAATAAAAAACATTCAAAAAAATAAAAAAAATAAAAAAATATCAAAAACACTCTCAATACCTATATGTTTTATTATATCCTTGGCATCCATATATAGATACATAAATACATACATGATACATTCATATTTCAGATGTTGGGATTTCCCTCTACTCATGTCATATAGACATTGGAGGCATTTACTTATTTGATCTTGACACACAAAAGTTATATGATTTGATTATCACTCTACACTATCATGTTTGATCTTACATATGTAGTTACACATGAATATTATCCATGATTATATCTTACATAGGGTAATAATATTATATACACTTGAAATAAGTTTCTAACACATTGGATCCATTGAACACTATGACATATTTCTATTTCTTTCTTATTATTTAATTTATGCACTTTATTAAGTGTCATATCTTACTTGTTTGAGCAATTGAAAATGCTATTTTGCTTGTAGCCCCTAATCCTATGTATGATTTATTTTATATTTTCATAATTTCATTGTTTATTTATGTACATTTGAATATGTCAATCTTTATTTCATGAACATTTGACTGAGTCATGTCCCTTCGATTATGCAACATTTGAACATGCCCCTTATTTAGTATCCTTGGACCATTACTTGTTGACTTATTTTTGAGTGATATTATGTGTGAATTTGTTTTTTTAAAAGATTATATTGTTAATATCTATATGTTTCCATGATATTTATCATGAATATTAGGATTAAATGTGATCACATTAGTTATATATTCTTCAATTATGCATTTATCTATACATGTTCCTTATATATGCAACATGGTTACTATTATCACTAAATTTTGCACCCTTAGAGAGATAGTTTAAGCCTTATCAAAATTGATTGGAACATGGGATTACCTCTAAGCCTATGGATTTCATATAGTAGAGGTAAAAATGTATATTGAAGGGTTAGCTCCCTAGATTTATCTTTGATAGCTTATCACCTATACTACTTGCTTGCTTAGATGAAAAGATATAGAGATAACATGAAATAAATATATCATAACAAGGTGATTCACCAATTTTAACTAAAACACAAGCCTATATGCATATGACACTACTCCAAAACTACACTTTCATTACTATTTCTCATCGAGGTTTGTGAAGCTAACCTAAGATAGGAAGACTAAACAAAAGGTCATAGTATGACACTAGTGTATATAAAACTCACTAAACTGATGAAAAATACATTATAACACTTTAATATAATTTAAATAGACTTTCAAAGTTGAATATGGATACAAGCAAGGACAACATGCTAAGGAAGAGAAGCTATCACTTAACAAGACCAACTAATTTAACATACACTTTGGAAATAACTCATGGATAAGGAAAAATAGTTCATTAAATATTTTTTCAAGGATTAAAATGAGCATGGATTCACCCCATACTTAGGTGGAGGATACATTTCCAAGCCAAAGTGGCTCAATATATAACACAAGTGTGAGAGACGAGAAGTGTGCAAGAGAGATAAGATAGACAAGTGTCATATAAGTTAAGATAAGAAGAGTAGTTAGGGAATTGTAATAAAAAAATTAAAAATCCATGTTTATCTCTTATTTATATTCTACATCTCCCCAAGTGGCATGGGAGGTTGAAATGCATGCTCGACACCTTGACTAGCTTTTTGAAACTCTCTTTTTTCTTGACATGTTGAAGGATACGTAGTCTTCTTGGTGGTTATATCAGTTTTTGATGAATTTTTTATATAATCTTGAAACATTAAACTAACCCCAATAAGTTCTCCTTGACACATCATCTCTTTCTCTTGAAAGATATATAGAGGGCTCTTCATCTCCTTAGGCCTATTTTGCATGCAAGTGTCAAAACTTGATTTTAGCTACTCTAGCTCATAAAAACTTCATGTATGGCATAATAAAATAATATTATACCTAAAAATTTCCATTTTTAGGCCTTAAAATATTCTCAATAAGTTGCTCTCCACCAAAAGCCTTAATTAGGCCTCATTCCTTATAGCCTTTTTTCCCTATTTTTCTCCTTGTGTGGGAGTTGTATAGATTATATTGATAAAATAAAAGAATATCATAGGACCTTATATCCTATTATATTTCCATGTCAATATTAATGATCTGAATCCAAGTGGAAGTCTACATTTTCTGCCTATCTCTTCTGCCAATTAGGCCTAATTAGGTCTCTAGCCTTAAAAAGTGAATTTTGGCTCTAAAATCCTCTTGCACTTTTAAAACCTCTGGGAAGTGTGTGATTAAATTTACCCATTAAAAAAAACCTCCATGTAAATTTTGGTCTCTTGGATCATTGTGATTATATCCAAACCATGAAATGGCAAAAAATAAGCCCTTCAACAAGCTTCTTCAGACTGCATTGAAAAATGGAGTTTTTTTGCTCATTTCTATGGGTTAATGATCAAATTTATTAATTTTAAGAGATAAAATAAGTCCCATATGACCTCATACAATCATTTTAAAGTGCCCATCTCTCCAAAATCCCTATAAAACACCAAAAAACACACAAAATAAGGCATTTATGACAATATATATGGTAGTTAGTACATATCAAGTACATGTGATTGAGGAATTTGGAGTATAAAACAAGATCCAAGAGGTTTTATGATAAAAATATGTAATTTTATCTACTTTAGGAGTCCAACTATATAAACTAGTAATTATAGCCCTCTTGGGTAGCTTGAAATTTCTTTGGACTCTTATTGATGATTCATAAAGTTGGACATATGAATCCTCTAGCTAATTTCACAAAATTGAATTAAATTAATGTTGATAACTTCCCTTAGTATCACAAGGTCCCATGTAACATGTGTGATTCATACCGAGTAAAGTAAAGTAATCTCTAAGGTGGAAACAAGGCATTATGGAGGGTCTGAGCAAGTTTGAAATCTATAGGTGGTTTTCTTGAGTTTTGTTTGAGCTATAATGACCTTAAAAGGTATGTTATGTACACATATAACTTTTATAATGTTTTATTACCTCATTTATTCACAAAACCTTTTGCAACATGTCACTTACTCAAGCTTAGGGTTCTTGAAGTAGTTTACTAACAATACCCTAATGGACTGTATGTACCCTATTTTTAATTTTATCTCTTCTCAGTCAATAATATTATCTTCATGAAATGTTTTTTTATGTTTCTCACTCTCCCATAAATGTTCTCCAAGGCTCATTCAACTCCACTTATCTAGCTATCACCTCTTTTTCACTGTTAGTTGCCTTGATGTTTAGATATGGTTGTAGGTTATGATCATGTATGAAGACCCATGTTAGTAGTCATTATGCTCTAAGTATATTGTGTTTAAAATTATTTCAATTTATTGATTCATATAAGAACCATTCATATTAGGTGATGACCAATTTTGATCATACAACCTTGAACTCCTCTTGACTCTTGAGGTTGGTTATAGGTAGTGTTTTCACCATTTTAGGTTTGTGTTCTACTCCTTGTTGGAGTATGATATTGTAGATTGAATTTTAAAATAAAAACTAAATTAAATCACCTTCAATTATCCTCAATTTTTTTGAATATCCTTGAACTAGTCTTAAAACAAGAAATAATTCTTGAAAGAGAAATAAAATCTGATTGTGTGTGTTGTTTCCTAGACTAAGTAGGCATATTATATATTTTTTGTATTCTTTATTTCATTATATGAACTTTAAAGTCACTATGGAGTCCTCGTGAAACACTTTAGGTGTATCAAGTGCCATTATATCATCATACAGACCTTTAGACTTATTTTTCAAGTAATAAATATTCTTTAGGTAGACTATGTGTATCTTTAAGGGGACTATGTGAACTCATTTGATATAGTATATAACCTAATGTTATAATAATAATAATTTAAGTATTATAAAATTATTTAAACATTTTAATGGCCATGATCACCATGTTTTTTATTTGAAACCTTGAAATTATGTACCTCCAACTAACGTTACCACTCAAGACAAGATCCTCAGTAAGTGGCTAGTTGTAGGTAACTATTAAAAAAACTTAAATATGTATAGAGTTTTATAGGTATTTATACCAATATCCATTTATAAATAATGTGGTTAGCTATTTTAGACTCTCCTTGAGACCATTAAAACTTTGTACTTTTATTGTTTCTCTTACAATCTTTTAGATGGTATTTTTAAGACTGACTATGTGTGCATATGGTCTATTAGGTTTTTATGTCTCCATGACCTTCAAAGGCTTTATCCCACATGTTTATATTTTATAAATTTTCCCTAATTCATTTTAACTTAGTTTCCATTAACCTATCCTTTTTAAATCACTCTTCTTCAAAGCCCATTCTCAACTACTAGCGTGGTTATAGGTGGTTGTTTGAAACACCTTGACTACACATAAAGCTTCTAGTCCTTCAAACCAATATCTAAACCCTATAAAATAGCTCAGTCATATTTTATGAGGTCTTAAAACATTATTATTTCCTTGAAGTTTTGAATCTCATTAGAATCATTATTCAAAGCTCACTCTCTCAGTTGGTTATAGGTAGAAATTTGAATAGTTGACTGCATTTATTCTTGAAATGGCCTTTCTCACTACACCATGGTTAACTTGAAGTGATAAAAATTAAGGATAGTCCATCACAATTCATTATAGGTTCATATTTACCTTTTAAGGCATCTCTAACTTAGTTTTCATTTTCAACATAGTTTGGGTCTTGTAAGTGCATATATGAGAGTAATCTAGTCATCAACTCTAAATTCTATGTGCATGAAATATCTTCACATTGTTCATATCTCATTTGAAAATGAAACATCCCAAAGTTTATATATAATACAAAACATTTTTGATACATTTACATCATGATCTTCCATTAAAATTATAGACATACAAGTGGTAAGTGATTGTCTACAATCTTGAGCATTAGGAGTTAATAAATTCCAAGAGTATGACTACTAAGACTAGAGGAATACTAACACCATTAGATCAACATATTTATCATGAATAAAATAAATCCCAATCTTATAAAAATGTACAAATCATCAAAAGACATGTTATGCAAACACACATAATACATAGTCCATAAATGTGAATGGAGATATGATTATCTATTTAAACTTGTATGAAATATTCAATTAAATATAATACCATTAATGGATTATGGATATATTATAATGCTATGAAAATCCATTCAAGTTCACTTGACCACTTGGAAAACTCAGAAACATAGAAATACTACCATTTACTTCAAACCATGTATAGGAGTCACTTTTCATGCCAAAAGGACATCTAAATGTGCCACCATGAATAATTAATACATGTGAGACATATAAAGACATTTTATAATCTACTCCAACTTATTTTAATCTGACAAGATTTCATAATTTTTTTTGTAGTTGTTCTAAACTCAGCCTATAGAGATTATCTCCTTCAAAAAGTAGTCTGGGATCTTAGCGATTGTTCATAAATCTAAGAGAACCAATCCAATGAAAATTTACATAAATTGGAATAAAATATGGGTCCTAAATTTTTTCCAAAATCTTATCCTCCAACTCTAACTATATTACCTATACTATTTGCTTGAAGTTGGATTTCACTAACTTGTAAAGGGGATGAAGAGAGAGAGAAAAGGATATTTCTATAACTTTTGAACTCCAAACTTATTCAAAATTTGTTTTATGACTTTTAGAAGATGAAAGGACACTTTAAACTTATTTCCTCTTACACATGACTTCCACAAGTCCATACAAGTTTGATACTCCTCAAACAAGTGTTAAAAATCAGGAATCTAACCTTTCATGATCCCTATGATAGGTGTGATAGTAAATTAACTACTCCCAACTCCTTGAAATGTGTGTGATATGTATTATTCACTTAGTGAACTTTGTCATATATAATTGTTAGCCAAAAATCACATTTATATGTATTTTTAACACCTTAGAACCAACAAATGGTCATCAAAATTTCTAAAACTTCATCAAACATTATTAAAGAGTGTTTAACACATGAAATGACTTTAATCAGCCACTAATCACCTATTACATAACTTGACCATGAGATATCTCCTCATGACATGCCTAAATCACCATGTGACCAAAATATGACTATACCTTAATGTTTCCAAATTTACCTTAATAAATGTTAATAAGATATTTAAAGGATTTTATGGACCATATAATCATGACATAAACACATGAAATTTTTTATTTTGATGGGGTAGCCAAATTTGACCTGGGGTCAAATTTGGTCAATAGTTACATTCACATATGTTTTAGTTGTCTTACCCTTTTGAGGTGAAATAACTCCTACTTCCTATTTTTACATCACCTCAAAAGGAGGGATTATTAGTGGGGGAATTCTTGGGAATCATGTTTTCCACAATTATCATGGTTCTCAAAATCAATGGGGGCATGATTTAGAAGCATGTTCTCCATACTCAGTCAATATGGTACTTATATCAGTTTCTAGATTATATTGGGGGCATGATTTGGAAGCATGTTCTCCACACTCATTTAGTATATGATACTTATATCAATTCATATATTTAGTGGGGGCATGATTTAAAAACATGTTCTCCACACTTATTTAGTATTTAGCATCTCCAATTTATAATGGGGGTATGTTTTGGAAACATGTCATCCACATTGGTACTTATATCAGTTTTTAAATTTCTTGATATACAATGGGGGCATGATTTTTAAGCATGTCATCCACACTTATAAAACTATCCAAATTGGCTAAAGCACATAGTTATATGATAGAGATTCATAGCTTTAGAAGAATTATATATATTGGTACCATTTTTATACATAGTTTTATCATGATACATATCTAAGGTGCATAGGTTATGCAACATGTGACTAATATCACAAAAATATAGATCAATTTCATAGTCCAAAACTATTACATGTACTGATACCCTATAGAATTTTATGGGCCATATTGAGCCAATATACTATAGTATTTAGTTTGCCTTTTGGTATGATTTAGGTTATCAATTCACATAATCTTGCCAAATTTCTAGGTTGGATTTGATCATCCAACCTCACCAAGTTATAAGTATTAGTGGGTTACATGGTTGAGCTAATCTCAACTACTAGGTGGCAACTCACTTTTTCTCTAATGTTTGGGACATGTTCCTCTCTCTCTCTCTCTCTCTCTCTCTCTCTCTCTCTCTCTCTCTCTCTCTCTCTCTCTCTCTCTCTCTCTCTCTCTCTCTCTCTCTCTCTCTCTCTCTCTCTCTCTCTCTCTCTCTCTCTCTCTCTCTGTGTGTGTGTGTGTGTGTGTGTGTGTGTGTGTGTGTGTGTGTGTGTGGATATATGCACTTCAAATATTTATCTATATTTATCCTAATATCAATTTTAGATCCTTAAAATGATACATATTTTACAAAATAATTTTTTAATAGGTACGGTAGTTACATTGACACATAGGTGTACCCATAAAACCTTTCTCTTTCAATTTCAATCTATTTCAAGTAATTTTAACCAAAATTTTATGCACCAATTTTACATTGTAACATGCTCTTGGTTGTAGGTTAATCACGATCAAAAAACTAAATTTCAACTCAAGCAAAGACAAGGTGTGCATACATACCCAAGTACTTATTCCTTTCCTTTAAACTAGAAATTTCATTACTAAATTAAAGAGGGGGAAAATGTAGATGATATTTTATGATTATGTAACACCTCACTCTTGTAAATTGGAAAACTTAGAGATTCATTTTCCCTCTTAGTTATACACATGCCTTACTTATGAAAGCCTCAAATCTATTATATATTGTTCCCCTTAGCCTATCTCTTAGTCTGAATAGTCTTCTATTGATGACATAAACATTATATCTTTCCCAAAATACTTAAAATGTACTTATTTTACACATCTACATGCTCAGATCATGTACCTATTTTGCTACTCCCTAGACACTAATATATGGGATAGAATGTAGCATTAACATTATTTTCCAATCTCAACATAAGTGTCTAGCACTCTAAAGTCATATAATTTCTAAATTAAATGTATCTTAATGGTTATCCTAAGTGCTTTAATGTGAGTTATTACTCCAAAAGGATAGATATAAATAACATATCAACCCTCATTCATTCCTCACCTAAAAGTACCTAGAAAAAGACCAAAGAGGATTCAAAGAGAATTCAATTGACCAAAGGCATTTATAATCATTAATGAAAAGTTAGAATGGGAGTGATGGGTGGGATGTCTAAAGATTTTTTTTTTAATGTGAGTAATGGGTGGGAAGAAGGCGAGCTATATCCTAAAGATCCCATGAATGACACTTGAGATCTTATTAGGGATGAAATAGTACTATCACTAAATCTAGGATAGGGTCCACTTTCTATTTTGAAAGATGCTCCAAATCATACATCAATTTTAGGCTAGGGCCCATCAGACATAGTGCTTGATCTCACTAAAGGAAAAAAATCAATTTCATGGGTTGACTTGGTGTCTTGAAAGTGATCAAACAAAAAAACTTTAAAAGATTCTATCCTCATCTCAATAGGAGAAATAAATGAGGTATGTCTTGAGGTCCCAAACTCTATCATAGAGAATATTGACTCTTCTTTGTTAGATTTTGTCTTGGCTAAATTTAGTGATTTTAGGCTTAATATTGACTCATTCTGTAAGTGGGTAAACTTCAAATGGAATCCTAATGGATAGATCGATATTAATAATATGACAAATATTTTTTTGATAATTTTCTCATTCTAAATACTATATTAGAATCCTAATTAGAGGCCCATGGTTCATGGGAAAATATAATGTTTGCCTTCACAAGTGGAAGGTAGGTTTCAATATTTATAGTGATGTAATGGAGAACATCCTTATTTGGGTGAATCTATTGGAGTTACCTCTAGAATTATATTCCCTAGAGGTTATTTTGGGCATTTTTAGAGCCCTTTGTCAACCAATTTCCATTGATCCCATACCCAAGTCTAGGCGTAGACTACTGGTTGCCAATGTTTAAATTTTCATTCCTACTAACAAATCCCTTATTCATTCTATCAAGATTAGATCTACATATGGGGTTTGAAATAAATGCATATTTTTTGAAAGGGATTCATAAATCTATATAACTCATAAATTTATGCCCTTCACCTTTGGCATGTCTTGGGATATGTCTAGCTGACTTATGTCTTACATACCTCTTTTATATTCTTGTTACATTTCTCTATGTCCTTAGTTAGGTTGACCTATGGAATAACCATGGCCAAGTAGACTATATATAAGAGGCAGTGGTTAGTCTTTGAGTATCATATCTAGTATGCTACTCTTAGTGCATTTTTGTGGAGGTTTCCCCCTTGAAGTGGATTTTTTATATTATCCAGTATTCTACTTTGTTGTCAATTATCATTATGTGATCTTTCATATTTTATTATTCTATGTGATATAAAATCATTATATGTAAACATATAAGTAATTTAATTACAAGGGGTATCATATATTTGATTTGGGAAATTTTCCTATGATGCTATTTTTTGGATCTAGCAAGGTATGACTTCTATGAGAGGAAGGAGTGAAAAAACATAACTTATAGTTCAAGAAAAATTAATTTTTTCTATTATTGTAATATTATTCAAAATGTTTTTTCTTAAATAATTAAAAAAAAAGTTTGGATTTTTTTTCATTTGGCACAATTGTAGTCATTGGATTCATCTCAATGAGATGATCACAATGGTATATTATATTGGTACACTTTTTTGTGCCAAACATTTTACCCTAGTGTGCAAAGGCTATCACTGGATTCGTCTTGGTGAGGCAACCACAAAGGTACCGTATCCTAATACACTTTTTCAAGGAAAAAACCCTCCTAGGGTTTATATATGATTGATCCTTCTACATTGGGATGAAAAGGGGAGCAAGAAGATCTTAAGACTCTTAACGATGAAATGGAATCTAAAACTTAAAATCCATTAATTTCTTAACTTTAGGTTAACATAAAAGGCTTGGTATGGCATGATGACTTTATTATAGTTTAAACAATTTCTTAGGAATGTGTAGAGAGATTAATGGGGTTTATACTCAATTAAATTAGATCACTACTTCATTGGCTACTCTTTCATCTTAGTTATAGTCAAACAACCCTCCTCTTCATCATTCGGGTCCTCCTCCTCTCAACACTAACAACTCCAATTTTGGTGTGAAATTGATGTTTCCCAAAGTGGACATGTGTAAGTTTGATGGTAAGGATCCTCTCACTTGGATTACCAAAATTGAGAACTTATTTGATCTACATCAAACTCCTAGTTCTCAAAAGGTGATAGTGGAATCTCTATATCTAGAACTTGAGTAGTTCATTTGGTATCACTGGTTATGTGACTAAAAGAAAAATAATGGCAATCCTATTACATGGTATATTTTCACTAATGAGTTTTTGGATCATTATTAGAATAATGTCTCTGAGAACTACTTTAGCTAGCTAGCCAAACTATGGTAAATGAGAACTATAAAGGATTATATTCACTAGTTTTAAAATCTATCCTTATGAGTGGAAGACATCACTGAGGAAATTTTGATTGATCTATTTTTAGTTGGCCTCAAAGATAGCATCCAATTTGAGGTTTGAATGTTTAAACTAGCATTTGTATCAGAAGCTATCCCATGGGCATGCATGATAGAGGAAAAAGATATGGTTAAATGGAAAACCTTCACTAATGGTCATGATCACACCTTGCCAACACCATCATATCCTCAACCCACCAGATGGACACCTTGAAAAATAGAGGAGAAGCAATCCAAATGGTTTTGTTATGGTTGTGACAAAAAATAGAGCAAAGACCATCATTATGATAAAAAGAAGTTTTCTAGCAAAGGTGCCAATGAGGATGATGATGATGAGAAGGCACTTGGTGAGGATGAAGAAGGTCTTGAGGAATAATTTAAAGACTCTCAACCTAATATTTAACATTATTACCTTTCAAGTATTAGTACTCCCCAAACTCTTAAGGTGGTGGGTTTCCTAAAGAAATAAAATGTTTAAATAAATAAAATGTCACTAATATGATTGATTATGGGAGCACACACAACTTCAATAACAATAAGTTGGTTGCTTGTTTAAATTATTTTATTTATCCCACTCTAAAATTTTAGTTCATGATTATAGATGGTGGTACCATCAACTTCTCAAGAAAATGCCATAGTATTAAGCTAGACATGGGAGACTACTTATTGGATTCTCCTATGTTTTCTATTCCCATGGACAAAATTGACATTGTTTTGGGAGTGCAGTGGCTCACCACTTTGGGCACTATTGAGATGAATTTCTAGGAATTATTCATGCATTTTAATTTTGAGGGAAGGACATTTGAGCTAAGGGGATTAAGGGATAAATCTCCATAACTTTTTAGCTCCCATAAAATGACAAAGATTCTTTGAAAGGGTGTTGAAGGATTTGTAGCTTACTTGTTTTCCATGAAAGTTTAGCCAACTCAGCCATCTGCACCTCCTAATTTGTAACAATTGATTAATTCCCATTCGATTATTTTTGTAGACATTCCAAAAGGACCTCCACCTAGTTTCATGCATGATCATGCTATCAAACTTATTCTTGGTATTACATCACCCAACATCAAGCCATGTAGGTATCCCTATTATTATAATGTGAAATCAAAAATATGGCATAGGAGATGTTGGATACAGGAATCATTTGCCATAGCTAAAGTGAATATTATTCACTAGTTGTCATGGTGTAAAAGAAAGATGACACTTGGAGGATGTTTCTTGACTATAGATAACTCAAAAAGTACACTATCAAAGATAAGTTCCCTATTCCTATTATTGATGATTTTTTAGATGAATTAAATGGTTCCCTTTATTTTACAAAGTTATATTTGCATTCTAGGTATCATCAAATCTAGATATGTGATGAAGACATACCTAAAATTGCTTTCATGACTCATGAGGGCCATTACGAGTTTTTGGTTATGCATTTTGGGATAAAAAATGCACCATCCACCTTTCAAAGTTTCATGAATACTATTTTTAGGCCATTTTGACGAAATTTGTTTTGGTCTTTTTTATGATATCCTCATTTATATTAAAATTTGGGAAGACCATTTACACCATGTGAAATAGGTACTCTGAATTTTAGAACAACATCAGTTGTATGGCAAACCTTCCAAATGTATTTTTTGAGCTTGTTAGGTTGAGTATTTGGGTCATTTGGTTTCACATACAGGAGTAAAATTGGATCCTAAAAAAATCCAAGCAATGGTGGAATGACCGATTACTAAGACACTTAAGCAACTAAGGGGATTTATGGGGCTAACTAGTTACTATCATAGGTTTATAAAAAATTATGATACCATTACATCCCCACTAGCATCTTTGTTTAAGAAAGACTCCTTTTAATGGACTGATATAGCTACTAGGGAATTTGAATAATTGAAATTGGCTATGTGCACCACTCCAATGTTGGCTACTCCTAATTTTTACAAAACTTTTGTGGTTGAATGTGATGCATCTGGGTATGGTATGGGTGTTATACTCATGAAATAAAGTAGACTAATTACATTTGAAATTCATCAAATAAAGGGTAAAAATCAGCACAAGCCCATTTATGAGAAGGAAATGATGGCCATTTTGCATGTAGTCAAACAATGGAGGCCTTATTTGATCAGTTGTCACTTTTAGGTAAAGACTGATCATGATAGTCTCAAATATTTTTTACAAAAATGATTATCATATAAAGAACAATAAAAATGGGTAACTAAGATGTTAGGCTATAATTTTGAAATAGTTTATAAGAAAGGCAAGGATAATGTAGTGTTAGTTGCGCTATCTAGAAAGGATGAATCAGTTGAGGCATTGCTATATGCTATGACCATTCTATAGGTATATTGGCTAGAGGAAGCAAGATCAGAATGGGACAATGATAGTTCTACCCATGATTTGATTTAGAATCTTTGGCAAGGTTTGGGTGGATTTAAAAAATTCAAATGGAAGGGTGATGAATTAAGGTATAAAGGTAGTTATACCTATGTAAGAATTCTCTTCTTACACAAAAAATCCTTTAGGAACTTCATGCAACTCTAATTGGGGGTCATTCAATATTTTTGAAAACCTATCATAGAATCAAGCAAGATTTTTTTTGGGAAGGACTCAAGGGGGATGTTTAGAAATATGTGGTTGAATGTATGATCTATTAATAAAATAAAGGAGAATTCATCAAAACCCTAGGTCTTTTGTAGCCTTTATCCATCCCTGGCCAATGTTGAAAAGAGGTGTCTATGGATTTCATTATAGGGTTATCGAGATCTGATGGTTAAAATTTTATCGTGGTTTTGGTAGATAATCTTAGTAAGTATGCTCATTTATGTTCTTTATCATAGTCATTTGTTTCTAGTTTAGTAGCTTCTAATTTTCTCAATATAGTTTAGAAATTGCATTTTACCCCTAATATCATTATCAGTGATAGATATCCCATCTTTACTATTAATTTTTGGATTGAGTTATTTACATGTTTGGGCACCCAGTTGGCTCATAGTTCATCCTATCATCCTCAATCAGATGGACAAACTAAGGTATTCAACAAATGTCTAGAAGGATATATCTATTATTTTGTTATTGATAAATAAGATAAATGGGTTAATTTGTTACACTTGCTAAATGGTGATATAATACTTCTATCCATAGTTCTTCCAAAACATCTCCTTTTTTGGGACTATATGGATACTAACCTCTATCCATCACTTAAAACTTGAATTTCCATCATAAGGTTCATGCAATTGAAAAACATATTTACCATCAATAGGAGGTCCTTGCCAGTTTGCATAAAATTTAGCCATGGCTTAGAATTGCATGAAGCAGTAGGTAGATCAACACATGAGTGAGAGGCATTTTGACATTGGTGATTAGGTCTTTATTTGATTATAACCATATAACTAGATGTCCTTAAAGTAATAGAAAAAGGATAACAAGTTGTCACCTAAGTATTATGGGCCTTATCAAATCTTACAAAAAATGGGTAGTGTGGCCTATAAGTTAGAGTTTCCTTCATCCACTCATATACATCTAGTATTTCATTTATCATGCCTAAACAAACTCATTAGACACAAATTTTCTACTCAAATTGAGTTACTAGAATTGGATGAGGAAGGAAGAGGTATTCTTGATCTTGAGGTGATCCTTACAATGTGTACTAAGTAGCTACGGTCTAGAGTGATTAAGAATTACCTGATCAAATGGAAGAATCTACATTGTGAAGATGCAACTTGGGAGGATGAATCCTTTATGCAATAACATCCAAAGTTGGCTCAATGTTGAGGAAAACATTGTTTTAAAGGGGAGGGTCATGATACACCCTTAACTTTTGGCATGTCTTGGGATATGTGTGGCTGACTTATGGCTTACATACCTCTTTCATATTCTTGTTACATTTCTATATGTTCTTAGTTAGGCTAGCCTATGGAATAACCATGGCTAAGTAGACTATATATAGGAGGTAGTGGTTAGTATTTGAGTATCATATCAAGTATTCTAATCTTAGTGCATTATTGTGGAGGTTTCCACCTTGAAGTGGATTTGCTATATTATCTAGTATTCTACTATGCTATCAATTATCATTGTGTGATCTTTCATATTTACTTATTTTGTGTGATATACAATCATTCTATCCAAACATCTAAGTAATTTCATTACACATGCCTAATATTTACTCATTATGTAAGTGGGTTAACTTCAAGTGGCATCCTAATGGATAGATCAATATTATTGATATGCCTAAGAATTTTTTCCTAATTAACTTTTATCATTATGAAGACTATTTTAGAATCCTCACTAGAGTCCCATGGTTCATGGGAAAATACAATATTTGCCTTCACAAGTCGAAGGTAGGTTTTAATCTTTATTGTGATGTAATGGAGGACATCGTTATTTGGGTGAATTTATTGGAGTTACCTCTAGAATTTTGGGCCTCAGAGGTTATTGCAGGCATTGCCAGAGCCCTTGGTCAACCAATTTCCATTAATCTGATAACCAAGTATAGATGTAGATTCTTGGTTGCCCATGTTTGTGTTTTCATTCCTATTGACAACCCCCTTATTCATTTTATCAAGATTAGATCTAAATATGTGGTTTGAAATAAATGCATAGTTTTCTAAAGGGACTCATAAATCTATAAAACTTGTGATGTCCTGAATCATTCCTCTAAGGATTGTCCCCTAATTAAGAATCCATCCCTTTCTTATGAAACTTTATTATTTTACGAGGATCTGGTTCTTCAAAAATTCATGCCTATTCAAGAAGTGCTAAGTATAATAAAATTTTTTAGGATACCTAAGACTTTTTTTCCTATAGAGGGACAATGTTATTCAACAAGTAAGAGAGATAGTTTTGAGATTATTAAGGAAATGGAAGAGGAAAAATGGATGAAATTTTAACCAAAAAAGGGTAGGAAAAATGCAAAATTTAGAGAAGAGCCAAAATCAAAAGGTAGACCAACTAATAATTTTTTTAGAAAAGTTGAAACTAACAAGAAAGTAACAAAGGGTACTTAAATGACCCTCAAACACTTTTCAAGCAATAAGAAATGAAGATCATTTCTTGGAACATAATGGGGTTGAATAACCTTGTGAAATAGAGGTTGGATAGAAACATGGTCCTTAATCATAAACCTAATATCTTAATTCTCCAAGAAACCAAAATGTATGAGGAATTTTTTTTGAAGAATAAATCTAATATTTGGGGTAAATCTCTTTGCATTAGTAGAAATTATTTAGGTGCTTCTAGTGGGATGGAAGTTTCATGGGATCCTATGGAATTAGAAGGAAAAGTTATTCTAAAAGCTGAATCTCATATTACAATATTCTTTAAAGACATTCACAATAATCTAGAATGGGTTATTACTAATGTATATACTCCTAATTATAGGATTGAATAGAGAAAACTCTAGGATGATTTAATTGAGATTCGGAAACACTTCATGGATAAGAACTAGATAGTAGCAAGCAGTTTCAATTCCCCTTTGTCCATGGGGGAAAAGAAAGGGGGAACCTACTCTCTCAATGATAGTATGCTAGATCTTAGTGATTTTATAGCATAGGTGGAACTTTTAGATTTTGACCTACTAGGCAATCCTTTCACTTGGTCAAATAGAAGATTGGGAAAAAACTTATTTAAGTTAGGCTTCATAGGTTTTCAGTGTCTTTGCAGTGGGATCTACATTTTATCTTCTCTTTATCTTCCCTTCCTAGGATTGGATTTGATCACAATCCCTTAGTTTTCTCCAAAAAAAGGATGTTCAAAACCAAAAGTACCCCTTTCAAATTTTAAAAATTGTGGCTTACCAATTTGACTCTATTGGATTCTCTAAAGGAATGGTGGAAGTTTTTGATGCAAGGCTTTGCTATGTATATCTTAGCCATGAAACTCGGTCACATTAATCATAAACTCAAGATCTAGACTAAGGACATTTTTGGGAACATATTTTCCCAAAAACATAGAATTAAGGAGGATTTACATAGAATTAAGAAGGAAACAAATGTTTTAGGCCTCACTCCCTCTTTGTAAGCTAAAGAAAAGGAACTTTTAAGTTTATTCCATAATCTAGAAGCTAAAGAAGAAATATTTTGGCACCAAAAATTGGGGAAAACTTGGCTCAAAGAAGGTGATAAGAACACTAAGTAATTTCATTTCTCAAATTTTAGAAATTTTAAACATAAATTCATTCCATAAATCAAGGGGGAAGATAAGACTTGGTACAAGGATGAAAAAGAAATTGAATTGAAATTGTAAACTTCTATAAAAAACTTATGGCTCATGTTCCCTCTGAGGATGCAAAGCTAGAAGATTAGGTGGTTAATCTCATTAAAGGAGTTATTCCCCAAGAAGACAATGCCTCCATCCTTTTTCCTCCCTCATATGAAGTCATCAGATCCATCATCTTCTCCTTGTAAGGTGATAAGGCCCCTGACCCAAATAGCTTCCCCCCATTTTTCTTTTAGTTCTCTTGGGTCATCATTCAAAATTAAGTATTATTGGTTGTTACTAAGTTTTTTAAAGTTGGAACTATGCTTCTAAAATTAAACAATACATTTTTGGTTCTTATCCCTAAGAAACATGGGGATAACCAATTGAACAACTTTGGACCAATTAGTCTATGCTCCACTTTCTACAAAATCTACACAAAAGGTTTGGCTTTAACAATTCAAATGCTTCTTGATAAGTTGATTGTAGAAAATTAAGGGGATTTTATGTTTGGTAGAGAAATCTCAGATGGTATTATTATTTCCCATGAAACTATACATTTGGTGGCCAATTCTTCTTATCAAGGTATGTTTCTCAAATTAAACATGAATAAAGCTTATTGTAGACTTTTTTGGCACTTTTTGGATAGAGTCCTTCAAAATTTTAGGTTTAATCAAGTTATTATAAATATGATTACCTCTTGTATATATGCCCCCATGTTTTCAATTATTATCAATGGGGTTCCCAAGGGATTTTTTTGGTAGGTAGAGGTCTTATACAAGGTGATCCTCTCTCCCCATATTTATTTATTTTAATGACTGAAACCTTGAGTAGAATCATTGAAATTACAAGTTCTTCTAGAGTTATTAATGGAATCTTAGCATCTCTGCACACCAGATCTATCACCCACTAAGAATTCATGGATGACACTCTGATGATAGGAGAAGCTTAAGTTTCTAAAGCTAAATGCTTTAGGAAAATCTTAGAAATCTATGAGATAGTGTTAGGCTAAAGTGTTAACTTCCTCAAAAGTTCCTTATTCTTTATCAATACTCTTCCTTATCTACAAGGGAAGATATCTAGGATCACCATTTGTGTTATTAATAATACTCATTCCTCCTACCTTGGCATTCTTCTTTTTGAGGGAAAAATGAAATTAGATTTCTTGAATCCTCTCATTGATAGGATTCAGAGGACACTATCTAGATGGAAAGTGAATTTGTTGTCTCAAGATAAAAAACTAAAATTACTCAAGATCTCATTGCAAAGTAATCCAATTTACTTCATGTCCTTATTTGTCATCCCGAGAAAAGTGGCTGAACAAATCAAATAAATATAGAAGAATTTTCTATGGAGGGTAATGGAAGATAAATTTAGATTCCCACTTGTATCCTAGAATAAAGCTTGTTTACCATTAGATAAAGAAGGATTGGGGATCATAAGGGTGAGACATATGAATCAAGATCTTATAACTAAGCAAATGTGGAGGGGTGATTAAGGAAGATAATCAATGGACTAGGATTATCAAGGTAAATACATAAATTTTAGGGAGGGATCTTGCTTTCTGGTAGAAGGCCCTATTATTGGCTCTACCCTTTTGAAAGACTTGAGATCTATAAATTATGTTCTTATGAGGGGGATAAAATGGAAAATATGCAGAGGAAAAAAATTTGATTTTTGGGAGTATCTTTGGTTAAATTAAACCCCATTTGGGTCCTTACCTCCTGTAGTGGGGCTGAACGAGTATTTTAAAGTGGTTATAGGTCATAGGGTGTGTGATTATTGGTAAGATATTAATGGTATAAAAATGTGTAAAATTCTCCACAAAGAAGATTTGATCTTTCAACAAACTATTTTCTTACAAAAGTTAAACATGACTCTTTATAACACTCATATTAGGATCTTCCCAAAAGATGATGGTCTAATATGAAAGGCTTATCCCAATGGGGTATTTTCTATCAAATCTGGTTATCTTTCCCTTTGGGACCAAGAAGAGATTGTGGAAAATTGGAATTACTTGTGGATTAAAAATCTTGTCCCCAAGGTCAATATTTTATTTAGTTTAGCATCCCAAAATAAAATATTAATAGTGGATAATCTAATGAAGAGGGGAATTAATATTCCTACTAGGTGTGATTTTGTAGATAGGAGGCTAAATCTATTGAACATATCTTTATTTTTTTTCTTTTGATTCCTCCATTTATTTTTAGTCTTTCTTCAATTTGTCTAATTACTCTTGGGTTTCTCTTAGGTTCATAAAATAAATGATCTATCAATGGGAGGCACCTTAGGATTACCTACCTCTAAAATTATGGTGGAATACTATTCTTCCTCAAATTTTTGGGGGAATTTGGATTTCGAGGAATTCGATCATTTGTTATAATCATAACCTTAGTCATTCCTCAACATTCAAGAAAATTTTGGATTTTGTCAAAGAAAATTGGTTGATCATTGCCTCTACCTTTGATGATCCTCCTCTTCTCCAATTTTCTCCAATTCTCTACTTATTGAACCTTGAAATACTTGCACATTCTCACAAGAAGTGTGTATATAAATTGAAGATCAAGTGGATCCTTCCTCCAACTCAATGGTATATACTAAACTTTGATGGAGTGGATAAATGGAACCTTAGACCTACAGGAGCTAGAGGTGTCATCCAAGATTCTAATGGGAATCTCATGCTAGCATATGTAGGACCTTTGGGGATCCAAACCAATCATATGTTAGAAGCTAAGGCTATTATTTGGGGTATAGATCTTATAATTAAGTTGGGTTTGGAGAATCTACAGGTGGAGGGAGATTCATTGAACATCATCAAATGTCTGAAAGGTTCCTCCCAATCCTCTTCGAATATAATTGATATTATTAAAGATGTAAAAAAATTTCTTACTTTTTAAAAAATGCCATCTATTGATCATGTTTATAGAGAAGATAATAAAAGTGTAGATAAAATGGAAAATCTAAGGGTTCTTAGTAGATCCCTCACCCATTGGAAAGGTGGCATGGCATTTCCTATTGATGCCATCCCTTTCATTGAGCTTGATAAAGGATAATCTAACATGTGAATTTATGTGGTCCATCATTTTAAAATACAATTATCAAGGGAGGAGGAAATATCACACATGTAAGGTCATCATGTCTCAACCACACCTTAATACATTACACATTTAGATTTATTTCACATTAATATATAATAGTTCAAATATCATAAATTTCAACATCATTCTAGATTTTACAACTAGGGTCCCAGTCCATGAAAAGTGTAGCAAAAGTAAATAACCAAGGATGAGAGGTGACCAAGATCAAGTGGAGCTAATATTTTACATAAAAATGAGGGAAGATGCATATGTTTAGAAAAATATGGTTAAGGGTAGGCTTGTTGGCTACATGGATAGATTGGTATGCCATGATGTGGTGATATATAGAGACTTCTCTCATGGCTATAATGATAGAGAGTTTGAATGCATAGTTTGGAGCACATGGTCACTAAAGAAGTTATAGGTAACATCATAGGTTTGGATTATTTAGGTATGAAGCCATTTAAAGACAAAAAAATGAATAATGATTTGTTTAACATACTCTACAACACTAAAAAAAAGGCCCAAATCATCAAACCAAAAAGGGTTTCTAAGGGTGGACCTCCCTAGGAAGTTGTTAGATGTGTGTCTCCAAATAATGAGGTACATCACCCTTAAGGGGAAGCACATGGTGATATTCTCTCACCATTTTCTATTCCTTAATCACTTCAAGGTCCACCTAATTAGTATTCCATTTTTTACTCTCAAATCATTATAAGTGTTTGTTAATAATTTTAAATGTAATCTATTAGTCCATATAATCCACCAGGGGCTCATCTTGCTCTTGGTTAAAATGGGGGAACCCCTTTAGACAAAGTCTATAATGGAGTATTTTCACATTATAAATGAGTAAGAGGAATCTAAAAGGGAGGAAAATTTCTTCTTGGAACCTAGAGTAGAACATGTAGGGGGATATAATGTTTTCTTTGGAGTGGAGAGTTGTTAGAAAGACTTTCACCCTAGTGGCAGCCAAAAATGGGTCCCTGAAGTAGCGACTCCCATCACCAATATGGGTCAGACATCCTTTAATTTCAAATTGAAAGAGGATATTAAATAGTCTATTGATAATCTATAAACTAAGGTGGAAATTTAGAAATGTTTGAGCATGGAGATCTTTGATGAGTTCAAGAAGCTCAAAATTTTGTTGGTCTCTAGTGATTTCTCCTCAAGTAAGGGTGACTATCAGTAAGATATTGAGGAAAAATAGATTACTGAATAAACCCCCCAATGGAGGAAAAAATAGATACAATGATGGAGGAGATAAAGCCAAGATGGATTTTGAATAGGGTAAGGAGGAGTTTAAGTCTATTGGGTAGAAAATGAAGAGGCCCATCATGAAATTTATGCATGGAATAACAATCATACTAGAGGTAGGGAAAATAAAATAAAGAACATGGGACCAATAAACTAGTATTTTATTTTGAGTTTGAGGATTCAGACTAACTTCATCTATCATCTAAGTTTTCTCTCATCTTTATGCTAGTGTTCTGGCATATTTTTGGCTAAAATCAATCGTTATGGTTGGTTTTTAGTTTTTGCATATTTTTATCTTATAATTTTCTCTTGAATATATTTTAGTATCTTTTGTAAGGGAATAGGAACCTAAACCTATCTTTTAACCTATCTAATAAAAAATTCATATTTTCAAACTAGTCATAGGGATTACACATATACATGTATGAATTATTAGAGGAGCATCCCAAAATCCTAATTTGACAAGTTACAAGCTAGGCCATTACTGTACTTAATTTAAACACATTCCATGATTCACACATAAGTTAACATGTAAGGGAGAAATGTATTAGTCTAAGGCCCTCTTCAAAGTATTGGATATGTAGCTACCATCCTTTAATAGTAGGTTCATTGGGGTCATCTTGACATTGTATGCCCACCAACCCATTTTTCCCTAAGGTCACATTAAAGATGGAAATCTAGGGTTTTACCATTTCATAAGGACATTACATTAGAATGAGGGAATAGCCAAACCCAAAAGCATCTAGGTGGTCACATCTTTATTCACTAGACATTTTATATAGGATACTATCATTGCACTCAGATAGTATCATCAACATAGCTATCTAGGGATGACACAACTATCTAGATAGACAGAAGCACTACATTTAGAATTTGACAATTATTCCATAACTATCTTCCCACCTAATTCTATCCTATTCTAGATCCATAACTACATTAGCATCAGAACAAGTTAAGTACTTCTATTCTTTGTTATTTATATGTCAGCATAGTTTTACTTTCCATATGTAGATTATCTTAGCATAATAAATTTAGTATATGATTATATTAAAGTTTAGAATTTTATTAGATTATTATAGATCTGATTATCACCCTTGTACTATTTCATTTATATATTCTTAACCCTAATCTTAAAGTTAAATACAACTAAAATTTTTCATTTTAGGGCTAAACAATGGTCATCTAGTTTTTTACCATATAGAGACATTCACTACAGTGGTAAGGAACTAAACAACATATTATTATGAGATTTATTATATTGTTCAAGCATGTAATCATTGAATACATTATATCTTGGGAAAGTAGACTATGATCCATACAAATCATAAGCTGATTCAATTCTTATAGGCCCATAATAATTTACTGTAAGAGTGACATCACAAATGGTATTCTTATTTTCAATAATGTCATTTGAACATTACTCATAAGAAGGGAAGTGCCAATCTAATCATATATTATCTGATTCATTCACCAATTCAATCTCTCCTTTCTATATGTCACACATGTGGACATGGAATCAATGCTTGGTCATAATTATATCTATATAATATGTATTTTCCAATATTTATCATATCTTTATTTATGGTAATTAAGTTATATATTTTTACTTTCAAGATAAATTTATATATGGGATTGGGTATTTGTATGTTTTCTACGAGGTAGAGATATATAAACCAATATGGGAGTATCATTTTACCAAGGTTGTATGACCTTTATGAGTTTACAATAATATTTCCATGTTGTATAATTATTTCTTCTCACCACCTCTTAGGTATGATGTATCCAAATATATCAAGTCTTGTACCATGTGTAATTACCAAGGTAATCAACAAGAAATAATGTTTTTACACATTTTTTGGATCCAAAGATACCATGGGAATCCATTTATATGGAACTTATTTTGGCATACCCTACTACAAATCATGGTGATGATTATGTTTATGAAGTATTTGATAGATTCATAACGATGTAAATTATATCACCCTATAAGAAATTAATATAAGCACCATAAATATCTCAATTTTACTTCAAAATGTCTATATACATTTTGGAATTCTATATATTATTTTTTGTTATATAGATATAATGTTTTTGATTAATTTATGGAAATCCATTAGGTTTGTGTTAGACACAAAGCTGAATGAATCCATTAGTTTTCATCCATAGACTAAAGGTCATATTGAAATTGTAGATAGGATGATGGTACATATTATTAGATTATAACATTATAAGAATCAATGCACTCAGGATGAAAGCCTACCTTTGATTCAACATAGCTACAATAGAGCTCTGCACATCTCTATCTCACACAAAAATTTTCATGTTAATTTTGGTTTTCAACCTTTGGCATCCATTTATTTATCTTATCACATTCTTCCATAAACAATATAAATTCCTTAAGATAAAAATTAAGTTAAAAAAGTTGTTAATCTATTGATCATATTCATTATATTCAATAGTAAGTATTTTTTTTTTTTAACAAGCAAATGTGAAATATAAGTAGCACCATGACAAGCATCAAACACTACACACATTCCAATTTGGTGGTTGAGTTTGGCCACATTTACATAATTAAATACTAATATGACCTTACTACAAGCTTCATCCACTTTGGTATATGCCCCACACCATCAACAATCAAGTATGAGATAATGCTTTTGAGATTAATATTTCATATTACCTTGGGTTGGATCAAGTATTCAACACATAACTCTTGTGGCATTACTTTCCACCCCTATTGGATAATTTAAATATTGTAGATACTCTTTATCAAATAGAGATTAATTTAGAATGCATCATTCTAGTAAAATAAAATAAATTCATTAACACTTAGGTGAAATAGACACATCAACAAGAGATTATTCTCTTCTAGATCATTAAATTAGGTCAAATTCCTTCCCAAGGAAAATGGTTAATAGAATTCCAAGTTTAAAATTTGTTTCCACATATTCTTTTGAAACTACATGAAATGGGTACCATTTCTCTTAGAGTGAGGGTGACTGACCTAGGAGGATTTGGGTCACTAGATCATATTAAACATTATCATTATTACAAATCCAAGGTTTACCTAATGTTAGTAGCATGGGAAGTATGTTTCACACCTATGCATCATTGTTTTCAATACAATTCCACTCTTATGTTACCACACAATTCCTATAGTGTTATCATTGTAATTAATAGCTTGTCAACAAAAAAAAATCAATGATGTCACTTCAGTCTTTGATTATGATGTGGTTTTTACCAAATGTTGTAATGGTTCAATCAACACTTCATCTTCATTCATTGTATAATAATATGCACTTCCATTATTTGTTGGTTGGAATAAGCAAATATGAATAGATCTAAGAATTACATAGACACCAAACATTTGATATCTCATATATTATACATAACTCAACATAGTATGACTTTGTTATTACATTTATACATTGGTTTCCATATCTTTATTGATTTCCTTGTTCATTAAATGCAATGCACTTTCATGCCCTCTGGTATTAATAATTTGCTTCCATTCATAACCCTCTTAATCCAATTTAATTAGGTGTCTATGAGGTCTCTTCTTTGTCACCAAATTAATTATTTCACATAAATTAAAAATCTAAAATAATTATGTTCCTTAGTTGAATATAATGCTGAGCCTACAATATTGGCAATACAAAATCAAAATGTGACATCTTATTAGAGGCTAAAATTTACACCAATGGATTTAATGATAGAATTAATCATGTTGTTATTTTATTTGAATCTTGTATAGTTAGGAAATATATGCATCACAAAATTCACATTGAGAAACAAAATGTTTCCACTATAAAATTCACACAAGTTCAAACTATACAATGGGGAGATATAATTGTGACTAGAAATGTGGCTAATGGTTTTAACCTAAGGAAAATTACTAACATCCCTCTTAAATTTAGGATGTGGGGAAATTATATGAAGAGATATGTTCACATTGTGATATCAAATGGTATAGAGGTCATAATTTTTCTAATCATGATATAAAGAGTATTGATTATTTAAAAATAGGTTGTGAAAGAGGAACAAGTAGTCATAGAATAAACATATTTGGAGCACAAGCATGTGAATTATAAGGAGAAATAAATATCTACTATATATTTACATGAATCTAATGAAATAAAGACACTATAAACACTTAAATTTTTGGTTATTAAAGTAAAATGAAGGTGATAATTTTTTTCAATATAAATAATACACGTAACTTTAATGACTGAAGATTTGATAATGAGCCCAACTATTTTGTGTAACTAGTCTCTAATTTTAAGGTCATGATAGTCGATGTGAATTAAATATATTATGATGTAATCATCATAATTTCAAAATATCAATGGGGGACTATCAAATAGATTATAAAATGTTTACCATCCAAATTAGGGAATCATTTGTAGTTATGGGAGTTCAATGGTTTACAAATTTGGGAATAGTGTCCTTCAATTTTCAAGATGTAATCATGGCCTTCAGTACAAATGGAAAAAACTTACTTTTTTAAGAATTTAATAACCATAAAGTAATTTATCATATATTATACAATGGATAAATTTATTAATAAATCTTATGACATATTGTGTCACCTAAATTTATTAGAATCACATGATGTAAAAACTCAAGATCCACCAAATCTTAAAGAGTTCATTTGATACCATGAATAGGTTTTTAAAGAAACTAATGTCCTACCTCTATTCATAAATAATGATCATGCCATTTAATTCATTCTATAAAGTATTTTCCTAACATTATATCTTATTATTATCCTTTAGAATAGAACTCAACAACAAAAAAATCAAGGAGCTGTTATACTTGGGAATAGTTTAACCTAGAAAAATTTCTTATTCATCTCTAGTGGTTATGATTAAAAATAAATATGAGTCATGGATGATGTGCCTAGATTCCAAGGAACTCAATAAGCTCACTCTCAAATATAAGTTTCATATTCCTATGATTGATGAATTATAGGTTGAATTGAATGGTGTTGATTTCTTTATTAAGTTAGATTTATGTTTAGGGAATCATCACATTTGAGTAAAGGAGGAGGATATATATATATAAATATATTTAGGACACATGATGGTCATAATTAATTCTTAATTATTCCATTTTGTCTCAATAATGCTTCATCTACATTTTAGAGCTTCATTATTTCAAATTTATACACTTTTCTTTGAAAATTTTTGTTAGTGTTATTTTATGACATTATAATCTATATTAAAGCATGGTAATAAGATTTTCAGCATGTAGAAACTATATTATATATATTGGAAGATAATAAAATCTATGTAAAAAATACAAGTGTGCCTTTAGGGTGAAAGACATGGAAAACTTATGATATAGGTTATCACGCAAAGGTGGTAAGGTGGACCATAACAAGATTACAAGAGTAAAAGAGTGGAAAAAAAATATGAATATAATAATTATCAAAGGTTTCCTTAATTTTAAAAGATTATACATAATATTTGTTCATAACTATGCTTGTATAATTATGACCTTAACAACATTTTTTAATAAGGATTATTTTACATGGTTAGATGTAGCCAACCAAACATTTGAGAAAATAAAAAAATATTTTACTTCCACCCCATTTATACCTACCCAAAACTTCTATAATATATTTTTTATATAATGTTTTTCTTTCAAAAATGGAATGGGGTAGTATTGTGCAAGAATCATGTCCATTGACATTTTATTGTCAAAAAATTAAAAGAAATAACTTTTTAATTACCAGATATGATAAAAAAATGTTATTTATCATTCATATAGTTAAAAAATGGTGCCAATATCTCATAATAAGGTATTTAAAATTCAAGATATAATCATTAGAGTCTAAAGTATTTTTTGGAGCAATGACTTTCTTTGAAGGAGCAACATAAATGGATCAGTATTTTATCTGTTTTAGGTTTATGTAAACTTAATAGGATAAAAATTTATAAAATTTAAATTGATTAATATGTAAAATGACCACATAAATCTAAATGTAACTAAACATAATATAATAAATTATTATTTTTGAAAATACACTAGAGTTTTATGTACTTAGCTTGTTTATATTGCATAAAGGTTTATGGCAATGATACAATCATCTCTAATGAATTGAAATGGGAATAAGAGTTATCATATATATAAATTTAATATATGCTCTTTCTAGGTTAATTTTATGATTCCTTAGATGTATGTATAATGTTAAACCATATATGGGAGCATGAAATTACAATGTTGAATATGACAGTTCTAGAAGTTATGCCTATGTTTGATTTTTTTCCTATGTATTCTTATTATTGAAATTAGGAATGAAAAATTCTTTTTTACTTATATTTTATTAAAAACCCTATATATTTTCAATATAAATAAATCACAATGAATTGGGTAAAATTGGTAAAAGAGATGGGTTTTTCTAACCTTTGACACCATATGTGACTAGTCATTAACTACATATCCAATACTACGAAGAGGAAATTCAAACCACATTTATTTATCCTATCTTATCAAGGTTGTGAAATATTTTTAATGATAATATGTTGTGCAATATTGGGTATCTCTTTCAAAACTTGACAAATTGTGATTTGACATGGTAAATACTATTCAAACCTAACTCAAAGATCTCTTTTGAGGGGCTTAGATGTGGTAAGTTTAAGGTAACTCATTTCAATGTGTAGAGTGGTTTCTAATGCCTTATTATTAAGTTCTTGATATATTTAGGCTTTGAATTGATATGTTTATATAGATGACTCTCGGTAAATTTATGTAAACTAAAATGTAAAATGTAGAGGTCGACCCATATGAACAATTCAAATTTGGGAAAATAACTATTAAAGGATATGAAAAAAGATACAACACTTGTGATTAGCTCCACCAAGTAGCACTATCTAAGGAGTGTGAACTTGTATAGGAAAAAATAATTGTCATCTAATATCATGGAGATATTCTATGAATGATATTTTTAGTTTAGGCAGAGACTAGTAAAATCCTATGAAGTAGTAATGTAAATTTGGAAGGTTGAGCCCATATATGAATGGATAGCTAGGAATAATGGTGAATAATATTCATGTTGAAAAAATAATTCAAGTATGTTAAAGATTTTTCAAATTAAACATTTTTAGGATTATAATAAAAAATATAAGTGTCTAAATTTCAACCCCTTTTTATTATAGTAATAGATGGCTAGAGTAAAAGGATAGAAAATGATTCTTGAAGATAATTTTGATGGGTGTTGCCTAAGTATGCATTGAGTGGTGTTCCTTTTTCCATGAAACCTATATAAATCCATTTTTACTCAATACAAAATATTAAAATAATAATTTTGAACTTATTTGAAATGTCATGTCGAGATACATATACACTTACATATACACAAGCTAAGATGAATTATGGAGACATGTCTTATGGATACAATTGATAATGGGGTGATCATACCTCTTGGATATGATAGTGTAAAATAATGGGTTGAGATAAATATGCCTCATGCCTCATTGAAAATATATAATTACCTATAAGCTAAGCTATGTTTAAATTCATCCCACAAAATTCACTATATTTACATAAAGGTTTTCTGAATCATCAACTAGAAACAAATTATATGACTCAATTTGAGTCATACCTATGTAATTCCTAAGCATATGTTTTTTAATTTGAATAAATATAATTAATAATGAATAGATATTACCACATTACATTTGATAAATTATATAATCTAAGTCATTTAATCTATGTTAATGTGCACACATGCCATTCATATACCCCCACTATAATAATCTCAATAATATGATTCTTGTAATATGTAAAATAATATCATAAGATATTTGAAATCTCTCTCATGACCCAATTAAATATTTGACATATGTCATATATATGCCCCCAATTTTGTGTTAAACCTATCAAAATTTGAGTAACATCTACAATAATTTGCATAAATATGCACCACTCTAAAATAATATGTGCCTAAAATTTAAATTTTTTACCCAACTTTAAACTCTATGACTATGAAGTCCTAGTCTCTAAGACCAACCACTATATATGGCCCAGTTTTAAGGTGAGGAATGTATCTTGTGAATTACTTATCTCAAACGAATAATTTATACACATCATGTTATCTATACAAATATATAAACAATGTAGAGAATGTACTAACATGTGGAAAATATGGCATCATATTAAAATAGGTTATATAATTATGTATGAAAAATATATACTAAAGAATTAAATTTTCATGTCAAGTTAGATATATCAATGAGGAACATAGTGAATATACAATATAATAATAAGTATCCTTAAACTAAATAAAAAATATGTGAAATATGACACCATTAAAAAAATAAGAGTGTGTGATATGGATCAAGGCATGAACATGCTCAAAATAAAATCCTTTATTTATCTGTACATATCAAATAGAGTCACACATAGTGTCATTTCCATGATGCAAACAATATAGTACACATAACAACACTTAAAGTGACATAAGGAAAGTGTCACATGCATTGGATAATAATATGTCACATGTACAATGGAAAATCTAATGTCACATAGATAATGGAGAATCTAATGTCACATTGATAATGTAAAATATAATGCCATAAAAATTAATAGGATAAAACTATATAAAATTTAGATTAGTTAAAATGTACAATGACCAAATAAATCTAAGTGAAATTAGGAAGAATATATTAACTATTTTTTGGAGATATGTTATAAGATTACGTACTTATATTTTTTATGATGAATTTAATTATATGGAAGTGATAAAATCATATTAAATGAAATGGGATTAAGTATGATCAAATCTATAAAAAAAAAAAAAAATACACTTATTGGGACAAGTTCATGCTCCTATATAGGACCATGAAGTTTGTAACTATCTATTAGAGTGATTTTTTTTTTTTTGTATTGACTATTAAAATTATAGAAAATGCATCTATTTTTGAAAAAAAATCATGTGTATTAAAATTCTTAAGATTTGGTGTGAACATTTTTTTTCCCTTCTCTTTTATTCAAAATAATATCTCTTTGCATGGTAATAAAAAATCATTGTGAAGGGGGGGAATAGGTAAAATGGATGCATTGAGTTAACCTCAAATTCCCCCTTATGACTAAGTGCTACCTACATATCTGATTATGTAAAGAGGTAAGTGTGTGAAAATATTTTAATGATAATATTTTTTGCAATCTTGGGTGTGGATTTCAACACTTGGAAACCTATGATTTGACCTAGTAAATGATAGTCAAACTTAGCTCAAGGATTTATATTTTGAGGTAGTTCATATTTTATGATTTTAGAGTAATTCCTCTGTATGAACAAAGTGACTTATATTGTCTTGTTATATAAGCTGTGTGTGTGTGTGTGTGTGTGTGTGTGTGTGTGTGTGTGTGTGTGTGTGTGTGTGTGTGTGTGTGTGTGTGTGTGTGTGTGTGTGTGTGTGTGTGTGTGTGTGTGTGTGTGTGTGTGTGTGTGTGTGTGTGTATAGCTAAATATTTGGGTAAATTCCTTTGAATTAACATTTAAAACATGTATACCAACCCATAAAAAATAGTTTTAATTTGATAAAATGAATAATAAAGGGTGGGTAGATAGAACCTACCATTTTGGATAGCTCCATTATAATGAAATTATATGAGGAACATGGAATTTAATAATAAATAATAATTATAATCTAAGAACATGGAGATAGTTTGAGAATGATATTTGTTAGTTTAGGTAGAGACTAGGAAAATCTTGTGAAGTAGTCATAGTAATTTGGAAGGTGGAGACCATATATAAATGATTGGAAATGAAGAATGACAAATAAGATTTAGGTGTGCATGATAAATAAATAATGGTAAATACTCATCAAATTACACATTTTCAAGTGTCTAATACTAAATATTAGTTTCTATATTCATCTTGATTCTTAGGTATGACTTTAAAATTATTACAAAAAAGGCAAGGAGATTATATAGTAAATGCCCTTTTTCGACAAGAATTAGAGGAAGCAAAAAATTATGTAATTTCACTATGGTATCCTAGATAGGTATAATAAACATGAGTGAAGTGAAAAAATTACACTCTAAATAGTAAATTATTTCAACAAATTCAACCAAACCCATATTTTTTAGATAAGTAAGTTGGGAAAGGAGACTCATTATGGTAAAAACATGGGATATTTTTATGCCAAAAATCTTATTTGAAATCTATCATCTTATCTAAAATGAATGAATCACCAAGAGGATGACATTATAAAATATTGAAGACCTTCCATTGTACAAAGATTATTTTTTTAGGAATGTCTCAAGGGGGATGTACATAAATATGTGGCTAAATGTTTGGTATGTCAACAAAATATAGTCAAGTGCCTATGGATATTATTTACATTAATAATTCTATCATAATGTTAGGTTTAAATATTTATGGAAATAATTATAAGGTTTCCAAAGTAAAATAAACTAGATGTGATATTTATGATTGTTGATAAAGTCACTGATTATGCATATTGTTATGGACTCTTTCATCTATTTTGAGTTAGTAAAGTGGTAGAAGTATTCATGGAAACAGAAACTCAATGGTATTCCAAAAATTATTTTGAGTGATCATCACCATATCCTGAATAGTATATTTTAGATTAACTTATTTGTGGAATGGGGAAAAAACTAACACATAGTTCATCTTATCATCCACAATCGTATGGCCAAACATAAAGTGTAAATAAATTATTGGAATGAAATTTGTGTTGATTTCCCTCAAGAAAAAAACAAAATAGACCAAATTATTTTCATAGGGAGAATGGGGGTATAACATGTCATTTCACACATAAAAAAATATGAATCCATTTGATACTGTTTATGGCTACACCCACCATCCCAAAGCTCTTGTGGTATAGAATGATATTCAAAACTAGCATAAAATAGTTTAATTTTTTAAAGATAATTTTGTTGTGGGTAATAATAGGATGAATTAACAAGTAGATCGACATTGAAGTGAGATATAGGAATTAGACTAGGTATTCCTTTGAATGTAACTCCACAAGAAAATTTAACTTAAAAAACATGATAACATCAAACTAGGAATCAAATTTTATGTTCCCTATAAGGTTCTCTGACAAATTGGTAGTGTATATTATAAGTTGGATCTTCCATCCTCTTCTAAAATTTATATTATATTTAATATCTCCTACCTAATTAAATCATTTACAATATTTTATCCCAATAATTAGATAAATGGAATATTATTATGGAATTATGTTTACCTTAATTTTGGTTTTATATAAAATAAGAAATAAACTAGTTACTATTAAACATATATAAGCATACATATTTAAAATTAAAAATTTCAAATATATATAATAAGCTATGAAGAGACAATCCTCATGTTCAACAAGGAAACTAGAATAATAAATGTAATTAAAAAGGGGATAAGTATTTATCATGCCTATTTGTTGTTCCATAAATCTGAGCCTATAGAATTACTATGTTTATTGTATGTAATCTACTCCTATAATATGGAAATTATTAACAAATCCTAGATAGACCCATGTCATATGCAAGTGTATCACATATAGATCCAACTTTGACAATCTCATATATCCATGTCTATCTCTTATATGGTCTTGTCTATCCTACTATAATTATGGTGTTGTCACCTTCCTTTTATGATTATGCCTTAAATTGAAATAATTATTAGGATAATGTGAAAATTGGATAATTTCCTACATGACTTATATTCACACTCTAAAAATAAATAAAAGTAATGGATTTGGGAAACAACTAACATAGTATTGTAAACTACATAACCTGCATGCTCAGAATCAAACATCCACATAGTTATTTGTGTGTGGATTTAATATCTAAAGTGAGGGTTTTGAACATCATCTTCCCTAAAGTGATAATAAAACTACTAAAATATATTACCCTCCTTTAGCATAATGGAAATAATGAGAAACCAAGATAGAATGATGATGTCACATATTTGAATGATTTGATGTTAGACTTTAAGATTGACCTTTGATGTGACTTATCTTGAAGTATTATTTTATGTATTAATATGTGTCTCTATAAATCTCTCTATTATTATTTCCTCCTCTCTCATTTAAATGATTCTAGAAGACCTTGTGTGTGTATGTGTGTAGGAAAACTTAGGCATGCTATCCATCTTTAGAAATGTAGATATTCAAATTTAAAGGCACATGGTCAACAAAATGTTGAAAAATCACCCAAAAAGATAAAATGGATAAACCTATATAGTGTGTGAATTTTTCCTAGACTTACCCATATAGTACATGGGTCTACCCTAGAGATAAGTCAGGCTTTATTTTCAAGGAATGACTTGATAACTAATAATTAATAGTCCAAATGTGTTAATGAATAATATTTTGATAAATGTTTAAGTTATGTTTAGGCTCAATGGATCAAGTGCCAATATTGTACTTAAAATATGTTAAACTCTACAAGTTTTCTAAATATGGTAAAATAGTGTTAAAACACTTATGCCTAATTTACATGTCTACATGTAATGGCCCCATTTTGACATGGGTATGTGACTGAGATTCATGTATGTGTAAAATTATAATTTTAAATAATTTGAAACATGAAACATCACTTACATAGGGAAGGATGAAGTTTTTTTTATGCACACTTGAGATAAGCTTCCATCCACATCATTTATTTGATGTACATGAAATAAAATCCAAATTATACAAGTAGACAAACTCTCATGATATATTATTAGTTTTAAAAATGTTGTAAACTGGAAGTTGAATTTGAAAAGAAGGCATAAGAATGAATTCACCTACTCAGTATTGTTGTAAATTTCACACTGACAAGACTTTTGATAGGTGTTTAAACATATCCAACACTTCTTATAGGAGTCCTTAATATTCAAATAGAATTTATATGGATGTTGAAACATATGAAACATTTTTTTGGGAGTCACCAACACCCAATCCATGTCTTAATAAAATAAATAAATATATTTACTCATTTTATTTTTATGTATATATAACATTTTCTATTTTCATTTAATGTTGCTTTCTCTTATAATGACTTGTCAAGAGTTTATCTCCATGAATTCATGGCTTACAGGGTGTAATGGGAATGGGGTGGTTTAACATCAAGGTTATTTTAGAGAGATGTTGTTTCTATATCATAATTACATCATTCCTATCATTAGGTTATCTTATTCAGATTATCCTACCACTTATCTCCTTCCATATTATCTTAATTAGTAGTGCTAGTTTCTCTTATATCATATGAAATCATCTATCTCAATACCATTTGTTTGGAATATTTTACATTATAGTATTGTATCAACCAACTCAATGTATGTGAGCCTATTTTTTTACATTTGTAATGTATTAACCTATATGATGTCATTATGTGTCAGTGAGTTCCTTTAAATTAAATTAGTTTGGTTCATGTCATCATCTTAGAGTTTAGGTTTGGTTTTGGGTATCATACAGGTATATATATGGGTCATTTTCATTAAAAATATATACATACATACATACATACATATATATGTATGTATGTATGTATGTATATATTTTTAATGAATATATATATATATATACATACATATATATATATATATATATGTATGTATGTATGTAATATATATATATATATATATGTATGTATGTATGTATGTATATATGTATGTATATATATATATATACATATATATATATATACATCCATACATACATACATACATACATATATATATATATATATACACACACACACACTCTATTCACTCTGATTCTATTCACACTTTTGTCTCAAGTCATATTTTGAGGGGTTATACATATAACCATTTATTGAAGAAGCTTGTATTGTGTTAGTATTTATACATTCATTAGGATGAGTCATTAGGACTTTTTAGGTATTTGTTGAACCATTTTAATTCTTAAAACCATAAAATTTCTTGAAAATATCTATTTGAGCCAAGGGAAGATTGATGTTCATCAAATTCACTCAAAGATAAGTATATTTTAACCCTATACCCTTTCCTATATTATTTATTATATTAAATGTTTCTTTTTTCATAGTGAATGAATGTGTGTATACCTTAGTTTGAGTTCTCTCTACACTTAATACTAGTTTAGCTATAATATTTATTAAACTTTCCATATTCCATTTTAAGTTACCTAGACCCTCATTTGGTTGACCATGACACCTTAAAAATTATGACCATTTTGTACCTTACCCACTTTAGTTGTATTAACTTATTTTAAAACTTAAACAATTTAATTTACTTGTATATTACCTACATAGGAGGACTAGTGAGGTTTATTCCCTTATGCCATAGGATTAGACTTTAGAACCCTTTCTTCTTAACTTTGTGTGTAGTCAACCCTCTTGTTAGATATTATTTATAATTGGTCACTACTTTATACATTAAGTGTGCACATGCACTCTTCAATTGAACTTCATGTAAGTCTGACTCTATTTAGATAGGATAGGCTTAGGTTAATCCTAGCCATGCATATAATTTCCATCTTGAAAATTGATTTTTAAAATACCTTGATATATGCCCCTTTTTAGGTGAGGGATGAAGACCTAGTATTTCAATCATTATAATCAACATAGATATGTTAAATGCATCATATGTTAGTTTTGAATGAGTATTTTCCTTTAGAAAATATAATCTTCAAGATTTACTTATAGTAATTTAGTTCTCTAAAAGTCATAGGTTCTCCAATGTCTAAAATTTACTTAATAGTTAAACAACTTAAATAATATTTAAAATATCACACTAATGTAAAAAAATACTTACTTCTTGATTCCACATCAGCGAATTATTTCTTTAGTTTTCCATTAGTATAATTTAATCTCATTAGTATATCTAAGTTTAAACTTCTATCATTTTAACCTTGCATATTTTAAAAGCTTAATAGCTTACAATTATTCATCTTAATTCAAGTAAAAAGACATAACAAAATATTATATTATTGGATTTCATTTTATCTAATGAAATAAGCCATTTTTTTAAGAGGTGGATGACATCATCATTTGAAATTTACTTATGCATTTGATCTACTAGATCCCCTCACACCATTTGATCAATTCATGTTGAAAAGTTAATATTAAATCTTAAAGCTACATAAGGTGGGACCTAAAATAAATTTGAATAGTAAAATGGCCACATATCAATCATGAGATACAATATAAATTTTTGTAAATGCTTGTAATGGGGATCATTCATCTTCAAATTGATGTCATGAGTTATTTTCAACAAATAAAGATGATGTCAACCTCCAAAAATTGGCTCAAGTTGTCAAATAAACATTCAACCATAGATCTATAGATGTTTAATTTACAACTTATGTAATTTTTTTTGTCTTAGTCAATTATTCAAAGAAAATAAATCCTAAAACATCTAAGTACAAACCTCAATCTATTTAATCAATCATTGATCAATGATGTGAGCTATTTTCAATCAAAAGGATGATGTAAACATATTTAAATATCTTAATTTATTGGATCATATTTCTAACACTATTATCCCACCATCTGATTCAAATACAATGAAAATAAAATAAATATAGTGAGATAACCACAAATCTTTCGATATATATATATATATATATATATATATATATATATTTCTATATGTAAAGTTTCTTTGAGTTATAGCTTAATTAAAAGATCTTAATTAGAGATTTATAATTTAATAAAATTTTATCAAAGGGATGAGTATTTTTCCTCAAATTAATTAAGAAATTTTATTAGTTTTATACTTCCTTCATTAGATATTCAAAATAACCACCAACACTGAGTAGATTTTTTAATAGCTAAGTACTGAAGAGGACCTACTAGTCTTTAGATAAAGTAAAAATGATCACCAAACATATTTTTTAAATAGTGGGTAAGATCAAAATAATAGATCTCACAAGGAAATTATATGATACTCTACTCAATCCAATCAATTATGAAAATTAAATCAATCCCACGGAAGTGATAACATGCTAGGAAACTATGAACAATGGGTACATTGAGTTACAGTTTGAAAATCCCATAGTTGTATAAACATAATTGAATGGATAAAAAATAAAGCATGAAAGTTAGTGTTACCATATACTATTTTACTCAATATCTAAGATTATTTCATTCCTCTCTATTGATGTGGGTTTTTATACACACCCTAGAATAATGAATGAGGTGTCCTCTAACATTTTAGGGTCTCTATGGAACAAAGTTTCACTCTCAGGCATGAGTTATAAGTATGCAGTTAAAATAACTAGGTGATGGAATAATAGGTTGATATTTAAAGTTGTTTAAATAGGTTTGTGTATGGATGTGTAAAATTTAATATAAATTAATCACTAAATGAGTTGGATGGATGGAAAGTTACTCTATGGTAGGTAGATATTAAATAAAAATCAAAAGAAGGGAAATGTAAGGAAAAAATAAGGCTCTATGTTCTTGAAAGGTCACTTTTAATATTATTTCTTTGGTGGAAAAGTATCCCCAAGACTAATGTTTTTTGATTATATCTATTGCACACTCATGAACAATCACATTTTAGCAATCTTGGAAAATAAGTATAATAAGCTTATTTATCTCAACTGAATATTGCTTTCCTTAGGGTTGATGTTTCACACCCTTATTTGAGAGGTTAAAATTCAAAATATAAATTTTTCTAAGGTAGATATAGCACATGCCTAGATGACTATACAAAAGGAAATACTCCTACACACCTTGGATTATCAACTCAATTTATACTAATTGCTTAAACAAACAACATTTACTAATCCTCAATAATTCTAGAAAATCTAAGATCAATATTAATTAATTATAACAAACATATTCATTTGTAGCATTATCATAATTCAAAAAATTTCAGCTAATATAGACAAAGAAACTAAATTTTTAATAACATAAATAAGGAAGAAGAAAGAACAAACTTAGTTACATGACAATCAATCACTTGATTTCTTCTTGTACATTAATAAAAACTTCAACCCTTTGAAAAGAGGATTTTACATGTATTTAAAGGACATAGGGAATGGTTCACCTCATCCTCCAAGTATATCAAAACTTTAGTTTGCATCAAAATAACTAGAACATAAGTTCTAGTTTGATATAAAATTGCATGTTATAACTTAGATTACATTAGAAATTCAACATGTGAATGTTGGAAAAACATTTTGTTTAATTATAACACAAATTTAATAATACTTAACTAGCCATTAATAATCATTAAATGTGAAATTATACAAAATTAGCCTTTGACTAAGTTTCACCTAGATCTTGATTGACATTACTTATGGTTGTTGTTAGAACTAAAGTTGTAACTAGAGTTGAGTTGGTGTCTAGAGTTAAACTAGTGGTTTTAGTAGATTTGGTAAATAAATTCATATCTAGGGATGAACTGGTAGATTGTACAAAAATTGTGACTAGAGCTAAGTTGAGAGGTGGAGTTTATGCACTTATTGAGATGGGAGAGACTGAAGTAGTAGGTGGTGTGGTAACTGGGATAATAGGTGTAGTCTATGATGTTGAACTAGTAGATGGTATTGAAGCTCCTCTTTCTTAACCTCCAATTGCTAATAGTTTTTTTATCCTCTATCATGTTTTGTGTGTATTAATATCATATCAATAAGAGGAAGTCTATTCACCTTATCTTCTTGTTCTACTAGCCTTGTATGCTCAATTTTGGTAACTTGAAAGCCTACCTAAAAGGCTTTCACTTTAGTTTCCTTCTTCATCACTGAACTCAACTTCACTTTAATATCCTCTAAATTCAGTCCTTTTAAATTTGTTTTGAAATTATTTGAATCTTGTTTTATCATTTGGTCAAAAATAAACCTAGCTACCAGCTTCTCGATGTTATCTCATGCATGTTTTAATTCTATCTCATTAAAAATTTGTACTATTCTCTTATTTTATGATATTAATAATTAAATCATAAATAGTACTTTCCCATTCTCAAGCTTTTTGAGTCCTTATAACTAGATTCAATACATTGGATGTCTCTAAGGAGATCATTAAATTCAAATGGCTAAATTATTTATTAGGATAATAGTAAACGAATAAATTTAATCTATTCTCATCTTCCTTGAGAACTTTAAATAATTTCAATATTATGGTTGCATGTGGAGCCAATTGTGATCTCAAAGAATGAATGGTTTCCAAAATTTCATATATCCTTAAGGCTGTATTTTGTACATCTTGATCTTTCATATAGGGAATGTAGATCACATGTTGTTCACTAAGGGTCTCCATCTCTTCTTCTAGTTATTTTCTTGCCTACTGTATCCCCTCATGAATGGCTAGTATTTATCCAGTGTGGGTCTCCATATATGACTTAAGGTCCTTAATGTAGGGGGACTAACCTTTATTTTTATATTGTATTTTTTAAAGAGAGTAAATCTCTTCTCTTTCTTCTATAATTAGGCCTCTCCCGCTACTATCTTACATCTTTCTCTTATTCACCCTTTTCACTAAGGCTATTACTTTATCAAAGAGTAAAATCATATTGGGTAGTTTGATGATCTTCATATTAGGCCTCTTAAAAGTTGATGCTCCTAATTCCTTGTCCCAATTTGGAAGAGTTAACTTTGATGGATATACTAGTTATGCCTCTATTTATGTGGCCTTTTTAGTATCAGGATCATCAACTAGCTTAAACATTGAGGGCCATATGATTTTGGACTAGTTTACATTCCCTAGGTGTGGCATGAGATACATAATGTAGACTAGTTTATTCTCTATATCTCTCTTCATTTACACCACTATTATGGTCTACACTACTCTTGATGAGGGTAGTGATGAACTTAGTTGATTAGAAGAAGCTTCCACTTGGGTGATGGGTTGGTTGGTGGTTATTAAAGTAGAGGTGGACACTTAAGGAGAAGTGGTTGGCATAATGAAAATAGGCCTAGTAGGGAGTGATAACAGAGGAATAAAATTAGAGATAAATGGAAATGGAAATTAAGAAACAATTAGTAATGACATAATATGAGAAAGGACTAGGAGAGTAGTAAATAAATCACCCTTACCTAATTTGTCACCACTAAGGGGTGCCTTTACTTTTAACCCTTACAAGCTTAATACATTGGCTTATTATATCTCCTTTTCATCCTACTCATGGATTGTATCAATTTTAATTGAAGGTTATGCCTACCCCCTTGGCACCTCTATGGATGGAATTTGTGGCCTTTTTCCCTATATTTTATTTTATAACAAAGTATTGTCCTCTCAGCCTAAGGAGAAGTCCCTTGTTGGGTAGGAAGGGGAAGAGTCATATTGGGGGTTATGGTTACCAAAAAAGACACATTAGGTTAAATCTATTCCTCATCAGAAGAATCGAGGCATTAGATTCTCTCTTCCATCTCCACAGTGTTACCCTTCATTTTAATTATTCTTAAAATAGTTTTTATTTTACCTTAATTTAATAGTGTACATTTGAAATTGAGGATCATTTTCTTCCTCTTACATAGTAGCAAATGATGTATTTCCTTCACCTTGATCTTGATCTTGTTATGGATATGTTATCATAGTGGGAGTATATTGGGGGTCTTGTATTTGGTCTTGTGGCTACTAGAAAGGTCTACCACTCCATAAATTAGATGATGTCTATCCCATTGGTGGTGGATCCTAAATTTGGCTTGCCAAAGTGTAAGGGATGGATATACTTGGATTACCCTTATCAATTGTTCACTTAGACTAGTAGTCTCATCCCTTTCCTTGAATTCTTCATCATATTTTGCATCGAGGAATAAAAAGTCATGATCAAAAGGTTCAAGATTTTAAGGGATCCATAGAATATGAGATTTTTTTTCACTCTCTCATGTGGGTCCTAATATTTGTGGGGTAGAGTATCTAAGGCATAAACCTTCCTTGCATTAATAAACTCATTGAAGTTCCTATGATATGTGTATTGCATTCTCCTAATTTTAATATGGGAGTTATGAAATGTACTCTTATTACTCTTGGTCAAGTCCTCATCTATCCCATTCCATAATTGGAAGGTCATATCCTACTCATTAAATTTGTTTGGGAAAAATTTGGGAAGGTGAAGAGGGTGAGCCTTATGTCCAACAACCATGATGATAGTATAGTTTTGGTACATCCAATAATCACCCAAAGATACTATTATATTAGTGATACTCTTGGATATCCTATCTATAGGTTGTCCATGAATTGCCATCCAAAATTGAGGATATAGATCCTTTGTAATTATATAAATGTTCCTAACATACACATAAATGTGGATAAAAGAGTAGAAGTTGTAGATTCTATTCTTGATGTAGTCAAGGTTGGAATTCCATATATCCCCATTATGTCTATAGATAGTACTTATGACTACATCCAAAATATATGACATCATGTAGAATTTCCCACCTTAGGGTTTCCTATCTTTGTGTAGTATCGATTCTTACAAGCAGACACTGATAATTCCCCCAATGTATAGGTAAACTCTAAGGTGATGAGAAGGTCAAGTAGTGGAACCCACTCCAAATGAAGGAAATGAATGTTTGGGTGGCTAAATAGTCAATTTAACAATGCCATGCTGATATGAATTCCCATCTAGAATTGGGTGATGGGCATGAGGTTCTCGGATATTTATTTGAGTATGAAGGTCTCCCCTAAAAGAAGACATTTCCTTACTTCTTACTCCATATTATTATTTTTATTCCAACTAACGACAATGTGTAAATCAAATATAGCATCTAGAATGGGCAAAAATAAATACCTCATGAATGCATTTCCAAATATATATGTAATAATGGTATTGTTATTGACATAGTGTAGAAATCCATCATCTACAATTATCCCTTCAAAAAACATGTCTCATAATAAGTCAATACATAACATGACTTTTGGCTTAATAGCTACATAGTGGATTGAATGGAATTTAAAGGGTAGTAATTCATATGTAAATTATTTTTCTTCTTTGGATACGTCTTATTCACATGGAAATGGGTTGATGTTCTCTATGACCTCCCATATAACTGAGTAGTTAGCATGGAAACCATCAAACATTATTGTATAAAAACTATATCTAGGTATTTAGTTGAATCCTTAATGGAGAACTTGGATGGTGTTGAATCTCCTTTGTATTCCCTTGATTAAGATGACATTTTTGGCTCTTAATTTAGGTGTGATTCAGGCTCTTGAAAATGGTGTCTTGGAAATTTGTTACGCAAATTATAGATTGTTTTAGATGTAGCAAGGACTTTTGAAATCATATAAGGATATGTACACTCGAGCTTGATGATAATCAAATGGTATGATCTTGGTTAATGTCTCAATGTTATATATTTTTCCATTTATGTTTAGTTCATGCACCATTAATCACCAATGTATAAGAGCTATTCAACTTCATTCAATTTAAACTTTATCACCTAGGCCTAGTGGACATGCCATATAGGATGCTTACTCATTTGGGGGGAGGGGGAAAAATGCTATTATCTTTAGCACTTTTCACTATATGATTTAGTCAAAGGTTTGCATTTAAATTCATTTTGAATGATGTGATATGGTAAGAATAGGGTTCTGAATGAAAGACCCCAAAGACCAAAATGATTTTTAGAGAGATTTATTGGGAAGATTTATTAGGGAAAGTCATTGATGAGAAAGTTTTGAACCAAAAGGTTCTGAATGAAAGTCATCAAAGAGAAAGATCTTGAAAACTAAGTGTTCTTAGGGGATATTATCATTCAAAAAGAAATTTCAATAGAAAATTCCTTGACCAAAACCTTCTGAAGACCAAATTTTTTGAAGTAAAGTTTTCATATAAGTAGTGCTGAATAAAATTATCCTAAGGAAAGTTGTTGATTGAAATTTTTTTGATCGAAACAAAATTTGAAATAAAGTTCCCAATTGAATAGTTTCCAACTAAAAATTTCCTAAAGACCAAAATTATAAAGAATGAAAAGTTTCTAGAGAGAAAAAGTTGATGAAGACCAAAAATGTCTTTAATTTTTAATAAAATGAATCCAAATAATTTACTCTAAGTAAAAGAACCCAAATAAACAAACCTAGATACCTATCATGCATAGCAAACTTCCAAATTTTCCATTAATAGATTAGTCCCAATAAGTTATTATAATTAAGATAGGTGTGTAATGGGAGATCAAGTGAAACCAAAGTGTGATTTAATAATAAAATACATCCAAATTCTATAGATATACATGCATAGATCAAATGATGATAATCCTTCCAGTCTTCATTTGAAAAATGGGTCCCCTCTTACAAGGTGGGGTATGTTAGATACAACAAATGGAAACTCACCAAGGTTAATACTCTTGAGTTTTCAAAAAACCAAAATATTTGGTTTCACAATCCTAATATCAACCATGAACCATACTAAAATAAATGATTAATTAGAAACATAAATGAGACTTTTAATAATTTCATGCAACATACTAGTTTCACTCATACCTTGGACTTGTGTATGGTAAGTGATATTGTTTATTCCTTGTCCAAGGGTTTTAGGCAAAGACATGTAGTGAGCCATTAGTTTCATTCTGATTGGGCATTAAGTGTATAGAATTTTGGGGGTCTTGGGAATTGTCTTGCTACCATCTAGACATCCATAGCCTTGATAGAGATACCTTTGATCACCTTTTCTCTCTTCCACCATATTTTCCCATGATGCTTGATACATTGATATTATTTCATCATGCATACTTTTAATCCTCTTTTATTTTATTTTAGGATTTTATATTATGCCTTTTCCTTTTCTCTTCTATTTTTTTCTTTATGGATGAAAGAGGGAAGAAGGTGACCACCATGAACTGGTAATGACAAAATTTGGTTAATCAAAATGTCCCTACAACTTTACCCATGTCAATGGTTGTTACCTCAAATAAGTATTATAATTTAATGTACATTTTACCTAAGTAGATAGGGAGATATTTCTAAAGTTTCACAAAAATATGGGAGCAGATTTTACATACCTAATAGAATCATTATCTTTGTAATATAGTCATGGTTAACTCTCTCATTACTTACCTAGATTAAAAGTTATGAATTATAAGATGCAATACCCAATTATTTGATTTGGATTCAAAACACACAATTTATCATTTGATTATACCAAGATTGATTAATTATATTTCTATGAAAGGAAAACTATTCTAAAATGTGGTAAAAATACCTAAAATAAAACACTAGACTAAGCAAACTAAACTATAGAAAGTAAGAAATAGCCAATCTAGAAAGCACAAATAATTCTATTGAAGGTTAATAACTATAATAAATTAAATAAATTAAAAAATCAAATATAACCTACCCCTACCTCTACCAAAACATTCGTTGTTACTTAGAGACCTCTCCAGATGGAGTAACCATGAAGTAATGCTTCAAAAACTACCCATTGATTGGATATATAAATTCATTACCTTGGATATTATTTAGATGAATAACATTATTAACCAAGATCTCATATATATTATAAGGTCCTATCCATAGTGGGGTAAACTTGTCATGCATTCCTTTCTTTTCATGGGTTTTATCCCATAGAAGTACTAGGTTAAAAATCCTAAATGCTTTAGACTCACTCTCTTATCAAACCATTTTTTGACTATGTCTTGATGTCTACTAAAGTTTTGTAATGTTTCATTCTTTTATTCTTCATTTTCTATGAGATCTAATAATTTGGACTCTATATTTTTGCTAGGCTCCATGTATTCTTGCATAAATTGATATGTTGGTATTTTCAACATGATTGGGAACACTAGCTATTTCCCATAAATTAGTAGATATGGCGAGGCTTTAAGAGCTAACTCAATTTATATTTTCCTAGAGTGTGTATTTAGTAAGAGATTCCACTCTTTAGGATTATCCACATTCTACTTATTGATAACATCAATGAGGTTCTTATTGATCAATTTAGACAATCCATTACATTACAAGTAGTGATTAGAGGATGATCTAATTATGATCTAATTTTCATGGGCCCATTATATAAACTTAGTTGAATGAAATGTTGGCTCATTGTCATAAACCAATGAAATAGGTGTGCCAAACCTATTTATGGTATGATCTTAAAGAAAAATGATCACATCTTCTACTCTTGAGTTCTTAGTGGCTTTCACCTCAATCCCTTTAGTGAAATAGTCTATATAAGTGAGCACAAAATTATTTTCAGATAAATAATTTTGGCTTATAACACCAAAAAAATATAATCTCCATTGGGTGAACGAATTACCCTCAATCACAAGCTGTACGGGCATTGTCACATGCACCTATCCTTTTTTCTAAAACCTAAAATTCATGGCACATCCTAATGTGAGAGTGAGCATCCTTGAAGAATTTTGGCCAATGATATCTCATTTTGAATATTTTAAGGGTTGTGGTATTGTTATATGGATGGCCATTACCAATATTTTGATGTATATTTTCCAAAATCTCATGGGCTTCCTCACGTGACACACATCTTAAATAGATGCCTTCATAGTTTTTCCTATAGATAATTCCACTCCTGGTCATATAATTAATTTATTTTAGCCTCAAGGCTCTCTTTTTCTCTCTCTTGAGTTCTTGGGGACATTTTCTAGTGAGTAAGAGCTGAATAACACCTAAATACCAATCTTTTGGGAAACTTATGTTTAACTTACTTCTTTGATGGTGATGCATGGGTTTGGTTCAGTCATCAATTGAATAATACCTTATCCTTTGATGATATTGGTAGGTTTAATCTCAATATTAAACTCTTACAATTTTTCCATCTATTTACCCTAACATTCTTCTAATTCATTCTATCCTAATATAACTTTGATATTAGGATATGGTATAATAGTAATGGTTTTGGTCTTAAAGATGTAATGTCTGAAATTTTTGATCGCTTTGATAAGGGTGAAGATCTATTTTTAAATTAGAGAGTATTTGAACTTTTCATATTTTAATTTAGTTCTCATCAAATCAATGGGATGTTCATTTTATTCCTTATTTTGTATAAGTACAACAATGATTTTATGCTCTAAAATGAATGAGTACAGGAATAAGTCCTTAATAAAGTATGGGATCACCAACAATAGGGATTGTGATATATACTTATTAATGTCTTTGAAGGACTTCTTAGCTTAAAGTTTCCATTCCACTTTAGCATCCTATTTGAGCATTAAATTCAGGGGTCTAACAATTTTTGCAATTCTTGATATGAATATTTGCATAAAATTGATCTTCACAAAGAAGGAATTTAACTCCTTTTTCCTATTTAAAAAATTTATTTTAAAAATTCCTTAAACCCTATATGGGTCAATGATGATTACATATTTGATGATAATGTGTCCCAATAAATTTCCTTTGATAATGTCAAATATATTCTTTTTGGGGTTCAGTGAGATACCAATCTTCTTACAACTTTCAAAAATGGACTGGAGATAATCAATATGATCAAATCTATTTTTAGAAAAAATAATGAGGTTATCCATGTATATAATTATGCACATATTTATTAGTACCTAGAATGCATGATCCATCTCTCTTTGGAAATTATCTCCAGCATTGATCAACCCAAATGGTATTTGCTTGTTTACATAAGTTCCCCATTTTGTAGTAAATGTAATTTTCATCCTATCCTTTGATTCCATCAATACTTTATTATATCCCAAAAATCCATCTAAGAAAGACATCATTCCAAAAAAAATAATAGTTTGTATCACCTCATCTAAGGAGAGAAAATGATAATTATCTTTCTCAAAATATTTATTAAGGTTTTTGAAGTTAACACACAACCTAATCTCACCATTCTTCTTCGTGACTAGAACTAGATTAACCACCCAAGTTGAATGCCTAATAGGAAAGACTATTCATGCACTTACTAACTTTTCTACTTGTTTTTGAATCAATGGTTCCATAATAAGATTAAATATTCTTTTCATATGCCTAAATGGTTTATGATCTAAATTGAGTGGAATTGTATGGGTGATGACTTTAGGATTGAATATCCTTAAGTCATCATAGGTCCAAGAAATTACATATTTATACCTAATGATCAATTTATTAACCTTTTTATTTTTATCTAGGGTATATCTTAATCCAATATTAATGAGGTGTGTATTCCTTTCGTCACCCATGTCTTTTGAGTTGAACTTAGATTCATTAACCTTGAGTTATCTTTGTTGCTACGCTTGAGGATCTGTATCAAAATCTCTTTCCAAGGTAACCATCCCCAAGGGGAGATGATTTTATTTTAGTTGGATGACATCTTATTCATCTAGTTCTTTATGGAACCTATGGATTCTTTCCTCATCATCAATTATCTCAGACATAAACTATCCTAAATAGGTCAAAAATAGGGTAAAATTTTGTAGCAAATATTCATTAATTCATGAATATTTGGTTTTTGATAAATTGAATTTGGTGATTTTTGGGAGTAGTATATAGGGCCCATTCACCTAAAATTTTAGGATGTAATTTTTTTAGGTATCCTCTTGCTAATCCTTTATAATAATTATAGGGGTATCCATGTAATTTTACTTATATAGTACATATATCGATTAGGTTTACGATCAAATTATCTTTATTTACCGCATTATAAAGATATTGAGCCTTGAGGTCACCTAAAAATTTTTTTGTAACCACCTAGTTTCATCTCTATTAGTGCCTCTATATTTACTCACTACTAGCACAAAGAAAAATATGTCACTTGAATGATATCACCTAACAAGACACTATCACCTAACTACTACTACTCGATAGCACTATGTTTCCTGACCACATTCTGCCACTCGATAACATTGTGTTACCGAATGATTTTTTCCCACCTAAAATAACTGTGTCACTTGATCATAGTATGTCATATGGTAAAAATATACCAACTATAAACATTGTTCCACCTAGCATAACTTTACCACCCAACACCGTTTTACCACTCGCTAGCACTGTCTCACCAATTTCTATCACCTGACTGCATTTTACCAACATGATTATTGTCATCTAACACTACTTTCCCAACTGTTATTGTCCATCTACATATTGAGTCCTACAACATCCTCCTTTAGTTATAATATCATGAGGTGGTAATTTTAATAGTAAAACACCACAATAAATATCAATAAAATTGAACATACTATCTTATTTTAGAAACATAGGAAAGAAGACTGGATAAATGGCATGCACTCCAAATATAGGTAATTATGAAACTTTAAAAAAAATAAAATGTTTCTTTAAATTGTAAAATAATTTCAAAATTATTTTAATGCAAAAATCACCATCGATAATAATACTATTTCATTAAAAATAATTAATCCTGATAACGTCTCACCACCTGAAGATTTTACTAATGACATGATAACCCTAGAAGACACTCCTTTGGGTACTTCCAAAGAGAATTTTAGTTCTCTTTAGACACCAAATTTAGTTTAAAATTCCACTCAAAAAATTTGATGAAGGAAGAAAATTTCATGGATAACAAGGTCTTTTCAATTTGATTGGGTGGGAAAATATCCATTTATAGAACTTCTGAATCATAAAATGGTAGTGAACCTCTAATAGAATGTAGATGTAAAATATATAGTTGAAAACTTGGAAAATAATGCATAATGCAACTTAAATTGGACATAATTAAGAAACATAATGGGAATATATATATATATATATATATATATATATATATATATATATATATATATATATATATATATATCTGTGTGTGTGTGTGTGTGTGTGTGTGTGTGTGTGTGTCTCTCTCTCTCTCTCTCTCTCTCTCTCTCTCTCTGTGTGTGTGTGTGTGTGTGTGTGTGTGTGTGTGTGTGTGTGTGTGTGTGTGTGTGTGTGTGTGTGTGTGTGAAGCACCTAGATGGATAAATAACAAGAACACATAGATAGGAAAATGGAGAAGAATGCATGCATGTGAATATAAAAATGATCAAAAATGACAAAAACATCTTGTTAAGAAAGGGGGAACAATCAAAGATCAATTTAGAAAAGTTATGCAGTCTAATCTTAAGGCAAAATATATATAGTTCTCTTCTATTTTCCACATTTTAAAAAATGGAAGACCCATTTCTGATTTTTTATATTTTAAGATTTTGTTTCAACATAATGGGTTTCTTGATATTCCATAATCACATTGGTCAAATATCAGTGCTTGGGAAATGGCAACATGTCTATTGATGGTTGAGAATGAAAATTTGAAACAAAGTGTTAAGAGATCACTATTTATCTCACTATCCATTGATAATGTCACTACAGTTGACAACACATCATGGGTTTTCATGCACATGTATACTTTTGAAAAATATTCAAGGCAATCTCATCTATTAGTTATCCATAAAATGGTAGAGAATTACAATGTAAAAAACCTTCATAAATTGGATGTATCTAATTTAAGAGATAAAGTTGGTATAGATGATTATGCCATAGTTATAAAGCTAGTGTGTTTTGGCATTAATGGTGCATCAATGATGTAGGGGCATAGAATTAGTCTTTGTGTTCATATTTAAATAATAGTCTCTCCATTTATGATTCTAATTCATTACATGGCTCATAGGATGAATCTTGAGTACAAAATTATTAGCACATTTAGTAATTTCACAAAAGTGGAAAAGCTCATTCATGACTTTCTTGATTATATGTCAAACAACCCAAAAATATTTTTTGAGTTTAAAAAATTTACAATTGGGGTGACTGATGGTAAAAAGCCTACTAAAAGATGTTGAAACAAGAAGGATTTCCATGTATGAACCTGCATGCAAATTTTTTGAGGAATATCCATCTTTAACAGGTTTTATGTATAAATACCACAAGGAAGTTGACAAATCAAAATATTTGTTGTGTCATTTAACATAATTTGAAACTCTACTAACATTATATGATATTTTACCAATGTTGAAGGAAATCAATTGTTTAATGAAACATGATGAGGAGAGATCTATCTATATTATTGAATTCATACATTTGAGAAAATGTGTATGTCAATATTTAGATATATTATACACATTGAATTAAAGCTTTCACAGACCTATTTTAGAACCTAGAAAATTTTGATAGATTTTTTGAATCCTGAGAATTATTTGAAATTTAATATCAATGATCATCTTTGTGTAATGGTAAATGGTATTAAGATTCCAATGCAAACTTGATATAGAAAACTTGAAGTTGTGGGAGTTGAACCTGAATATGTACCTATAACACATCTACTATATGATACTATTTTATCTAAAACATGAATTAAGCTAGGGCAAATCTCAAAAAAATTATATGTTGAGATCATAGAACATTTTCAAAGGGATGAGTTGTTGGAGGGGATGGGAGTTGTGAATCCCAATTTTTTAAACAGTGTTAACAGTCAAGAACAAATTATCAATTTATTTCACAAATACATGGGTTCCATTGTTATGAATTTCTATGAATCTATAGATGTGAATGGATGTGAGATTAATGATATTTTAAATAATTACTAACATCTCATTCAACAAGGTTTGGAATAACAATTATGGGTCAATTTTAGTGTTTAAGTGACCCAATTGAAAATGGTGCAATTACACAGCTATGGAAAAAACTTTGTCCTAGTAGCATATTAAAAGAAAGTATTAGTGAGTATTTTAGATTATATGAACTTGTTCAATAATGATTTTGGGTTTTGTGAAAGATGAGTGAGTGTTTAGTTCATTATATTTAGTGAATTTAAAACATATAAGTAGATTAGATAAAAATCTATAGACTTGCTTGAGACACTATATTTCATATTATTCTAAGGACAAGTTTCCTTATGATAGAACAATGATAACATGGAGTTATCTAGTTGAAAGAAGAGGAATTATTAATATAATTACCACTACAAATTATTTGAATACTGAGACTAAATATGGCATTGACATGGTAGATGCAAATCATAGTTATGATGAATAAATTTATTGAGGATTGTTTCAGGTACCCAAGTTTTAGTTTGATAAGTATTGCAATTACTATTTTATAAAATATTTCATTTTTTCCATCTTCAAATAATTTAAACTATGTAATATATTTCATGATGTAAACTAATTTCCAACTTCTTAAATTATATGGATTAATTGAGAGTCAATTAGAACTGATGTCTTCATTTTGACACTAAAAATTATGAAAATTTGACAATAAAAAATGTAGCAATATTTATTCAATAGACTAGAATTAAGCACTTTATTTATCCTATTAACATTCTATGTATTTTAAATAGTATAACTTCTATAACCATTGAATATTAAGTCTAACCACTATGCTTGATAGTGACCACAACACATTTATAATCATAAAATTATAAACCAAGAGTATTTCAAACATAGTGTAACAAATATTATATCTTTGCCCTTATAAATTAATAATTGTTTAAATGATAAATTAAAAATCCAAATTATTAATTGATTAATTACTAAAACCCATTTACAATGTGGATCAAAATACATTTAAACATAAGTTTTTAATAGTTAATAGCCAATTTTAACATTATCTCCATAATAGTTAAGACTAAAGAGTATTTGAATAATACATTTAACCAAGACTTTTTCAAATAGTACAACTACTATAATAATATAACCATTCAATATCTAAGGCTAACTATGTTTAACCACAACTCATTTAAAATCATTAAATTACAAACCAAGAGTGTTCCAAAGTATTAATTAATTAAATACTCAAGTATTAATTAAATATTAAAAAACATTTAAAATCCAAATGACAATACATGTAAATATAATTTAATTTATATCATTTAGTTCATAAAATCAATAATTACTAAAATATTAATTAAATACTACACTACTATATCTCCATAGAATATTTAAGCTTGACCATAATACATTTAAAATATTAAAATTATATACCAATAGTATTTGAAACAAGTGTAAAATATCATTGACATGATAAAATGTATTAAATAAAACAAGTGTTTTCCAAATATAATAAAGTGTTTTTGAAACAAACATGATATAAATCGTTGTCATTTTAAACAGTATAATTTTTTTGAAACAAATTAACATTTTTCTATAATAAACTCTCCACCCACTTGCTACTTGCTAATGCCCTTCATTGAAACCCCACTCTCTTAACCTACCTATGTACCCTCCATGATAACTCCGTCTTTAAGAAGATTCTCTATAGTAAAATTAATATTTGTAATATTTTCTCTCTCCTCATTCACTACATCACCATATAAAAGATATTTGGATCTACCTCTATTTTTTGCTTCAATAAAATGTCTGGATTCATCCCATGTTCTTTAATAATTTTTTTCAATGTGTTGTTATATTTATTTAACAGAATAAGCTTTTCCTTAAATACAATCACTGAGGTTATTCTTTTATGGGAATTTTTCAAATGCACATTAATAAGTTGTTATTCTTTCTTCAAATTTTCATATTTTTCCTACAATTAACAAATAATATATAAGATTCAAGTACATAACAAGTATAATAACTAAAATAAATGTTAGAAATAATGAAAACTTACCACAATTTTTTTTCTCTATTTATGCAGTGGTAACAAGGTTTATCTCTATTTCATTTATCAAAATAGGCTTGGGCTTCTCCTTTTAAATTTTCCAACCTGTTTATCATAATTATTAAAACATTATCATTCTAAACATTTTTAACAAAAATTAACCCAAATTGAGCTTGATTAAATAAATCATCAATCTTTAAGGGTCCATTTTGAACAAACAAAAACAAATTAACTCTTTGTGATTGATTGTGATAATGGGTGTTGATTTATTTGATCAATGTTTTTGCCCTTATCTTCCATTGTTTTAAATAATTAAACTAATCAATAACACCATCCTTCAAATTAGAAAGTAGATTTTTTGAAACTAAATTATCCAATGAAAAATTAATTATGGAATCATCAAACATGTTCAAATTATCAGTGGTGGGTGGGGTAGACAGGGAAGAGGTAGAAGGCACTTCTACTATAGGCACATTATAAAATTGAATAAAATCATGTGGATTGAATCCAACATTAGATAGGGACCCACTTTATATCCTGAGATACTCTTCATCTATATCAATATGTTGTAAGCATGTAAGACCCTGTACACTAGAAACACCACCAACAGAGAAATTTGGGAATTCAAAAATTTGTAGGATTCCTCTACTCAAAGCAAGGAGAGAGATATTATTTCCTCTTCTCTAAGTTTACATGGGTGGTGAGGGTGGTGGCATGTTATTGGTGTCCTCACAGATATAGGGTGACCTATAAAAAAAATTATTCAAAAATGATAAATTCAAAAATATAAATTACTGTAAATTCAAAATGAAATAGTTATTATATGTACTTAGGGAGATTACCTCTTCCATTATAATTGTCCTAGTGGGAGTGATAGTGGTGGTTTCACCTACAAAAATATTAAATTATCTATTTAATAAACAACCCAATTATAAGAAACTTCAATTAAAAAAATATATGTAAGGTGGAAAACATTGAATGTGTCATTGGGAACAATCCTCAATGGTAATGGTTCAAGAGTCAACTACAAAAAAATTAATAAAATAATATGAAAAATAATTTTTCCATTAGATAATATAAAAAATAAATAATTAAGGAAATTTGGGAAAACCTATAAGTGAAGATGATATAGAATCAGTTCTTGGGCATTTAGAAATTTGGGATGAATTAAATGAAGACTCCATGGATTTAGTATCACCAGAGCCCTTAGGAGCATCTTGAAATTTCAATGTCACCTATTTTCTTGTGTTATATACATGCATTATTAATTATAATAACTAATAAGCCAAGAAATGTTAAAATTATAAATATGTATAAAGCAACATAGGTGATTATTTTTAAAACTAAACTTACCTTATGTTCATTTATAGACAAAAAAATAGCTACCATCTTTATATGGAAGTGCGAATTGTTGTATTCTTTATATAATATAAGGCCTCATAATATAAGACCAAAATATAATTGGAGGAAGAAATGGTGGAAGCATCCTTGGAAAAAAAATGATTCAACTTAGCCCTAATCCTATTAGATATAAACATGTACTAGTCATATTTCACCCCTGATAGATAATGAAGAATGTAATAAATAGCCTAGAAGGGAATGTCTAATGGTCTTCCATGCAAAAAAAATCTAGCTTGGAAGAAATGTGTAATAGCTTTCAAAAATGGATTAGCTATTTTTTCAACTTGAATTCCCCTTCTAAGCTATCTATAATGAAAGTATAAAACATGTAATTAGGACATAAAACTAATAATAATGATTCATGAATAATTAAAAAAGTTAATATCAAGAATAAAATTAACACTTACTAGCTAGGTCTATGACCAAGTTGTAGATTGACTCCAAATAATTTTTATCTTCCTTAGATAATAGAACCTTATTGTTAACCATTTGTGTTACAATGTGGAAGGCCTATTAAATTATGGATATCTAAAGGAGAGGTGCCAAAGGACATGGATTTAGTGTTAAACCACACATGAAATTGGTTCTTAGTATGGTTATAACAAGAAACCAGAGATTGCAATAGATTATGGTTGATGGTGGTGTCATATTGAGGTATTTATACTAAGCCTTGAAGTTTGCATGCATCTATCCAATCCACATACATAATAGATTTTTGAAAATGATGTTTTAGACTACATCTATTTTTGTGTATTTTGAATCCATTAGTATTTCACTTAAGAGTTGTAGGTTAAGTCTGAAGGAAAGAGGGATGAGAAAAACTTGAGAATAAAGTGTGAAAATGAGAGCCATAAGAGGTATTTATAAGTCATAAGGGGTAATGGAAGCAATCAGTTCACATGAATAGTGAGAGTTGATCATGTTTTAGAATGCTACCACCTAATAGTGTGTATATGGTGAGGGGTAATATCACACTATCACTTGATAGTATACATCCAAATAATAACATGTTTCCTAGTGGCACATGCATGTTACCACCTAGTTTCATAGTATCGACTAATAACATAGTATCGAGTGATAACATAGAGCTAAGTGGTAGCATAGTGATGAGTGAAAACATAGTGCTGAGTGGAAGCATAATGTTATTACCTAATAATAAGTTGTCACTTAGAAGCATGTTGTCAAGTGGTAGGATAGTACCAAGTGGTGGCATAGTGCTACTACCCTGTGACATGTTGTTAGGTGATAGTATGCTACTAAGTAGTAACATATCAATATCACCTCATGGCATGTTATTGCCTAGAAGAATAGTGCCAACTAATCATATATTGTTTTAGCCTATCACCCATCATAATTTTGTTGAGTGGTTGTATGGAAAATAAACAAGAAAATTCCTCCCCTAGATACACTCAAATTCACCAAGGCTATGAATCTGATTCACTTAAATAAACCTAAGGGAGTTTATAACATGGGATCTTAAAATGAACCATGGTTAAGAACTAGATGATCTATTAGTCATCATCAAATGCTTGAAAATTTTCAACATTATCTGGCACTATGAAATAATGCACCAATCTCATGGATAACTTTTACACTTTTAACTCCTATAAGGGTACCAAAATTGTTATTGAAGTAGCCAATGAATTGGTAGCTTGGTTTTATTCTCTTGAAATGACCATTATATTAAAAGCCTCAAATTATTTAATTACATCCTAAGATATATTCATGTAATTATTTAAATAAGATAATTTACATTGGTGCTTATTCCTAACCTAGTTAATCACCAGTTTTGAGTCTCTTTATACCAACAATTCATTGACATTATTCTTAAGGGCAAACTGTAATCCCAAAATTAGGGCCTCATACTTTGATCTATTATTAGTACATAGAAATTAGATCGTGTACATTGTTAATTATTTCTTTCTTTGTCAATAAACCAATTCAATACCAATACATAATCCTTGTTTGTATCTTTCTCCATCAAAATGGAAGGTCCATAAATTAGGAATGGTCCTACACTTCTTTCTGTATTTCATGCTTCATAGTAAATGTATAAGTTCTAAGGTTGGGAGACTTATAACTTACTTATTATTTAGTAGTGTTGTAATCTATAATATGGTGCTTCATCCTTGGCTCTTGATATATCTTTATCTATTTATAAACACCCCTCTATGGTAGTTGTTGACCATTTTTCCCCACACCCAAAATGGGTCAACCCCCTCCAATCAAAATCATGTATAGGGGATTTTTATAATGTCATAGGGTATGTTTTGGATTTATTTGATGTAATTTTATATGAAATTTTAAGTTTTTCATGGTCGATCCTAGTCTTTGTGTCTTATGGTGTCTTAAGAATCATTTTGATCATATATGCAAGTATCCTATTTTCATGGTGTTGAGTAGTTGCAAGAGTAGGTCCTAAAAAGCCTAAGGTTGTACTTAGGAGTTTTTTTTAAGTTTTGGATAAGTATAACACCTATATTTCCTTCAAGGGAAGTACTCCACACAAATCCTACAACAAATATATAAGGCTTAATTCTTTTGGGACTTTTATTTCAGTGTTTTTGGCTAAGTGTCAAGAATTATTTTGGACATTTTGTTTGAAACAATTTCTCCAAAGGATAATTTATTTTAAGGGAACTTTTCAAAGATTCCAAAGGGTATATTATAATAAAATGGCCTAATACACTTCTCTCAAAGGGCACTTTTTCTTCACCAAAGGTTCTAATGTATAAAGCCCGAAGAATATTTCTATGGGAAAGTGACACAAAGCAGAGTTTTTGAAGGGTAAGTCTTCAATGAGATATCCTAAAATAGAAATATTGAAGGGAAATTTTCAAAAAAAAGTGTCCCAAATAATTTCCCCAAAGGGTACTTTGTTAGGGAAATGGTCTAGTGTGAATATTCTATAAGATATTTCTCTCAGGTAAATGGTCCACTTTAAGGTTTTTGAAGGGTAATTTTCTTTTAGAAAGGGTACTTTTCAAATTCTAAAGGATCATTTTCTTGGGAAAGTGTCCACATTTTCTTTCAAGGATTTTTTATAGTGAGGTAGACTAATTCAAAATTTTGAAGAACACTTTTCAAAATGGATAAGGACCAAGACATGGATTATTTCAGACATTTTGTTTGAGATGGAGATCCTGAGAGAATTGCTCAAAGGCAGAGATAAAATAATCAATTTATTTTGGAGAAAGTGCTCCACACAAACCCTAAAAAAATTATCTAGAAAAAGGACCAAATAAATAGCTCTAGAGGAAATGGCCCTAGTAAATGACCATTAAAGTTCAAGTTTCTTAGAAGCTACCACATGGCACAAGCACAAGATTAGATGGATTGGCGAGAAGATCTAAAGATCAAATGCATAGGTGCCAAGTATCAATGACACATTAAGCTCATGTATAAGATCAATGTATCATGCTCATTCATAACTTGTAGATCTAACAGAGTGAGATGAGCCATGGGATTAATGATCCAAACTAGTTATCAATGACCAATTAGAACAAAGGGAAGCCAAGCAATGTAGGCATAGGTTGAAGAATTGATTTTTGAGTAAGGCAAGCAAGCATGATGGAGCCAAGTTCAAATACATTTTATTTGGGGATAGGAACAAATATTTTGGGATCAAATGGAACCATTGGGGAATAGTAGAGTAAGACATGTAGAAATCAATGGCCATCACCAAAACTAGATGTAATAAAGTCACCTTTCTTCCCACTTGGGTACACATCACAATAAAGCAGTTATGAGTAGTTTAGCATTAAGACAAAGCCATAATAGATTGATCTAGTTTCTTAACCAAATGGATGCATGAACCTAGTGGGAAATATTAATTCTACCATTGAAAATACTAGGGAGGATCAAAGAGGGAATATTATAAATATGTAGCAACTAAAATTGATGGGGATCAATAAAATGCCCTGAAGGAACATAATTTATGGAAGTAATTGTAACTACAGTTAAACCATTCAGATGGATTGATTCCCCTTTTTAGTACTAATCCCTTTTTATCTTATGACTCTTCCTCTTATACAGGTATATCTTGAGTTATTGTAAAAAAAATTGACTCTAGGTATGATGAATCCCTACTAGAATGACATCATATTGTGCCTTTGAACATTAATGCATTTATGATTTTTTAGTTTTTCAATAATTGTTTAAGTGTGATAGTGATGTATGGTGGTGTAAATTGATTAATATCTATCATTTTCTCCCCTTATCCTTTCATGTTTTTATAAGGGTTATGTTATAATAGTTTATATGAAGTGTTGTCTAGTGTATGAGACTATGTTTTAAGTGTATAATGAGCCTTAGTGATTTTAACTAGCCTATGTTTCACTTACCCTGGATAGATCTCATACATATTACCTCCATATTAAAATACTCAAATTATAATCCATAAGTTTTGAAAATAAATTTGTGCACCTTGTTTGTTAGTGCAGGAAAGTATGATGGTCATATGAAATATATCTTGGTGTATCACTCCCTTCGATTAGGTTTATTTCATGAAAATTCTAACTCTTTTCCCATAATCAAGCATTAGCATAGGTGAAATCACTTCAAGAAACATTCAGGTAACTAGCTCTTAAAATCTAAAGGCTCACTTCCATTATAGGTACACCCACATACCTAGAAGTGTTCTCATGTTGCCTAAATATGAAAGAGGATTAAACACCCTCTTCTAGGGTATGATATTTTGTGACAATAGTTCTAGCACACCCTATGGGACCAAAGTCCAAGAGAGTGTAAATATTGTTGGTGTGTCTTTCCTCTAACATCTTTTAGAAGAAGGCAATCGAGCACCAATGGTGACTCTGAATGATAACTTCAAGTTGTAAGTAGCTTAGGTATATCTTATTAAATTTTTGATCAATTTTTATATTTCCCTTGATGCATGAGGTTCATATGAACAACCACGATTAATATCCCTACCATGGACCTCCTTACTAGCCTTTTTATGAACCATGGTATACTCACCAATAGCCCTATCAAAATGGCTATCACTCCTATGAGCCATGTCAGCCCTTTAACCCTCCATTTTCACCACTAGATAGACACCATGTTATTGGACAACCCTATGGGGAAGGCTACCAACAAATCTATCAATAAATGCCTCACTGTCAATCCTAATATGAGTCCTAATAACTATACCATTATACTTATGAACCTCAAGAGTATTCTTATGAGTCTTGTCATGAGGAATAATATGTTTCAATGGACTCTATATCAAGGTATTACAAGGAAATATATAGATTGTTGTAAGATAGAATGCAACAAGTTAAAGCTAGTCTTGACCCCTATCATTACCCTCTTCCTCCTTCATTTTTTCCATCTTATATCAAGTCTTTGTTGGCATCCATATCACATTTACTAGTTCTTGAAGATGAAATGATAACATGGGATGATGAATATGAAATACTCCATGTTCATCTCATGGAATGCTTGAGAAATGTTATCCAAAGTCATATGCATATTTTAAAGATGTTTGAAGAACTAGAAGCAACTCAATGGGAGATCATGGAAAAAATGGAATTAGAAAATAAGTGCCTTAAAAGCTCAATAGAGAGGCTAAGTATGTGGAAGGATAAAGAGCTAAAAAATAAACATGATATTATTGAATAATTTCAAGAAAGCTACTAGTAAGATGTAAGTATTGCTTATATAGATGCTTATATTTCTAACCATCCCAAGATGTCACTTCCCTATGAACTTAATAGTGATTTTCTCTTTCCTAAATCCACTGATAAGCCCTATCCTCCATCCTACATTCCATCTCTAACTCACCAACCTTCCACTACACTTTATATCCCATCTCTTTCACATGAGCCCATCTTGAGGGAGGTAAGTGGAGGGGATAAAATCCAAGCCAAAGCTAACCAAGATGTCATGAGTGACTATGAGGATGAAATCACCATTAGGACTCCCCTTGGTGACCACAAGTTTAGCTTTGCCTTTGGATGAAGAAAATCACATTGAAGATCCTATCATAGCTACTAGTGTAGAGTTTAATATGGAAGCGAAACTTATTAAAGATTATTTTGTAACTATCCATGAGAAATGTAGCCAAGACTTGAAGGGAGAGGCATTTGAGGAAGACTCATTTTCAAATTATTAAGTTGTACATGACCATCTTAAGTATAAATATGAAGGTTATTTTATTGATCAAGAATCTTTTGTCATAAAGCAATTTGGTGATGCTAGTGTCCAAGATGTTATAGACATGGGAAGTGAGGGCAAGGTGGAGGTTAAAGTTCCTCAAAAATAGTTGAGAGAAACTATGTATTGATCCATATTTAGAGATATGAGGACATGAAGAAGATAAGCTTGATGCTCTCAAACATCAAGCACATTCTATCAATGATGACTGGTAACTACAAATGAATATATTTCAAGATCTTAAATATCTTTGCCAAGTTGACGGTCAAGTACATGAGAAGGTGGAGGAAATTTTTTTTATGGAGGACAATGAATAAGATTGGGTGGACTATTCAGAGCTCTTTGATGAGATTGAGGAACTTGCAGCCAAAGAGAAACCCAATCTTATTGAGAGAACCATGGAGATCAAGAAGGTAAGTGTTGTCTTAACACCATTGAAGGTCATAGCTGAGGAACCATATGAAAAGGTTGAGGCTATCTATATGTACATAGTTGACCTATTTGGAGCTACTTGGTTGTCATTGAACATCATGCTAAAAAGGCTAATAGTTTCAAAAAAGAAGAAGCAGGCATCAAGACCAAGAGTCAAGGTATTGCTTACCTCATTCAATCCCTCATCTTATGATGCAAGAAAATTTTCAAAATTAACATTTGATCTTGAAGGTAGTGTTTATCTCAGATTAGTTAGTGTTCAGGTGTGTGTTTCCTTTCTTGTTGTGTTCTATTTAATAAGTGTCCTTGAAGCACATGTTATTTCTCATCCTTTGTGTTTCTTATTTTTGTGTCCACTTGTGTTTTGTGTATTTTTCAATGATTTTTTTATGTCAAACCTATTATACATGTGATTCTATATCCCAATGGATAGGATTAGGCAATTAGTCTGGGTTCCTTGTACATAGGTAGGTATGCAACCCCTAGGAAATCATAAAGAATGGTGACCATTTTTCCCCAAACCCAAAATGGGTCAACCCCCTATGGTTAAAATATTATATATGGGATTTTTTATAATGTCATAAGGCATTTTGTGAATTTTTTTTTATGTCATTTCATATGCCATTTTAAGTGGGTCATGGCCTAGCCTAGTCATCATGTCTTCTGGTATCTTTAGAATCATTGTGATCATATATGTAAGTAGCAAATTTTCATAGTGTTGAGAAGTTGCAAGAGTAGGTCTAGAAAAGCCTAAGGTTGCACTTGGGAGTTTTGTTCAAATTTTGGCTAAGTATAGCACCTAGATTTCCTTTAGAGGAAGTGATCCACACAAAGCTCACAATAAATATACAAGGCTTAATTCTTTTGGGACTTTTGTTTTGGGGTTTTTGTCTAAGTGTCAGGTATTATTTTGGACATTATATCTAAAATAATTTCCCAAAGGGTCATTTATTTGAAGGTAACTTATCAAAATTTCTAAAGGTTATTTTACAAGAAATTGGCCCAATACACTTCTCTCAAAGGGCACTTTTTATTTTCCAAAGAGTCCAATGCATAAATCCTGAAGGATCTTTCTAAGAAATTGACCCAAAGTAAAGTTTCTAAAGGGTAAGTCTTTAATGAGGTAAATAAAAATAGAAATCCTGAAGGGCACTTTTCCAAACAATGTGTCCTAAAAAATTTCCCCAAAGGGTACTTTCTCGGGGAAATGGTCCAGTGTGAAGATTCTAAAAGATATGTCTCTTAGGGAAATGGTCCACTTCAAGGTTTTTGAAGAGCAATTTTATTTCAAAAAGGGCACTTTTAAAAAGTCTAAAGGGTCAATTTGTAACTAAATTAATTAGATGTTCACATATAATGATTTTATATCATACAAAATAAGTAAATATGAGAGATCACAACAATAATTGATAGTAAAGAAGGAATACTAGATAATATAGTAAAGCCACTTCAAGGGGGCAACCTACACAATAATACACTAAGAGTAGAACAATTAAGATGATGATTAAAGACTAACCAATACCCCTTATATATAGTCTACTTATCCATGTTTATTCTATAGGTCAACCTAACTAATAACATAGATAAATGTAACAATAATATAAAAGAGGTATGTAAGCCACAATTTGGCCACACATATCCCAAGACATGACAAAGGTGAAGGGTGTAGTATGTCCCTCCCGTTAAAATTTTTTTTCCTCAATGTTGAGCCAACTTTGGATGTTACTACACTAAGGATTCATCCACCCAAGTGGCATATTCATAGGGTAGATTCTTTCATTTGATCAGATACTCCTTAATCACTCTAGACCGTAAATACTTAGTGCACATTTGAAGGATCACCTTAAGATCAAGAATAACTCTTCCTTCATCATCTAATTTTGGTAACTCAGTTTGAGTATCAACTTTGTGTCCAGTGACTTTCTTTAGGCATGATACATGAAATATTGGATGTATGCAAGTGGAGAAAGGAAACTCTAACTTGTAGGCCACACTACCAATTTTATACAAGATATGATAAGGCCCATAATACTTAGGGGACAAATTGTTATCCTTTTTGTGTTAATTCAAGGACATTTGCTTATATGGATGTAATAAAACAAATACCCAATCACCAATGTCAAAATGCCTCACTTATGTGTTGATCTGCCTACTATTTCATGTGATTCTAGGCCATGGCTAAATTTTCATGCAAATTAGCAAGGACCTCCTATTGATGGTGAATATGTTATTCAATTACATGAACCTTAGGATGGACCTTCAAGGTTGAAGTAATGGATACAGGTTGGTATCCATATAGTGACAAAAAAGGAGACATTTGGGAAGAACTATGAATAAAAGTATTAAACCACCATTCAGAAAGTGGAAACTAATGAACCCCTTTATCATGTTTATCAAAAAAAAATAGAGATATACTTCTAGACATTTGTTTACTACCTCAATTTTTCCATGTAATTGAGGATGATAGGATGAACTATGAGATAACTTGGTGCCCAAACATGAAAATAACTTAGTACAAAAATTACTAGTGAAGATGGGATCTCTATCACTGACAACGATCTTAGGGGTACCTTGAAATTTCTAAATTGTATTGAAAAAATTAGAAGCTACTGTACTAAAACTAAATGTCTATGATAAATAATATAAATGATCATTCTTACTAACATGATCTACCATAAGTATTATAACATTTTGACCATCAAATCTCAGTAACCCTCTAATGAAATCCATATACACCTCTTCCCAATGTTAGCTAGGGATGGATAAAGGTTGTAAAACACCTAGTGTTTTAATGGTTTCTCCTTTATTTTTTGATAGATCATACATTCAACCACGTATTTATGGACATCCCCCTTGAGTCATTCCCAAAAAAATCTTGCTTGATTCTATGATAGGTTTTCAAAAATCCTAAATGACCCCCAATTGGAGTTGCATGAAGTTCCTAAAGGATTTTCTTATTTAAGAAGAGAATTATTCCATAGATATAATATATATTTATAGCATAAATCATCACCCTTATATGTGAATTTGTCAAATCCACCCAAACCTTGTTGAATATTCTCAATCATATCATGGGTAGACTTATCCTTATCTCATTCTGATCGTGCTTCCTTTAGCCAATCTGCCTATAAAATGGTCATAACATATAGCAATACCTCAACTAATTCATCCTTCCTAGATAGTGCTTCTGCCACTACATTATTCTTTCCTTTCTTGTAAAATATTTCAAAATCATAGCCTAACATCTTAGTTACCCATTTTTGTTGTTCTTTAGATGATAACCATTGCACCAAAAAATATTTGAGACTGTCATGATCAGTGTTTCCTTGAAAGTGATGACCCATCAAAGAATGCCTCCATTATTTGACTACATGCAAAATGGCCATCATTTTTTTCTCATAAATGGTCTTGTGCTAATTTTTACCCTTCAGTTAGTGACTTTAAAATTCAAGTGGTCTTCCTTCTTTTATGAGTATAACACCCATACCATACCCAGATACATCACATTTAACCACAAAAGTTTTGGAAAAATTAGGAGTAGACAACACTAGAGTGGTGCACATAGCCAATTTCAATTATTAAAATGCTCTATTAGTTGTATCAGTCCACTAAAAGGAGTAATTATTCAAAAAAGTTGTGAACAGGGATATAATGCTACCATAATTTTTGACAAACTTGTGATAGTAACTAGTTAGCCCCAAAAATCCCCTTAGTTTCTTAAATGTCTTAGGAATTGGCTAGTCCACCATTGCTTGGGTTTTTTTAGGATCCACTTTTACTCTTGTATGTGAAACCAAATGACCCAAATACTTAACCTCACAAGCTCTAAAAGTAAATTGAGAGTACCTAAGAGTTGTTGATGTTGTTCCAAGATTAAGAGTACCTATTTTACATGGTGCAAATGGTCTTCCCATTTTTTACTATAAATGAGTATATCATTAAAAAATACCAAAACAAATTTCCTCAAAAATGGCCTAAAATAAGTATTCATCAAAATTTGAAAGGTGGATGGTGTATTTTTTAGCCCAAAAGGCATAACCAAAAATTCATAATGGCCCTCATGAGTCTTGAAAGTAGTTTTGGGTATGTCTTCATCATGGATCCGGACTTGATGATACCCATAATGCATATCTAACTTCATAAAATAAAGAGAACTATTTAGTTCATCTATAAAATCATCAATGACATGAGTATGAAACTTATCTTTGATAGTGTACTTGTTGAGTTCCTTGTAGTCAGGGCACATCCTCCAAGTGTCATCTTTCTTTTACACCATGACAACTTGTGAAGAATATCTGCTTTGGCTATGGTGAATGATGCCTACATCCAACATCTCTTATAGCATATTTTCAATTTCACTTTTCTAAGCATATGGATACCTATATGGCCTAATATTGGGTGGTCTATTACTAGGAATAAGTTTGATAGCATGATCATGTGTGCAACTAGGTAGAAGTTCTTTTGACATGTCACCAAAAAGAATCGAATGGGCATCAATCACTTATTATAGATTAAGAGGTGTAGATAGCTGAGCTAGATGAACTTCTATGGAAAACAAGCGAGCTACAAATCCTTCAGCACCCTTTCAAATAATCTTTGTCATTTGATAAGAGCTAACAATTTATGGATATGTATCCCTTAATCCCCTTATCTCAAATGACCTTCCCTTAGAATGAAAATGCATGAATAATTCTTGGAAATTCATCTCAATAGTACTAAAAATGGTGAGCCACTATACTCCCAAAATAATGTCAACTCCTCCCATGGGAATAAAAAACATAGGAGAATCCAAAAAGTAGTCTCCCATGGCCAACTTAATACTATGGCATTTTCTTGAGCAGTTGACAATACCACCATTTGTAATCATGACCTAAAATTCTAGAGTGGGATAAATGAAATAGTTTAAGAGATCAACTAACTTATTATTGATGAAGTTATTTGTGCTCTCAAAATCAATCAAAATAGTGACCTTCTATTTTTTTTAGGAAACCCACCACCTCAAAATTTTAGGGAGTACAAATACCTACAAGGGCATGATAGGAAATAGTAGGCTGAGAGTCTCCAAATTCTTCCTCGGGACCTTCTTCATCCTTGTTAAGTACCTCCTCATCATCATCATCCTCATTGGCACCTTCGATGTAAAATAACTTATTTTCAACACAATGATGGTCTTTGCTCCATTTTATCTCATAACCATAACACAATCCTTTGGATCACTTCTCCTCAATTTTTTGAGGTGTCAATCTGGTGGGTTGAGGTTATGATGGTCCTGGAAAGGTGTGATCATGACTAGTAGTGAAAGATTTTCATTTGACCATCTCTTTTTCCTCTACCATGTGTGCCCATGGGATAGCTTTTGATATAGATGCTAGGTTAAAAATTTGAACCTCTAATTGGATGCTATCTTTAAGACCACCTAAAAATAGATTAGTCCAATTTTTCTCAATGATGTCTTCCACTTGTAAGGATAAATTTTGAAATTGATGAATATAATCCTTCACATTTCCCATTTACCATAGTTTGGCTAATTAGCTAAAGTATTTCTCAAAGGCATTATTATAATAATTATCTAATAAATAATTATTAAAAATAAACCATGTAATAGGAACACCATTATTTTTTATTTTAAGCACATAACCAGTGATACCAAAATAACTGCTCAAGTTCTAGATATAGAGAATCCACTATCACCTTCTAATAATTAGGATTTTGATGTAGATCAAATAAATTCTCAAGTTGGGTAATCTAAGTGAGAGGATCCTTACATCAAACTTATGCATGTCCACTTTGGGAAACATTGGTTTTACACCAAAATTAGAGTTGTTGATGTTGAGAGGAAGAGGACTCAGATAATGAAGTGGAGGTTGTTTGACTATAACTAAGATGAAAGAACAAACAATGAATTAGTGATCTAATTTAATTGACTAAAAACCCCATTAATCTCTTTGCATATCCCTAAAACATCAATTTAAACTACAACAAAGTCATCATGTCACACCAAGCCTTTTATGTCAACCTAAAGTTGAGAAATCAATGGATCTAAAGTTCTAGATTCCATGTCATCATCAAAAGGATTCTTAGGAGTTTCCTTCCCCCCTTTTCATCCCCATTTAGAAGGATATGCCATATATAAACCTTAGGAGGGTTTTTACCCTAAGAATAAGTGTACCATGGGATGGTAGTTTTGTGATCACCTCACCAAGATGAATCCAATGACTACCTTTATGCACTAGGGTAAAAAAATTTGGCATAAAAAAGTGTACTGGTAGAATATATCATTATGACCATCTTGTCAAGATGAATCCAATGACTACAATTATGTGAGGCAAAAAAAATTCTAGAATTTTTTTAATTATTATTATTTATAAAAAAGAATATTGAATAATACTGCACTGATAGAAAAATAATAGTTTTTCTTCGATTACAAGTTATGTTTTTTCACTCCTTCCCCTCATAGAAGTCATGCCTTGCTAGATCCAAAAAAAAAGCCACTAAAAACATGCCTAAATCAAATATCTAATATCACTTGTAATTAAATTACTTAGATGTTCACATAAAATGATTTTATATCACACAAAATAAGGAAATATGAGATATCACACAAAAATAATTGATAGTAGAGTAGAATAATAAATAACATAAGAAAGCCACTTCAAGGGGGAAACCTCCACAACAATGCATGAAGAACATAATACTTAACATGATGATCAAAGACTAACCACTACCTCCTATATATATTCTACTTCACCATGGTTATTCCATAGGTTAACCTAACAAAGAACACAAAGAAATGTAAATATAATATAAAAGAGGTATGTAAGCCATAAGTCAACCATACATATCCCAAGACATGCCAAAGGTTAAGGGCATAACATAGTTTCTCTAGCAAGTGTCTTCCACATTTTCTCCAAAGGATGTTTCTATAGTGAGGTGGACCAAGTCAAAATTTTGAAGGGAACTTTTCAAAAGGGATAATGATCAATACATTGATTATTTTAGATATTTTATCTAAAATAGAGATCCTGAAAGAATTGCTCAAAGGTAGAGACAAAGAAAGCAATTTCCTTTGGAGAAAGTGCTCCACATAAAGCCCATAGAAATTATCTAGAAAAAAAGGATCAAAGAAATAGATATAAAAGAAATGGCCCTAGAAAATGACTATTAAATTTCAATTTTTTTAGAAGCTACCATGTGGTACAATCATGGGATTAGATGGACTAGTGAGCAGATCCAAAGATCAAATGCATAGGTACCAGGTATCAATGACACATTAAGCTCAGGTAGAAGATAGATGGATTAGACTCATTCACCATAGGTATATCCAATAGAGTGAAATGAGTCATGGGATCAATGATCCAAGTTAATTCTTGATAACCAATCATAACAAAGGGGAACCAAGTGATTTAAGCAGAGGTTGAAGAGTTAATTTTCAACTAAGGAAAGAAAGCATAAAGGAGCCAAGTTTGAGCATGTTTTAGTTGGGGATAGGAATAGAAAATTTTGGATCAAAAAGTGCCATTGGGGAATTACAGAGTAAGATACATAGGAATCAATGACCATCACCAAAGCTAGATTTAAGAAAGTGACCTTTCTTCCCACTTAGGCACACATCATGATAAACTAGTTTGGAGTGGTTTAGAATTAGGACAAGGCCCTAATAGATTGATCTAGTTATTCTAACTAGATTCATGATTTAACCTAGTGATAATTATTGATTCTACCATTACAACCACTAGGGAGGATCAAAGAGGGAATATTATAACTATGTAGCAATTGAAAGTGATGGGGATCAATAAAATGGCTTAAAGGAGCATAATTTGTGGAAGTAGTTGTAACTACAATTGAAATAATTGAATGGATTGATTCCCCTTTTTAGTGCCAAGCCCCTTTTCTCTTATGTCCCTTCCTCTTATAAAGGTATCTCTTGAGCTATTTTTAAAAAGTTCCACTCTAGGTATGGTGAAGTCCTAATGGAATTGCATCATATTGTGCCTTTAAACATTAATGTATTTTTTATTTTTTAGTTTAAGGAAAATTTTTCTATTGTGAAAGTGATTTATGGTGGTGAAAATTGATAACTCTCTATCCTTTTATCCCCTTATCCTTTCATGTTTATGTAAGGGTTCTATCCTAATAGGTCATATGAAGTGTTGTCAAGTGTATGAGCCTATGTTTTAAGTGTAAAATGATCCTTAGTACTTTAAACTATCCTAAGGTTCACTTACCTTGGATATATATCATACATCTGACCTCTATATTGGAATACTCATGTTAGAATCCATAGGTCTTGGAAATCAGTTTATGCATCTTATTTTTTAGTGTAGGAAAGTATGATGGTTATATGAAATACATCTAGGTGTATCACCCCCCTAGATTAGGTTTATTTCATGAAAATTATAAATCTTTTCCCATAATCAAGTATCAACAGAGGTGAAATCACTTCAAGATACATTCAGGGAACTAGATATTAAAATCTAGAGGCTCACTTCCACTATAGGTATACCCACATACCTATAAGCATTCCCATGTCCAAATCTAAAAGAGGATTTAACACCCTCTTCTAGGGTATGAGGTTTGGTGACAATAATTCTAGCATGCTCGATAGGACCAAAGTCTAAGAGAGTGGAAAGATTGTTGGTGTGTCTTTCCTCTATCATCTTTTGGAAGAAGGCAATCTAGCACTAATGGTGACTCTGAATGATAGCTTCTAGTTACAAGCAGCTCATGTATATCTTATTAAAGTTTTGATCAATTTTTATATTTGCCTTGATGCATAAGGTTGACATAAACAACAATGGTGAATATCCCTACCATATACCTCTTTACTAGCCTTACTATGAACCACAATAAACTCCCCCAAAACCCTATCAAAATGGCTATCAATCCTATGATCCATGGTGGCCCTATAACCCTCCATTTTCCACACTAGATAGACACCATGTTATTAGACAAACTTATTAGGAAGGATACCAATAAATCTATCAAGAAATGCCTCCCTGTCAGTCCTAATATGAGTCCTACCAACCATACTATGATACCTATGAACCTCAAGAGTACTCCTATGAGTCTTCTCATTAGGAACAAGATGTTTCTATGGACTATATATCAAGGTATTATAAGTCAAGATATATATTCCTAGAGGCTATAATGCAACAAGTTAAATTTAGTCTTGATCCCTATCATTACCCTCTTCCTACATTTTTCCATCTTATATCAAGTCTTTGTTAGCATCCATATCACATTTACTAGTTCTTGAAGATGAAATGATAGCATGGGATGATGAATATGATATACTTCCTAATCATATCATGGAATGGTTGAGAAATGTTTTCCAAATTCATATGCAATCTTTGAAGATGTTTAAATAACTAAAAGGAACTCAATGGGAGATCATGGAACAAATGGACTTAGCAAAGAAGTGATTTCAATACTCAATAGAGAGGCTAAGTATGTTGGAGGATAAAGAGCTCAAAAATCAACATTCTACTATTGAATAATTTTAATAAACATACTATCAAGATGAAATTCCTACTTATGTAGATGCTTGTTTTTCTAACCAACCCAAGATGTCACTTCCCTATGAATTTACTAGTGCTTTTCTCTTTCCTAGATTCACTAATAATCCCTCTCCTCCATCCCACACTCCATATCCAACTCACCAACCTTCCACTACACTTCATATCCCATATATTTTAGACGATCCCATCTTGAGTGAAGTAAGTGGAGGGGAGAAAACCAAGCCAAAGTTGACCAAGAAGATGTCATGAATGACTATGAGGAGGAAATCACCATAAGGATCCCCCTTGGTGACCACAAATACAACTCTTTCTTCATAGATGAATAAAATCACATTGAAGATCCTATCATAGCTACTAGTGTAGAGTTTAATATGGAAGATAAACTTATGGAAAACTATTTTGTATCTATCTATGAGAAATGTGACCAAGACCTAAAGAGAGAGGCATTTTAGGAAGCCTACTTATCCAATTAGGAAGTTGTAGATGACTATCTCAAGTATAAAGATGAAGTTCATTCTTATAATCATGAATCTATTGTCATAGAGAAATCTTTTAATGCTAGTGTCTAAGATTTTGTAGACATGGAAAGTGAGGTTAAGGTGGAGGTTGAAGTTCCTAAAGAATAATTGAGAGATCCCCTTGATATTTAGCTATATTTAGAGATATGAGGATGTGAATAATAGAAGATTTATTCTCTCAAACATCAAGTATGTTCTATCAATGATTATTGACAATTATAAATGAATCTATTTTAAGAGCTTGAAGATCTTTCCAAAGTTGAGGGTTAAGTACATCAGAAGTTGGAGGAAAATCTTCCTATGGAGGAAAAAGAACAATATTGGGAGGACTATTCAAATCTTCTTGATGAGATTGAGGAAATTGTAGCTAAAGAGAAACCCAATCTTATTGAGAGCACCATGGAGATCATGAAGGTAATCCTTGTTCAACCATAATTAAAGGTCATAGCTAAGGAACCATATGAAAAGGTTGAGGCTATCTGTATGCACATAGTTGACTTATTTGAATCTGCATGTTTCTCACTAAACATCATGCTAAAGAGGCTAACATTTACAAAAAATAAGCAATCATCAAGACCAAGAGTCAAGGAACTACTAGCCTCATTTAATCCCTCATCTCATGATGCAAGAAAATAATCAAAATTCCCCTTTGATCCTAGAGGAAGTGTTCATGTTAGATTATTTAGTGTTTAGGTGTGTTTTTCCTTTCTTTGTTTGTTTTGTTCAATAAGTGCCCTTGAAGCACATGTTAATTCTCATCCTGTGTGTTGCTTATTTTTATGTTCCCTTCTATTTTATGTATTATTCAAGGCTTTTTGTATGTCAAACCTACTATACATGTGACTCCATATCCTAATGGATAGGATTAAGCAACTAGTCTAGGTTACTTTTGCATATGTAGGCATGCAACCCTTGGGAAATTTCCAAGAATGTTTGCCATTTTTCCTAGACCCAGAATGGGTCAACCCCCCTATAGTCAAAATCTTATATAAGGGATTTTTAAAATGTCATAGGGTATGTTTTGGATTTGTTTGATGTCATTTAATATGCCATTTTAAGTGGGCCATGGATTAGCCTAGTCCTTGTATATTTTGGTATCTTAAGAATCATTTTTATCATATATCTAAGTAATAGATTTTCATGGTGTTGAGCAATTAAAATAACAGGTCTAGAAAAGCCTAAGGTTAAACTTAGGAGTTTGTTCAACTTTTGGCTATGTATAGAACCTATATTTACTTCAAGGGAAGTGCTCCATAGAAATCCCTTAATAAATATACAAATCTTAATTCTTTTATGACTTTTGTTTCAAGGTTTTTGGCTAAGTGTTAGGAATTGTTTCAAACATTTTTTTTTAAACAATTTATTCAAAGGGTCATTTCTTCGAAGGGAACTTTTCAAAGGTTTTAAAGGGTATATTAAAATAAAGTGGTACAATAAAATTCTCATAGAGGGAACTTTTTATTCACCAAAGGGTCCAATGCATAAATCTTGAAGGATATTTCTATGGGAAAGTAACCCAATGCAGAGTTTCTAAAGGGTAAGTATTCAATGAGGTAGCCCAAAAAAAAATCCTGAGGGGCACTTTTCCAAACAAAGAGTCCCAAACAATTTACCTAAAGGGTACTTTCTCAAGGAAGTGTTCAAGTGTGAAGATATTGAAGGATATGTCTCTTGGGGAAATGATCCTCTTCAATATTTCCAAAGGGTACTTTTATTTTGGAAAAGGTAGTTTTCGAAAGTCTAAAGGGTCATTTTCTCATGCAATTATCCTACACATTTTCTCCAAAGGATCTTTCTACAATGAGGTGGACCAAGTTAAAAATTTTAAGGTCACTTTTCAAGAGGGATAAGGACCAAGACATGGATTCTTTAAGACATTTTTTTTGAGATGGAGATCCTGAGAGAATTTCTCAAAGGCATAGACAAAGTAAGAAATTTCCTTTAGAAAAAGTGCTCCACACAAAGCCCATAAAAATTGTCTAGCAAAAGGACCAAATAAATAGCTTTTTAGAGGAAATTGCCTTGGTAAATGACCATTAAAGTTCAATTTTCTTATAATTAACCATATGGCACAAGCATAGGAGCAGATGGACTAGTGAACAAATTTGAAGATCAAATGCATGAGTTTCAAGTGTCAACAACACATTAAGCTCAAGTAGAAGATCGATAGATTGTGATCATTAACCATACACATATCCAATAGAGTGAGATTATTCATGGGATTAATGATTTGAATTGGTTCTTGATGACCAATTATAACAAAGGGGGGATAAGTGACTTAGGTAGAGGTTGAAAAGTCAATTTTTGACTAAGGCAAGCAAGAATGATGGATCCAATTTTTATCACATTTTAGCTGGGACCAAGAGTGGATATTTTAGGATCAAAAATTACCATTGGGGAACTATGTAGTAGTACACATAGAACTCAATGGCCATCACCAAATCTAGCCATATGAAAGCAACCTTTCTTCCCACTTGGGCACACATCATGATAAACTAGTTTGGAGTGATTTAGCATTAGGACAAAGCCCTAATAGATTGATCTAGTTATTCTAACTATATGGATGCCTATACCTAGTGGGAATGTTTGATTTTTCCATTACAACCACCAAGGAGGATCAAAGAGGGAATATTTTAATTTTGCAATAACTAAAAATGATGGGGATCAATCAAATGGCTAAAAGGAGCATAATTTATAGAATTAGTTGTAACTATGATTGAAACATTCAAATGGATTGATTTCCCTTTTCAGTACTAAGCCCCTTTTATCTTATGGCCCTTCCTCTTATAAATTTATCTCTTGAACTATTGTAAAAAAGTTACACTCTAGGAATGGCAAAGCCTTACTAGAATGACATCATATTGTGCCTTTGAACATTAATGTATTTCTATTTTTTTAATTTTTGGACAATTACCCAAGTGTGAAGTGATGTGTGGTGGTGAAAATTGATTAATCTATATCCTTTTCTCCCATTATCCTTTCATGTTTATGTGAGGGTTCTATTATAATAGGTAATATGAAGTATTTTTAAGTGTATGAGCTTATATTTTAAGTGTAAAATGAGCATTAGTGCTTGCAACTAACTTATGGTTCAATTACCTTGGATAGATCTCATACATCTCACCTCCATATTTAAATATCATGTTATAATCCCTAGGTATTGGAAATAATTTTGTGCATCTTGTTTCTTAGTGTAGGAAAGTATGATGGTCATATGGAATACATATTAGTATATCACCCCCTTAGATTAGGTTTATTTCATGCATCTTTTAACTCTTTTCCCTTAAGAAAGAATTAGTATAGGTGAAATCAATTCAAGATAAATTCAAGTAACTATCCCTTAAAATTTAGAGGCTCACTTCCACTATAGGTACACCCACATACCTAGAAGTGTTCCCATGTTGACCAAATTTGGAAGAGGATTAAACACCCTCTTCTAGGGTGCAAGATTTGGTGAAAAGAGTAGCCAAATTTGAGATAAGTCTTTGGAAAGATATACATTGAGCATATTTGACCAATATATACTCAATACTAGCCCATAACCCTCATTAATATCTACTACTAGTATGTCGATAGTCATCTATACTCGAGATTCTAATGCAACATAGTTTTTTACATCATTAATTTCTCCCAAAATAGGCACTATTGTTTTATCCATCTGGGAACTAGTCCTCTTGGTTTGACTTGGATTCAAACCAAGATTATATAAAATAGAGGTTGGCATAAAACTAGTTGAATCTCTAAAATATACTAAACAATTATGTATATTGTTGACAAATACTTGAATAATTAGCAAGAAAGGAGGACCTCAAGCTTGATTTTTAAAATAACATTTATATTAGCTATTTTATACATTTCAATAATAGACTTTCCTTTAATAGAATTCCATAAGAGTTCCTTATGCTTTATAATTTGTGTTAGTTCATGAAGAGTGAAATTGGCATGGATCTTCTTCATATTCTTGACAATGTTATATATTCCTTTGCTCTGCTCTTCTCTATGTTGAGCTTGATCATTCCCTTTTGGGTGAGGAGTATTATTATAAATTTTGAGATTTAGGAGAATAATTATATTATTTAGAGTAGAAGTGGTGAGAGGATGTCTATTCCTCATATTGTAATTATTCTTATTGAACTGTTGGAATACTTACACTTCATCAGAATTATATTTTGGAATGTTGTCATCTTCACTAGGGAAGGAAAACTCATAAGTTTCAAAGACCATAGCTAAACTTGGGGGGCCTAACTCATGAGGGTGGTTTAGAGGATTAATAACTTTATCCTATTTGATCATTTCTCTTTGAAATATTTTAAAGGATGCACAAAACTCTACATAGTCTAATTCCCCATGTTGTGATGTGTTGTGAACCCTACACTAATTAGATAGATCTCTCTCCATGATATTAATTTATGGTAGCTTATTATACTGTTGTTTTTATACATTGTTGGTGGTCCTATTGTATCTTTGAAATATATAATTCTAATTGTAATTTTTATTGGTGGTATTATGCATCCTTTTATGCATATTCAATAAGTCATTACTCAACTTCTAGACCATTTTTGTATAGAATCCAATTCAAATTTAGTGGAGTCAGAACCCTAAGTAATTGTTTTGTTGGTGTGTGATAGATATTGATTTTACTAGTTCTATTGAGGGTCATTCCTTTGTTATTTATTATTAAAGAACCCATAATTATGATTTGTCGTTTCTTTCCATCATGGGAGGGTAGAGTGTATAAATTATTATGGTTGAATGTAGGGGAATTCTAATTAGCATGTGAAATTAGATTCAAATATGAGAACCCATTATTGAACATATGGCCTCCTAAATTATAAAGATTGATCTATGGATTGAATTTCTTGTTGATATTAATATCTTCTTGATATGTCAAAGCTAAAGTATTGGCTATGGAAGCTCTTCATAAAAACACTATAGTAATGGGATCTAGAGCATTCTTGTATATTTTTGGTGTCAAATCTACATCTAGATTATATGCAACATTCAATTGAGTGTACATATTCTAAAATATTATATAAAATGCTTGGATTGACTCATTGAGCTCCCTCTTCATGTTGGTGAAATGTTGATACACCAAGATTGGATTAGTCACTTGTCCAAATTATTCAAGAAACATATTTTGGAATTCATTTCATGAAGTGATAGATCTTTCCTATAAATTAAGATATCAATCATAAAAATAATCCTATAAAGTAAATGGGAATAACCTACATGAAACATCATCATGGGTGGCATTCATTAACCTCAAAGTATCCTTGAAATATTTGATATGCTATTATATTGTCCTCCCATTTGAGGAGGATAATGTAGGTAAGTAGTTATTTAGATTCATTGGCAGATCATGTTGGTCTCAAAGGATGGAAATATCAAATCCAACTAACCCAAGTTGAGTCATAAGAAGGTTAATAAGTGGGATGATTATTATATGGGAAGGTGCATTAGCTTGGTTCACCTTAAGGATGATAGGTATTGGTCTAGGTCTCATGTAATCTGATAAAGGTGAAACCAAAAGGCTAGCTTAGGACCTACACCTTATTACTCTCCTAGGTGTCTCAAGTGTAACTCTACATGGTGAATAACCTCTATTATTGAGAAACCACACAAGTATGACCTCTTTCTAACACCAATTTATTTTTCTTTTTATTGATGTGGTTTTTATGCACACACCAGAAGAATGCATTGAAGTAGCCTCTAAAATTCTAGGATCTCTATGGAATGAAGTTCCACTCCAAGGCATGAGTTTTAGGTATGTAGTTAAACCAACTAACTAGTGGAATATTAGGTTAACATTGTAAGTTATTTAAGTAGGTTTGTGGATGGATGTGTAAAATCTAATAGAGAGTAATCACTAAATGAGTTGGATGGATGGATATTTACTCTATGGTGGGTGGATCTTAAATAAAACTCAAAAGAGTGGAAAGGTAAGGTAGAAACAAAGGCTCTATATTCTTGAAAGGTCAATTTTAAGACTAGTTCTTTGGTGGGCATGTATCTCCAAGACTAATGTTTGTTAATTGTAGCTATTGTAAACTCATGAACAATCATGATTTAGAAATATGGGAAAATAAGTATAGGAAGCTTACTGAACTCAACTAATGATTTATCTCCTTAGGTTTTTTATTGCACACTATTATTTGAGAGGTTACAACTCAAATCAGAAGGTTGTCTAAGGTAGATATAACACATTCCTAGATGACCATACCAGAGGAACTACTCCTACACACTTTAAAATTATTGAGTTGATACAAACAAAGAAACTAAATTTTCAATAACATAGATAAGGAAGAATAAATAATAAACATAGTTACTTGACAATAAATCACTTCATTTATTCCTATATATTGATCAAAACTTCAATCCTTTGAAAAGAGGGTTTTACATGTATTTAAATGACTTGGGGAAGCAATCACCTCATCCTACAAGTATATCAAAACTTTATTTTACATTATAATAATTAGAACATAAGTTTTAGTTTGATTCAAAACTACATTTTATAACTTAGATTACATCAGATAGGCAATATGTGCATGCTAGAAAAACATTTTGTTTAATTCTAACATAAATGTAATAATACTTAACTATATATGAATAATCATTACATGAAAAATTATACAAAAATAGCCTTCAACTAAGGCTAACTTGGCTCCTACTTAATGATGTTCATGGTTGTTATTGAAACTAAAGTTGAGCTAGTGAAAGGAGTTGAACAAGTGGTTATAGCTAATGTGATAACTAAAGGTTTATCTAGGGATAAACTAGTATATTTTACTAAAATTATGATTGAAGTTAATTTTATAGGTTTAGTTGATGCACTTGTTAAGCTGGGAGGGACTAAATTAGTAAGAGGTGTTGTAACTGGCACATTAGGTGGAGTTTAAGCTACTAAACTAGTAGATGGTGTTGAATCTCCCTTATTCTTGGCCTCCAACTCTTGATATTATTTATATTCTTTGTAATTTTGTGCCCATACTAATATCATACCAAGAATGGGAGGTTTTTTACCCTATCTACTTGTTTTACTTACCATGCATGCTCAGTTTTGGTATCTCAAAATCCTACTTGAAAGACTTCCACTTCAATTTCCTTCTTCCTCAACATACTTAGCTTTGATTAAATTAGTATTTGTAAAATTTACTTGAAATATCTAAATCTTATTGTATCATTTGGCCAAAAATAGACCTAGATACTAGCTTCATAGTCTTATCCCATGCACATGTTAATTTTAACTCATTCAAGATTTATACTGCATATTTATCTTATTTTGTGATCTTAGTAACTAAAGCATCAATAATACTTACCCATTATCAATATTTTTGAGTCCTTATGAATCTAGATTCAACATATTGACTGCCTCTAAGGGAGTAATCAGATTCAAATGATTGAATGCCTTATTAAGAGTATATAAAAGTAATAAATTCAATATGTTCTCATGTTCCTTGATAAATTTAAATAATTTTCTTATTATGGCTACATGGGAAGCCAATTATTTTCTAAAATAATGATTGGTATCCAAAATTTCATATATCCTTAAGGTTGCATTTTTGTACATCAAGGGGAATGCGGATCACCTATTATTGTTTGCTAAGGGTCTCCACCTCTTCTTCCAATTCTTTTCTTACCTACTCTATCCCCTCATGAATGGCCAATATTGCTCTATTATGGGTCTCCATGTATGAATTAAGGTCCTTAATGTAGGGGGACTGACCCTTTTTTATCTTATCTTTTTAAAAGAGAATAAATCTCTTCACTTTATTTTAGAATTAGGCCTCTAGCACTACTATCTTCTATCTTCTTCTTCCTCATCCTTTGCACTGAGGTTATTGCTTTATCAAAGAGCGAGCTCATAGTGCGTATCTCGGTAATATTAAAATTTGGACTCTTATAATTTGATATTCTTAATTCCTTGTACCAATTTCGAAGAGTTAGCTTTGATGGATCAAGTGGTTGTTCATATACTTGTGTGTCCTTTTCAAGCTCAAGCTTAGGGGATGGCTTGGCCATTAAGGGACATATGAATTTGGACCAATCTACATTCCCTAAGTGTCACATGGGATACATAATGTAGACTAGTTTCTTATTTGTATCTCTTTTTGTTGCCTTCACTATAGCGGTCTACACTGCTATTGATGAGGGAAGTGGTGAACTCAGTTGAGTAGAAGAAGTTGCCACTTGGGTGATGGGTTGGCTAGTAGTTGTCAAAACAAATTTGGGAACTAAAGGATTATTGGTTGGATTAGTGGCCATCATAATAAAAATAAGCATAATAGGGAATGATATCATAGGAGTAAAATTAGAGACAAATGGCAATGACAAAGAATAAAGAATTTATAATGACATAGTAGGAGAAACTCCTAGGGGGGTAGTAAATAGAGAACCCTTACCTAATTTGTCACCACTAAGGGGTGCATTTCATTTTAACCCTTGAAAACTTATTACCTTAGATTTTTTTATCTCCTTTTCATCTACTTTATGGATTGGCTCACCTCTAATTGAAGGTTGTACAAGCCCACTTGGTACCTCTATGGATGAATTATGTGGCCTTTCTACCCTATATTTTATTTTGTAATAAATTTTTGTCCTCTCAGCTTGAGGATCACTCCCTTATTGGATAGAAAGGCAAAGAGTCATAATGGGGGTTATGGTTTCCAAATTAGCCATAGTATGTGCAATCTTTTCCTCATCAGAGGAGTCTAGGCATATGATTCCCTCTTTTATCCCCATAATGTTGGCCTTCATCTAAATTGATTCTTTAAATAGTTCTTATTTTACCTTATTTCAATAATATACATTTGAATTTGAGGAGCCTATTCTTCCTCTTGTATAGTAACAACTAACATCTCCCCTTCACCTTCTTTCTCTTGTCATGGAGCTATCATCACAGTGGGTGGATGTTAAGGGTCCTATATTTGGTCTTGTGGGTACTGGAAAGGTGTGCCACTCCAAAAATTAGATGTTTTCTATTCCCTTGGTGGTGAGATCCTAAATTTTGCTTACCCAAGTGTAAGGTATGGATTTATTTGTATTACCCTCAATAGGTCTTCAATCAGACCAACAGTCTCATCCCTTTCCTTGAATTATTCATCATATTATATATTCAATAAAAAAGACATGATCAAAAGTTTCATGCTTAAAAGGGATGACTAGATTATGAACCTTTTATTGTAGTCTCCCATGGGAGCCCCAATCCCTATGGGTCATAATAGCCAAGGCATAATACTTTCTTCCATTACCATCCTCTTTGAAGTGCCTATGGTATGTATATTTCATTATCCCAATTGTGAGATGGGAGCCATGGAATGAACTCTTATAACTTTTGGTCAGGTCCTCATTTATCCCATTATATAATTTGAAGACAATATCCTACTTAAGGAATTTTCTTGGGATTAATTTGGGAAGGATAAGTGGATCGACCTTGTGTTTAACAATCATGATGATAGTGTGGTTTAGGCACAAAAAATAATCACCCAAATATATGAGAATATTAGTGATGCTCTTAGATGTCCTAGCTAGAGGCTGACTATGAATTAGCATCCAAACTTGAGGATACAAATCCTTTAAAATTATATAAATGTTCCTCATATACACATAAATGTGGATAAAAGAGTAGAAATCATAGATTTTATTATTGATGTAGGTGGGTTTGGGATTCTAAAAAGACCCATTGTGTCTATAGATAGTCCTCATGACTAAATACAAAAGATATGACATCATGTATAAGTTCCTACCTTGGGGCCTCTTGTCTTTGTGTAATATCAATTCTTGTAGGCAGGTACTAATAATTTCCCCCATTGCATAGATGTGCTCTAAGGTGATGATAAGGTCAAGTAGTGGAACCCAAAAATGAAGGAAATGAATGATTAGGTGTCCAAATAGTTGATATAACAAGGCCATACTAATACAAATTCCCATTTAGAACTAGGTGATGGGCATGTGGTTCTTGGTTATTTTCTTGAGTGTGAAGGTATCCCCAAAAGAAGCCATTTCCTTACTTTTTGTTTCACATTATTGTTTTTGTTTCAACCAACCATAATGTGTAAATTAGATGTAGCATTTTAAATGAGAAAATATAAATACCTCATGAATTCATCACCATATATATATATATATATATATATATATATATATATATATATATATATATATATATATATATATATATATATATAATGATGATGCTATTGTTGACATAGTGTAGAAATCCATCATCTGCAATTCTCCCTTCAAAGAAAAAATATTGAAATAATTTGATGCTTGCCATGACTTCTAGATTAGTATTTGTGTATTTGATTTCTTAGATTTTAAATGGAAATAAGTCAATTGTAACCTATTTTTATTCTATGGAGATGTCTTCCTCAAATGTAAATAGGTTGACGTTCTCTACGACCTCCTATAGTGTTGATTAATTGGTGTGGAGACCATCAAACACTATTGCATAAAAAATTGTATCTAGGTTTTTTTTAACCCTTAATAGAGAACCTAGATGGTGTTAAATATCCCTTAAATTCCATAGATGAAGACACCATTAATGGTTCTTAATGCTGGTGTGGTTCAAGATCTTTAAAATAGTGGTCTAGAACTTTGTTACACAAATTGTATATTATTTTAGATGTAACTATGGATTTTGAAATCATAGAAGGATATATGTAGTTTGTCTTGATGATAATCAAAATGTGATATTGGTTAATGGCTTGACATTATAGCTTTTGGAATTCATTTTTTGTTTTTGCACCATTAATCACTAATGTCTAGGATCTTTTCACCTTCATTAAATTTGAAATTGACCACCTAGGCCTATTAGGAATGCCATGTATGATGATTATTCATTGGGTGGGGGGAAATAACTATTCTCTTTGACACTTATCACTATACTATCTCGTCAGGGGTTGACATTTGCATTTAGTCTGAATGATGTGATATGGTGAGCTTAGGGTTCTAAAGGAAAGACCTCAAAGACCAAAATTATCTTTAGAGATATTAGTTAGGGAATATTTGTTAGGTAAAGTCACTGAAGATAAAGTTACCTACCAAAATTTTTAGAGTGAAAGTCATCAAAAAGAAATATCCCAAAAACCAAGTGTTCTTTGGGGAGGTTGTCATTCAGGAAGAAGTTTTTGTAGAAAAAATTCTTGATCAAAACCTTTTATAGACCAAAGTTTTTGAATTAAATTTGAGACATAATAAGTACCAAACAAAATTATCCAAAGGAAATTTTCCAACTAAAAATTTTTCAACCAAAAAAAATTTGAAAGAAAGTTCCCAATTGAATAGTTTTTGATTGAAAAGTTCTTGAAGACCATAATGTTAAAGTTTGAAAAGTTTTTAGAGACTGAAAGTTGACAAAGACCAAAAATGTCTATATTTATAAATAAAATTCATCCAAATAATTAAATATAAATTAAATAACCCAAATATATAAACCTAGATATTTGTCCCAATAAGTAAACTTCCAAAATTTCCATTCTTAGTTAGTCCCAATAAGTTATTTTAATGAAAATAGGGGTGTAATGGGAGATCAGGTATAACCAAAGTGTGATTTAATGATAAAAAATATTTATCTTATAAAAATATAAATTTATAGATCAAATGATGAATAATCATTCCAGTCTTCATTCAAAAAAATAGGTCCCCTCTTACAAGGTGTGGTGTGCTGAATAAAACACTCTCTTTCTTTTATTTTCTATAAATGTAATGATATATTTTTAAAAAGTGTGGATTTATTGGAGTTTAATCCATTTCCCTACTATTTTTTAGTATTTTCCCTTTATTATTTAGGTGTGCAATATTACTCCAAGTCCTATTATTTAAATATAATTTACTATGTACATAATTTATAAAATTAATGAAAGCTTATATGAATCTTTCTTGTATTTCTTATAGCTCTTGTCTTGATGCTACAATTCCATGACCATATTCAAATTTAGTCTTTCCTCTTTCACTCTATTTATTTTTAGTTTATATCCTTTCTTGCATAGTTATAATTATGTGTTAAAAAATATAGAGAATCAACCTGATACTTATGATGGTGCATTAGACTATTAAATAAAACTAACTATCTCTGTAGGTTCTAAAAAAAAATTAGTCCAACACTAAGTATATATTTCATGTTATATAAATTTAAATGTGAGTTTCATTATATCAAACATTTTAATACATCAATAGTTAGGAATAATAATTTATCTAAAGAGTGTTCAAATCTTAAGAACATGTGGATTTTAAATTTTTCACCATAATAATGTTTTTAAAAGTTTTCATATGTTTAATATTGGATTTTCATCTAGATATTCCATATAAAATCATTTAAATTTCAATCTAGCATATGAAAGATAGTATCATATCAATCACAACACATTAGGATATAATACCCTTTTGGTAAATTAAAATGAGAAACAAGTATTAGACCCCTAAATGTCACAAACACACCCCTGGTTAGGATATATATATATATATATATATATATATATATATATATATATATATATATCAATGAGAACATATACAAGTAACATGCCCTTATAGATTCATGGTAGAGACCATGGCAACATAGGAATCACATGAGTATACCATAGTATAGATAGATAAGTGTGAAATAAATCATGGAAACAATATGATTATATTAATATATTTCACTCAAGTTCGGACCACACATTTTTATAACCTACACCCAATTTAGTGATAATACAAGCTGATGAAATGACACACAAGATGAGACTAACATAAAAATAAAACACATGAAAATTCAAGAAAGTATTCACACACAATAGTCAATGTAACCATGCAACAAAAAAAATGTATAAAATCTATGTGATATAAGATATAGATACTAGTTGGATATGTAGTAATAAATATAATTTATTTTAATATGATAAATTACTAGAAAGGATAGATATCACTATTTTAAAAATTGAAATTACCCCAAAGTTAAGACATGTTGTCTATGAATTTTCCCCTCCAAGATGTGGATGCATAGTTTTAAATCTAGTATCATGTAAGCTATGAATATACATAGCACCCACTAATGAAAATACCATGAAACAAATATGTGTAAATCATGGATAATGAAAACATATAGATAGGTAAATGTGTAACATGTAAAAATATAAATGTTTTTTTAATTAGTAAAAGAGGGTTAAAATATCCCTCACCCTTTTCATTGATATTAAAAAAGTTTACACAATGTAACCATTGGTACCTATCATTATAATAAGTGTAGGGAAAAAATACACCTTTACAAAGACAATAATTCTTAAGAACAAATAGAAACATAAATTTGAATTAATGATTATAAAGGAAAAAAAATGTGTTGAAACTAGGATAGTCACTCTTTTGCCTCCATAGAAGATTGGTTTAAACCCAATAAAAATCTCTCCATTTCCATTGACTAGTTGGTAACATGTTTGAATTAAAATAACATATCAAATAATGTTAATAACTACAAAAATCATATAAGGGAAATAAACCATGCATTTAATTAATTGTATACTCTATAAACCTGATGTCTTATATAAACAATGTACATATGTTTACACTATACATATACAAATTTCCATATCTTTCAAGAATAAAACATAGATAATAATCAAAGGATGTTGAAAATAATTCTTTATCCTCATAAAAATTTCTTAAAGAAAAAATAACTTTTGCAACCTAGTGAGACCAAAAATAGGTAACTTTCACAACTAAAAGAGAATTGAACTATCCAAAAATCCATATCCTTTTTTTATTCATATAAAAACATTATAGGAGACCATGAAACTATTTAAAAACACTATATAAAAACAATGGTAGAGGGATCTCATCAATTCCAACATAATTAACATATGTACCCCTTGATTTTCCTCTTGAAAATAATGTTAAAATATTATTGAAGTAAACTATCCCACCAATTATTTGTCTATATAAAGGATCTAATTAAACCTTCAATTGGGTTTTGACCCCTTTATCATAGCATTTATGATTATTATCTAATCACCTTCCATCAAAATTAAATTTAAAAAACCTAATTTGAGGAGAAATCCACCTAGAATTTAATCTATCCTTCTTACCAAATTCAGATAGGTGGGAGAATGAAAACTTCATCTTAGGCCAATGACCTAATATTTGAAGTTATTTAGGTTCCAACATATTTTAACTAATTTTTTTATAAAGTGAAACATTTTCTTAATTTTTTTGTTCAATATTTTCCCAACACCTTTCCCATTCAACTACCATATCTTTTAAAATATTATTATTCATTTATTTTAATATATTCCATATTAAATTAGGTGTAACCAACTATAGATCATAAATGTATTTCAAACCCACATGCTAAGTAGAAAATGTGTCACTGACTATTTGTGAATAAACTCATAATTGTCCAAGTTTAGAAAAAATACAAGACTAAAAATTGGTTGCATATGGAAAATTTGTAAGTATATGGTCCACTCATTCTCCCTCATGCTTACACAAGATACAAATTATAGGGACAAGGAAACCCATTCTTAGAGTTTATCCTAGGTGATGATTTCCCCCAAGAAAGCTAGCTATGTAAAATAATTTTCCTTTGAAGTGTCAATCACATTCTAAATTAATAAATTTGACCAATCCTCTTATAAATAAACTTCTATAGCAACATATTTATAACCACATTTAACACTATATAATCTATATTTTCCCTTGTCCATATAAGAGTATCATTTGTGTTTTTCATAAAGATTTTTAAAAATGCTAGAATATGAAATAGTTGTAATTTTTTTTAGCCAAGCCATTAGCATATATTAAAATTTAAGATTATATAATATACCCCCAAAAAAGTGAAGAATCATCTTAGTAATCACATATCCTGGATCCCTAAAGATATTCCATAATTCATTGAATATCTTGCAAACCTAGAATCTATTACAAAACTACTTCTCCTTTCTATGAATCAATCCAAAAGTTTGAAAATTATCAGTTTCATATATCCTAAGACAAGTTATCACAAATTATATTTCTATAAAAAATAATAAAATTCCATACATGTGAACCAAAAGGAGGATTTTATACTATGAAAAACATCTCAAGTTTGTTATTGTCTATGTACTTTCCTCTTACTATTTGACTATAAGGAGCCATATTTTCCTTGCCAAATGAGTTTTTCCCCTGACACAAAATTTTAAAAGTTTTTTATTCCAATGCCACCATCATATTTTAAATGAAATATATTCTCACACATAATTATGAATATCTTCATATTTTCTTCCTTACCATGCCACAAAAAGTGTCTTATAAATTTATTTATTCTTTACACCACTCTAACCAGAGCTTTCATAATCAAGAATAAATAGGTTGGAATTACCTATAAAATATATTTAATAATGAAAATTATACTATCCAAACATAATTATTTTATTCCCAAACCACCAACCTTCCTTGTAGATTATCAATAAAATTTTACCATGATTTTGAATTTTTAAGTCCAAAGAATAATGATGTGCCTAAGTATTTTTTGTGGAATTTCCTATCTACTAATAAAAAAATATATATGAAATGTAATATTCTCTATCAAGTGGGGCATTAACAAAGAAGATGTTATAATTTTTAAGACTATTTTTTTTTCAAATGGTAGCTTCATACCTTTTTTAATTTTTATTGATAACTAAAGACTTGGTCATTTTAGTAACACCAAAGACAAGAGTGTTATCCACAAAGTATAAATGGGTATTTCAACATCTACATCATGAAACTTACAAACTTGGAGCTTATTATTTTTTATTTATTTCACCAATTATATTACCAACACCTCTATCATAATAATGAATAGATATGTAGATAAAAGATCCAGTTAGATAATTCCTTTATAATTATGGAAAAAAACCTACCAGACTCCCACTAACCAAAATGGAGAGGAAGACTCAATTCACATAGCACATGACCCATGTAATACAATATTCACTAAACCTAAAAGTAGGTAGCACATTCCTGAGGAAGATCTAGTTCATTCTATCATAAGCCTTCTCATTATCTAGCTCTAACAACATACCTAATTTATTTTTGATTTTAAGTGTGTGAAAAATCTCATGTCTCAGGATCACACTATATAAAATATATATTTTAGTCATAAAATTCACATTATTAAAGAGATATTATGATAGGGAGTAAAAAAATTTAGTCTTTCTAAAATATCCTTATAAATTATTTTATAATTGTATTACAAATAGAAATTAGTCTAAAAGCTGCAAAGGTTCTCGACTTAGATTTATTTAGAGTAAGAGAAATAAAAGTACAATGTAGATCTCTAAGAGAAAATTTAGCTTGTAATGATTTCTTAATCACTCATGTCAATTATTTACCAAAGACATCAAAATAATATTGGAATATATCTATAGGAAACCCATCATATTGTGGTGCCTTATTGTGTTCTAAAAGGTTAAATTCAACTTTGATTTCTTCCTAAAACTTAGGAAGACAGAACCCTTAACATCAATGCGGTCATTTTGGAAATCACAAAGGAGATGATAGTTCATGTTATAAGGTTGGAGATTGAAGATACCAAAATATTTAAAACTGATAGGGATTATAAAAAATATAAGGATATTTTTCTATAATAAGGATAATGCTTGGAGACTCTTCACAATGGATTTGATCATGAATCATTTCCAAGGCCATTTGGAGAAGTTGATTTTCATATCATGTAATATATCACACTTGAAGGTAGGTTCAACATTGTCATATGGTCTCTTTTAATTTTCCTAAATTATTTCAAGTATGTTATTCCTATGAGCCTTCCATTCTAAATTCTTCTCTCTTTAGAATCCTCTATTGTGAAATATATAAAAAGAAATTACTCAGTCCCTAGGCATGAAAGGGCTATTTTCCTAATTCACAAGTACTTTAAGGGAAAGAATTAGATCAAACCTAAAATTTGTCATCCTTATAATTAAAAATTTGAGGATAAACCTATGGGCATAAAGAAAATTAATAAGGTTTGGATTAAGTACCTAGGTAGTGTTCCCAAGTGTATTATAGTTAAGGCTTTTAAAATCTTAGAGATCAAAGTCCCAAAATGTTATAAGGTCAAACCCATTAGGTTTCAAGATAACATCAAAAAGCATTTGAGGAGTGTGACCAAGGTGACCATTATGACTATTAATTATTCAAATAATAATGGTAAAATAGGTCATTCTACAAGTGACTCAATCTTAGCTGAAGAAGATTTGACTAGCCTAAAGGACATAAATAATCAAAAGGATCTAGGTGTAACTAGTAAGACTACTCAGCCCAAGCAAATTGATTTTAGTAAAAGGAAGTCTAGATAAGACCCCAAGTACAAAGCAATAGTTTCTTTAGGTAAGTAGTCTCAGGCCTTAAATGAAAATTTCAATAATTTAGTGAGCCCTTTGTAAGGTAAGTAAAACCCATACAATATTTTTGAATAATTGGACTTCCAAAAGTCCATCATGCATTGGTTCATGAGGGAACTAACATACTTCAAATGGAAATTCAATTATCTACATCAAGAAAAAGATATAATGGTTCAAATTAATTATACCAAGGATTTTTACCAATACATGTAGATTCTCCAAACTATGGTTGAAATGCTTGAAAATGAAAATGACAAGATAAAAAATAATATCATCTTCCTAGTGAATTATAGAAAGGTTACTATGAATGATGGGATTTAAAATTTTCAAAATATTAGAGCCCACCTGGGAGATTTATTTGGTACTAAGACCCCAAACAAAGGTAAAGGCAAGTAGGTCCAGTACAACGGATGCCATAAATATGTCAACAAAAAAAGTTGTTATAAATTAAATCTAATCTCAAAGTAATGAAATATTTTTGGGAAGACATTTCAAAAAATCTTGACATGGATTAGGCTTATGCTTCTCCTTTTGTTGGTTCATATTTTTGGTGGTTTTTTTGTTGTTATTTTATTTTTCATGGGTTATGTTCTTGCTATTTTTAGTCCTATTTTGTTCTTGTCTCTTTTGTGTACTCTAGTAGTCTATTTTCTTCTCTTTATTTGTACTTCTCCTAGGGTTTGGTGACCCTAGCCAAAAAAATGCCCCCAATTTAACCTTAATAAAAAAACTTTTATTTCTTCCTCTAAGATTTTTCTTATCAAGTCCTCATTCTATCTAGTTGTAATTAAAGTAGGTATAGTAAATACAAATATATCCATAGTTATATCTCCCCATTATCCCACTTCTAAAAGAAGTGTTGTGAAGAATGGGACACCCTCTTTTTTAATCAATTTAGGGTTTTCAAGAAGCACTCTGTTTGCATTTATGATCTTGAAAATTCTATTCAAATGTATTCTAGCAACAAATTATGAGTGGATATTTTTTACTTTTATCCCCTTCCTTAATCCACACCTCCATTTATTTTTTCTTATAGAATATATATATATATATATATATATATATATATATATTCTATAAGAAAAAATAAATGGAGGTGTGGATTAAGGAAGGGGATAAAAGTAAAAAATATCCACTCATATATATATATATATATATATATATATATATATAGACACACACACACACACACACACACACACACACACACACACACACACACACACACACACACACACACACACACACTAATAGGTAAACCTCATATAACTTACCCATCAATCTATCTTATTCTTAAATATATTGATCCATCATAGGAGATGACTGATTTGAATAATTCAATAATTCCAATTCATTTTTAAGAAGATTATTTTCTTAAAAGATATTACCAAACATTATTTTGCTCTAAATCCTCAAATATTCTTTCAAAAAAAATAGGTTTTGATAAAATTTAAACATTAGAGACTCAAGATCAAATATTTTCCACCAAGTTTTCATTGATCATAAAAATCCATATGTATAATCCACACAAACTCAAAATTAAAAGGACATCTTTCAAATACTTTGACCATCTTAAGTGATAAGGAAATTAGTGTGTGATCTAAGCCATAGACATTAATAATGAAATATTGAACTAACCAATTTCCTTGGATACATGAGGGTGAAATTAGGAATATATCTAAATGTTAAACAATATTACTATGACATATCCTCATGTTTTTCCAAGTAAACTTCCCTATCTAAGTGGGAATTTCCATTATAAAATTATATGACATAAACTCCTAAAAATCTTTCATTGATTGAGTTTGTTTGTTGTTTCTACCCCTTTTATCATATGTTAAAATGATATAGTTTAAATTACCACCCATAATAATTTTAATAATTAAAAATTTATCTGAAGTCTTGAACAATATTTGTCCATGTCTCATTTTTTTAATGCACTATTTTGACTGTAAGTATTTATAATGATTACAGATATATTTTCTTTGTAAATATGGAATTAACATGCCACCCAATTATCTCCTTTGAGTAAATAGGTTTATTTTAATAAAATTTGATTATGTAGAACAAATAAACCTCCAAAATTTCCTTCATAACTATTTTCACATCCTTTCTAGAGTTTCCATTCAAAAATAATGAAATTACTAGCTTTCACTTATTTAGATTTGTTGTTTTCAAGAACCTAATATTAGGACTTATAACATCAAGTTAACACTTTATAAGGCATTTATTTTTAGGAAAATTCATTCCCCTAATATTCCTATAAAGGATTAACATGTTTAAAATGGAAGTTTCATCCCCTTACACTATAGGTCAATATAAACAGCTCACCTTCAAGACTACAAAGTTTTATAAAAAGAATCTAACTCTAACTTCTATTCTTAAATTTACATTTTTATTCTTTATGTAGACACGGAGTGTACTTTAAAATGGGTACATAATATTTTTTTCATCCTCTACACTCTAATATTTTGTCTCTATGAGATTGAAAGTCATTCACAATGTATTTAAAGATTTTAAAACCTGGAGAATGTTCTTTAAACACAAAATCACACAAATATGTAATTTTCATTAGAGAGAGATTAATAATAACTTATAAATATAGATATTGTAATGATACATTAGAAATATGTTCAACCATATAGATGTACAAATTTTTATTTCTATTGCATAAAATTATATAGAAACTTCTTTCCTAGCTTTAACGACATGTGTTTGAACTTCAAAATTAGGTCTAATTATTTATGAAACGTATTAAAACTTTATTAGGGACATATAATTAGGGAAAATATTTTTTAAACACCACTACCTTTCATGGATCATAAAATTATAGGCAAACTTATTAGAAAAATCACATAGCTTTCTTAAAGCATCAACTTCATAACTAATTTATTTTGTAGTATTGTAGAAAAATTTTGGGCCACCAAAGTTAGGACCAACATATTTTAACACCTCACTTAATTTTCCTTGGATAATCAATTTAGGGTTAAAATTTTCATTAAGAACATATAACTTAGTTAGAAATTTATGGGTAACCTCTTCTGCCATATCACAAAACTTTATTAGGCCCAAATGCAAGTTAGACTCATCCAATTCTTATATTACTTACTACTCACTCTAAACATCCCCTTTATCAATCCCTAATTTTTTTAATAGATATTTATATCATAAATATAATATTATTATCCTCCATAACTCTATATTCTTCCATAAAAAAATGATGTATTCCCTTAGTAGGAATATGGATCCCTTATTACAGTTATGGAGGCCTATCCTTATCATTTTAATATTTCTCATAATTTTATCTAATTACACCTAAATCCTTATCCATTTTAAAGCCATGAAAATGCATAGGTATATTAAGAATAATATCAAGATCTCATAGCACTTAAGGATAAGAATAATGTTGGACATATATATTTGAAGAGACATTTTAAGAGTATATTTTGTTTTTATCTTCTATACTTTAGAAGTCTTGAAGTGATAAGTATTTTGAATAGTTTAGGAGTTATTAGAAGTAAAAATATCTTTTTATTCCATAATATAATCATGTTGAGTGTGTACCACTCCCATGGATTCCAATTATTCCCTTTACTTATGGTTAAACTCCCCAAATGTTATTTTGTATCTTGGGTGTAAAATAAAATGGCATAATTAAGTGATTGAGAAAATGGATCATCTCATAGTAAAGTATTCATACTCCAATTTTTGAGAAAAAAATAATTTACCCTGAAGAAATTTGAATACATCTAACCAATCGATGCCTAAGATCATTCCAAACTTTTATTATTTCATAAACTATTGATCTCATAATCTTCATCCTTAGATCAATTGAGATAAAATTTCCCACAATATTTGTAGTTTGTGTAAAAATTTCATAGTCCAAATATTCAGTAAGTAAATCATAGCGTCCAATACAATTAACATTTGAATATTTTAATTCCAAATTTGAAATAACATGGTTTGGTTAGAAACATTATACTTTTTTTGAAGAATCAAAACTTTAGACTCAGTAAAATTGAAACTTATATAGAAATATCCTTTAGGGAGGATAGTGAAATTTGACATGATGAATCTTAACTAATTTTTATCATCCACACCTTTATAATTTTTAAATATATTTATGTGACCTAAGTTCATCTCCAAATCCATTTGAAGTCATATATTTTATATATTCTTTATTTGAGTTTGCTAAACCACCACCTGCTTCATAGTTCTCCTTTGATTAAGAGTAATAATCATAGTTTTACCATCCTCCAAGGGAAACCTATTAGCTCTAGTAGCTCAAGATACTTTTCCATAGTGTCCTTTGGTAATATGTTATTCAAATCCTTACTTGTAAATTATTAACATGAAGATCCATTTTTATTGGAGTTAAGATTTATGATTTTACAATTACTCAATGGGGGGCCTATTATCTCCAATAGCCAAATATATCTTACCATAATGACTCTCTTAATATATCCATTTAATATATATATTTGTATTTGTAGACACCTGAAATTGGTCACAACTAACCTTTGAATAAACTTCAAATTGATTCATACCAACCATTGTAAATTAAGCCTAAGAATCACTGAATGTCCCAAATTTTATTATGAATCATTCATAAAATCTTAGAATCATGTTGAAAAATCCATAGATATGGTATTCTATTGTATGCAACAATAACCTCTCATAGATTCATCCCTAATCACCTTACGGCATAACAAATACCAATTTGGCCTATGGACCCATTAAGTGGGGCACTTGATTAAATATTGAAAGAGAAAAAAGGCTAATCAGAATCAATAATATAATCAAATAATATTAAATGTTTAGTTGAATTATCTATTTGTAATTAATGAATATCTAAAAATAGAATTTCCAAAAATAAAATTATTAAAGCCTTTCATCATTGCCTTTATGAGTTGTCAAGATCTTTGAAAATATCCTAAAATATCTAATTTTGAGAGCCATGCCTAGCAATTTCAAATCATAATTAATTGATAAGTATTAACTCAATTGGAGTTATTTTTAACTCACCTAGGGTTATTTTGAACCTGTTAAAGCCCCGTTACTCTCACTGAGGCTAAATAGCTAAATCAAGTAATATATTGATCAAAATGTAGATTACAATCACTAGTTCCTTTTATGGAAGGAACAATTTGTATCATGGGCCACTTCAAGGGAGATACCTCCTTAGAGAAAGGATCTATTAAAATTCTTCTTGGATAATTTATAACACCATATACCCCTATACTTATATTATTTCTTACCTATCTCTCTCCATATGCTAATGCATGTGGGATTATTCCCTATCCTATTATACCCCTCTAGGTACATTACATTCCATCCCCCTTAAATATGTTTTGACTTCTAAACATGATAAGAATTAGGAGGACCAAATTAGATCTAGACCAAAAAACAAGTTGAAGACCAGATGAAAGCTCTACCATGCATGCATTCCTACTTCCACTTATTTTGTTTGTGTTGTGATAGGAGCATGTACAATAATAAGGTGAACATAAGCATGAAAATAGAAGGTGTATGTGCATAAAGATGAATGAGTGGACTAACAACAACTAAAATCTAGTAATGAGAGTCAAATAATAAAAGTTGAATCTCAATGATGATCACCTTAAATCTAGAATAGGGGTGCACAAAGTAGTTATCCTTGTGAACCAATTGAGGGTACATTCCATTACCCTTAGCATTATTTCCAAAGGGAGGTGGAGCCTTGATTCCTTGCTTGGGATTTTTTATTTTTAGTTTGGGCTCATCTAGGGTCTACTCAAGCATGGTGGTTACCTGAATGGATTCATTAGAGGAGTACTCAATCACTTTTGGTGCTTGTTCTATGATTTTATGATCTGAGGGAGTGTTGTTTGGAGATGTTTCTAGTTGATAAAAATCATACATGAGTTTGGATAAGCCCACCACTTCCATCATTTTTTGAGGGTGCCACATGTGAAGCTCTACTTGAATCACATCTTAAATTCCATTGATGAAGTAAGAAATGAATAATTCAATAGATATACCATTGGTTAATGTATCAAACTTAGTCTGATATTCCTATACTATGTTAGTTTATTGAAGCTAAGTCAATGCATTGATGAGATGATTTCCTAAGATAATGGGAAATCCCATGAGAACTAGAAGATTGGATGTTGGTTTTAACCAAAAATGTGTTCATTAAAACATGATTAATTTTTTTTTAATTTTTTTTGACACTAATATAAGATAAGATGACTAGAAGACAAGCATTAGACTAAACTACACTTGATGATATTGTTGCATAGATTGATAATTGATACACATGACTAAACATTAATCACTAAAACTAATAGATACCCATGACTTAAATTTATGACAAAATAACCACTAATGACATAAAACATGACCATAAATAAAAGTAAAAACTATTTAAAATTAACATGTCCTAAAACTATAGTAAAATGTATAAATTGATACCAATGTCAGAGCCCTATTACTCTCACTATGTCTAAATAGTTGAATCAAGTCATATATTGATCAAAATATAGATTACAATCCCCAGTTCCTTTTGTAGAAGGAATAACTTCATATCATGGGCCACTTCGAGGGGGATAGCTCCTTAGATCAAGGCTTTATTACAATTCTTCTTTTATACTCTATAACACCATATACCCCTATAGCTATATTATTTCTTACCTATCTCTCTCCATATGCTAATTCATGTGGTATTATTCTCTATCCTATTATACCCCTCTAGGTACATTATATAACCCATACCAAGCATAAACTCAAACTTAACTCACCTTAGATTAGAGTTAATTTTTAAAGTTAGATACAAGTCCATGCCTATTGGTTTCTAAGCTATTTTGATGCAAATTTATTATGCAAAAATGTCTTTAAAAGTTTGAATATTATAGAGTTATTATTTAGGATTTACTCTATAAGGCTCATGAAAGTAGTGTTACCATTCCCAAATCTTAATCCAAGCAACATCAAATCCAAAGTGCCAAGGAGAGAAGGAGCCAATCAAGCTCCATTGATGAAGACTAATTAATGCATAAGTTGATCAAGACATTCAAAAAACCATTTAGAGCTCCCAAAGCAGGTAAAAGACTTTCTTATTTTATGTTTTTATTATTATTTCATTTATTTTTGTTACCCAATCTTTCATTAGTGTATAGGCTAGAGGTGTTAGGATTTTAGGGTGTTTATTTCATTTATTTTATGAGACTAACACAAAACTAACTTCCTCTCTATTGTAATCCTTGTTCATAGTAATTATCTCAAGTAAAGATCAATTTTTATTAAAATTCATAGAGTTATGGTTTTTAAATTCCCCAAGGGAACCTTATCATCTCTAGTAGACAAATTTCCTTTACCATAGTAACCCTCAGTATATCTCCCATTGATATTTTGAGTTGGAATCAAGTGTTGTGGATATTTCTAATTAAGATTCCGTAGGGGAAATTTATTAGAATTACTAGCCAAAATTTCCTTAACATATTGACCCTTAGTATGGAAGATTTTATTATGTAATAGGTCCTTGTCCTTAAATTTCTTAGTCTTCATTAGAGGAAAGCCTTTAGTGAGTTCTTTGGAAGTCATCTATTGAATGGATTCAATTGAAGTATTTATTATTAATCGATCATTTGCCAAAAATGATTCTAAATTATTAATATTTTCATGTAAATAGTTATTATTTTCCAAATACACCCTTCCAATTGAACAAAAGGTTAATTATAACCTATTGAGTTTTAAAATTACCATTTTTAAGTGGTTTATTTTGATATTGAGCAACTATTTTTTAGATAAACCAAGAAAAAGAGATGGTGTATCCTAATTTAGTAGGTTGAATTCTATACTTTTGAATAACTCATCCATAAGAATGGTAAATGTCATTAAAGTATTTATCATGTTTATCCATTAAATCATAGTTATATTATCCTACCTTATATAAGAAACATTATGAGATTCAATATAATCTACAGTATTAAATTCATTATTCAATATAAGCCATAGCTTCTTATTATTTTCCCAACTTAACTCTATTGGATTAGAATAATTTTTGGAACCTTTGAGAAATTTTATAACCCTAATAACCCCACTGTAAATATAGAAATTTGTTAACTCATTTCATTTTAATTTCATCTCTAATTAATGTATTTTAGTGGGCATTTTCATCATGAAAATGTAAAAATTCAAAATCACTTACCTTCATATAGTATACATAAGTCACAAACTTTTATGAAGCTAAAATGTCTACATATTCATTAGTTATAGATCTACATACCTCATCCATTCCATAGCATTAGCTTGAAAATTAAAAGGATTATAACCACTTGTGATGTTAATTTATATATCTTTAACTTGAGTATGAGAATGTGTATCTCCAATCATGATATCCACCTTCATTAGTAACTTGAGAAAGAGGATGTGTAGATCTACTTGAAATATTTTGTTTCTACAATAACATCTTGAGACCTAGAAACAACATATATCTTCACATTAATATATTAAGTATGAGAGTGTGAATATTTATTCAACATATCATTCTTGACCAAAGCTATAGGTAGTTGAGATCATTGAGGCATGTCTAAATCCTTTGCCCAATCAAAAATATATGTTTGATTTATATTTTAAAAATACCTTTCTACACCCTCTTACAAAAGAAAAACTAAATTTAAAAAAAAATATTATTATTCAAGTTAATTCCACATATTTTTATTCTTCATAATTATTTTCATCATTTGTATTTTCTTCAATAGCCCAAAATATAACATTAATCCTCATCCCTTTTACTTTTACAAATGTGACCTCTACTTATTAACAGATTTTGAAATTTCTAGAGATAAAAAATGTAACCTCTAAAATTTCTCATACACATTCTTTTGAATATAATTATGTTATTGATCCTATAGTATCCTTTGGTTACTATATATCTACACACTAATTATTATCCTTTATTTACTATTGGAGAGTAATTTTTTTTGGCCAATGTTGTTGAATTTTTTTCCATTGTTTTTTGAATTTTGAGTTTTGTCAATGTTTTTGAATTTTTAAAATTGTCCAATGTTTTTGAATTTTTTATTTTAACAATATAATTTATTTTGAATGTTGAAATTTGATATCTCTAATTTTTACATGTTTCATCCCATTCATGGGAATATATGAGCTATATTTATATCAAGACTGCTAAGTATAGTGTGATCAATTTCATTAAGGTTGTAGTGAGTACCATGATTTATCAATGTAATAATGCAAGCCAAATATGTAACATAGATCTCCTAAAGGTATGAAAAAATCATAACATCATAATGTGTGATATAGTTGACTATATAGAAAGGTCAAATAGTAAGTTAATCCTAAAATAAATAAAATTATGTACATGGGGAAGATTTCATAGTCCCTATTGTAAATTTTTTTAAAGATATCAAAATATGGTAATAAATGAATAATTTGTGCTACCTAATAATATGAAAATAACTAAACTATCACATCTAGGCATGTGATTAAGTTCTTAAGGTAATTAGTTATTATTAATACTACTCATAATGATCACATGTGTAAGAGATTAAAGATAGAAGAGAGGAATAAAGGTGAGACATTAAGAACATATTTCAAGGAGGGGGACACCATTAAAAGTCTTCATAGTCTCATTTGGGAGAACATTAATATCTATGGTTTAACCTTTGAAAGAATTAATATAAATCAAGGGAGGAAGATCTTTGGAGTTGATATGGGAAGAGGGAGAGATCATATATAACCATCATCCTTCAAATATACTATAAAAATATCTAGACTAGTGGAAGAATCTATAGAAAGGTGACATGACCAATTTCATGGAAAAGGTAAGTGGCTAACTATCAGTTTATTTTTAAAAAGATTGTAAGGGTAGGGTAGTTTTCATGAGGGGGTCAAAGTTTATGTTTTTGAGGAATATTTTGCCTCCATAATTGGAATTCTAATGGAAGGCCTCAAATTATTTAAGAATAAGAGATGCAAAATTTTTGAAATCAATAATTTTTTGGTTAAAGATGAATTGGTAGAAGAGTCTCTAGATGAGGATGGAATTATTAGGAACTCTCTTCTATGGATATGGGTGGAGATAAGTTTGCAAGAGATGAATTAAATCACATTATAAAAAAACTATCAAGGTTATATTCTTATCATTTATTTATCCTCGACCATTTCAATTTAGGTAAAACTATGTGCATCCATTCCTTTATGTTTATATCATGGATAGGTCCACTATGGATGTTCAAGTTGGAAAAGGCAAGGAACTATTATACTAGGGGTTGATTTTATTGTTTTAGATTTATGGTAAAAATAGGTTTTGAAGGGGCCCTGAAACCCTATACATCAGAAGAGAGATAAACCTTAAGCACAACCAGAATACAAAAAACCCTGGAACCTGCATAAACAAGACCAGAGAACCAGGAAACTGAAAATAGCAGACAAGAGATAGACAAACAATTAATATTGTTTTTTACAAGACTAAAGTTTCATATCTAGAGGGGGGACCAAAGGCTTAGACTTCTTCCTCTTAAATGCAGTCCAACCATCCTCTACCTTAGCTACCTCAGCAACCCAGTCCTCAGAAGGCCATGATCCATGAAGTCTAGGGGGCATCAAAGCCTCAACAAAATCCTTATGAGAACTAGCCAACTTTTGGCTTCTAGGAGAATCCTTCAAAATAGGTGGAGGAACCACCACCTCCTCAGTAATTGGTTCAGAGAGATCACATTGTCCAATCTCCATAGTACCTTCAATAGGGTTAGTCTCTAGCGGAGTCTCTTGATCCATCGATTCAGACTGGGTACTCTTTTCATTCTTATCATCATCCTCTGAATTAGTCGAATCTCCCTCAGGTTGTTTAGCAAAATAGTGTTCATGATCAGCTTCAAACCACCAAGAAGGTGAACTTCTGGATTTGGATTTCCCTGCAGTACACCAGACTGTAACGTGCCCCATCTGGTGACACTTTCTGCATCAAAAAGGTAAACCTTCAAAATCTAGCATTTGTGTCCAAGAACCCCTAGGGGAGTCCAGACAGATCACCTTAGGAAGGCCCTTAGAAACATCCACCTCAACCAAAAGGTGAGCATAGGTTGAGCGGTAAAACCTCTTAGTTTCATCATCCTCAAATAAAAACTCCCCTATAGCATTTTCAATGGTTTTAAACACCGATTCATGCCATAGATGTATTGGTAGATTAGGGAGCCGAACCTAGATAGGGATCTTATTGAAGGTTTCCATGAGAGGATTAAAATTCATATGCCATCATTTGGCCATAAGAGGGTATTTACCCTGCAATACAAGATTACTGTTGGACAGAATGGTCTTCCTATCCTTAGAGTTTTGGAATAAAGCTACAAAAAAACCTTTAACACATGGGTATATTTCAACATTTCCATCAATCAGTGGCATCTAGATATTAGAGATCTAGCCATGTAGATCTGCAAGAGATGGCTAGTAGCCACGAAATTAACAAATAACCCCATACTTTGAAAAATATTCTACCCGATTAAAGATTGCTTCAATTGTATCAGGATCTAGATTAACCCTGACAAGATTTAAAGCACTTACTCGTGCAACTCACGATCTCCCATTAGAAGCTTGATATTTCACTCCATGTATTTTACCTTCATAGGTAGCCACATCTGCATAATTTCTTCCCTTTGACCCAAGGACAGAACCAAAAATAGGGGATCCTTTTACTATATTCGTGACTGGAATAGAGCCCCTTTCCGTAGAAGAGTGGGCGATCAGGATTCTTTCCCCATTCCCAAGTGGAGTCCCTTTCATTGCAAAGACCTCAGCCATGTCAGCCACCAGATGAATGGCTACTTGGGTCAAGTTTTGAGTTTGCGCTCGCACATGCACGCGCTCAGCATTCAAAATCTCAAGATTCAAATTCTCCATCGCGTAAAATGATGGGGGTTGATTTTATTGTTGTTCCAAGGTTTTTTGATAATTTCACTTGTTGAAGCTACTTTAGATAGTTATGGGTAATGATGAGGGTATGAAAAAGGGTGAGTATAGTAAGGATAAGGAAAATAAGGGGCTGATCCAAATGTTGTTAACATCTTAATCCCACCCAAACCTAAGAAGGTATTTTTAGGTGTTTTGAACATCAAATTGAAACTAAGGAGAAAGGGTAGGGAGTGGGGAACTAAGGCTCAAAAAATATCAAATTAAAGGAAAAATATAGTGTAAATGGTTAACTATCTAAGGATAATGTTTTTTAAGAGACCTTACCTGGTAAGAATGGTAGTCTAATTCATGAAACAGATCTAAACATTAATAAAAAAGAGAAGAGTCAAATTATAGGAAAGGATTTTTAGGAGTATCCAATTAAAATTAGGTTCATAATAATTTGGAGAGGGATTTTCTCCCTATCACCCTTCCCATTAGCCTTATTGAATAAGATTAAAAAAATTGAAAGGTTGAAGGAAGAATCTAACCTACAAAAGAGTATGTTGAGATGGTTTCTTCAATATAAGGATGTTATCAAGAACGATGAGGTGAAGAGTGTTAATACTATAAGTTACTACACATGGGTAAGCCTAATAATATTGAGGATAATATATAAATAAAAATGGATGTGAATTTTTTGAGGGAGGGGGTTCTGAATCTCAAAGGCAAGGTGGATAGCTTAGAAGCTGAACTTGTCCTTATTAAATAAAATCTAGATAAAGTGTTCAATATTAGTATATATTTTGTAAAAAAATATGTGAAGGATATTAAATGGTTATAATACTCCCTAATTAAGAGTAAATCATAACTATTTGGTCTAGGGAAAAGAGGATTGACTAAGCATACCAAAAGCTACAATCTAGTAATGATATGGAAGTTTCAATAGATTGATGCTCTGAATGCTCATATTTAGTTATGAAGGGTGGGTGGGAAGATGATATTTCTTTGGATAATATATAAATCCCAAATATTTGATTTTTTTGGTTTTGTGTGGTCTTTTGGAAGGTTTTTTGTAGTTTGGCATCCTATTGGTCTTTTATTTGTCTCTTTGAATAGTTCTAGTTGTTCCTAGTTTAGACTTGGGGATCATCCTTATTTTTTTTATGGTCTCTTGATGCAAAATGGTTGGGGTCCTTTCAAAATTATTATTTTTACACATTATAAAAAATAATTTTAATGTACACGTAATATCTATAATTTGAATCTGAAACCATGAAGCATCAACATGTATAAGTTATGTCAGCAAAAAACATGCATGCATGTAATGTCCCCATAGGTAAATATGCATCATGTACATTAATGTGAAGATACAATCTAGAAAAGAATTTGTGTTAAAAAAATATATATGAAGATGTAAATAGTGATAAGGATTTAAAATATTATCTAATGTACTAAGTTAGGACATGTGAGTATTATGCCCAACTTAAGTGATATAAAAATGAATAGTATAATGCATAGGATAAACTATGTGTTTCATGCCCCTCATTGGAAGATTACGTAAAATTTATGCTCAAATAAAATCATAATTTGTTAATGAGAAATGTGTGTGGGTATGATTCTCCCATAGGTAGATATGTGTATAGATATATACCATATAGATCATGAGATAAAGGTTCCAATGACATGTGGTGATCAATGAAGGAAAGGTATATAAAGAATAAATGTATGTACAAAAAGTGAGATAGACAAGAAAAAACCAAAAATAAACCTCCCATGAGGAAGAATGAAAAATTTAATAGGTAAGTACATGTGGAAATAACAAAGGCAATGGAAAAAAATACATGAAGAATGAGCATTTAATCAAGAATAAAATTAATGAATAAAAAGTATTAAAAATAATGCCTCTATAATGTCCTTGATATAGCTTTGAAATTATGATCATAAGTATATAATTTTTTTTTTGTAAGATCAAACATTTAATCCCATGTTATGTTGAGATAACACTATCCAATGATTCTATTATTTTTTTGTTTATCATAGGGTGGTTAACATGTATTCCATTGTGGATATCTTACATGAGGAATAAATGGTGTGTCCACATCATATGTATCATGATTGTCAACATAATTTTCATAATCATAATCATAATCAAAACATTTTAATTGAGATATATCATTCCAATCAAATCCATCATCCTAATTATTAGTTTGAATGATAATGCATGTATAACCAAATTATCCATAAATCAGAATTGATTTTTTGAATTTTCTTTCTTCTTAAATGTCATTATTATTTCTTGTTTGATAATATATATATTTGAGATATAACCTTATCCTCTATGTGATGTTATTTGTTTTAGGTTTTTATATTTTTAAAACATTGAAAAAGTATACTTTGGAAATTGAATGCAATATGATCATGATTCCATTCAAGTGTTGCATCCATTGCTCTTGTATTGGTCTAAAGTGATGTCACCATGGAATGTAACAATACAACATTTGGGACCAAGTGTTAAAGGCAATTGAATTAATTTCATTATAAACAGTGTAGCTAAAGTTATTCTAGTCAAGTGTTCAATGTTTTAACTTAGATATTTTAACAAAGTTAAAATACAAAAATTAACTTCTCAAGTGTTATTAACCATGACATTATTATATTTCCTATGTTCTATTTGAGGACTATTGATCAATGATTATATAAATGAAGAGGACGTCTTAGTTGACATATTGGGAGTATTTTTTGTCACATTAGTTGCCTTAGGAATTTATTTCTTATGGACTTCCTTATTATGCACCTCATCTATAAGAGATGAGAATAAAAATCAAATTATGTTTCTTTACATTTTCTTTCTTTTATTTCTTTACTTCATTACTTTTTTATTTTACATATTTGAATGATCTGGTGATAGTTATTTTAACTTGAATATGTGGAGGATAATTAGATATATTTGATTGAGTAACTATTGAGAATTTTGACCTCACAGGACAAAACTATCACCCTTACAATTTAAAAAATTTCCCATCATGCTTCTACAACCTTGTTGACAACTTTGTCATGCTTTTGGTAGTCTTTTAAGTGATGATTTGTTAGCCTTGTTAGCATTATGTAAGGTAATGTCTTAGGAGATATTTCCAATGCCTTTAGAGTCAATATATAGGTCCTAAAGGGTATGCCATATTTTTTCAATAAGTTACATGGTCTATCAGGTCAAGTTATTTCACTTGGTCACTTGGTTTAAGACCCATTAGTCTTATTTGATGAAATTAAGATATTTCAACAAAGTTTAAGGTTTTTGGATAAACCTAGGTTTGTATTGTGACCAAAATAAGAATTTTAAAGGAACTATATTTTCATGGAACATTGAATAATATGGTGAAGAGGTCATCTGAATTCAAAGTAGGTCTTGGATTGATATAGTTATTCTACATGAGATCATCTCTTTTACACTAGCTTTCTTTGCACTTAGAGATGTTTTTTAAGGGGTTTAAAGATGTAAAATATGGAATAAACATTAAATTAAACTTTTCAAAGCTTTAAAGTGAGTTTATAAATGTATTAATGTCATAATGAATTCAGAATAATGATTTACATGTCAAAACAACTTAGTTTTTGCTTTAAAAAGGATTGTTTTATGAGTTTGTATAGACTTGAGGATCCCACTTCCAGATTAAAATGCCTTAAAGGTGTGTTTTTTATTTTAAAATTAATATAAATGAGTTTAAATCTATCATATGTCCTAAAAGTGTAATAATTGCTTCTTCTTCTCATCACCCTCTTCACAAGCTCACAAGGGTAGTTTTCAAGTGCTCAGTACAGACAGAGGAGAGAGAGTTGGGTCTTAATTTTTTTTTTTAAAGTATGGGGTCATATTAATATTAATATTTTTGGAATTTTTAATCAGATTAATCCCCTCTCCTTTATGAAAAATCATTTAAGTCCTTAGGGTGGTTAAAAAGTATCTAGAAACCCCACAAGCTTGTTTTCTTCTTTGAAATGGCAATCTAAAACATGTTAAATTTATAATGGAAATTGATTGATATGTTTAAGGTATATTAAATAATATCATAATTTTTTTATATTCAAAATTTAGTATGTGTTAGTTTATTTGATAAAGAAAACTTCATTTTTTCATATGTTACAAGGCAACTATCATTGTTTCTTGATGTTTTACGGTTATTATTGTTGGAGTATGTTTCTTAAGATGATATATCATGTTTTAATTCCATATAAGGATCTGAAACTCCACAAAAATTCTATTTACCCTTCTAATAAATAGATATTTTTCTCAAGCCTTGAGGCCTATATGTAGATTATCTACATAATAGTGGTTTCAAAGGGTTTGATATTACACTATCAAAGGATCATAGAGGTAATAACTTCATGATAGGTTGAATGAGATGATACATAAGTGTAATAAATTTTAACTTGGTTAAGGTTTGTATTTAAAGTGACTAATGACACTCATAAGAGTAAAATTGTCTAGTTAGGCCAAATAAGACTAATTGTCCATACACAGGCATGTATATCATGATGAGAGAGACTTGGTTGATATGAGATAAAAAATAATATTATAGAGGGATGAGAAGGAGCATAAATACAAACTTAAATTGATAATTTTACCTTGATACCAATAATAACTCTATGGATTTTCTCAAGGTGACATGAGAATGAGGTTAAGAAATAGCCATCTATAGTAGTCATGAAGATTACAACAAAAATCAAAGGAGTTTTTCTCTTATTTTAGGAGTTTCAACTCAAGGTTAAAGCATGAAGTGGTGGTATATAAACCAACCTTACAAGATGGAATGATGAATTTAGTAATAAAATACATGAGAAACCAAGAAAATAAATTTAAAAATAAGCTATTTGTGACACTTCAGAGAAGTTAAGGATTTTAAAATATTAGAAGGTAAAAGTCACTCTTTTGATCTCATCTTTCAAATCATTCCATGATCAAGTTCATGCATATTTCATGAAAATTAAAGGTAAAATGAGATCATTGGATTAATTAATGTACTTTTATCATTTATTTAATTACACCTCACTCTCCCTTGTCCATATAGAGGTAAAAAAGGGCATAACATGCACCTACAGTTAGTCATACTTTAGGACTATTTCAAGAAGCATCATATTAGAATCATGGGGTAGATGGTTTTGATTAAGAATCCTAAATGAAATAAATGTTTGGAATTTGATGTCTTAGGATAATAAGGTAAGTTTATAACTCTATTCCTCCATATGTAGTCCATAAAGCACTCAAAAGCACACCTACAACCATGACTTTTTGGCACAGTCAATAGTCTTCTATTCAACATGGTATTTTTGTGAAGGTTAAGAAAGTCAGGATAAGATGAACTTATGAAATGGATGAGTAATGTATAAGAATGAGTTTATTGAATAAAAAATTATATTATAAACCAAATTAAGTAAAAATGACTATCAGTTTATAGTCAAGTGTAAATATGTACTTGCAACCATGTTCATATAGTCAGCTAGATGGCTTGTGTGTGATCACATGAAGACATGAATAGACAAGAACAAGAAGATGAGGTGTCACAATTTAAAAAAATTTAATGAGGTGATAAGGTATGTGAAGACATATTTAAGGTCCTAAGGTTATTTACCTTCTTCCTTGAGTTCTAAAAAACTCCAAAATCATCACCTATAACCAGTTAGGGAGCCTAACTGAGTTCTAAAGTTAATTTGGAAGATGAAGGAGTGCAGTAGTGGGGAGTTGAAATTTTAATGATTATTAAATTCATGGGAGTTTTTAAATTTAAACATAAGTTAATAAAGATACTTTAAATGAATAATTTCTATCAAAGGTTAATCATAGGCCTTATTAGGTACAATCAAGTAGGTGAAGACATAGTCAAATGTACTACAATGCATGAGGAAGTATGAGTAGAGATAGGAGGTTTAAGGAGTTTTAATACCTTAATTAAATAATAAATACTATTAAGCCATGTAATATACCTATTATACATACTATTTAATCTATTTATCCACCTATAGCTAAGGAAATAGTGAATATGCATGTACAACCAGTATTGACCTATATACAATCTTTGCAAAAAAATGAGCAGTTTGACAGAGGTTATAGTTTGGATGTGATGGTAATGAGTGTCATATAGAATAAAATTAATGATATGAGATTAGGTGTTTATGGAATCCTTTTACATTGCATGTGTCTATTAAGACCATGTTCATAAAGGGCAGGACTCAGTCTACTAACATAATCCTTTAGAAACCCCATAGCCCCACTCATAATCATAATGAAGAGAGTGTATCTCTCACTAAAATTCAGAATTATGGAATTGAATAATGAGTTTATATAACATTATTAATATCTCCATCAAGTATTATATATAGTTATTGAAGAGAAAGATCAATTTATAAATTTCTAGGGTCAACAAGCCTAATTTGCACAAAACCCTCATTAATGGAATTCAAGGTTTTGGACATGTTTGAGAGGTTAGTATTGGGATAATAATTATGAGTAATTTAATAGATAATTTAAAAAATATTTATATTTTTTTCTATTAAAGTGTGTTTAGAAGATTTAGGATGCCAAATGGTCCTTCTCAACCTTAACCTGCACAATCACTAGTCTAAGAGGTAGATTTGAAGAGGATAGATATTATTGTATAATAATAATGGTAATTTGAGGTTTTATGAGATGTTATATGGGGTCTCATTATTCAAATACATTACATTGGTTCAACCCATTGGTCTCACAACTTCATGAACAATCAACTAGAAGGTGGATTACCCTATTTTGCTTAAGAGGGAGATTAAAGAGGTTAGATGTTTTCTCATATCTTGAATGATTTTTTTTAATGATAAATCAAGCCAATGTGATATTTTATATGTGTCCCCATGTAACAAATTATTTTCATTGGTTTTTAGAATGGACCCTTATCCTTTATGAACCATTGTTAAGAACTTAAACCTCTTAAAACCCTCCTTAAACCCTACAACTGACTTGATGGATAAGATATGATTATTAATGCATTAAAATTTAATATTTTTACCTCAAAATGATCATTTTTACACTAAAAAATATCCTTATCTTCACTTCTAGGTGTTTTTTTACATGTGAAGGTATAATACCATATGATATAGGGTAAAATATATAATTTTTACCTTGTTTTTGAGGGTATAGGTAGTGGAATGACATAAAAATAATTTAAAAATGTTTATGGGGACTTTATATAGGTTTAATTATCATCCAAACTCTTCTATATTTCTCCCAAGTTGTTATACAGTCCCTATAAGTTGGCCACTATCTCGAAAGGAGATAAAACTTAGTTTTACAAGCCATAAATCAATGATAAAGGCCAATGAGTGCAATAAAGGACATAAAAATCAAGGTATGAGTTATTATAATGTTGTATATGTCTCATAAATTAATATCAAAGCACTAAAATCTACAAGTTTCATTAAAAATATCCCAAACTACCCCTCAAGCACACAAAATCATATAGGCTTATCGATGGCCATTTCATGGTTTACCCATCAACAAAATGTTAAAAAATATGAAATTTGTCATTGAGAATGGTATTAGGCTAGGTAAATTTAATCTAACACTTTTGATAGGTTTCACACGTGTGATTGTCCATTTCATCCAAATTTCTCTTTCTCATCCTAAGAGGCATAATTAGGCCTAATTAGAGAGAGAAATGATATAAGAAAGACACTTCCACTTATATTTGACTCATTAAATTTTAATGGAGATGTAAGGGGATATAGGGTCCTAAAAAATGTTCTCATTTTTCTAAGATGATCCATACATTCTTATGGACAAGGAGCTTTACTAGTTTTAGGGGTATAAGGAATGGGTGGAAAAACAAGTAAAATGAACAAAATGGCATATTTTTGAAGGTATGATGGATATAAGGGAATTTTTTTAGGTTTTAATTAATTTTTATAAGCCATCCATGGAGTAATTTTTTTGGGTTCAATGAAAAACCCAATTTTCTCACTCCTATGCCTCTTTGCTCGTGAAGGAGTTAAGTGATCAAATCATCAAATTGATGAATAAAAACATTTCAAATGGATTTATTGAGGTTTATAATTTTATCCTATATCTATTCAAGTATTAATAAGTCATAGGTTTTATGGGAAGAAATATTCAAATGTTTAAAATGTCTCAAACACTCCTAACTAGACCTTCCTTCCCTCCAATGCCTAGTCAAAGAGGATAAAGTCAAAGCAATTGAAGAAGTCTTATAATAGTCTCATGATTATGGGAGACATCATGAAAAATTATAAGAATTTAATGAATTCTTTACTAAGGCTTTATATCCTATTTTCAAGGAGGTTACTTCTTCACCAAGAATATAGGGGTAGGCAAGTAAAGATCCAGGAGATTGTATGGGTCAAAGACTAGAAATGAATGTTAATGACTTATTAAAAACTTAAAGAAAAATTATAATTTATACCTATACACCAATTTTTAAAATATAATAAAAGAGATAATTGAGGAAGTGCTACATTAGAATTGGATAATGGCATTTCCTAGTTTTTAGGCTTACTCTCTCTCTCTCTCTCTCTCTCTATATATATATATATATATATATATATATATATATGTAAGCCTATTTTTTTTTTTTTTAAATATCCTTAACCTAATTTTTGGTATATCCATTCTCATAAAAACACTTATTCTTACCTCCATATGAATAATATTGAACTCATGCCTCCTCAATGCTTGTGACTAGTGTATGTTCATGCTTAGTTGATGAATAAAAGTGATATTTCATGATTCGTTTCATTTTATCCTATCCTCTTTAACTATTTTAAAGTGTTATATTAATCTTTAGATTGCATAATGTGCTTGAATAATCATATATATATGGTAAGTGTAATATTTACTTAGTCTCTCTAAGAGACCTATTGATTAGATGCCTTATATCATGCATCAAACTAAGCCTCTATGTGAAATATTTATGTTTGGAATCCTTAATTTGAGAAGTTAAATAATTTCCATGTCTCTATTCATCCTTATTAGTTCATATTAGACAAGTGAAGGATAGATTATGGTGTATCACCTTAGTTAGATAGGTTTGATTTTAGTTTACCTTCTCTTTTCCCTTACAAGCTAGTAGTGTAGAGTAGATATATTAAATGATACATAAAGGGGATATATCCCTTAGAATATAGATATTAAATCCATCCATTAGGACACCCATAACCTAGGATTTTATCCATGTTACTTCGAATTGTGAAGGATCGAAACCACCTTCACAAGGGTACAAGTCTAGTAGATAATAGTAAAAATAAAATAAATGGTTTCCAATGGTTGAACTTACTTATAAATATTTTATTTAAGTAAATATTTTGTAGGATATTGCACATTAATTGTAATTAATGTTTCATTTAAGGTCTATGACACAAATTTTGGAGTAAGTTCATCTTGCGTAGGGGATGAGAAAACTTTTAAAATAGAATATAAGACAAATTTTGGAATAGGTTCTTCTTGTGTAGGAGACATTTTTTTTTTGTGTGTGTAGGTTATTATTTTTATAAGATGTTATAATGGCTGTATTTGTCTCTTATTGTATATTAAATTTTACATTTGTTATTGTAGGATCATATTATGTAGGAGATGAAGCAATTTCATTAGGATGTAGTTTTATCTCATTTCTGCCTTTATAAATAAGGCTAATAATTTTATTCTTCAAAACATGAAAATATATTTGCTAAATTCCCATGAAATATGTTGTAAGTGTTGAATAAATTATGCACATTATTAATAAATACTTCAATATCTCTTAATAGTAGATCAATTCTATGAAATTCCCAAGATTTCCAAGGCTCAATAATTTTACCTAGTGGAAAAACATATTCAATAAGATTTATAAGCTCAATATATGGTGTAAAATATCCCAATTTCTCATTGTCTCCTACTTAGTTATACATAAACTAGTTATTCCTTCAATTTATTATTAGTATAACCTATCTAAAGCTCAGTTCCATACTCAGTTTTATGCTTTCATTATGTTACCTTTACTTATTTTAAAATATTGAAGACTTATAATTATTTACCTTAGCTAAAAGTATATAGGATCATCATATATATCATTCCATTGGATTATCTTTGATCTAATAACATGAGTGATTTTTAGAAAAGGCAAGTGGCATAGCTTCCCAAAACTAACCCATGTCATCACTCTATCATAGACCCTCACATCATCTGATAAATTTTTGTTGAAAATTTAATCTTAAGGATTAAATATACATAGGGTATAACCCAAAAAGGATTTGAATAGTTAAGAGGCCACATGGAATCATGAGTTTCAAGATAAAGGTTTTTAAATACTTGTACCAAACACCTCAAATGCCTATTCATTTTTAGATTAAAAACATGAGTTATTTTCATCAAATTAAAATGATGTCAACCTCCAAAAAATGACTCACATTTTAGGATTACCTCCAATGTTGATCTCCAGTCATTAGATCTATAAATTATGTAAAATATTCTTTTCCTTATCAATTCTTCATGACGACTAGATACATAAGCATCTTAATATGACCTTCAAGTTGTATGATCAAGATTAGATCAATAAGGTGAATTAGTTTTTTAAAAAATGGAATATTCCATCATCTTAAAACAACTCATGACATTGGATCAAATTTCCAATGCTAATCTCCTATCATCCAATCAACCTTAATAAAAATTAAGGAAATGCAATGAGTTAACCACAATTCATTTTAAAGCCATATATTTTTATGCATGTATTAATTTTATTCAAACCATATCATACTTGAAATATCTTAATTAGTGATTTCAAATATTAATGGATTTAAATCAATGAGATGTCTTCAGTAAAAAATAATTTTCAATGTTATTTATGGTCACACTTCTTAAAGAAAACATTCAAGAGATCCACTAATTTTGAGCATCTTGTTTAATACCTAAGTAATTAAAAAGACATGATAGGCCTTAGATAAAGGAAAAAGGACCATCGATTCATTATTTTAGAGAGTATTAAAGATTAAAATAATAGATTTAAAAATGAAATTATGGGTTTCACTACTCAATCTAGTTAAGCACATAATTATATGCAATCACAAAGAAGTAAGAACATGTTAGGCAATTATGAAAGGCTAGTACATGAGTTGTAGTATAAAATATTCCATAGATATAGAGGCATAATTGAATCATGGTAAAGTAAAAAAAACAAGTTAGTTTTCCTATCTAATCTTGTATTCAGTAGATGAGAGTATATAATTCATCTCTTTCTCTTCTCACCTATAAATTATAATAATCTCTTTTGAGAAAAAGAGTTGATTTATTGGACCTTTAAGTCCATGTGTTTTATACATGTAGTATCTTATCCTCTGTTAATTTTCTACATATTATTACTTTGAGTCTTCTTATTGAAATAGAATGAATCTATGCATGTTTTCTAAAATTGATGAAAGATTTTATGGCTCTGTTTTTCCACCCTCTAGTTTTTTTTGCTTATAAAACTCTATACTCATATATGGGTTGTATTTTGCCTTTCACATATTTTTTTATATATTGTGTGTTCACTTATTTTTTCTCATAGTGATATTTTTATGTTTTAATGATAGGAATCAATCCCACTTATTATTATAGTGCATCATCACCCTTTTGTATGCATTTAACTTCCCATTTTCTTGCCAAAACTTTATTTATTACATTAGGAGTAATTTGAATTACGTAGACTAGCATCTAAATATGAAATAGAACTATCTTTGTAGGTTCTATTTTAATATTAGTCCCACAATAGTAAGAGATATCATTATTGTGTTTGAAATTTATGATGTAAAAATTAAACATTTTAATGCATTAAAAAAATTGCATGCTTGGTGGGACTATATTTTATTTTAATTTGATTTTTTATATAAATCCTCCTAATTTAAATTTTTAGCATAATTTTTTGGTGAAAATATTAGTCTTTTTTTAACATTTTCAATCACCTAGAGACTCCATTAGTCATATAAACCATCATTTTCATGTATTTTAGACCTTTTATTTTCTAAAAAAAATTATTATGTTTTGTAATAAAATCACATTATCATGGCCAAACCAAGATATTTTATTTTTGTCTCTTGAATCCCTTTTAGTATTTTGAATTTCCAATAATGAAATTGCATCCCCATATATAATTTAAATCACTTTAAATATTCATTGGAGATGGTTATATCAACCACACTAACCACATTCAAGATGTGATAAACATGTGTACAATGAATGACATTTTAGAGCAAGATTCAACCCTCATATTATTGGATTCCTTTTTCAAAAAAATGATACTAGACTGGTTCAGATGTTTTATTTTGTGCTCAATTTAAACATGGGAGAAACTCAGAGAGGAAAATCATAAGCAATTCAAAGAGGATGTAGTTTTGCTTTCTTTCATAAAGAATCTCAACACAATAAAAAGAGCTACCTTAGAGCACATTCTTAACTTAAATCTTAGATTCAAAGTAACTTCAATAAAGATCCATGTTGAATTGAGGTTCTTAATAAGTCCTGTTCATTTATATTATTTAAAATATTTTAATTTAAGATTTGTTGTCATGATACAAACACTAAGAGAAAAGACACTTCCATAAGATTATGACATTGTTTTTTTATCTAAAAGAAGCCTCATAAAATATAATATAATTAATATAATCATGCTAATATTATTACTTCCTTAGTCTTGTAGTATTTTTCTAGTTGAAAAATACTCCCAAATGTACTTTATTGGCCCATCCTAGTCACATCAAGTTGAATTTATGTATTATAATCCTTTAGCTGAGATTAAAATCTATGTTACAAAGTTTTCCCATGAGATTTTGATTTTTTAAACTAAATAGCCATCCAAGATATACAAATATCCTATTTTGATAGTAACCAAAAGTTTAACATCAACCATTGCATAATTATCCACTTACATGTCACATATAAGATAAAAAATGATTCATGTTATTCTCAAGCTTCAAATAGATCAATGATAAATAGAAACCAATTGATGATATACAATTGAGATTTTTATATTGGAATTGAATGGAAAATAATGGTGTGGTTCTTTAGCATGAAGAAAGAAAGGGATTATAGTAAAGCAAGATATTGGAGTTTCATCTCCAATTTTCAATCCTTATTGTTTACCCAATGAATATAAATCCTCCAATGGTTCCTTGGATGAGCTCTACGTTTTAAATTAGGGTTTCTCTCTCTTGGTGAAGACTAGAAAATTAAAATATAAAAATACACTAACTCTCATTATGAAGAGTATACTTTTGGAAGGCTTTAGAACAAAAGGGAAATGTTTACAAAATAAAACAATTATATTATATAAATATAGAATAAGGCTCCAAATGACATTCCAATTATGGATGCTTATTTAAAAAATAATATAATTTATTTAACAAATATATTGATTATTTTGAGTATAAATGTATACTTATTGAAAATGAGGTATTTTTTCCTCTGTCTCAGAAGTCAAACTCTAACTTTATCACCCATGTGAATATCCAAACTATGTTTATTATTCTATGTTGGCAAATACTCAAAATAATTTTAATGATATACAACAAGAATATATTGGTTATAAATAGTAATTTAATTGAGGAGTATACTTAAAATCTTTGAATACATCAATGAAGAAGAAGCTAATACTAAGAAAGGATGCATGGATATTCATTTGAAAGAAGGTTATCATATAAGAATCCAATATTTCTTGGGATATACTTTCTTCTAAAAATTAGATTTTGGAAACTATGGGTAAAAACCCAATAAGGATAAGATAATATTCATTCTCAATCTAGTGTATGAGAAGAATCCAAAAGTTATGAAATTTTAGTTTAGCCACCCACTTCAACTAAACCAAACTATGAGTAATCATGTGGAGCAGGGTACATTGCCAACAAAAAAAAAATTTCTTAATAAGTTTATTATAAAATCTTGAATCACTAATACTCTTCTTAATATATCTAGTTTATAATATTTAAAATATGGTTGAATGATAAATCATAATTAGGAAAGGAATCCACTTCTCCCTTCTAGTCACTGGTTTTGTTTAGTTGGTACATTTTAAATTTATTAGAGTAAGATTTTTTTTTTTTAGTATAATAAGGTACTTAGCACCATCTTGCATAAGATCACTTTAATTATGTGTGATTTATATTAATTTGTATTTGTCTTATCCTTATTATTTTTGTAAACAATTGTAAAATTCAAACATAAGTGCAAAATGTAATAGGTATAGTCTTGAAAATTGATAATTTCAAAATAAATACATAAACACATTATAAAATTTTAAAATCCAAATGAGATGATATTTAGGGTCTATCATCTTGAATATAATATAAAGATACTGATATAAATTGATGATCTTAATGATGAAAGAGTACATAATAAAATTAGTTTAATCTCACAATATTATATTTCACACTATATAATTTCATACTTCATTACATATTTATATAGGAAATATGTTTCCTATACACAAAATAGTGATATCCCTACAATCTCTCACCTACTAACAAACCAACTAACTATTAACAATATGAGATATATTATTATAATAAAAATATATCTACTTAACTAATAATAACAATTAATTTACCGTATTAACCATATAGTAAAAAGTAACTAGTATTTTACCCAATGTATATACTAAATCCTAACAGCCCCCCCCCTAGGTTTTACATGGGGAGAAATTAAATCATCTAAAATGAAAATATAATCATATGCTAACACATATTTTTAGCTGTGCATACTATTGTCTAAATTTTTCTATCTAGATTTTGCTACACATGATCACCTATATATGAAAACTATTCTCGCTTTCACTTGTAATTGAACCTATTCATTAACTGACCATCTTCCAATGAAGTATAAAAGTCATAGGATATCTATAATTAGTTTTCATCCTATATAATTATTTACATATTCCATGATATTCACATTATCCTCTCATCCAACTTAGCAAGGGAAGGTTATAATTTTTTTTTTTATTTCACACCATACAAATGCAAAAATGAAATTAAAAATGAGGATCAAATCCTATTTATCACATTTTTAGCCTTTGCACATGATTTTTACCACTCAATATCACATAGAATAGATAGTCACCATTACTACTAGTAATTATCCTTGACATAGTCATTTTGGTGTAGAGTATGCCACTATATCAAAATTTGGCCCCATCATTAGTAGCTATGAGAGTTATCCTCCAACGCCATGTGTCCCCCATCCTCCTTAAAATCACTACTTATAAAATCTATATTATAGGCTCATTTTCATGTCATTTGAATAGAATATACCCACTTAAATTTGGAATGCACACCAGATGTCAGGTTCACCTGAAAATGCATATTTTTACAAATGATGCAAATTTTATTCTTTGTTTTTATTTTTTTACACTTTTCGAGAATTAAAAATACTATTTGAACTAATGACATAAAATGACTTTAATATTAACCATAAACAATAAATCTAGACACGACTCACTAAAAAACATTATTAAGATACATTCATAAAAAATTTACTCTCCCTAATTTAACCCTTCTCTTTAAAATAAAATCACATACTTTGAATTTTAAATGATTATGGATTCACTTTATATTTTTTCAAATATAAACATAAATAATTATAAAAATTTATTCATATCTAACCTATAGGTATTCTAACCTAGACAAAACACTTATCAACTATGTGACTAAATAATTAAAAAAAATTGACAAGAATTTTACATGTGTAATAACTAAATGAATCTTCATTATGCAAAATAACATGAAATAAACAAAATTTTCATTATTAATAAGTATTTTTTAATAAGGAACATATGATTTAAAAAGTGTTTTTAAATAAGGAATGTATGGTATGAAAGGTCCATAACATCTGCTCAACATAATGTATATGGGCTACATGAGTTATTTTTGATGAAATTAGTTCAGATCTCTAAAATACATAGCTTTAGGCTTGCATGGGACAAACTAATCCCAAAATTAATTTTGACTTGCTTTGAATATGGATCAATGAATAGCTACACAATGAATAATAAATAAAATTAGCACAATAAATAGTACACAAGTCATGAAACAACCAAATAAACATTAACTACATATAGATCAAGAACTAATAACATAATTTCCTTAAAATTTTGGGTTACTAAAGATGAGGGATGATGTTTGGGTATAAAAGGGTAGTATACCTGATACATAATATCAAGAGTAAATGGATAAACCCTTAAATAGATTAGTGTAATAGGATCCAAGTAGTTAGCTAGTTATTGAAATGAGGCAATGCCATGTGCTAATGAAGAACTCATACAACTTGTTGAAATATATCCTTAACAATAGAAAATAAAATATATGCTAAATAAAGTTGAAAGCATCTAAAGAAAAAACTATCCCATATTTTCATGGATTGGGGCATATAAGATTTTCCCTTATAAACCTTTTAATCTTCCATCATAATAAACCTTGTTCTAATACCACTGATATAATTTGAAGAGTTGAATGATGAAAGAGTATACAAGAAAATTAGTTCAATTTCACAATATTATATTTAAAACTATATAATTTCATACTCCATTACATATTTATATAATAATATGTTTCCTATACATGGGATAGTGATATCCATATAATCTCTCACCTAATATAATATATATTCTTAACCAATAATAACAACTAATTTATCATATTAACCATATCATTAAAAGTAGCTAGTATTTTACCCAATGTAAATACTAAATCCTAATAGATACATTAATCACATGTGTGTGTGTGTGTGCGTGTGAGAGAGAGAGAGAGAGATGAGGAGAGAGAGAGAGGAGAGAGAGAGAGAGAGATGAGAGAGTGAGAGAGGAGAGAGAGAGAGAGAGAGAGATGAGAGATGAGAGGAGAGAGTGAGAGATAGAGAGAGAGAGAGAGTGAGAGAGAGATGAGAGAGAGAGAGAGAGGAGAGATGAGAGAGAGAGAGAGAAATAGAGTGTGTATAAGTGTCTAATGTGAGACATGTAAAAGACATCCAACATATAATAAGATAGAAAAAATAAGTTGATTACAAACCAATACAAATTTTGAGATATACAAAAATATATCCTTCCCCTACCAATAAATACTATCAATAGAAATGGCATGAGGCCTGAGACTAGGGTATCAATGGTCAGATGACTCCAAGATATTTGGATGTCATAGATTGCATGAAAACCCTAGGAGTAGGTGAGATAAATACAAAGAAAAAGTAGGATTAATAATAGTTCATTAAGTGATTAGCCAAAAATTATAAAGCATGTACATTATATAGTGATATATTAGGTCACCAAAAATGTAACAACTCAACTCACTATTAGAAAACACATATAGTGTATTTTCCGTAATGACCTTAACAACCCTAATCAAGTTTATTAACAGATATGAAAGAAAATTAAGTAAGAAAAAACCTACATTAACATCCCCTAAAGCATATCTTAGGTGGGTAGAAGAAATGGGTCCCACCAACAAGGCCTAATCAAGTACCCAAACACAATACAACTCCCATAAAATGAAGAAAAGGATAAAACTCATAGGAAAAAAACCCTTTCCAAAAAAATATCAAAGAAGATAAGAAGGATAAAAATCCCCATTAGAGTATACAACTAACTTAGTCATCTTGTATCCTATAAAGGGATTCCCATAAGTGACTGTGGATCACAAGTAGATGCAATAAAAGGAATAGTGAATGTGTCCACTAATTGGCTGATGGATATTTGACCAATGTGTGATTCCTATGAAAGGAATCATTCTCCTCATGCAAGGTAGGAGGCAAAATTTCTCTATTAAATGAAGGTGCAATGGGAGTAGAGGTTAAAATGGACTATGGAATACCTTGTAAATATAGAATAGGCTACCCAATATTTGATGTGTCCTAGATCAGTATACATGTTCCCTATAATTTCTTAATTGAACCAAAGGTAGGTTAATAATAAAATAACTCCTAAATATTTGTAAGGTGATAAAGATATGGTGGAGGCCTATCCCCATCACTATTATATTCATATGTATTATAAGAAGAGTCATGCTCTAATACCATGTCAAATCACTCCAAGATATTTGAATGTCATAAATTGTATAAAACCCCTAGGAGTATGTGAGAGCAATACAAATAAAAATGTTCTTCATAAAATTTCATTAAGTGATTAGCCAAAAAATACAAAGGAGGTACATTATATAGTGAGATATTAGGTCACCAAAAAGGTAACAACTCAACTCAAAAATTAGAAAACACATTAAGTGTATTTCCCCTAATGACCTTAACAACCCTAAGCAATCTAAATAACAATCATGTAGTAAAAATTTGAAGAAGGAAAAATCCTACACTAACATGGATGACCATTACTTTCCACACAATAAAAATTAGTAGGTCTTAATTTAGGAAGATCCCCTTCAAGAGCATATGGAATAAATAGGGTGTCAGCTCAATTGTTTCAAGAAGAAGGATATATGGACTATGAGCATAATAGAGTTTCCTAATATTAATAACAAAGGGTATATTATGAAATATAAATATAGGATGAACCACAAATTGGAATACATAAAAATAGGTCTTATCATTCTAAATCTAAAAATAAACTCACCCTTGATAGTATAATGGGTCTATGTATTATACTAAAATGCATCCATACCCAAAGTCTCAAAGATACAACATAAAAATCTCTCATCTTTCCCCTACATCCTGAAAATGGAGTGTAGATTCTCTATATATATGGTCGTAGAGAAATTCATAGTAAATATTGGAGCCAAAAAGAAAGTATGGAAATATGCAAAAAAAATCAAATGAAAAATAATATCTTAAGCTTGATATTTTAAAGCACAATTGGCACATGTGTGCCAATTTGGAAAATATGCCATTAAAATTTTAGGAAGACTTAAATGGATATGAAAATCTAAAGAGGATGGTTATTAGATTAGTAAAGGGTTTGTAATGAATAATAAAAGATAAATGTCATGTTAACATCTGATGAACTAGAAGATTATATCAATTATTTGTGCTCTAATTTTATTTTAAATAGTTAAAAGAAGTGTAAAGGCGATATGAATAATCAAAGTAGGTGGAACAAAAACCAAAAGGAGGGAAATTTTTGAAATAAAATTTTATTTTATTAATCTTTATAACTACCTTACCTCTCATAAAAAAAGAAGATAAAATAACCTAGGGAGGTTAACATGGATAAGAATTAATTAGTTATATAAATGTATCCATCTCCAGGTGGATTTCTTTTTCAAAATATTGAACACTCTATGAAATTTTAAAAAACAAGGTTATTGATGAATTTAATAATTTTAGTAGGTTTTAAATCTTTAAAATATTTTCATGTTGACTCTATTTTCAATAAATATAATGTATTTAGATTTTATTCTTATCAAGAAATCTACCCATGAGATCTACTAAAATGTTGAATGAATTCTTCCCTTCAACAAGATATACTTCAAGATCTCTTAACAACAACTCATTTATTTAAAATTCAACATTTTTATAAGTCTCACTAAATTTCCTTAGCATCTAAACAACTTTAATAATCTTAATAAGTTCAAGTTATTATTAAATCTCCCCACTACTCACAGTCTCCCATTCAATTCCACATCAACTAGTTATTCTTTTAACCTTCCATTAGTAGAAGTTATATAAATATCATTTCATACTTAGGTTCATGATTATATCATTTTATCTTAATCAATTTTAAATTCTTAAAGGCATACAATTATTCACCTTAATTTAAGTATGTAGGATCAACATATATCTCATGCCATTAGATTACATTTAATCTAACATAAGATTTTTTTTAAAAAGGTGGGTGACATCATCTTCCAAATAGTGCCTCACATCATAAATATATTAGATCCCTTCATGTTACCCAATAAATTCATGCTAAAAAATTATCTTAACACTTAAATATTAACAATGTGGGACCCATAATGAGTTAAATATTCAAGAGGCACATGGTCATCATGAATTGAAATATAAACATTTGTAAAGACTTATAGTGGCAATCTCACATCATAAAATTATTTTTAGATCAATGGTATGAGATATTTTAAATTAATTAATATAACATCAACCTCAAATAAATATATTTCATGTCATTTCATCATCTTTCCAACACTAATATCTAATAGTTCAATTTTAATTTATGTAAAATGTTTTTTCCTCAGTCAATTATTCAAGGTGAAAAGATGCAAAAACATCTTAGTGATGCTATAAATATGTCTGATAAATCCTATATCAATGACACCAATTATTTTGAAATAAAATGGAAGACACCAACATCTTAAAATAGCTCAATCTATGGGATCAAATTTCTAGTGTTGATGTCCTATCATCCAATCAAATATGATAAAAATTAAGGAAATATAGTGAGATAACACAATTATTTTCAATTTGTTTTTATATAGATGGGTATTTTATTCAAATTATATCTTACTTGAAATATCATAATTATATCTTTCCAATCTTAATTCATTTAAATCAATGAGATGAGTTTTTAGATTACAACTAATTGTCAAATTTTCTTGGGGCCAAACTTCTCATAGCATTAATTAAAGAGCTTCACCAACTCGAAGCAAATCATTTAATGTATAAGTAATTTAGAGATACACTAGGATTAAAATAAGGGACAAATTACCATCAAACCACTATTTTAGAGAGTATATAATATTAAAATAATTGTGTTCACAAAGATGGTATAGGCTACTCTACTCAATCCAGTCAAGTATATAAATGGATGCAATCCCAAATAAATGAGACCATGTTGATAAATTTTAAAGGACTTGTACACTAATTTATAGTATAAAATATGTCATGGTTATATAGGCATAATTTAATTATTTCAAAGTAAATCCTTAAAGTTAGTGTTCCCCTATACTCTTATACTCAGTAGTTGAGAGTATTTAATCATTCTCTTTCTCTTACATCATGTAAATTTTAATGGTATATTTTGAGAAAAATAGTTGATTTCTTAGAACTCTAAGTCCTGATATTTTATTAATTTTGTATCTCAACCTCTAATATTTTTCTATGTAATATTACTTTGATCCTTTTTATTGGAATATAATTCATATGTGAATACTTTCTATAATAGATTAAAGTTTTTATGGATCTTATTTATCTACTCTATAGTTTTTATCTTATTACTACAAATCCATCCTTATATATAGGTTGTATCTTACATTTTTCATACTATTTATTTATTTTGTGTTCACTTCCTTTATTCCATAGTAATAGTTTTATGTTTTTAAAGATAGTAAATTAGCCCATTTATTATTATGACATATCACCATAATTTTTATGCATTTATCTTATATTTTATTGTTAAATCTTTATTTATAGCATTATGAGTAATTTTAGTTAAGTATATAAGCATTAGAGTAGGAAATATAACCAACTATCTCTAAAGGTTTTCTTGAAATAACACTCTCAAACTATAAAGAGATATTATTGTTGTGTTTAAAATTTGGAATGCAACAATCAAAATTTTTAATGCATTACCAATAAGTACAATAGTATTTAACATTATAATAATTATGTGGAATGTGCATAAGATTAAACTTTTAAATTTCCTTTGAAGCATTTTTTGATAATTACACTTGGAGAATCATTTGTCTTAGATAAATTTGGGTGTTCACTAGGCATAACCACGCTTTGTTTCTTAACCCATTTTTAGAGATGAAACCCTTAGAAACTCAAGCTTTTTGATTGGAGGATAATAAATAGAGTTGTTGTCAACATGATTAATATTTTTAGAACATTTAATATATTTTTATACTAAAAATGTTTTATATAAAAGAGATTTAAAGGTGACACAAGTATGATAGAGTAATCTCTCTTTGACGTAAGAAATAAAGACCTTATAAAAATGTATTAATTTTCCAAGTCTATTGGTTAGAATATTAAGTGATGCATAAAATATTTAAATTGTAATATTTAATCACTAATAGGCTCATATTCTTCTTGGTGAAGAGAGGGAAAATGTTAAAATGTAACTCTTGGTCATTTATTGTTATTATATTATGATTAAAATGTTTATTTTGATTATAGATATGTGTGTAAAGAATCATGAGCCATGTGATGAAACCAATCTAAGGATTAAAATGGTAAGCTTTTATCAAATACTTTTGGTAAAACTTTGTCATTAATATTATATTCTCAATGAAATCCATGTACTTTATAATATGAAAATAAAGATCACCACTCCTATAAAATAATGTGAATTTAGGCATTATAAAGCTATGAGAAAATGAAGAATTAAGGAACTTACATGTTATAAGATTTTAATGTCACATTATAATTCATCTAAGAGTGATATGCAAAAATTTCTAAATTTATATTATGTACTATGTGTTGTAAGTTACCTAATTATTGCATCAAAGACAAAACTTCTCATTATGGCACACTAGGGTGCTCAAGTGGTTCATTGAGGGCTTGAATCATACCATTGACATTTTACATAGAAACACTATTCCTCATGGGTTTAGAAGATGAAGGCATATCATCATAAATCCTAGTGAATTATATTTTAAATTATTTATATTTTTAATAATTTTCCCACCATCATAGATAAGACTAAGATTTCAAAGAACAATTGATTTTAGATATTAAACAAAAAATTGATTAATATTTTCATCATTTGAAATATTTTCATCTTTTTTTTGGTATGTAGAAAAGATAAAATGTTTGCTTCCATTTAATTAATTTAAATCATGATGATACTCAATAAAATCATGTAAAATCAAAACTAATACTTGGGGTTATGTAATGAGATAGTAAAACCTAATGTGATAATAAAATTTGAAAATCCAATTCTAAGAAAGGGATTAAACCCTAAGGGTGTGAGCGTTTCAATACTATAGGTTGAATGTTTGAAAGAGTTAAGTTTCAAAATTTATATTTACCCTAATTTTATTTTATACAAAATAAGAAAACACTAGTTGCAATTAAATATATTTAATCATACATGATTTAAAGTACATAATTAAGATCTATCAATAGGATATGAAGAAAAACAAGTCCAAGTGACATAATGAAACTATACTAAATAGTGTAATATATAAAGGAATAAGGAATGATCACACCTATTTATTATTCTATAAATATGAATCTATAAAATGATTATGTTAACAATTGATCCTAAATCATAAAAATTATGCTCCTATAAAAAGTCATGAATTATGGGTGTATCATTATATGATCTCATTCTTGACATTCTCATCTAGTTTTGTTTGTCTTTTATATGGTTGTATTTTTCCTAATATGGTTTTACAAGATAATGTATTTGTAACATGTGCAATGCCACCTTATTTTTATGATTATGAATTTTATTTGTGTATTTATTGGGTAGAATGTGCATAATAGAATAATCTCCTATTTAACCTAGCCTATAAATATAAATAAAAACAAAAGTAAAGAATTTAAGCAAGTATCAAGGTAATGTTGTAGACTATGTACCTGCATACTTGGAATCAGATCTCCATATATTTTTTTGAGTGTGTAGATGGAATATATTGAGTGAGGTTTTTAAAACTCCTCTTCCCTATAAGTGATAATGAAACTATTATAGTTTAATACATTCCTTTAGCACAATGTAAATGATGAGAGACCTAGATAGACTAGCAATGTAGTAAGTATCAATAATTTGATGCTTGGCCCTTGGATTGACCTTTAACGTAACTTATCTTGAAGATTTATTATATTTATGGATATATCTCTCTATGAATATCTATCATACTCTTTCCTCCTCTCTCCTTTGAATGGTTTGATAAGATATTTTATATATAGGTTCATCTATGATAACTTATGCATGCTACCTGACTTTAAAAATATATAAAGTTATAGTTAAAAGTGCATGATCAATGGAAAAGTGTAAATGGGTCTACAAATATTAAGTAAAAAAAAATGTATAATGTGTATATTTTTTCAACACAGACCTTTACAATACACATGTTTGTCATAGGAACAAGTTAGGCTTTATTTTTTAGGCATGCTAGATAATAGGTAATAAATAATCCAAATGTGTTAATTAATACCTCTTTATAAGTTTTTAGGTTATATTTAGACTCAATTTACCAAGTGTATACCTATGTGGAGTCATGATTATCCTAATAATAGGCTAAAATGTATAAGTTCTCTAGATATGGTAAGTTAGAGATAATAAAATGTGAACTAGGGTCTTGTTCCAAATTTTTGTCTAAAAACTAAAACTATAATTGATAAACAAGTGAACTAGTTTTGAAGAAAACCCATTTTTTATATTCCTAATCAAGTAGAATAATTTATCATCTGGATATGTGACATGCAAAGCTAAATAGTTCATGTAGAAGCATCCATAGTTTTTAAATATCGATGTAAATGGTTTTTTAAGGAGAAAGGGCTTGTTAGGACCCTAATATTATATATTCATAAGTTTACTAATTTTATTGGTGCTTTTCTTATGGAATTTTTATCCTTAATATTTTAATTTATTACTTTTAGTTGTTTTCTTAAAATGACGTAATTAGGATGAAGGGGTGTGATCCACTTAATTGTGTCTATAAATAAAAATGACAAAGGATTTTCCAAATCATATTTAGTCTTATTAATAAATTCATTCATTTAGTATTTTAATTTATATAGGTTTACCCCTTAAAGTGGTGTTATATTTGAGTGCCCCTTGTTTTTGTCTTAGTAAATATCATAACACCAAACCTAAGGAACAAAAATTGAGTGACCAAAGGGACCCACACAAAAGAGGTACCAAAATCATAGTGGTTTAATGTTCCTAGTCTAACCAAGAGTGTATTACTATGCTACTAGTAAAAATTCATAAACACAAAACATAAAGGGGGAAAGGTAAAAAACATAGAAAGAGGAAGCAAAAGAGGCCCATAACATAGGAAACACACACCAATAAGAGTATAATATGAACTGGTAATCAATAAACACATAATTATCCTAAATCAATGAAATTTGACATGTAAAACTACCCCCATAGATAAAATTAGATCTCTACACAATGCCCCTCTTTGATGTGTGTGCATACATATTGAATTAGAACAAACATGTTTTCATGGGAAGGATCATAGAATATGTTTCATCCATCACTTGTTATATTTATAAAATCAACATACGAATGATGGTGATTTAAAATTAAAAAATAAAGATATATTACCTTGGTGTCACCATGAAAAATCATGAAGATATTTGCATAAACATCCACTCTCCTATATCTAGAATATCCAAACTTGTGTACCTGAAAACATATAGGAAACATTTTTAATCAAATGAATATATATATGAAAGTAATTATTGAGATAAATGAGAGAAAATGATAAATAATAATAAATTCACCTAATAGTGTGAGAACTGTGAATTTTTATATATGACATCCATATCTCATAATTTGTATTGAATTCGAATGTGTGTCTCACAGTGAGACCAAGTGAATAATTTTGTGTACTCTCATGTGATTGCTTCCAAATGTGGGACCAATGGAGATTATTTTACTATGTACCACCACATGATTATTTCCAAGTGTGAGATCAATGTGTGTATGATTTTTATCATCATATAATTGGACAATTAAAAACTAAAAATAAGTTGATTGTATGCCCCCTTTTTTAGGTGTGGAATGAACCTATGAATCACATATATTAAAATAAATGGATTACATATAACACATGTATGATAATAAAAATAAAGAACTAATATGTAACATAATAAGATACCATTAACAAAGAACATGCAATAATCAATTTGGTATGTTTATGTTTGAGTTTAAGTTATATAAATAAGATATCATCATGAAAACATATATTTATAAAGGACCTTTTCTGTGTGTCTAATTCTGAGGTCATATAAGAGTAGTAAGGATTTTACCCTGGATGGGAAAGGTATTGGAAATAAAATCATACTAATAATAGGTTTCCCCAATGTGGTAAATTTATATTCAATGTAAGTAAAATTATTATGCCCATTTATGATAAATATATAATAAATTTAAGCACACCAATGGCATACCCAACTGTAATAATGATATAATAAATGAAACACTAAATTATCATGTCCCAATATAAGTAGTGTATTAGTAGATATATTAAATGAAAAATTATACATGGAACCTTACCCCAATAGATGAATGATATGAATCATGGAAATATATAAAATAAGTAGGAACATATGCATAATATGGATCATGGAAAATCAAGGTAAATTGTGTATGATAAATATCATGGAACCAATCATATAATAACATCAATTAAATAGATCAAGCATGGAAGGCCCATTATAAGCACACTAACATTTAAAATAAATAAGTAAAGTAGAAAAATTAATGTCATTTAAAACAAAAAAACACAAGCATGTGATAAAAAGTATACAAAGGAAGCAAGGAACACTCATATAAAATACAAGGAAAATAAGAGAAACATGAAAAATAAGAAGTATATGAAGGAAACACCTCAATAGTATATTAAAAAAGAGAGAAATAAAATCAATACATATATGAATCAATCATGTTAGGAACTCTAAAATTAAGGAAATCATAGAGGAAGAAAAACACTCACATAAATAAGCACAAAGAAACATTGAAAACACAAAAAATATAATATGAGTATGAACATAGATATAAATATAGTTCAAGTAATAGATATGATAGATCAAGATATATAATCACATGAAAACCCAATATTTTAAAGGAAACCATGAAATATAGAACATGAAACACTACAATGATGTGCCCCCAAAATTACCTTACAGTGAGTATGCAAGGTGCCCCTAGCCAATTATAAATACATAATCATATGTATATAATTGTAGATCTTGCATCCAAATCAATAATACCATCAATATCATGAGTATAAAAAATATAACCACTATCAATATGTGGATACACATAAATACATATGTCTCATACACAACACATAAGGTGAATACAAAATCATGTAAACAATAAAGTAAAACATAATATAATATTTGGGGCCCTATGTTTTTTGTAGCCCAGATTAGGCTTTGATTCACTCATCTCCCCATGAATAGTTGGGGATTGGATCATATTAGACTCAAATATCATTTTTATATTCATATTTGAGAAAATCAAGTTGAGTTGCATTCTGGTCTAGAAGCTTGGGTAGTTAGGATCTTGGGCTATTAGGTTATGGTTTTTCCCTATTAGTACCCCATGTGAAGGGTTTTAATGCATTTTACATTTAATATTTACTATTATCTTTGTCAATATAGGGTGGTTAACCCTTCAAGAAATTAAGCCATGTTTGAATTTATATTAAAGGATTTTGATCTAATCTGTATTGATAGAAACATTAGAATAGTGTAAAATATGAGTAAGGTGATTAAAATCTTAGCTCAACACTTGAAGATAAAGAGATGATCTTATAGCTTTAAGATTCAACCTCTTTATAGAGGGAAGAGCATGTTTCATCTCTAGAATTAAAACATTCTATTATTAGTCTTAGGAGTGAAATTTTTTGTCTTTACATTCATGAGAAGGGTTTAAAACTAATCTTTAACTCAAATTTCAAACCTTTCAAGGATAATATTTAGAAGGAGACCCATTTCCTTGATCATGGAGAATGTAATATAGAGGTTGAGAGGCCTGCCAATGTAATCAAAAGAATATTTTATCATCAAGCTAGAAATTTTCATGCATTCGCCCTATAATCCTACTCTAAAATGTTCTATGGATCCTTGAGGGGATCCTTTACCATTTTTAATCATGGTTTCCCTATGGAATCCATTTCAAGTTCACCTTGTGGTTTCCCTGTGGATGCACCTTTCAATATTCCAAAGCTCTTATTTTATAAATGGTTTTTTATCAGACTCTAAGTGGATTCCTTCTCAAGATAGTTCTTTGGTTTTTTATAGGAATAATTTGTTGGTTTATATTTGGACTCTCAGAAAGATATACTTTTTTGGTTTTTGGGTCCCATTGGGGACCCCACAAGGTTTCTCTCTCTTCATTTGACTCCATATACTTGTAACTCCATTTGTGTTCAATATGGTTACTAATCCATCCAAAATTATTCTATTGGTCCCCTTAAGACCTAGATGGTTTTCTTTGAAACCTAGGCCTCCTGCTTCACTAGTTCAAACTAGTTTTTACTCCAACTAAAATTGAGTAGTTCCTACACTAGTCAAAAATAGTTGTTGCCTTTTTCATTATTTCTATTCCCTAGAGACTTGGGCCTCCATATATGCCCAAGATGGTTATAGATATAATAAAATACTATAATGGTGGTTTCCTTATTTTATTTATTGGGATTGAGTCCGCTAGGGGATCTTGATAAATATTTTAGAGACTTAGGCCTCTCTCCACATTCGTCCAAGCTAGTTTCTGGTCTAGCTAAAACTAGCTAGTTCCCACACTAGACAAAAGTGGTTATTTATCTTTATATTATTGTACCTTATTTGATTATGTCATTTTTACTATTTTAATTATTATTTCCTCTTTTGTTAGGTCCTTTTTATTTTCCTAGTGATCTATATCCTCTTCTATCTTTTGTATGCTAGGGGGAGACCCAGACTTCTTGATGTGTTTGGGATGGGTTCCACACCAATCAAAAGTGAGTTTAATTTAATCTAAAAATAATATAATATCTAAAAGTTGAATTTTAATAAATATCAGTTTTTAGAGAAGCTAAGAATAAAATTTATGGGGTTTATGATAATCACAATAAGATATGAAATTTGAAGCACTACGACCATAAGTAATATGTACTGGACATGTTGGAACCCATAAAAATTCAAGATTATCATAGTTATTTGTTATATTATTAGTTTTATATATAATATATCTCATATAATTATTTTATTTATCTTTTATACATATTATGTGATGATTGATCCCTTATTGGAATCAATTTATGTATCTGTACTTGATGTACTTATTTTTTAGGAAACCATTTTAATAACTTTTTTGGTTCTCATTTGAGATTCTTTTAACTTAGATTGAAATTTTAAAAATTATTTATCCCTTTTATTTATAATTACTTTACCTTGTGTTTTAATTATGCTTTTTTTGTAATGGTAATAACATTGTGCACAATGAACTAAATTGAAGTCATAAGCTAGATCTAAGATAATACAATAAACTATAGTAAATTAGATATGAACCATGTTAAAAACTAGATTGAAATTACCAAAAATTATTTTGAAGAAGTAATGTAAATGAAAAATAGATAAACAGGATGGTAACAAATATACATGTGGAATGTTCTATGAATTCAATACTAGAAACAAAATCTGAAGTTGATTGTATTAAAAACTTACAAATCTAATGGCATTATATTGTTGGGTCATAATTAGTGGAATGTTAATTGTGTCTTAATAAGAATTGATAGGTGGAAAATTATTTATATTTTTTGTTATTGATTATGTACCAAGGAATTGATTGTGTCATTTGTTGATTTATGTCTTGTGCAATTTTATGAGCTGGTGTGCAATCTGATGATGAACACAGTAGTGGATTCACTTTGTGAAATTGAAGGATAAAATATTTTGTAAATATCCTCATATAGTTTTTGAAATAATATTTTAATGTATTCATAAAATAGTGTGTGAAATTTAGATAACTTTAAAAATTTCTTGAGGAGTTGCAACTACATATTACACATGCAAAGAGTTAGAGTCAAGGTAGTTATAGTGCATGTGAGTAAAATATCAACCTGAGTGAGAGATTAAAGTTTATATTTTATTATTATAATAACAAAATGAAACTATATGAACTCATAATTTTGATATTTTAGAACAATGTGATAATGGAAAAAGACTTGGATTTTACATAGATGTAATAAAGTATCTGTGTAAGATTCTTGACAAGAGTACAAAGGAATGGAATAAAAGTGCAACTCAAACTTAAATTTAAGTAGATATTTTGAGATCACTTGGTTAGTATCTTATGATATGTATATATGTATTAGAATATATTTGAATATATGAGGCTCTTTATGACACATCAGACATAAATTTACCATGTGGAATAGTGACATGTGAAATTCAAGGAACAAGAAATCAAACATATAAAAAATGGACCCGTAAAAGGAATACGGATAAAATTGATAGACCAACAATTTTGACCAAATGTAAAAAAGGTTTGGAATGGAGGTAAAATTAAATGATAATTGAGGAATATAATTATGAATGTGACAACAAATAGATCTAAGATTAATATGAGTAAATCTACATGGATCAAAGCTAGATAAACTCTAATGTGAAAAAAAAGTGTTCTAAAATGGCCAAATATACACAAGTGGACCAAGTTTAATAATGCATGACAAAGATATGGTAAAAATGGTGTTATAATAAAATTAAGTGTCTACATCTTGATGTTTGTATTTTATACATTTATGTATAATAAAATTTAGTTATTTAATTTAATTTATCCATATTTAACTAGGCAAAGCATTATATGATCCAGTAACGGGAATCATATGAAATAGATTTTGAGTTATTTTTTACCCCAATATAATATATAAAATAGCATAAAAAAGGGGTTCTATTCTAATACCAATATGTCATATGATAGACTTAAAATTATAATCCAAATCATCTAAAATGCTAAATAAATTATTAATTGCATGTACTCAATTTTGAACCATTATCAAAACTTATTTTATTTATTTATTTTCCATCTATAAATGCTAATTTAAATCATTTTCCACCATAATAACTATCATGTACCATATCCTCTTCACTAAACACAATTTGAGTAAATTTGCCTTTCTTCTTGATTCAATAAATCTCTATAATAAAACTATCAATTGAAAGTTGTTGTTATTCCACATGAACATTTTTATGCTTAGGTTTGTTTACCATATAAACCTTATTATAATTAGGGTAAATATTATTTAAAATGGGTCCTCAAATACATCATAGAAAAACATTACTTATCTCTTATTTATGATTTAAATTAATTTAAATAAAAATATATATTACCTTACTACACGAGTTAACGAGGGTCATGTATTTAAATATAAAAATTAATAAATACAAAATTTCTTCTTGATTTATGAAATTTTATTAGTTTTTAATCTAAAAATTCAAACTTGTACTTATTTACTAGAAAAATATTCTTTCTAGTTTGTAACTCTAATGTAAACATTAGAGTTTTCATTATAATTATATTTTCTCTACTTATTTACTAAAAGTTTATACTTTCTAGTTTGTAACTTTGATGTAAACATTAGATTTTTCATTATAATTATATATTATCTAGATAAATTTTATTTTATTTTATAAAGTTTCTTTTTTAGTGTCAAATTACTTGTGTCGCAGACTTTACAATACTTATTGTTTTAAACTAAATGTTTAACTTTTCATTACAATCATTTTGTTTACTTTATTTAAGTTTACAATTTTTAGATTCATTATGATTTCTCTCTCTAAATCTAGTCTCTTCTATTATGGAAATCATTGTTATTATACATGACTAAAATAAGTAGGGTTAAATTAACTATGGTGAGTTAAATTTAGGAGTTAGTAACCTTTATTCTAATATATTAAAAAATATAATAAAATTTTAGTTTTATATGAGGTCACTGTAATGATGATGGAATATATTAAGTTATTTAATTTAGTTTTAGATGTGTTGGGACAAACATACTTCCATTTTTTAATTGGGACCCCTTGAGAAACCCTAGATTTATAACATGGAAATTTTAGCATATCAAGGTATTTTTATAGAATTATAAGATCATGCATTTTGTTAAAAGGTAGGCTTATGTGGTTGTGATTTGATTTAATTTGTGCTAATAGTGCTAATAAGGTTCATTTGGATTTTAGTTTTAGGTTCCATGGCATGTGATCCAAATAATTCTATCTTCCAAAACCCTAGCAAACCCTCGATTCAAATTTGAATAAAGGTGGGAACCATTTTAAAATTCATTATGGACTTAAGTATAAAATGCACATTCTAGGTTTATCCATGTTTTTTAACACAACTTAACTAGGAAATGAGATCCCCTTTATTATTTCCTCTTTTTCTAAAGTTCTTTATGGCCTAACCAATGTCATCATGTATGGTTCCTTTTAATATTTCTAAGCTTAGCCTAAGGTTTTAATACTAAGGCCCTAACATATTCATTAATACAATCATGAACTTAGTCTTAATAACTTAAGCCTAATTTTTTATTGTCTCTATGATCCTAACATTAACTTCCTTATGCCTTTCAATATCTTATGATTATCACTTTATCATGGCATTTGATCCAATGAAGTGAGAAAAAACCAAACTTAGGATTAAATATCATGCATCTTTGGTGATCTGACTATCTATGCCTACTCACCAAATCTCAATCAAATGAAGTGAAGCATAATTGGAAATTCAAAAGGATATAAGAGACCCAAAAGGTAGACACATAGTGCCATTGCATTTGAAGACTAAAATTAAAGGGGCCCACTTGGAAAAAGTGACAAATCAAAATAAATCCCTTGAATCAATATCCCATTGGCATTCCCTTATCATGGTATTTAATCCAATGGAGTGAATTAACATTGAGACCTTAGGAAGCCCTATGGAAATGCCAAGTGGTGTCTTCGCCTTTGGTCTTGAAGATTTTAATGATATTAAAATTGATGTTCACATGACCATCATCTAAACATTCAAAAATATGAATTTCATGCCCACACAATCATTGATTTTAAACCCATTAAAATGAGATTTTCCTTAGCTTAAATTCAACATCTATGTCACCAATAATTGATGCCTATGAGGGTGTATTTGACAACAATGAGACCATCAATTTTAACCTAATGAAATATCTTATGCAGGGTCAAATAACATTCCAAGATCCTATTGGAAGATCAAAAATGGCCTTATAAGCTAAGGAAAATACTCAAAATATACTCAAAATGGAAGGCTTTGATTTTCAAAATAAGGATACATATGAGAAATATACCTAGCCTAAGTCTATGATCTAAGATTCACATTGATTTTTTCCCTATGTAAAAGTTAGATTATAATTTCATGTTGAACCTATTTTGAGCATGGTTTGTGACACATGGCATAAATATTTTAGCTCCATATTTTCATTGTGTTTATTAGACACAACTCATACATTGACCTAGAGTATTTATACTTTAACCCCCTTTTCATAAGAAAACTTAGGCATAAATTCCTTAACCTAAGGTTTATTTTTCACCTAATAAACACAAAACAAACATTATCTTAAGGAACTTAAGTCTAAGTCATTATTTTAATAATATATTGGCTTAACATCTAGGCATTTTTTATAGATCAACAGTTCATGCTTTGTTGTTGTATTTAATCCAATAATGCTAGGATGCCCAAAGACTTTTTATTAAGGCCCTGACAACCCATGAAACTAATTCATGGCAAAAGTACATTCAAGGTAAAGCTATCAAGATGATCTGACACTTTAAACTTAATATTGGATTTTGATCCAATGATGTGAAGGTGCTAGTGACTTTTCAAAGGCCCATGTGCTCACTATGTGGCCAATGATTATTACACAAAGGACTAACGTAAGATTTGGAGCATGGGGAAGGTACGTAAAGTGACAAGTGTCACAACCATAGGGTTTATAATGGAAATACATAATCCTATCCAAGGACCCAAATTATGATCAGTGGCTCATGTTAATTTAGGATTTTGATCTTATGTTGTGAAATGAAGAAGTTATTTTTAAATACCAAGGGCTAGTGTTCAAATGTCATTTATGAAAAATGCCATGAAAGGTCCAAACTAGTGCCACATAAGCACTATGCAAGCAGAAAAAGATAAAACTCAAGATTTTATGGGCTCAAAAACATAAAGGTATAAAGGTAAATGTCCAAATCAAATCTAGGACATGTATAAGCCAAATCATATATATATTCTACCATTAAATATCCCAAACCCTAAACCTTGCTTAAAAGTGACCCAAGTGGATTCAATTTGTTAAAATTTGATCAAATGATAACTCAATTATGTTTCTAATCACAAGAGATATTTCACAAATATCATTTATAATCTAGTTTAAACAATTAGCAAGGATAGGGACCATGACAGCTATCAAGTAGCAATTGAAGGAAGATATAAAGCTCTATTTTACAATATATAATGAGGGTCTAATATTCAAGGATACAAAATTGGACCTCATAGCATTGAACATCTAAGGAATTAGGAATTGGGCCTATCTATGTTTCATGATAGAATATTTGTAACCCATTTCATAATAAAAATAGTGGAATGCCATCATGAATAGGTGATATTACAACCTAGTTTTCCAAATGGTGGACCTTCATCATGCCATGGCAAAACTAGAGGTATTACATTATATTGATGTCCTTGACCCCACATTTGTTGATTGTAAAATAGATAATAAATGGATCATTAGGGAATGGAACTCAAAGGGGGTAGCATAAATTTCCCTTATTGATTTTGAGAAGTACTACAAGCTCTCTCTTCCTTATGTGGAGATTTCCAAGGTCAAAGAGTGGACTAGTAACTATGACCTAGACCATGTCCTCAGACCCTAGCTCTACCAATAACCTCACATCTTTAGAATCCTTGATGTAAAAATACCTATCATCCAATTCAATTAAGGCATTAGGATAATAATGACCCTATTGAACTAATCCTTTCATGCCATTTTACATACATATGTGAATAAGATATGGTCCCATATGTGTACTTCATGATAGAATAAAAATTTACCCTTGTAATTGGAGACTTAATCAGTATTTTCCTAACCAAGCAATTCAATGCCATCAAAAGAAAGACCTCAAATCAATTCTTTATGATGTCATACCTCCTTGACACCCTTTTATCCTCAACCACCTTCCCTAGGATTATTAATTGGTCCATAGATGGTAAGATAACCATCTTTTACTATTATTCCAAGCTATACATCTTCAAGTATAATAATCACATGTAGTCTATTTGTGACTACATTTATCCTTCTATAGTGGAGGCCATCATAGGTGTTCCTATGCCTAGGCTCTACCCCATGATCAAGAGATATGTTGAAATGATATGGGATGTATGGTATTATCCTAATTACACAATCATCAAGATAGAAAGAATCATGAGAAAATCTTACAAGCTACCGATGTATGTTCTAAATAAGTTTGTAGGGTAGGAAATTGCTTCCCAGCTCATCCATGGCATTAATAGGACTTGTAAAGAGAAAAGGAAGGGCCTACTCTACTTCTTCCCATTAAATATTAGGATATTTATAATAAAATACTAGAAGCAAGTGGAGGTTATATACACATAAAAGGATTCATTTGGCTTCCAACTAGAGCAACTCTAGATGTGGGATCCAAAGAATGTAGTTGGAAACCATTTGAGGGAAAAGAAGCTCCCAAATATAGAATATTTACATCATATTGGTGTCCATGACACCATATATATTAGGGATAATAACTATGAGTAAGTATTGGCCAAGATCCAAGGCCATAACATTAATATTGGGCATAGATTGGTTAAGAACAATAAGCCATTTGGGGAAACATTAAAAATACAACCTTTTTAATACCATTTACTACTTGGGCCATCTAGAATATCCCATCAGCAACCTTAGATAGAGTAGCCACAACCCCAATAGTAGGTTGAGAAAGCGCAGGATAAATAAGGAAAAGGGAAGGAGAAGGTTGAAGAAGTGAATCTATAAGAGAGACCTAAGGAAGGGCTCCTACCTTTTACATTGACCCAAAGGCCACCTTCCCCAATTCAATACATAATTATGATAGCCATGGAACCAAAAGAGACACTTGAGGGTTCCCTCAAGGAAATTGTAGAGGCTTTTGACTCTGACAGGGAAGAGGGGCCCAAAGAAGACACAAGAAAAGAGCTAGTCCTAATAACATCCCATGATAAGAGAAAAGTAAAACTAGCACTGGTCCTTATGGTACCAAAGAAGAGACCTAGGTTCACCTTCACTCATCCCACTAGTGAAGTAAATCTATTCAGTTACTAGTTCCCAATCCATAAACCACTCATTCAGGATTGGTTCACCTATGGGAAGTTACAAAAGATCCCCTCTCTTTCTCACTCTTGGGCCATGATGAAGGTTACCAATGTTTTAGTACAATATGATATGAAGCCTTAGATAAGGGATATATGAAGGAGTAAGAAGAAAGAATAATTGTGTCCATTAAAGGGCCAAAAGGCAAAAAGATAAATGATCTGAGAGCATCTACTAGCTCAAGTGTAGAGGTCCCAAAACCTCCCTAATTCAAGGAACCGGTCACTACTATCCATTTCAACCTTAAAAAAGTTGGATTGGAAAAAATAAAAAACAAGATAGCTATGGTTAGGATAGAGTGATTCACCTTTTAGAAGGTGGAACCATTTATGGGACTAACCCCAGTAGGGGGCCAATAGCTTAATGAGGCTACAATTCATGAGGAAGATGTGGAAACTCTAATTGAATCCCATTCAATGCAAGCTAAAGTAAGAGTCCAAGGTATGAAGCAAAGGATCCAAAATTTGGAGAGAGAAAAGGAAAACTTGGAAAAATAGGAAATTCTATCAATGTTAGATATAATAATCAAGATATTTGACAAGTCATTTTATGACATGTTTGAGCCACTTAAGTCCATGAAATTAAGGCAAAGTGCATTAGAAGGGTAATGTGAACTAGTCAAGAGTTTAGTCACCCTGTGGCAGGCCTTTTAAGGATAAAATAGCTCAAATCCTCAACATTCAAGCAAAGAAGTAGACCTCAAACTTCAAGACCATCAATTTTGGGCATTTGAGCACAATTCTAGGAATTGTGATTGATAAAGTTTAGAGTTTGATCACATGTCATAATATGGAAAGGGTCTTAAAAGAATACAAGGAGCTAATTTCAAGAATTGAATAACTTCTTGTGACCATGCTTACATAGACTTCATAACCTAATGCCCTTGGGTCATTAGTGATGAGGAATTCAAGAATAGGGCTAATTTGGTAACCCAAAAAATTTGAGGAAAAGGCCAAGGAAAATCCAAGGGTGATAAAAACAAAGTCTTGGGAATGATACTCAATGCAAGGGAAAGAATAAATGAAGCCAAGAGTATCAAAGAGGCCATGGATAGGAATGACAAAGAATTTGACGACTTGGCATATCAAGAAGAGGAGTAGTTCATGAAACCTATTGTGGACCTATACCTAATTAATGAACAACATGAGAGAGTAATGATCATCCTCTAGCAATGACAGCTAGGAGCCCCACCCTCAAATTGAGCATATTCTATTTTATAAAGTTTTGTAACATTTTGAAGTAGAATATCCCATTGTAAAGGCATATGCTATTTTTTTAGCATATTGGCCTCTGGGTTAGTATAATTGGGAAAAGCACATGTATTTAATAACTTTTAAGGATAGTTAACCTTATCTTTACACACCTATATTTTGTAACTGACTGGTATACTACCTAATCTTCCTATAAAGGCATGTATTACAATTGTAAATGGGAGAGATTTTTGAGCAAATCTTGTATACTTGAAGTAATTAATAAGATCAATAAATTATGAAAGGATTGTCTATTTTTGATGTGTTAATTTCTAATATAGCATTTCTCTCAATTGTTAGTAAAGGTCTTGAATCTAAATATTATCTTTGAATTCTAATTAGCATTCTTTAATCACAGGGTTTTTTATTTGTTCTTGTGCTATATTAGTTGAAAGATCTTAGGTCCTACTTTATTTCATTTTTCTCTATATTCATATGTACAATTGATATTTTATTATAGTAGTAAATCTTTAAAATAGACCCAATTCTTACTTGTGATTCTTAAATAGTTTCCTTTGAAGTTTACCTAATATATAATGAGATTTGAGATTAAGTTATGTCAAATTATATATTTGTTAAATGTAAACCCAAGTACCATTGATACTTTGTCATAATGTTCAGGACTAAAATTAGCAATCACTCATTTCTTTTCTACTCTACCCTTCTCTTTACTCCTTTTTTACACCAAGACCAATTTATTTTTAGCCACATTATATATATCCACTTATATTAGTCTATAGATTAAAATAGGAGCATAACTCACTAATAATTAATAAATATTCACAAATAATGGGCCAAGGTGGCTCATAACCACCAAATTATATAAATATTATGGAGTAATTATCTTACTCTATTGTTATTTCACCATAGGCACCTAGATTATAAAAACTTACAACTCATGCTTTGACTTTTCCAAATTCTAAAATGAGAAGTGTTCTCTAAACACTATTAGAACCTATGCTATATTTAGAAAAATCAACAAGATAGCTCCCATTGGCACAAGAAGGAGGGCCAAATTCTTTGAATCTTTAATGATCTTAGTTTGTTTCATCTAGAGATCAATATATCTTTGGTTTTTGAATGAATTATTTGCTTTAAAGTATAAAAATCATTGATCATTACTATTTCCTATGCCCATTTATGTTTATTTTGAAGTTCTTTGAGAATTGATGCTTTTTTTGGTAGATTTATCTTTAACTTTAAAAATCCATAGTATCTAAGGTTAGAATGGTTTGTTTTTATCAAAGGTGGGCATATATTTCATAGATCTAAGTTCCTTTAGTATTAGACTTGATAAGATAGACCATAGTTGGGTGCGTCTTTGAGCTAATTCAATCAAAGATCAACATCCTTTATAAGTTTTCATACCACCTTTGAAAAATAAGCTCAATGTGAAAGTATAACTCTTATTATTCATAAAATTTAACTTGACACATCATATTTCAAGTAAGATCTTCAAATTTTAAGCTAGAATGACCTAAGATCATAAAAAGATCACACTCATTAACCAGAGAGCCTTTGCTTGATCTTGAGGTATACATAAGATATAGACATGATAAAGGTAGATGCAAGAGATCCAAGTCTCTTCCAACTTCACCTCTTCAAGGTACCTATTCTTTTGACCTTCATCTAGGTATGGCATGATTAGGGGATTCTTTAATTAATGTATTAGGGGCAATTCATGATCTCCCAAAGAACCTTGAGAAATATCTACCTACATTTAGTCCAACTAGAATAATAAATAATAAAGAATACATAAAGTCTTTTAAAGTTACCTTAAGGCTACTTAATGTTGTGCATGAGGACATAGGATGTAGGTTATTTCATTTTAATTTTAAAGATAGAGCTTATGAATGGTTCTTGAATTTGCTTGATAATTATATCACAAGTTTGAATGATTTTAATAATGTGTTCATTGATAAATTTGGTAAGATTGTTAGTCCCTATGTTATTTACCATATATTCACCATGATTAGAAGGGATACCAGTGAGTCTATCAGGTCATTTAATGTTAGATTTCAAAAAATGTATAGCAGAACCATAGAGCCTTACAAGCCTGATGATGTTCTAGCTTTGTAAATATAAAAAGATGTAGTGGATATTATGACCTCTATATTCTTAAAAATATCCATCCTAGGTATAGCTTCATTGGCCCAATCCCACTTTGAATCAATGACCATTAATGATCAAATGTAGTTGTAGGAAAAAATGGCTTACTCAATCCCAAATGTGAACCCACATATGCCTATGATGAATTTGTTCTCCACTAATAACCAAAATATCCTAGCCTTAAACCAACTTCTAAACTTAAATCTTAAGTCATGTGGCCCCTAATCAAAATCTAGGATTCTTGAGTCATCCTACTAATAGTTTTAATTTAGGTGATCAATGATATTTAGTACCAGCTACACATGTTAATAACAACCAAGTTCATAATTCTAAAACTTCAAAAAATGAGAATGAGTCTATATTGAAAATGGTTCAAAAATTAAGCATTAATTTCCTTCAATTATAGAAACAAGTAGGCAATATCAGAGATCACTTTGGTAGGAATTTCTCATTTCAAAGGTTTAATAGGCCAAGGAACATATTTCAACATGATATTTTTCATAATATCAAGGCTAGTGAACCATCTTCTAGTAATAAGAATATAGACATTAATCTTACTGATATTTCATTGCCTGATTATTGTAGGGTACATTACATAGCTAAGCATGGGGAAATTGATTGTATAAAATTTTCAAAGCCTTTGAGGCTTTTCAAGAGGATTTGGATACATTTTAAGTGGTTCCTGAAAAATAATGTGGTGAAGGTGCCTTTGTATCCAAGCCAACTGAGCAAGCCTTCATGGTGGACACCTTTAACTTCCCCTTTCAAGAGGAAAATGATCTTGATGAGATCCTTGAAGAGGTCCAAGCCTTTCAATAGTTCTTAAAAAATACCTACCCCTTGAAAAATAGGGATTAGAGATATCCTTTGATTACTTCAATGCCTCCAAATAATTTTGGAACTCCTCTTGATACCTCTTTAAGCAATAATCTAGAGCCACCAAAAGGGAGTACTTCTAAAACCAATGTTGAGATACCTAGTTCTTCTAGAAAAATTTGATATGACATAGTTGAGGACATGAAGAAGATAAAATATAATATCACATTTCATAAACTCATAGAGCATAGGGACCTCTTTTTAGAATCCTTGTTAAAAAATCATAGCAATCCACCCAAGATTGATCATGCCAACGTGATTATGCATAATGCCAAAGCTGAGTCTCCTCCTTTCTGACTTACTATCAAGATGTTTGGTAAGAAATTTAATAATTAATTATTATATTCAAGATAATATACCAATATCATTACTATATGTATATGTAATCAAGTTGGTTTAACACCCATAAAGTATGACAGGGTTATAACCCAATTGGAAAAGTCTAGAGTTAAGGTTGTAGGATAATTATTAAATGTTCACATGCAATTAGCTTCTAATCCTAGGGTACAATAATTCATTAATATTTAAGTGATTTTAATTACATGAAATTTAAGGAATCTTATTGAGTAAGTAATGGAGCAAGGATTTCAATGGTTACATGTCCACAGACTGCTCACATCTATAGCTACCTTGGAAGGGGGTCCCCAGTCAAATTAGGGTTGAAAGAGAACCAATAATGAAGCATATGATAATTGAGTACAATGTTATAAATAAGGGGGTCAAAATAATTAACTTAAAATTAGTGGTCTTCACCCTATAGACTGATAAGGTATGTGATCCCAAAAATTCTCATGTTGTTCTTGGATTATGGAAATTGCATTTTGATGGTGTTAAGTGTAGTGTTAGATTAGGGGTTGGTATTATCTTGACTGGTCCTACTAATAAAAGGTATCATGATTCCTATAGGCTGAAATTCCATTATACTAACAATATTTTTGAGTATGAATCCCTTGTCTTAGGTTTACAGTTTGCTAAAAAAAAAGTCAAATAACTACTAGTTTATGGGGATTCAAAACTTGTGGTCAACCAGGTAAGAAACAATTACCAGTGTAAACTTTCATACTTAAAAATATATAAGTTTAGGGTATGGGATTTGATATGATAATTTGACACCTTTGACGTCATTCCATCCCAAGAGAATAAAACCAAACTATTGATGAGTTGGAATTTTTTGTTGCCAACCTATTCCTAGCCAAGATTCTACCAATTTTAGCATTGAGTTGATCCCTTGTCTTTCATTGCCTCATAATATTAATCACTTCCAAGTTTTTAATGATTATTAGGATATATTAGATTTCATAACCAATTATTGATCATTTGATGCTCACATTATTGATGAAGCTAATAAAAATACTTCTAAGGAGGATAAATTTGATGGCAAGGTCATTCAACTGAATTAAAACAAAGCTCCCAAAGGGATGATTGCTTTAGAAAGAATTTTTTATCAAGAAAAACTTGCTAAGGATTCTAAGGTTCCTAAGTTAAATGGGAAGGATTATAATTCTATTGATCTTGGTCTTCATGATCAACCCTAACTAGTAAATGTTGGGAAGGCCTATACAAACATGGAGAATAAAAAAGCTAAGGAACTCCTTGCCTAATACAAAGATGTCACAACATGGTCCTATGATGACTTAAAGATATTTGATCCAAGGGTTGTCACACATACTATACCCCTTAATGAGAGTTGTAAACCATTTAGGTAGAAATAAAGGCCTGTGAACCTTATCTTAGAATCGATGATCTTTAAAGAGGTTAAGAGACTTTTAGATGTTAGGATAGTCTCTCCCATAAGACACTATACCTAGGTGGATAATTTGGTGCTAGTCAAGAAGGATAATGGTGAGATTAGACTTTTTATAGACTTTAAAAACTTGAAAAAAGCATTAGAGAAGGAAAACTACCCCCTTCCTTCCCTAGACCAAGTAATTCAAGTTGTTTTAGGATTAGCTATGATGTCCTTTCTTGATGGCTTTTCAAGTTACAACAAGTATTGGCTGATAAAGAGGACATGATGAAGATATATTTCACCATAAAGTGAGGGGGCTTCACTTACAAGAGAATTCCCTTTGGACTAATCAATGTAAGAGCCACCTTCCAAATATCTATGGACCATGCCTTTTAAGACATGATAGGTAATTGCATAATTATCTATATGGATGATCAAACAATTTTTATAGAAATAGGGAAGATCACTTCATACATTTACAATAGGTTTTTGAAAGATGCAAAAGGTATGACATTTCCTTAAACCCTAAGAAGATTATATTTTGTATGACTAAAGGAAAATTATTGGGTCATGTTATAACCAAATATGTGATCTTTATAGATCCTAAAAGAGTGAAGGCCATATCTAGAATATAACCTCCAAATAGTAAAAAGGAGATAAATTCATTCTTTGGAAAAATTAATTTTGTAAGAAAGTTTATTTATGGTTTTGTAAAAATAGTCAAACCACTAAATGACATGTTGAAGAAGGATGCCAATGTCACATGAAATGAAGATTCTAGAAAGGCATTCAATGATATTAAGAAGGCTATCAGTCAAGCTCCATTCCTTATAAGCTCTAATTCCTCAAGAGAATTATACCTCTATTCCTTTGTATCTAACCACACTATGATTATAATATTAACTCAAAAAATTGAAGGGTGTGACCACCTAATTGCTTTTATGAGAACTAACTTCAAGAATGCTAAGTTAAATTACTCATTAATTGATAAATAAGCATATTCATTTGTCAAGATAGTTAATAAATTTATGAATTATATACTTATAAATAAGGTTTATTCTATCTTACCTAACCCTACCACCAAACTTATGTTAAGCCTAAATTAATTGGGAGATATTAGAGTTAAGTGGATGCCAGTCTTGCATGAATATGACTAAGAGATGAAAACAAAAAAACTGGTAAGGTGCCAAGGTTTGATCTATATTATTGCTAATACTAACCCTCAGCTAAGTATTATGTAGGTTTATCAATAAAATTTTCAAGATAATGGGTGGTATGATCCAATCATACATTTGATAATTAATGGACTTGTCTTGTAGGTTTATCCAAGGAGAAAAAGAGGGACCTATTATTAAAGGTATCCCATTACTTGATCAAGTATGGGGTCTTTTATAGGATTAATTTTAAAATAATATACCTAAGGTGTGTCTCCCAAAAATAATTCACCCAAATCATGAGTACTTTTCATGAAAATCTAGGTAGTGGACATCTGTCTAGGAAGACCAAAACCCATAGGATTCTTAGAGCTGGATATTACTAGCCAACTATTTTTAAATATGCCCATAAACATGTGAGGGAATTTCATTCATGTCAAATCTTTAGCACTAAGGAGCCAAAGGCAGAAATGCCCCTACAACCAATCATGATTGACAAACCTTTTACTCAATGGGGGTTGGATTTTTTTGGTGTAATCAACTCTAAGTCATCTAAAGGTCACAAGTATGTTCTTAATACTACTAACTATTGTATAAGATGGATTTAATCTACAACCACCAAACAATATAGAACTCATGAAGTGATCAACTTCTTAGAAGAAAACATCTATACTAGGTTTGAAAATCTAGTCTCTCTAGTGTGTTATAATGGATTTGCCTTCATATCTATAGAGATGACTGAATGGGCTTATGATAAAGGTATCATACCTAAGTTTGCATCCAACCATTATCCCCAAGGGAATGGAGTCTCTGAATCTAAAAATAAGAACCTAATAAAGGTAATCAAGAAATCTACTACAAACAAGCCCAACACTTGACATAAGCTCCTTAAATTTACACTTTGGGTTGATAGGATAAGAATCAAGCAAGCCTAAGAGCCTCACCATTCTTGTTTGTGTATGGATAGGAACCCATCTTTCCTATCACTCTCAAGTTTCCCCTATACAGATTTAAGCAAAAATACATGGAGGAGAGAAAATAGCTAGCCAAACATATATTGATAGATATAATTCATATGGAATATATGCAAGATAAAAATCCTTTGTAGATTTTAGAAAATATCAAACCATAGCCAAGAGATGGTTTGATAAAAGGTCCAACATCAAGGTATTTAGACAAGGAGACCTAGTTCTCCTTTGGGACAAAGTATCTGAGCCTAAGGGAAAACATGGTAAATTCACACCCTTGTGGATTATCCCATACCAAATTGTAGAAACATTAAGAAACAACACCTTAAATCTCAAAGACTTATAAGGATAAGAGTTTACATTGCCCACCAAAGGGCAGCACTTGAAACACTACTTTTTTGCTGCTCTTCTTAGGGTCTTCATGGAGTAAATTATAAGATGATTATATTAGTATAGGTAGATTAGTTAGTTTCTTTTTATTTATTTATTTCCCATTGTTTATGCATAAGCATGTATATATTTGCTTGTTTTCCTTAGCTATTATTCTTTCCTACTTTTTGTTGTGTGTTTTTTCCTATTATTTGGTTCTTGGATTCCAATAAGTCCCTAGGGATAATCTTGAGTTCAAAAGTTATGAAATTTGACTGAAAACATCCTTCCAATTTAGAAATTAATGTATGGATCCCATGCATAGGATGACCATGGTTTTGAATCATAAAGCATAGTGTTATATCATAGAAAAATTGGTAAATACCTATGGAAAGGCCAATCATTTCATTAGACACTAACCATTGTCTTGACCTCAAACTAGTTTTAAAAAGACTTGCACTTGTGGGATGGAAAATCAAATTATCAAGGTATACCTCAAAACTATCACTTAATTAACATCCTTGCATGGGATGTGAGTTGAAACCATATATGATTTTCTAAAGATCAAGTACTTGACCAAATCCTAAAACCTAGCTATCTTAGTTCCCAACCTTGCTAAAAGCATAAAGATTTAAGAAAACACAGAATAAGGATATAACACAAAATTAAAATCTTTCAAATACAAATTATTCCATTAATATCCACTGGGTTGTGGATCCTTTGCTAGCAATGGAGTAAGGCCATAAGTGGAACCAAATGCATCTCTATTGGGGATATACATGCTTGGCTAGCAATACAAAAATGCCCAAGCCTTACCTAAGTTAAAAGCATGGTTCATGACGAGAATTTTAGAATACTATAGGTTATTAAAAGTGATTAAGGACATGAAACCTAGAAGTTGTTCCTTTAACCCCATGGAAAATATTAAGTGGAATCAAAGTGCACACACAGTCTAGATATGTCTTGGTATTTAACCTTAAAACCATAAGTGAAAGGTGTGTTTCAATTATGACTTGGTCTAGATGATGGTAATAAAATAAAGTGGATGACCTAATTATTTTTCTAATCAAAATATATAGGTTCTAATAGACTTCTATGTTTCCCCTGTGAGTCACCATTTATGGGGACCAACATACCCCAATTTTTTAATTAGGACTGCTTGAGAAACCCTAGATCTATAACATGGAAATTTTAGCATATTAGGGTATTTTTATAGAATTAGAATATCATCCACTTTGTTAAAAGGTAGTATTATGTGGTTTTTATTTGATTTAATTTTTACTAATAGTGCTAATAAGGTTCATTTGGCCTTTAGTTTCAAGTTCCATAGCATGTGTTCCCAAGAATTTTGTCTACTAAAACCCTAAAAAACCCTCAATTCAAATTTGAATAAAGGTGAGAACTAAATTGGTGGGAAAAATTTTAAAATTCATTTATGGACTTAAGTATAAAATGCATATTTTAGGCTTATCTATGTTTTTTAACACAACTTAACCAAGAAATGTGATCCCCTTTATTATTTCCCCTTTTTTCTAAAGTTCCTTAAGGCATAACTAATGTCATTGTGTAGGGTCCCTTTTAATATTTCCAAGATTAGACTAAGGTTTTAATACTAAGGCCCCAATGTATTCATTAATACAATCATGACCTTAGTCTTAATTCCTTAAGCCTAAGTTTTTATTGTCTCCATGATCTTAACATTAACTTGCTCACACCTTGCAAGATCATACAGTTATTGCTTTATCATAGGATTTGATCCAATAGAGAGAGAATAACCCAAAATTAGGCTTAAATAACATGTATCTTTGGTGATTTGATTATATGTTCCTACTCATCAAAGCCTAATCGAATGGAGTGAAGTGTAATTGAAAAATCAAAATGATATAGGAGGCTAAAAAGGTAAACAAACTGTGCCATTAAATTTGAAGACTAAAAGCAAAGGGGTCCACTTGGAAAAAATGACCAATCAAAAGTAATTCCTCAGAAAAATATCTCATAGCTATCTCTTTATCACAATATTTGATCCAATGAAGTGAATTAATACTAAGACCTTGGGAAGCCCCATAAAAATTCCAAGTGGCATCTTTGCATTTGGTCCTAAAGATTTTAAAGAGCTTAAAATTGACATTCATGTTACTATCATCTAAATGTCTAAAAAAATGAATTTGAAACCTATGTGATCATTGATTTTAAACCCATTAAAATGAGAGTTTCCCTAGATTAAACTCAATGTCCATGTGATTGTCAATTCATGCCCATGAGGGTGTATTTGATAACTGTGAGACCATCAATTTTAACCCAATGAAGTATCTTACTCAAGGTCAAATAACATTCCAAGATCCCATTTTAAGACTCAAAAATGGCCTTACAAGCTAAGGGAAATGCTCAAAATATACTCAAAATGGAAGGCTTTGATCTGTAAAATAAAGATACATATGATAATATACCTAGCCTAAGTCTATGATCTAAGATTCATGTTGCATTTTTCATAATTAACCTAAATCATAATCTTACCCTATGTAAAATTTAGATTATCATTTCATATTTAACCTATTTTGAGCATGGTTTGTGACACATGACATAAATATTTTAGCCCCATGTTTTCATTATGTTTATTAGACACATCTCATACATTAACCTAGAGTATTTATACTCTGGCCCCCTTTTCATAAGAAAACTTAGGCATAAATTCCTTAACCTAAGGTTTATTTTGTTCCTAATAAATGCAAAACAAGCCTTATCTTAAGGAACTTAAGTCTAAGTCATGACTTTAATAATGTAGTGACTTAATATTTAGGCATTGTTTATAGATCAATGGTTCCTGCTTTATCACTAGATTTGATCCAATGACATGAGGATGGCCAAATACTTTTTAACAAGGACTAAAGATCCCATGAAACCAATACATGGAAAAAGTGCATTCAAGGTAAACCTATCAATATGATCTAACATTTCATGCTTAGTCCTAGATTTTGATCTAATGATGTGAAGGTGATGATGAATTTTCAAAGGTCAAAGAGCTTGCCATGTGGCCAGTTATTATTTGGTAAAGGACTAGCATAATATTTGAAGCATGGGGAAGGTACATAAAGCACTAAGTTTTAAGACCATAGGGTTTATAATGGAAAGACCCAATCCTATCCAAAGACCTAGAATATGATTAATGGCTCATGCTAATCCAAGATTTTGATCGTATAATGTGAAATGAAGAAGGTATTTTTAAATACCAATTGCTAGTGTTTGAATGGAATTTGTGAAAAATGCCATGAAAGGTCTAGACCAGTGTCACATAAGCACCATGAAAGTAGAAAAGGAAAAAATTAAAGATCTTGTGGGCTCAGAAACATAAAGGTATAAATTCAAAGGTCTAAATCAAATCTAGGACATGTATAAGTCAAATCCTAGATATCTTCCACCATTAAAGCTCCCAAACCCTAAACCTTACTTAAAAGTGACCCAAATAGATTCAAATTTTTACAATTTGATCAAAGGATAATTATGTTTTTAATAACAAGAGATCTTTCACAAAGATCATCTACAATCTAATGTAAACAATTAGCAAGGATAGAGACCATGGTAGCTAGCAGGCATCAATTGAAGGAATATATCGAGCTCTATTTAATAATAGACAATGAGGTTTGGATATTCAAGGATACAAAATTGGACCTCATAGCATTGAACATCTAAGGAATTAGGAATAAGGCTAATATATTATTTATGATAGAAGATTTTCAACCCATCTCATAATAATAATAATAGAGGAATGTCACCATGAGTAGGTGATATTATGACTTGGTTGCTATCCAAATGGTAGGCCTTCATCATGCCATGGAAAAACTAGAGGTATTACATTATATTGACATCTTTGTCCCCATATTTTTTTATTATATAATAGATAATTAATGGATCATTAGGGAAGGTAACTCAAAATGGGTAGCCTACATTTCCCCTATTTCTTTCGAGAAGTACTACAATCTCCCTCTTCCCCATGTGGAGCTTTCCATGGTCAAAGAGTGGACCAGTAACCATGCCCTAGACTCTATCCTCAGACCTTGGCTCCACCAAGGACCTCACATTTTTATAATCCTTGATGGAAAAATCCATTTCATATAATTCAAAGAAGGATTAGGATAATAATGACCCTATTGAACAAAGCCTTTGGTTCCCCTTCAACTACTTATGTGAATAAGATATGGGTCCCATATGTGCACTTCATGATAGAATAAAAATGTACCCCTCTATTTGGAGACTTAATTAGTATTTTCCTAACCAAACAACTTAATGCCATCAAAAGAAAGATGTCAAATCAATTCTTTATGATTTCATACCTCCTTAATGCCTTCTAGCCTCAACCACCTTCCCTAGGATTAGGAATTGGTCCATAGAGGGAAAGACAACCATCTCACATTATTATTCCAAGATGCAAATCTTTAAGTACATGAATCACATTTAGCTATTTTGTGACTACATTTATCCTGCTATAGTGGAGGCCATCACAGGTGTTCCTATGCCTAGGTTCCACCCTCTCATCAAGAGATATGTTGAAATGATAGGGGATGTATGGTATTATCCTGATTGTATAGTCATCAAGATAGAAATAATCATGAGCCAACCTTACAATTTGCTAATGTATATTCTAACTAACCTTACAAAGTATGAAATTGCTTCTTATCTCATCCATGGCATTGATAGGACTTGCAAAGAGAAAAGCAAGGGCCTAATCCACCCCTTCCCCTTGAATATTAGGAGAACTATAATAATATACTAAAATTAGGTGGAGGTTATGTCCACACACGAGGATTCATTTGGCTTCCGATTGGATGAAATCTAGATGTAGGATCCAAATAATGTAGTTGGCAACCATCTTAGGGATAAGAATCTACTATATCTAGAATACATACATCATCTTGGTGTCCATGACACCATACATATTAGGGATAATAAATATGAAGAAGCATTAGCTAGGATCTAAGGCTATAACATTAAGCTTGAGCACAGATTGGTCAGGGACAATAAGCCATTCAGGGAAACATGGAAAATGCACCATTTGCAATACTATTTACTACTTGGTCCATCTAGAATAGCCCATGATTAACCTCAGATAGAGTAGCCACAACCCCAATAATAAGTTGAGCAAGCTCAAGATGAACAAGGCAAAGGGAAGGAGAAGGTTGAAGAAGTCAAGATAGAAGAGATACTTGGGGAGGGGTCCCTACCTTCAACACTACCCTAAATTCCACCTTCCCCAATTTAATACATAAGCATGATAGCCCTGGAACTAGAAACGACACTTGAGGGTGCCCTCAAGGAAATTGTAGAGGCTTATGAATTTGATAGGGAAGAGGGGCCCAAAGAAGACATAGGAAAAGATTTGGTCCCAATAACATCCCATGAGAAGAGAAAATTAAAACTAGCACTAGTCCCTATGAGACCAAACAAGAGACCTAGGTTCACCTTCACTCATCCCACTAGTAAAGTAAATATATTTATTGAGGAGTTCCCAATCTATGGACTAGTCATTCTTGATTGGTTCATCTATGGGAAGTTACAAAATATCCCCTCCCTTTCTCACTCTTGGGCTATGATGAAGGTTATTGATTTCTAGTACAAGATGATATGAATCCTTAGATAAGGGCTATAATGAAGGATTGAAAAGAAATAAGAATTATGGCCATTAAAGGGCTAGAAGGAAAAAAGATAGATGATTCTAGAGCATATAATAGCTCAAGTGTGGAGGTCCCAAAACCTCCCCAATTTAAGGAACTAGTCACTACTATCGATTTCAACCCTAAAACAACTAGGTTATAAAAAATAACAACCAAGACAACCATGGTTGGGATGGAGGAATTCACATTTCATAAGGTGTAACCATTTATGGGATTAATCCTAGTAGGGGGATAACATCTTAGTGAGGTTACAATTCATGAGGAAGATATGGAAAGTCTAATTGAAGCCCATTCAGCATAATATAAAGTAGGAGTTTTAGGTATGAAGCAAAGGATCTAGAATTTGGAGAGAGAAAACAAAAACTTAGAAAAATAGGTAATTCTATCAGTGTTAGATACAAAATAATCAAGCTAATTGACAAGTCATTTTATGACATGTTTAAGGAACTTAAGTCCATGAAATTAAGGCAAAGTGCATTAGAAGAGAAATGTGAACTAGCGAAGAGTTTAGTCACCCTATGACAGGCCTTTGAGGATAAAATAGCTCAACTCCTCAACATTCAAGCAAAGAAGCAAATCCCAAACTTCAAGACCATTATTTTGTGGTATTTGAGAACAATTTTGGTAATTTTGATTGATAAAGTTTAGAGTTTGAGTGCATGGATTAATGGTATGGAAAGGGTCCTAAAAGAAGACAAGGAATTAATTACAAGAATTAAACAACTTGTTGGGACCATGCTTATAGAGTTTGCACAACCCAATTCCCATGGGATCATTAGTGATGAGGAATTCAAGCATAGGGATACTTTGGTAACCCAATAAATTTTAGAAAAAGGCCAAGGCAAATCTAGTGGTGACAACAATAAAGTCTTGGCCATGATACTCAATGTAGGGGAAAGAATAAATGAAGTTAGGAGTATCAAAGAGGCCATGGATAGGAATGACAAATAATTTTATTTCTTGATGGATCAAGAAGAGGAGGAGATTATGAAACTCATTATGGACCTAGACCTAATTGATGAATAGCATAAGAGAGCAATGAGCATCATCTAGCGGCAATAGCTAGGGACCCCACCCTCAAATTGAGTATATTCTATTTTTTAAAGTTGTGTAACATTTTGAAGTAGAAGATCCTATTGTAAAGGCATACATATGCTATTTTGTTAGCATATTGGCCTCTAGTTCAGTATAATTGGGAAAATCACGTGCATTTTAGAACTTGTAAGGAGAGTTATCCTTATCTTTGTACACCTATATTTTGTAATTGATTGGTATAATACCTAATCTTCCTATAAAGGCATCTATTACCATTGTAAATGGGAGAGATTTTTTAGAAAATCTTATATAATTCAATCAATCAATAAGAACAAGGATATCTGAAAGGATTGTCTATTTTTTATGTGTTAATTGCTAATATAACATTCCTCTCAATTTTTAGTAGAGGTTTTAAATCTTAATAGTGTCTTTGAATTTTGAGTAGCATTATTTAATCATAGGGTTTCTAATTTGTGTTTGTGCTAGATTATTTGAAATATCTTAGGTCCTGCTTCATTTAATTTTGCTCTATATTTAGATGTGCAATTGCTATTTGATTATAATAGTAAATCCTTAAAATAGACTTGGTTCTTACTTGTGATTCTTAAACACTTTCCCTTGAAGTTTTCCTGATATATAATGAGATTTGAGATTAAGCTATATCACATTATATATTTATTAAATTCAAACCCATTTACCATTGATACTTTGTCATAATGTTCAGGACTAAAATTAGCAATCACTCTTTTCTTTTCTACTTTACCCTTCTCTTTACTCCCTTTTTACTCCAAGACCACTTTAGTTTTAGCCACATTATAGATATCTACTTAGATTAGTCTGTACCTTAAAATATGAGTAGAAATCACTAATCATTAAAAAATATTCACAAATAATGGGCCAAGGTGGCTCCCAACCACCAAATTATATAAATATTGTGGAATAGTTATCTTACTTTACTGTTATTTCACCACAGGCAACTAGATTGTCAAAACTTGCAACTCATGCTCTAAATTTTCCAAATTCTAAAATGAGAAGTGTTAGTTAAACACTAAGATAACCTATGGTACATTTAGAAGCATCAACAGGATGTCATATTCAAAAATTGATATGGGTCATGAGGCTACTTGGGATAGGCTCTTTAGTCTACAGTTTGCATTTTAGCTTCACATATACTACCACATTTTAAAATTGTAAAAATGTATTTATGCTTAGTGGTTGTTGTAGATAAGTTAGGAAGATATTATCATTAAGAGATATTTGGAGATCCCTCTTCATTTGGTAATGTATTCTTTAACTTCTCTATTCCTACATTATAAATTCCAATAAAAAGATATGTATATTTCCTATATTTTAAGACTAATGGTTACATGTAAAGTCCTATTTAAAAGAAACCCATTATTAATAAAAATCAATTAGATATTTGTTAATCTATTTCCACATTATTAATCATGTAATCTATGAGATGAGGAGAATATATCACATGTCGTATTGTATACCCATGTAGAGATAAGTATGTTGCACTAGTTCTTATATACCTTGTGATACCTCATCAATAATTTATGTATTCTTCAAGTGGAAATTTTCACTTTTTAATTTCCCATATTGTATAAATTAATTTATACTTGCTAGTAGATGTTTCAAATGTCATGTTTGAATGTGTATAATCCACATGAATTTTAACATTATCAATTAAATCTTGAATATTATAACTTTAAAGTGATAAAACTATTTTAGTCTTCCCTTGAAGTTTGTAAAAATCAAAATATTCATTGGCATTAAGTTTATTAGGAAAGGTCTTAAATGGATCCATCTCTCTTATAGGAATTAAAGTAATCATATTACAATTAACTTATTCAATAAATTTTTATGACTTTCACTTAATAGTTTAAGTGACCTACACTTATTTTGAGGTAACACAAGCTTCTTATATGGTTTCTCTATAACATTGATCATTTTTTTATCACTATTATTATGTTGGAGCTCATGGTCATTGCTTGAAAAATTGAGAATCAGTGTGTTTTTAATTTTATACTATGTTGAGGACATGACTCATATTTAAACAAAATTGGCTTTAAAATTATAATCTCAAATCTTCTAATTACAAGACAAGGTCCATCAAAAAATTGATAAGTCTTGAAAGCTATATTGAATTTTATAATAGATAGTAGACTGTTGATAAAAATGCTTTTAAAATCAATATCTAGCATTTGATAGTTTGTCTTAGTTACCAATGTCTTGAAACTAAAAACACAACCTCTGATGTATTCATTAGATATTATCCTAATTTAAGCTAATTATATAAATGTAACCTTTGATAAAATATTAATCTAATAATGAGATAATGAATCATCAACTAAAGGTGAAAACATATGTATGGAACCACATGGTAAATCATAAAATAATCAAGGGCATAATCCATTACACTTTTAGGAAATATCTTAGTTAATAATTTATCATCATGGGAAATGTATAATAAAGAAGCATAAAATGATCTAATATAGTGAGAAGCATCTCCTTTTCCATTACACAATGAAACTATTGGAACAATAAAACAAAATTAAAAATGAAATACAAGTATATTGTGAGCCAAATGGTTTAAATTTATAATATGATAAGAGACCTTATCACTTGGTTTTTGAGACTCGTGAGACATCATTATAACTAGTAGTTGTAAATCATGTGAGGCTTGGATTAGAATGACCATTTCATAAGTGTTGGATGGAATACATGTGGTAGAATAAAATTTGAATAGAATAATTCTAAGGGAGATCATAAACACTAGAATAAATGTGAGAAGCCATGGACGATTTGATTAGAGGAATGGTAAAAATTTGTTGATATTTTCAAAAATCTTGAGATGTTAAAACATTTTCAACATTTGGAGGAATAGAAGTGTTACTGGGAGGAAAATAAATGGAATTTTTTAGCATTTATAAGCATAACATATTAATAATGAGAAATAGTAGAATATATGGAAACATGATTACAATTAGGAGAACTTCTAAAGAAACACTGTGAGAAGGGAAATTTTGAAAATAAATTTCTTTCAACATATTCATGATTATAGAGGTATCATCAAGATTGGTCATAGCATATGCATTGATATAATAAATGGGTTCATCATTAGTTTTATCTTATAATTTATCCTTATAGTCACAATCATTATCAAATTAAATCTAATAATAATCTTCATAGGTTTTAGCATTCATTTTTATCAAAATTGTCATTTAAATAAGAAGCATTTATCTCTAAATGATAAATAAGATATGCATCCAAATTATCTTATATGTATATGTATATGTATATAAGATTTGGTATACATATAGGTCCAAATATAAATTTATCTTGTTTAATTTATTTCATTTTAACACATTTTCCATTACTAATTAAATTTTACATATCATATGTTTCCATTTCATAATCATGAGAGCTTACACAAATGCAACCATCACTTGAAACATTTAAATGATTTGTATATTCATTTTATCCTACTAGGTTGGAACTTATTTTCCATATTATTTTTAAATAGTATCCTCACTATAATACAATCAAAATCAATATCTTATACATTATTATGATAATACATAACATTCATATAGGCATTGACATCATCTTGAATTAATACATTCAAAAGGTGGTCCATCATAAGCTCACTATGGTTTGAAGTAACAATAAAGTAATTAGAGATAAGTAGATATAAATTCACCACCATATAAAAAATAAACACTAAGAACATGTAATATTTAACCCTAATAGGATGGAACAACATAGTGGCATTTTATGAAGATATCTTAGGTTTTGAAAATATATGCAAACACAAAAAACTAAGGTTTACAACAACACACAAGGGCTAGTTATTAAAAAAACAAGCTCTATAAAAATAAAATATTATCATAATGAAAAATAATCTAACCCTATAAATAAATAAAACATGAAAGGCAAACAGGTTCACCATAATGTAATATGGGAAAGTGGTTTTACATCAACGTGAACTGCACTATCCTACATAAAATGTTACAATTCATATCTAAATAGATTACAATATGAGTTAAACCTAATTTAGTAAATGAATATTTTAAAATAATTTAAATATTCAAAGCTAATATTTGGATAATAATACTAAATTATTACAAACTATAGACTATTATAGGCTTAAAATGGTTTAAAATAGGTCTAAGAAACACAGTAAACATAACCTATAAATTTTGGAGAAAGATTATAACTATCAAAAATGTACTAGGAGAGGAATAATATGCTCATGATTATACCAAAATCATATTTTTATGTTCTTGGTTTATTTGTACTTTTTAAAAATAAATTTGAGTACTTTCAACCTCTACTCATGTACTTAAAAAATATCTTCCTCTTTTCCATAATTTAGAGGGAATTACTAGGAAATTGATCTCCTTATTTGAAACTATGAAAAGATAAAAATCAAACCCTTAAAAATTTTATTACCATTTGAGATTATATCTCAATCAACCCTATGTTCTTGTAAAATTTAGAAACTAACACTCAATACAATTCAATAGGGAATCTTAGTGATGTAATCCCTATATTTTTATGACTTCTCACTAACTTGATTAATTGGCAATGATGTAATATGATAACTCAAATAAAAATTCTTCTCTAACATTTAAATGTTTCCTATAAATATATTTAATAATTTTAATTATTACTCTTAACCTCTTCTTTTAAATATTATCACTGATTTTATATATAGACTTCAGAAATTGAAATTAGGACCCTATTATCATATAAGCCAATAAAAAAAAGAGTGAGAATTGTTGTAAAAATAAGAACAAGAAAGGGGAATAAAAATTAAAGGGATGAATGGATCCACACATAATTTTTAATTTATTTTTTATATTGAGAGTGTAATGGTATGCTCTCGGTCTTTGTAGTGTACTGCTATACTCTTAGTAAAAATAGAAAAATAAAAAAAAGGGAAAAAAGAGAAAATAAAATTAGAGGAATTAGAAGAAAAAGAGCTCAAAACATAGTAAATACGTGCCAATAAGATCCTAATATTAATTTATAATAAATAAACACACAAGTACCCTAAATCATTATAAAATAATGTCTATAACTATCCCCAAACCAAAATTAGGTAGTCTACACTATAATGATTTGAGTATACCTAATTCAAATAATTCATATAAGTTCACACATAATTCAAAACCTAGTTACCTTATTTATCTTTCAAATTATTGTAGGAAAATACCAACATAAGGTCTCATAAATAGAATTGTACTTTAAAAATAATGGATGAACAATGCATGATGGCATTTCATGGGGTGAATCATATAATTAAAAGTAAATGTAGGTCCAAAATAGATGTAGTGCAATGAATGAGAAGCCAATTCATTATTTCAAACCTTACAAAAACTCTTAGGCTTGATGTGCATACAAAATAATATGATATTTTAGAACAACTTGAAATAGAAGA